>LR738713.1:842953127-842975395 GCA_902687465.1 Secale cereale
ATAATTGATGATGTGGATTTGAATGGTGCATTTTGAACACACAAAAACTCTGGAGTTCAAAAAAATGCAATGCCTTTGTATCATATGAGTTTTCGTCCTAAACCCTGATACTTCGAAAGAGATTGTCCATTTTGTACACGAAGTGCATCCAGTTTTTGCCGTGACCCTCTCTACTTTTTTGCACATGCCATGTGGGTGAAATGATGATACCACGCCAAGTTTCAACCTTTTCATACTTCAATTTGTAGTGCTTTTCTATTTCACGGTCATTTAGCTCTCTCAAAACAAATCAGTAAATGAATAAAAAATACCAAATGAATTCAGAAAGGGCTAATAATTGATGATGTGGATTTGAAATGTGCATTTTGAACACACAAAAACTCTGGAGTTCAAAAAAATGCAATGCATTTGTATCATATGAGGTTTCGTCCTAAACCCTGATACTTCGAAAGAGATTGTCCATTTTGTACACGAAGTGCATCCAGTTTTTGCCGTGACCCTTTCTACTTTTTTGCACATGCCATGTGGGTGAAATGATGATACCAAGCCAAGTTTCAACCTTTTCAGAGTTCAATTTGTACTACTTTTCAATTTCACGGTCATTTAGCTCTCTCAAAACAAATCAGTAAATGAATGAAAAATACCAAATGAATTCATAAAGGGCTAATAATTGATGATGTGGATTTGAATGGTGCATTTTGAACACACAAAAAGTCTGGAGTTCAAAAAAATGCAATGCCTTTGTATCATATGAGTTTTCGTCCTAAACCCTGATACTTCGAAAGAGATTGTCCATTTTGTACACGAAGTGCATCCAGTTTTTGCCGTGACTCTCTCTACTTTTTTGCACATGCCATGTGGGTGAAATGATGATACCATGCCAAGTTTCAGCCTTTTCAGAGTTCAATTTGTAATGCTTTTCAATTTCATGGTCATTTAGCCATCTAAAAACAAATCAGTAAATGAATGAAAAATACCAAATGAATTCAGAAAAGGCTGATAATTGATGATGTGGATTTTAATGGTGCATTTTGAACACACAAAAAGTCTGGAGCTCAAAAAAAAGGCGCAATGCTCGTTAATTAGCTTCAAGCCTTTCGGAAGAGTGTACAAAGCACTTCACATAGCTCCGTGCAGTCTACACTATTCCTCAAGGTTTGAAGCTAAGCAACATGCAGGTGAACATTGCGCCTCTCCCACATTGTCTGTGCACTCAAGGCTTATAAACCGCTCCTAGTGCCTCTCTCTCGACGAGGTGGGACTAAAAATTAGTTTACTAAGATACTCTAGTACCGGTTCATGCCATGAACCGGTACTAAAGGTGCCTAGCCTGACAACAGCCTGACACAACATCATTAGTACCGGTTCGTGGCATGAACCGGTACTAGAGCTTGCCCACGAACCGGTACTAATGATCTCCTCCCGCCTAGCCGTTGGAACCGGCACTAATGGTCACATTAGTGCCGGTTCTGTTACAAACCGGGACTAATGTGCTTCACGTTTGACCCTTTTTCTACTAGTGGCAAGCGATAAAGAATAAATGGATCTTGAAGAAGAAGACTAATGTTGATGGTAATGTTACTATCTACAAAGCTCGTCGTGTCGCAAAAGGTTTTCGACAGGTTCAAGGTGTTGACTACAATGAAATTTTCTCACCCGTAGTGATGCTTAAGTCTGTCCGAATCATGTTAGCAATTGCCGCATTTTTTCATTATGAAATATGGCAAATGGATGGTAAAACTGAAAGAATAGTTGTATATGATACAACCAGAAGGTTTTGTTGATCCTAAATGTGCTAACAAAGTGTGCAAGCTCCAGCGATCCATCTATGGACTGATGCAAGCATCTCGGAGTTGCAATATATGCTTTGATGAGGTGATCAAAGCATATGGTTTTATACACACTTACGGTGAAGCCTGTATTTACAAGAAAGTGAGTGGGAGCTCTGTAG
The DNA here is from genome assembly GCA_902687465.1 of Secale cereale. Taxonomy (NCBI): domain Eukaryota; kingdom Viridiplantae; phylum Streptophyta; class Magnoliopsida; order Poales; family Poaceae; genus Secale; species Secale cereale. Next base: position 842,955,079 of record LR738713.1, read on the forward strand.
CATTTCTGATATTATATGTGGATGACATGTTGTTGATTGGAAATGACGTAAAATTTCTGGATAGCATAAAAGGATACTGGAATAAGAAATTTTCAATGAAAGACCTCGGTGAAGCTGCTTGTATATTGAGCATCAAGATCTATAGAGACAGATCAAGACGCTTAATAGGACTTTCACAAAGCACATACCTTGAAAAAGTTTTGAAGAAGTTCAAAATGGATCGGTCAAAGAAAGGGTTATTGCCTGTGTTACAAGGTGTGAAATTGAGTCAGACTCAATGCCCGACCACTGCAAAAGATAGAGAGAAAATGAAAGTCATTCCCTATGCCTCAGCCATAAGTTCTATCATGTATGCTATGTTGTGTACCAGACCTGATGTGTGCCTTGCCATAAGTTTGACTGGAAGGTACCAAGGTAATCCAGGAGTGGATCACTGAACAACGGTCAAGAACATCCTGAAGTACCTGAAAAGGACGAAGGATATGTTTCTCGTTTATGGAGGTGACGAAGAGTTCGTCGTAAAGGGTTACGTCGATGCCGCTTCGACACAGATCCAGATGACTCTAAGTCACAGACCGGATACGTACTTATATTGAATGGTGGAGCTGTCAGTTGGTGCAGTTCCAAGCAGAGCGTCGTGGCCGGATCTATGTGTGAAGTGGAGTACATAGCTGCTTCGGGAGCAACACATGAACGAGTTTGGATGAAGGAGTTCATATCCGATCTAGGTATGATGCCTAGTGCATCGGGTCCAGTGAGAATCTTTTGTGACAACACGGGAGCAATTGCCCTGGCGAAGGAATCGAGGTTTCACAAGAGAACAAAACACATCAAGAGACGCTTCAACTCCATTCATGAAAAGGCCAAGGATGGAGACATAAAATTTCCAAAGTACACACGGATCTGAATGTTGCAGACCCGTTAACTAAGCCTCTTCCACGGGCAAAACATGATCAGCACCAAGACTCCATGGGTATTAAATTCATTACAATGTAATCTAGATTATTGACTGTAGTGCAAGTGGGAGACTGATGGAAATATGCCCTAGAGGCAATAATAAAGTTGTTATTTTTTATATTTCCTTATTCGTGATAAAGGTTTATTATTCATGCTAGAATTGTATTGACCGAAAACCTAAATACATGTGTGAATACATAAACAAATACCATGTCCCTAGTAAGCCTCTACTAGACTAGCTAATCAAAGATGGTTAAGGTTTCATAACCATGGACATGAGTAGTCATTTGATAACGGGATCACGTCATTATGAGAATGATGTGATGGACAAAACCCATCCGTTAGCTTAGAATTTGATCGTACAATTTATTGCTACTGATTTCATGTATGTCAAATACATTTTCCTTTGACTATGAAATCATGCAACTCCCAGATATCGTAGGAATGTCTTGTGTGCTATCAAACGTCACAACGTAACTGGGTGATTATAAAGATGCTCTACAGGTATCTCTGAAGGGGTTTTGTTGGGTTGACGTGAATCGAGATTAAGATTTGTCACTCCGAGTATCGGAGAGGTATCTCTTGGCCATCTCGGTAATACACATCATAATAATCCTTGCAAGTAAATGACTAATGAGTTAGTCACGGGATAATGTATTACAGAACGAGTAAAGAGACTTGCCGCTAACGAGATTAAACTGGGTATAGAGATACCGACGACCGAATCTCGGGCAGGTAACATACCGACGGACATAGGGAATTGTGTATGTTGTCATTACGGTTCGACCGATAAAGATCTTCGTAGAATATGTAGCAGACAATATGGGCATCTAGGTTTCGCTATTGGTTATTGACCGGAGAGGTATCTCGGTCATGTATACATAGTTCTCGAACCTGTAGGGTCCGCACGCTTAACGTTCGTTGATGATATAGTGTTATATGAGTTATGTGATTTTGTGACCGAATGTTGTTCGGAGTCCCGGATGAGATCACGGAAATGACGAGGAGTCTAGAAATGGCCGAGAGGTAAAGATTGATATATAGGACGATGGTGTATTCGAACACTGGAAGTGTTCCAGAGGGTATCCGGTACTTATCGAGTCACCAGAAGGTGTTTCGGGTGCCCCCGGCAAAAGTTATGGGCCTTATGGGCCATGAGAGGAAACCCACCAGCTACAAGGGGCTGGTGCACCCCTCATCGCAGGCAGGCCTAGGAGGATAAGGAAAAAGGGGAAGGAAAAGGAAAGTGTGGATTAGGATTCCCACTTCCTTCCCTCTCCCCCATCTTTTCTTCCCCCTCGGTTATATATATATGGCAGGGGGCGCGGCTTGGGAGGGACTCCATGTAAGATTCCTCCTACTTGGCGCCTCCTATGGCTGCTCCTCCCTCCCTCCCACCTATATATATATATATATATACCGTGTGCGGTGCCCCCGTCCACCGTTTACTCCACCGGTCATATTTTCGTAGTGCTTAGGCGATGCTCTGCGGAGATCACTTCATCGTCACCATCACCACGCCGCCGTGCTGACGGAACTCATCTACTACCTCGACGTCTTGCTGAATCAAGAAGGCGAGGGACGTCACCGAGCTGAACGTGTGCAAAACGTGGAGGTGTCGTCCATTCAGTACTTGATCGGTTGAAGCGCGAAGAAGTTCGACTACATCAACCGCGTTGTGAAACGCTTCCGCTTACTGTCTACGAGGGTACGTAGACACACTCTCCTCCTTGTTGCTATGCATCTCCATGGATAGATCATTGCGTGCGCGTATAATTTTTTTGTTTTCCATGCAACGTTTTCCAACACATTTTGAGATGGATGTGTGGCCGCACAAGGAAGGACCGAGTCCGGAACGATGATATACGAGATAGACTTGGGGTAGCACCGACTGAAGAGAAGATTGTCCAACATCGTGTGAGATAGTTTGGGCATATTCAGTGCATAGTGGACGGCTAAAGCATGCTGATAATTCCAAGAGATGTCGAGTTAGACCGTACTTGACATGGGAGGAGTCGCAAAGAGGGATCTGAAGGACTAGAGTATCACCAGAGAACTAGTCATGGACATGGGTGCATGGAAACTAATCCATGTGTTAAAACCATGAGTTGGTTTTTCATCTCTATCCTACCTCAACTTATTTGGGACTAACTAATTAACTTATCCCACATGGTAACCGTTTCCCTTGCACATTGCAAGTAGCTAAGGTGACTTCTGCTTTTTCTTGTGTACTCACTCTATCCAAATTTATCAGGTCCCTCGTATTTTGGGTCAAAATTTTGACCATCTACATGGATAACAAAAACATGATTTGTACTCCCTCCGTCCCAAAATAAGTGTCTTAATTTTGTACTAGCTCTAGTACAAATTTGTACTAAGCTCAAGACACTTATTTTGGAACGGAGGGAGTATTTGAAAGAGGATTCCAACGATATAATTTTTATGCTTTTTCTATGTACATGAAGGCCTAGGTACTTTAAAAAAGTTCTTTCATCATAACTGAAAATATGCATATACTGCTGAGTGAAATCTAAGGCTCGCCCCAAATAGCAAACTTCAAATATAATGTAAATTAATCTTCAATCCTGACAAGTGTTCAGGGATAGATAATAAAAAATGAGAATTATATCACTTTCTAAGTCAAATTCAGAAAGGAAGATTCTGGCATTAGCACATTGCAACCTGAGGAGACACCATCCACTAGATCAGTAATTACAACTCAAATAAACCACTATCACGAGCTCCCTTTATGGTTGTATGCAAATCATGTACGACTGTATTGAAAAGGACATGAAATAATGATCACCATGTCGGCATTTTTTGGGTCCTAAACATGGTCCTAATTGTTCATTTTGCATGACAGCTACACTACCACCGCTAATAAATCTCTTCCCTCCATCTAATATTTTATATAGGAAATCCTGACATGCTTAGTATATCCAAAAAGAATATTCTATTGATTTATCACATGCGTTTTCAAATATACTCTAAATAAAATAGTTGTTGTGCTTCTTTTATGAATTTCATGTAGTGCACGAAGTAAATCACACCATACAAAATAAAATATACCCTTAATAATAGCTATAGCCTTATCTACCACTGCTATGATTCTATTAACTACTCTAGTAATATAAAAAGATACATTATTGAAACAAATAGGTTTGTAGAGTTGTAAATTATCAAGTCGATAACACTTGGGAAGCATGGTTAAAGTGCCATAATTAATTCTAACAATATCTAATATACCATGGCAAAATTCAATCAATAGAAATAGTAAGTCATTACAACCTAGATGCTAGAATTTTTAGTTAAATGCTATATAGGGAAGCCATCATACTCTAGAGCCTTGTTGAGCTTCACCTGGAAAAACCATCTTTAATTCCCTCCATGCTAAACTGTTGTCCAAGAAAATTCCTAACTACTTTATCTAGTACACCGGGTAAAGGTACATTGTGAGACACCTTTGCCCAGAAACAATAAGGCCAAAAAGGAATTTATAGAAAAAGTAGTAGCATGTAGTGACGCATCCCTATCGCGGACAAAGCATTCCCCTTTAGACAGACAAACAATTCTATTTGTTTTTTTTTCACTATTAGCTTTAGCCATAAATAAGTTGCCAAAGAATCACATTCAACCAACTCCTTCTCTTTGGATCTTTGAGACCATTTAATCTTCTCTTCTTTTAAACAAAGTTTTAATTTGCCATGTAAATAATTATACATCCATATGTACTCTAAATTGAAATCTCTGAAAATATTTATATTTAGGAACGGAGGGAGTATATGATAGCGTTTTTGTCTAGCATGGCTAGATTTTCTGTCTTGATGCAAGACGACATGATCATCGATGACATTAGACATTTTGTTTCGGTTTTGATAAGCATCATTTGGATAAGAACTAGCAACAAGTTACTCTTGGCATATTCCCCACAGGAACAAGGGAAGTGCATGGATGAATCCGGGTACATATATATGAACCCATTTTGAATTTTTTTTAAATGCTTAAAAAAATCTGAAAAAGGTTGTACGTGTATGTTTCCATGTTTCATGTGCGTGCATAAAGTTTCACAGAAAAATAACTTTTTATATGGCATGTGCAAAAAAGACAATAAATTGTGTCTTAAAACGCTATTTAGAAGCACTGAAATTTGTCTTTTTGACGGAGGCAAACCAAAAAGACATTTCTTCACAAAACTTTGTGCCGCGCACACACATTTGCCAACATGTATGCATGAAATTTTCTTTTATACTTTTTGACATTTTAAAACATGCTTAAAATGCATTTTGTCAAAAGTAGGTGCAGATGCCCCTGGGGGTTCAGGACGCTGCCCACTCACAGGAACAACAGCTAGCTATACTAACAACTGACAAGTGAACCTGATGATCCCTAGTCTCTGTGAATGCCACAATGAGCCAGGGTCCACGGATCCTGCAGGCATTTACCACCGTGGACCAACACACAAGACTCCATCACATCTTACTCCTCACGGCACCGACCGTGTCGGAGCTTGCCACCTTAAGGGTGATGGCCTCGCCTGTGAAGATCTTGACAAAAATTTGCATCTTCTCCACCGTCCACCGACGGCGAGCCTGTTCTTCTTTTGGGAGGTGACAATTGTTGTGCTTCCTGCATAAACCTCCCCTTGAATACATCCGTCAGCATAGTCTCTGAATTGATCACCGCTCACAGTAGCGCAATAGGGGGGTCAAAGAGACTACACTCGTGATAATGCTATATGTTTAGAATTTTTTTCTAACACATATACACATAATAATAGATACATGTTTGACAAGTGATCATTTAAATTCCTGCAAAAAGAGTGATGATTTCAATTTAGTTACCTATATGAAATGATTAGAGCCGAACCAGGATTTTCAATTCCTGTGTTATCGATTGAAGCAAGTGGTGTAGAAACATATTTCTTCTATAGTCTCTCTTCGTTTTTTCAATAAAAAAGTATAGCTTTTTTTTTTGAAAATAAAAAAGTATAGCTGATATAGAAAAGTATAGGCAGAACACAGCGCCCAGGGCAAGCGGGGACTAGAGCCAATCGGCCACCTCTCTGTTGGTGCCTAGTGGGCTTTTCATATGGGCCTTTTTCTCTTTACAACATTCACGATGAGAGACACCCACATATAGGCCTGGGCGTTCGGTAGAAACCTAAAATTCGGTTTCTGCTGTTCGGTTTTTGAGCGAATTCGGTTTGCATAAGTGGAAACCGAATTAAGCATTAAAAATCAACTAACCGAAATTTTGGTTAACCGATTATATCGGTTCGGTTTTCGGTTTAACCGAATTTTGTAACATAAACAGAAAATGCCCTTTAGCTTTCAGAACATATTGACAGCATGTGTATTAATATTTAATATTATGAAGAAAAAATTTGGCAGCATAACAACGCAAATTTGTAATATGGGCAGAACATATATGTGATATCAAATATAAGGATACCAGAATATTGAAACATGCATAATCAAGTCCAAGTTCCAGTACAATAACCAAAGTTAAACAAGGTTCACCAAACTACCAGAGACATAACAAAAGTTCCAGCACAATACATAACCAAGTCCAAGTTCAATAACACAGAGTGACAAACTGGTAGTCCAAGTTCCAGCACTAGACATAACCAAAGTCCAAGTTCAAGTGTTCAAAAGACAAACTGATAGTAATAAATGAGAATAGATTAGTAGATAACAAAGTTCCAACATCCAGCACTTGAAGTTGAAGAGCAGGCAACAGAAGACTTCCAATTTGTCTTCATGAACATGAGCATCTTGACATCTCTGGAGCATCTTGACCATTCCAAGATCCAGCCAAGTGAGCAAATCTGCCATTTTTTGTAGATAGTACAGAATTCGGTTAAAATAGAATACTAAATACCACACACTACTATTAAGAAAATCTAGTGATGTATATATGACTAGAATTTGGAAAACAAAGTACATGAAGTGCATAAGCAACATTTGCATGACAACAACATTTACATGAGGTTTATTACAGCAACATTTGCATTTATATGACACAACAATCTGTGAGGAAACCACATGGCTGTGTTGTGCATCTTTTGAATGATACAACAGTTGCATTACATCAGCATTTGAAAATATCAAAGTTGGTCTACTACAGAAAAAATAAATGAAACCTAAAAGCATGAACAAGAGGAAGACATTTATTGCAACTCACCAATGTTTAAGTAGAGGATGGAGGTGGGCAAGATGGCTCAGCCCCAGATGGCTTGCAAACAGACTTGCTACTACTTGATTTTGATTTGGATGAATTTGTACTACCAAACTCTTCAATTAGTTCTGAAAAAGAACGAAATAAACATGTAATAAGCATAGGAAGTTAGAAATATAGAAAATTACATAGAAAACAATCACAATATGTTACCCTTTTCCAATCTTAACAATTCCTCCTCATCTTCTTCAATGTTGATAGTAATAGAACCCCTTAGCCAATCTTGGGCACAAACAAGAGCTTGGACCATGAATGGTGTAAGCGAGGTTCTAAATTCATTTAGGATGCGACCACTTGTGCTAAATGCCGACTCAGATGCAACCGTTGATACCGGAACAGCCAACACATCACGGGCCATTCTCGCCAATATTGGAAATCTAGCAGCATTGTTCTTCCACCATTTTAGAATGTAAAAATCATCCCTATTTACTTCATTCTCTTCGTATAGGTATTTCTCTTATTCAGATTTGCTCATGCTAGCTTCACCATCACCACCAACTCTCAACTTTTTATTTATCCGAGACACCAATTTCCTTCCTTCCCTTTTTTGAGTTGGTTCAGATTGTGGAGCTTGCACATGCTGGCTTGCATGACTTGGTGCATACTTAGCTTTGTACTCTTCAAACAAAGCATGCATAAATGTTTTCACCGCCTCCCAAGCTTTGCCTCCATTTAACTCACCATACATTTCCTCAATTGCTAGTTTTGTGAAGTTTGAAAGCTTGAATCTTGGATCAAGAACAGTTGTAGCAAACACAAACATGTTCACATTCTCCTCTTCCTTTTTCTTTCCTTTCCCCTTCCCCCTTTGTCGGGGGAAACTGTCCACCACGAACACCTATGGGACCGGAGCCCCTTTTACGTTGCGGTAAGGGAGCGGAGGGAGCACGAAGAGCAGATCGAGGAGAGCACGCGGGCAGTTTACCCAGGTTCGGGCCGCGACGGACGCGTAAAACCCTACTCCTACCTTGGTTGTATTGAGCTCGGGAGCTTGAAGAGCTACAGTACTAGCTACACCGAGTGTGAGAGTTGCTAAGGATTCGAACCCTTTCTACGTTGTGCATGGGCCTCCTTTTATAGCTCAAGGGGTCACCGACAGGTGTCAACGTAGAGGAGGGTAAAAATGTAACTTTGGTGGTAGTTGTAACAGTGCGGGAACAGTGCATGAACAGTGGATGAACAGTGGTCTTCACCTAACCTTGACAGTGGGGGACAAGGGCATTAAATGCCCGTCACCGTCGACCCCAAAAGCACCCGTCCATGCGTCTCCGTTCGCCACGGCGGTAGCCTCGTCACCGTGGAGTGCCACCGTGTCCCCCAGGCTGCACAGCCATCCGCCACGCGTCCCTAGAACGGCTCCAGGGCGACGCGTGGGCCGATGAGCTGGAGCGCGGGCACACAGCGCAGGCTTCCCCCGGCAAGCACCTTGCCGGGGCCTCGACCTTGCCGGGCCCTGAAGCTTGTCGCTCCCCGGGCCCTGCCGGGGCGCATGTTGGGTCGAGGCATGTCTTCTGAGATACAGTCTTTGGTCTTCCTGGCAAGCTCCTCTTGCCAGGGTCTTGTGTTAATGTGATAATCTTGAGCCTGGGACGGCCTTCCCGGCAAGCTCCACTTGCCGGGGCCTTGATCTTCTGTCTTGTATACTTTGTTCTTGAATGGCTTAATAGGGGCCGGAAAGGTTTCCGGCAAGCACGTGGTAAACCCCGCCGCGGGAAGATGCTACTGCCCGTGGACAAGTTGGGGTACTAAGGTACCCCTACCTTAGTACACCGACAGGAGCCCCCGGGCCTGGGCCACACACGGTGCCGAGCGCTGTTGGGCCAGGCCCAAGACAGTGCACGGGCACGCGCGGCCCACGGCAAGCCGTAGATTCCCTTCCGCATCCGCCGCGCCCCTCCCTAACGGCACGCGTCGATTGCGGCGTCGTGGGAGAGATCGTGGCCTCGTTCTTTAATGGGAAATGCGGAGCGTCCCCCACTCCCCCCTTAAAAGCAGAGGAAGCAGGGGCAGTTTCCCTCCTTCGTCTGCATTGCATCTTCAACCTCCAGAAAACCTCCGCTGCTCTTTGCCTCCACCCCCTCCTTCGCCGTTTTCCGCATCCGCGGCGCCGTCGAGCTCTTCGCCCCTTCCCTCGCCGCCTCCGCCATGGCTCCGAAGAGCGAGAAGGCGAAAGCGAAGAAGGCCAAGAGGAAGAAGTCCGAGCAGGCGGCGAAGCTTGCCGCCCTGCGGAAGAGGAACGTGGTCTTCGCGCCGAAGCTCAGCGCGAGGGAGCTGTGGAATAAGTACTACCTTTTCTGGGCCAAGGAGACCAAAGCTCATCCCCGCACCAGAGTCTACCCCGCCGTCGCCAGAGATCTGTTTCCCGGCGGGTATTTCTTCTTTGCTGTCTTCTTTCACTGCGGCCTGTGCCCTCCGTACTCGGAGTTTTTCTGTGATATTATGAACACATACGGCATCCACCTACTAGACTTCACCCCCAACGCCATCCTTACGATGGCGGTTTTCGCACATCTGTGCGAAAACTATATTGGGATCCATCCGAATGTAGCGCTTTTTCGCCATTTCTTTATGCCTAGAGTAGAGGCTGGCGCTCCCCTCTCCGGAGGTATCTCCTGGATCTTCCGGTTGAATAAGAAGGAACCATATCTGAAAGGAGAACTCCACGGCAAATGGGAAGAATGGCGCGCAGATTGGTGCTGGATAGTGGGGGATAGGCCGGAGCCCTTCACTGCGCCGCGCACAACAGCCATAGTGCGCGGCAGGGACTGGAGCGAGTTGGCCCCGGAGGACGGCAAGCTCAACATCGCCCTTATCAGGATACTTCGTCTCCGGGTAGCTAAACTGACCATCGGAGAGGTAGGGGCAGATTTCCTCCGCCGCCGCATTGCCCCTTTACAAGAAAGGAAAAGGCCAGCATGGGAGTTTGGCAATGCGGCGGATATTATGAGGCTGCGCCCGGGATTGAACTTCAACTTCACGGCTCTGGAGCTGAAGGGGATGGTCCGGGAGCTTTTCAAGCACGACCCGGCCCACCCAGAGTGGTTTAGATCTCCCCGGGGAGTGGTGCCGCTGTGCAACAGCACTGCCCGGGACTCCTTGCGCGCAATGATGCCCGCGTGTGACTCTCACGGCGTCGACCCCACCTGGATAGTGCCTCCACCAGACGCAATTCTGAGTTTCTTCGATAATCTGGTCGAGGTGCCGAAGAACACCGAGGAGAACAAGGGTCTCACCCGGGCCACCACAGAGCGGGATATAGCCTATATTGCTTCCCGGATGGAAGAGGCCGCCGCAGCTGCAGCGGCGGGAGACTTCGGATTCACCGTCGACGAGGCGCAGGCCGCGGACGAGGTGTGCCAAGCAGAGGAGGCAGAGATCCGCAGACTGCTCAAGCTTCCGCCCGACGAGCTTGCCGGGGTTCCTTCCCTGAGGCATGCCGGGATTCCCGGGGTTGTGAGCGAGGCCGCCGCCGCAGGAGGCAAGGTTGCCGGAGGGAGCAGAGGCACCGGAGGGAGCGGAGCCGCCGGAGGGAGCGAGGCCGCAGGGCAGGATGCTGGACCCAGCGGGCCTGCTGGGGAGGAGGAGGAAGACGTCGAGGCCGATGAAGACACCGGCGGATCTCTAGGACTCGACGACGACGCCTCCTCGTCGTCGGAGAACTCCCCACCTCCGGCAAGTCCCAAGCAAGCGCCGGGGAAACGCCTCCGCAAGGCAGCTACGGCGACGAGGACGCAGCCGCCCCGACAGCAGCCTGCTCGCCGGGCGGCGCGAGCCACCAGGGCGAGCCAAACCGCGACGGAGGCGCCCCGCGCACCAGCCGCGGCGGAGGCGCCCCGCGCACCAGCGCCAAGCGGAGGGGGATCCTCCCGGAGCGAAGCGGCCGCTCCGCCTGCTCCTCGGGCCTCGGCGCCAACGGAGGCGGGGTCTTCGCAGCCCCCAGCCCCGGAGACCGCCAAGCGCCCGAGGGAGCCTTCTCCTCCTGCCCCTCGCGCGGGAGCACCCCAGGTGGAGTTCAATTTCTCCGCCCTCAGTGATGACGACGAGGAAGAGGAGTAAGTTTTTGTAATTTGTAACTTCTTCGATTCTGTCTTGATTCTTTCTTTGATGGTTCTGATCTTGTTCTTGTTTTGCTTTCAGGACCCTGACCCAGCGGATGGCGAAGAGGGCCAAGATCCCCGTGGTTGAGGTCGAAGACGACTCGCCAGCCGCGGTGACAGGGGACGCGCCGGCGACGAACTTGCCGGATCAACCCGCTGCTCCGAGGAGCAGCCCCCAGCGCAGCCCCCAGCGTAAGTCTGGTCCTGATCTTTTTGCTCATCGGGTGCGCTTGAGGTTTTTGCTTTGTACTAATATTTTGCTGCCTTGTTTGTCTTGTGCAGAAGTGGAGCCGCAGCCGCAGGAGCAACCGGAGGTCACCCCCGAGGAGCCGCATGTTCCTCCCTCCCCGCCAAGGGCGAACTCCCCGGCGAGGGAGGACGCTCCGCCAAGGACGGGCTCCCCGCCGAGGACGGGTAGCCCGACGAGGGTGGCCACCCCGCCAAGGGAGGGCGCGGGCGGCCCTCCGCCGGCAGGGGCCACCGCTCCACCGCCAAGGAAGGACTCCCCGGCGAGGGAGCCTGTCGTCGAAGACGTCCGCGAAGGTGAGTCTTGTAGCTTCTTCTTCTTGGACTTGTCTTTTTGGATATTTGCTTGATCGTTTCTTTTCTTCTTCTGTTAGATCCCCCTCCCCCGGAGCGGATGGAGACGGAGGTCACCGTCGAGGAGGAGGTGCACGGCGGCGACGGCAGCGCCACTGACACTGAGGGCATGGCTGGAGCCGACGAGCCCGCCGCTGAGGAGACTGCCCCGACCGCAGACGCCGCGGCCTGGGAGGGAGAAGACGACCACACTGCTGGCCCGGAGGCAGCAGGAGCGTCAAGCGCTGCGCCGGCCGCCGACCCCTCCGCCGCCAAGGAGCAGCCGGGCATCTACCTTGAGGCCCCCAATGGCGTCTTCATACAAGTCCCTTGGGGGTCCTCGTCACGAGCCCCCGTGGAGGGAGAGACCTACGACGGAGAGGTCCTCGCCTCCGCGGGGTTGAAGATCGTTGAAGCGCCTGGCGGGAGTGACGAGCCCGAAGAGGAGAAGCTGCTTCGCCGGCTCCTGGCCCTTTACCGGGCCAGGCAGGCGAAGCTGGACTCCCGGGAAGCTCTTGCCGCCAAGGCTGGGGTCGAATTGGAGAAGCGCGCTGCCGAACTCCGCGCCGCCAACCAGGCGGCCCTCCGCAACTTGGCGGAGGAGCGTGAAAGGCTTGCCGGAGAGCAGCAAGAGTTTCTTCTTGAGAAGGCTGAGGCCGAGGAGCAGCAGCGCTTGGCTGGTGAAGAGCTGTCCCGGCGAGAAGGAGCGCTCAACCAGCGGAAGGTTGAGCTCGACGCCCATGACGACGAGCTCACCGCCCGGGAGCAGGCTCTTGGCGGGGCCCTGAAGGAGGCAAAGGAAGCTGCTGCCGCCGCGGAAACCGCCAAGAGGGACCTAGAGCTCAAGGTTGAACAGTTGGAGCGGTACCTGAAGGCCAGCGAGGACAGGGTCACCGCGCTCAATGTAGAGCGCGAGAAGGACGCCCACACCAACTCCGATCTTCAGGTACGCCTCTCCAAGAAGGGCGACGAGCTTACTGCCGCCAAGGACTCGATCGCTGACTTGGAGTTGAAGGTCTCCACTTTGAAAGATTCACTCGACGCCGCCCGGGACCGCGAGACCAAGCTGAAGGAGGAGCTCCGCAAGGAGCGGGAGCTGGTGGAGAGCGCTGCCACCTCTGCAAACAACTTCAACCGGGCGGTGGAGCAATGGACGGAGGACCTGGTCACTTCCGCCGCCAACATCGACAAGGAGCTGATGGCGCTGAGGGTGGAGCACCTTGTGTACTCTCCGGACCCGAATCTCCCCCACAGCGCCAAGCTAAGCCTTTTCTTCAGGGGGATCGCGCCGGCACTAGCACGGCTGCAGGAGAAGCTCCCCGCGCAGCTGGCCGAGGAGTCGCGCCAGCTCTGCGCGGGTACCTTGGAGCGCGTCCTGACGAAGATTGTCTACCGCAACCCTGGTATCAATCTTGTCAACGTCCTCCGCAGCTTGCCGGCCGATGCAGATCTGGAGGCACTGAAGGCGCAGGTCGCCCACATCATCGCCAAGGTGAACAAGATCTCCAGGCGTGAAGGCGATCGCGTAGATCAGGCCTCTTTCTTTTTATTTTCTTTGCTGCTGCAAAGTGTGCCATGAACATGAATCTATTAGTCATTGCGACAAGTTATCTTTGTAATATATTATCTTGTTTTCGAGCAATCGATGCGGTGTTATCTCCCTTGCTTTGGTCCTTTACTTTGTATGCTTTTCACCCTATGCTTTTAGGAAACTTGCCGGCAAGGGGCCCTTGCCGCGAGCGCTGAGTGCTGGACTCTGAGCAGCCTGCTGGCAAAAGGCCATACCGGCAAGTAACCTTGCCGCAGCTAGTCGCAACGCACTTAGCTTGCTGAGCGAACTCGAAAACGAAGCAAGGGCGCGACACTTGTCGCAGCTCACTTAAGTCGTTGAGTGTACTCGGAAACAAGGTAAGGGTGCGGCTAGCCACGGGTAGGTTCCTCCGCGCACAGGTTTTCCATACAAAGTGTGGTTGTTCAAGGAAGATAACTAAAACTCAAAAATTTGAACTGCTCAAATTCTGGTAACTTAGCTTTCATATATTGCTTGTTTCCCCGACAAGGCTTCTCTTTCTTGAACAGCACTTGGTTCATCCTCCATCTCCTTCCCCCCCGGCAAACTTGTGCGCGAGGAACATTCCTTCTGCTTAAGAGGGAAAGAAAAAGAAGAGGGAAAACAAGTATAGGGCCTTTCGGCGTGCTAATGCTTACCGGGTATGTGTGTTGCACAAGATGCCAAACAATGCATGCGAATAACGAAGAAAAGCATGGAAAAGGCAAATAGTGCAAAACACAAAAGCTTTACTGATGCACGGGATCTGCGCCCGGCTTTGTACAAAGGTTTACATGCAACAGCGGCAAGACTCGTACAAAAGGTGGTTGCCGGAGCGGATCACGGCAACCGCGCCTTATGGGTGAAACTTGCGAAGATGCTCTATGTTCCAGGAGTTGCTCACCGGTAAGCCTTCTTCGGTCTCAAGGCGGACAGCGCCGGGCCTTGTGACTTGTCTCACCCGATAAGGGCCTTCCCACTTCGGCGTCAACTTGTTGGAATTCTTGGCGGACTGAACACGCCGAAGAACAAGGTCGCCTTCCTCGAGACTCCTGGCCTTAACCTTGCGGCTATGATAGCGACGCAAGGCTTGCTGGTATCGAGCAGCTCGTACAGCAGCCTGGAGACGTTCCTCCTCGAGGAGCAATGCGTCATCTTGTCGCAGTTGCTCTTGCTCGAGCTCATCATAAGCGAGCACTCGAGGAGATCCGTATACGAGTTCCGTGGGGAGAACTGCCTCTGCTCCATAGACTAGAGCAAAGGGTGTCTGTCCGGTGGCTCGACTTGGTGTCGTTCTGATTGACCAAAGAGCCGTCGGCAACTCCTCTATCCAGTTTCTTCCGCACTTGCGCAGCCTGTCAAAGGTTCTTGTCTTGAGTCCGCGCAACACTTCAGCATTTGCCCTCTCCGCTTGACCATTGCTCCTCGGGTGAGCAATAGAAGCGAAGCAGACCTTGGCGCCAAGGTCTTGGACGTACTGCATGAAGGTGCGACTAGTGAACTGTGTGCCGTTGTCGGTGATGATCCTGTTAGGGATTCCGAAACGGCAAACAATTGACCTGAAGAACCTGACTGCTGACTGTGCTGTCACCTTTCTCACTGGTTCCACTTCTGGCCACTTTGTGAACTTGTCGATCGCAACGTACAAGTACTCAAAGCCCCCAACAGCACGGGGGAAAGGGCCGAGAATATCGAGCCCCCAGACCGAGAAGGGCCAGGACAAAGGGATCGTCTGGAGAGCTTGAGCTGGCTGGTGAATTTGCTTGGCATGGAACTGGCACGCTTCACACTTGGTTACTTGTGCAGTTGCATCTTGGAGGGCTTCTTGCCAAAAGAACCCTTGCCGGAATGCCTTCCCGGCAAGTGCCCTTGCACCAATGTGGTGACCACATATGCCTCCGTGGATCTCTGCCAACAGCTTCTGTCCATCTTCTCTGGAAATGCACTTCAACCTGACACCATTGAGCCTTCTTCTGTACAGTTCATTGTCGACGAACTGGTACATACTTGACTGCCTGGTTATCTTCTCTATTTCTTCTGGGTCGTCGGGAAGTTCTCCAGTTTGCAGAAAACGGACGATCTGCTGTGCCCATGCTGGAGCCCGAGGCTCAACAGCAAGGACTAAAGGCATGAGGGCTGCTGCGGGGACCCCAGCTTCTACGGCAAGAACCTCTGGCTCCGCTGGAGCTGATGGCCCCCCGGCAAGCTCGCCGGGGCAAGACTTGTCAGGAATGTTTGCTTCAACTGTACAGACCCTTGGGTCTGCAGGAGCAAATCGTTCCTCAGCGTTTTGGTTGTTGATCTTGGGGACCTTGGCGGCGGCTTCTGGAAGATCCGCCGGCAAGTACTCGCCAGAGACCAACTTTCTCTTCTTGTTCAGCCCAATTGATGGTGTAACAGATGGCTGAGTTAGCTTGAGCAAGAAGGTCCCTGGTTCCACAGGTAATTTCATTGCAGCACACTTTGAAAGACCGTCGGCAATCTCATTCTGAGCTCTCGGGACGTGCTCCATTTGCAGACCTTCAAAGTGTTCTTCAAGCTTCCTCACTTCATCGACGTAAGCTTCCATCAACGGGCTCTGGTAACTCTTGTTCACTTGTCGGACCACCAACTGAGAATCTCCCCGCACAATCAATTTCTTGATCCCGAGCTCGGCCGCAATCCTGAGGCCGGCAAGCAAACCTTCATACTCAGCAGTATTGTTTGTCGCTTGTTCTCTGGGAAAGTGCATCTGGATAACATACTTGAGGTGCTCTCCGGTGGGCGCTATGAGTACCACGCCGGCACCGGCGCCTTGCAGCGAGAAGGCACCATCAAAGTACATCACCCATTCACTGCTTGCTTCTTGTACGGGGACGCTTGTTTCTGGAACTTCTTCATCGGGCGTTGGGGTCCATTCTGCTATAAATTCTGCCAAAGCTCTGCTCTGTATAGTTGAAGTACTCTCAAACTTGAGGCCAAAGCTTGACAGCTCCAGTGCCCACTCGACGATCCTGCCCGTTGCTTCTGGATTCTGCAATATCCTCTTCAACGGAAAGCGAGTGACCACTGTTATCTCGTGTGCTTGGAAGTAATGGCGCAGCTTTCTCGAGGCCATGAGGAGGCCGAAAAGCAACTTCTGCACCCCAGAGTATCTTGATCTAGCCCCCTGCAAGAGGGAACTTACAAAATACACTGGGCGCTGCACCATCTTCTTTCGGACTTCTCCCTGTTCCTGCGCAGACTTGTCCTTGTCGGAGCCAGAGCTTGTCGGAGGAGCCCCCTGCTTGTCGCTGGATTCGCTTGCCAGTGGTGTAGACTCCTCGTCGGCCTCCCTCTCCGCTACTAACGCAGCACTAACCACTTGATTGGTTGCTGCTAGGTATAGCAGCAACTTCTCTTGTGGCCTAGGTGCGACAAGTATTGGAGTGGAGGATAGGTATCCTTTCAAGTCTTGCAGCGCCGCCTCCGCTTCCGGAGTCCATTTCATAGGACCTGCCTTCTTCAAGATTTTGAAGAAAGGCAAGGCGCGTTCTGCAGACTTTGAAATGAACCTACTGAGGGCAGCCACACAACCTGCAAGTCTCCTTACGTCCTTGACGCGCTTCGGGGCCTCGATCTGCTCGATGGCTTTTATCTTGTCGGGATTGGCTTCAATCCCCCTCTGGGACACGAAGAACCCGAGAAGCTTGCCGGAGGGGACTCCAAAGACGCACTTCTCGGGGTTCAACTTAAGCTGGATCTTGTGCAGGTTTGCAAATGTTTCTTCCAAATCTTGGATCAGGGTATCTTTGCTCTTACTCTTGACCACTATGTCATCCATGTAAGCTTCCACATTTCTGTGAATCTGTGGCTCAAAAGCAGTGTGCACAACCCTTGCAAATGTTGAGCCTGCATTCTTCAATCCAAAGGGCATGCGTATGAAGCAATATGTGCCGCATGGAGTGATAAATGCAGTCTTCTCTTCATCTTCCTTGGCCATAAAAATCTGATGGTAGCCTGAATATGCATCAAGGAAGGAAAGCAGCTCGCATCCGGCGGTGGAGTCAACAATCTGGTCAATACGCGGCAAGGGAAATGGATCCTTGGGACATGCTTTATTCACATCAGTGAAGTCTATACACAGTCTCCACTTCCCGTTGGCCTTACGCACGACAACTGGATTTGCTAACCACGTGGGATGGATCACGCCTCTAACCAGGCCTGCTGCTTCTAGCTTCTTGATCTCTTCGGCAATGAATTCTTGGCGCTCCACGGCTTGCTTCCTGACCTTCTGCTTGACGGGCCGCGCATGAGGACAAACGGCAAGCTTGTGCTCAATTACCTTCCTGGGAACGCCGGGGATGTCAGATGGTTGCCACGCAAACACATCGACATTCGCCCGCAGGAAGGCAACGAGCGCGCTTTCCTATTTGCTGTCAAGCGTAGCACTGATGGTGAAGGTACCACCAGTGCCGTCCTCCTTGGCGGACACCTTCTTGGTTGCCGGTGGAGCGGCCATCCCCTTCTTGCACTTGCCGGTGGAGCTCGATGGAACGTCCTCGACGGCAGCGCAGCACTCCGAAGAGGTGCGTTTGCCGGAGTGGGTCCCAGAGCACTTGCCGGACTTGGTCTTGGTCTGGAGTGGCGGCGAGCGGTGCGAGGAGCGAGATATGCTCGGACTTCTAACAGGGTTAGAAGGAGCAGTCTCTCGCCCCGGCGACCGCGCCTTGCTCGTGCCAGGACGGTGGCCTTGAGCGTCCCGCGATCCTCTGGTTTGTCCTTGGCCCAGCAAGCGGATGGTAGCTCCTGTACCACGGCACTACTGGCCTGTCGTCTGCTGAGATGGACGTGGCGCGTCTACGGAGACCGAAGCCTTGGAGTTTGCCCGGTCGTCCGTCTTGTCCTTGGATTTGGCGGTGCCGTGAGTTTCCTCGCCGGCGACCACCCTTCCGCCGGCGTCTCCTCCACCCACCGTTGGTTCTGGTGGTGGGGGAATCGACGCAGACGGGCCTGCGACCTCCGAAGCCTTCTTCTTCGGGGCCATGTTGCTGCTGATGAAGTTGATGAAGCTGGAGAGGTTGATGAAGATTGCGCCCGCGTGAGCGCCGGATCAGGTTCGCACAACCTCGACGCCCCCTACCTGGCGCGCCAAAGATGTCGGGGGAAACTGTCCACCACGAACACCTATGGGACCGGAGCCCCTTTTACGTTGCGGTAAGGGAGCGGAGGGAGCACGAAGAGCAGATCGAGGAGAGCACGCGGGCAGTTTACCCAGGTTCGGGCCGCGACGGACGCGTAAAACCCTACTCCTGCCTTGGTTGTATTGAGCTCGGGAGCTTGAAGAGCTACAGTACTAGCTACACCGAGTGTGAGAGTTGCTAAGGATTCGAACCCTTTCTACGTTGTGCATGGGCCTCCTTTTATAGCTCAAGGGGTCACCGACAGGTGTCAACTTAGAGGAGGGTAAAAATGTAACTTTGGTGGTAGTTGTAACAGTGCGGGAACAGTGCATGAACATTGGATGAACAGTGGTCTTCATCTAACCTTGACAGTGGGGGACAAGGGCATTAAATGCCCGTCACCGTCGACCCCAAAAGCACCCGTCCATGCGTCTCCGTTCGCCACGGCGGTAGCCTCGTCACCGTGGAGTGCCACCGTGTCCCCCAGGCTGCACAGCCATCCGCCACGCGTCCCTAGAACGGCTCCAGGGCGACGCGTGGGCCGATGAGCTGGAGCGCGGGCACACAGCGCAGGCTTCCCCCGGCAAGCACCTTGCCGGGGCCTCGACCTTGCCGGGCCCTGAAGCTTGTCGCTCCTCGGGCCCTGCCGGGGCGCATGTTGCGCCGAGGCATGTCTTCTGAGATACAGTCTTCTGGTCTTCCTGGCAAGCTCCTCTTGCCAGGGTCTTGTGTTAATGTGATAATCTTGAGCCTGGGACGGCCTTCCCGGCAAGCTCCACTTGCCGGGGCCTTGATCTTCTGTCTTGTATACTTTGTTCTTGAATGGCTTAATAGGGGCCGGAAAGGTTTCCGGCAAGCACGTGGTAAACCCCGCCGCGGGAAGCTGCTACTGCCCGTGCACAAGTTGGGGTACTAAGGTACCCCTACCTTAGTACACCGACACCCTTTCATTCTCCATCTCCTCATTCCAACGTCCCCAATACTTATCATACTTATCTTGCATTTTCTTGGCCATTGTTTTGCGCAAAATATCATCACTATCAGCCCACTCTTCCAACACAACACTAATTTCAGCAATATCCATAACAAATTGATTCACGGTCACATGGAGTGTGGCGGAAACACTAAGAGTAAGGTGATAAAACTGTCCAAGAAATTCAGCCATTTTTGTAGCATTCTCCCAATCACTATCAACAGGAATACCAGGAGCTTTCTCACTAGTTAAATCTAATGTATAGAGTGGATCTTCTTCCTCATATCTCGCAAACACTTTCTCAAAGTTGATTGCGGTTGCTAACATAAGGTATGTGGAATTCCATCTATGTGTGACACATAGGAGGGCCGAATAGATTATCCCACTTTCTGTGGAGTTTGATTAAATAAAGGGATAAGTATATTTTTCGTCCTCGAACTTTTCGCAGAGTTCAGAAATCGTCCCTCAACTCTAATCCGGAGAGTTTTCGTCCCTCAACTATCAAAACCAGAGATTTTTTTCCTATTTTTTCCAGCTTTACTGTTCATCGATTTACTGTTCACTTCGGACGAAAACCGCCCGAATCAGCACGAGGGACGAAAACTATCCGGTTTTGATAATTGAGGGACGAAAATTATTCGGATTAGAGTTGAGGAACGATTTCTAAACTCTCATAAGAGTTGGAGGACGAAAAGTATACTTATCCCTTAAATAAAAGGCCTGTTACCCTAAAAAAACATAGAAGGGCCGAATAGATTAGATGTAGGCTCTTCTCAAAAAAAAA
>LR738713.1:842975461-843006929 GCA_902687465.1 Secale cereale
AGGCTAAAAAAAGATGGGGGGGGGGGTGAATACACCGCGAGAGGCAAGGGTTTGCTTCAGCGACATGCACGGTTGTGCTTTCGCGAGAGTCACGACCATGCCTTTCGGAAACAAAAAAAACTTTTTTGTTTTTTTCCTTCCGTGAAAGGTTGTACTTTTGTGAGAGGCACAGCCGTGCCTCCTCGGAAAAGGAAAAAAATGCGCTTTCTATAATATTTTTTTCTTTCGCGAGAGGCACGATTTTGCTTCCGCGAGAGGTACAATTGTGATTTCGCGAGAGGCACGGGCGTGCCCCTTTCGGAAAGGGAAAAAACCCGTGCTCCCGGGTCGGTTTTTTCGTCCTGATTTTTAGATGAGAAAAAAATGCATCAAAATCTATCAAAATGGGATCTCAGAGATAAAATGTTTTGAATAAATAGATGTACGAAAAAAGGAAAACTCACAGGTTGCGATAAGTGGCACACATGCAGCGCGTCACTTGTCACAACCTAGGGAGGTGTGAGTGATCTTTGCAATGAGTACTCCCCAATTAGGCTGGTTGTAATGGTGAGTATCATATACTAGTATCATATAGTATATGATACTAGTGTATGATACTACACCGGTAGTGCATAGCATCATGTGTTAGTATCATAGGTAACTTCATTTATTGCCATGCATGACACATATTAGCACAACATTTAATATGATACGGTATCATGATATGATACTCACCCCACTCTTTCTTCATTTAATTCTATGCAACCT
Source organism: Secale cereale (assembly GCA_902687465.1). Classification (NCBI taxonomy): domain Eukaryota; kingdom Viridiplantae; phylum Streptophyta; class Magnoliopsida; order Poales; family Poaceae; genus Secale; species Secale cereale. The sequence continues at coordinate 842,976,209 of LR738713.1, forward strand.
CATCAAATTTGCCTAGTGGCATGCATGATACTCCATCCGTCCCAAAATAAGTGACTCAACTTTGTACTAACTTTAGTACAAAGTTAATACGAACTTGAGTCACTTATTTTGGAACGGAGGGAGTACTACCTATGATACTCCCATTACGACCAGCCTTAGTGATTTTGTTGAATCCAAGAATTGCGAGGAATTTCTCAAAGGAAAAAACTACGAGGAATAAATTGCAGGGAAGGAGCAGAGGATGAGAGGAGGCAGCAGGGCCGCTCGACTGCGCATGGCCAGCCCTGCAGCCGTCGGATCTCCGATGAATTCGTCCGCCGCCGCCCTTGCCGTGGTGGCAGGCTAGCTGCAGCTCAACTGCCTCAAGAGCTGAGTCTACGCTTTTGTTTTTTCATTCAACAGGTTGCTTTCGATTTCACTCTGTTCTTTCCAATAGTTGGAAGGAATGATTTCCATGGGTAATTACCTCAGGCTGGTCTTTTATTTATAGTCAGAAGATATACAAGGTACATAATTTGTTACAACAAACATTGGCCGGATAAGCATTGGCTGGATAGGAGCAACTCTATCTCGTGCTAGATAAGCTAAAGGAGATACTAAGAGACTAGCTATACTAACAAACTAGTATCCTGGCTAACTCAATACGATTGCGTTAACATTCCCCCGCAATCTTAACCTATATGAAGGTTCAGATTGGTTCGTAATCAATTGAACATGATCTTCGTGAGAGGTTTGGTGAAAGCGTCGGCCAATTGGTCTACTGTTGAGACGAACCGAACATCAATTGCTCCCATGGCGACCTTCTCTCTCACAAAGTGAAAATCAACTTCAATGTGCTTAGTGTGAGCATGAAATACTAGATTGGCCGCCAAATACGTAGCAGTGAGATTGTCACACCACATCATAGGAGCTCGAGGTTGAGGAACTCGCAGCTCTCTTATCAATGATAGTAGCCAAGTAGCTTCGGCAGTCCCCATTCAGGAATGCCTTGTACTCGGCTTCAGTGGATGAACGGGACACAGTTGGCTTCTTCCGTGCACTCCATGATACAAGGTTGGGTCCAAAGAAAACTGCAAACCCACTCGTAGACCTCCTGTCATCGCTGCAGCCCGCCCAATCGGCATCAGTAAAGACAATCAAAAGAGTGGAACATGATCGCCGAAGGGTTAAACCAATGGATGACATGTCTCCAACGTATCTACTTTTCCAAACCCTTTTGCCCTTGTTTTGGACTCTAACTTGCATGATTTGAATGGAACTAACCCGGACTGACGCTGTTTTCAGCAGAATTGTCATGGTGTTGTTTTTGTGCAGAAATAAAAAGTTCTCGGAATGACCTGAAAATCCACGGAGAATTATTTTGGAAAATATAAAAAATACCTGCAAGAAGATCCAGACTAGGGGCCCACACCCTGTCCAGGAGGGTGGGGGGCGCGCCCCCTCCACAGGGCGCGCCCCCTGCCTCGTGGGCCCCCTGGTGTTCCACCGACGTATTCCCGGCTCCTATATATTCACTTTCGGGGAGAAAAATATCAGAGAGGAAGAACTATCGCATTTTACGATACGGAGCCGCCGCCAAGCCCTAATCTCTCTCAGGAGGGCTGGTCCGGAGTCCGTTCGGGGCTCCGGAGAGTGGAGATCGTCGCCATCGTCATCATCAACCTTCCTCCATCACCAATTCCATGATGCTCACCGCCGTGCGTGAGTAATTCCATCGTAGGCTTGCTGGACGGTGATGGGTTGGATGGGATCTATCATGTAATCGAATTAGTTTTGTTAGGATTTGATCCCTAGTATCCACTATGTTCTGAGATTGATGTTGCTATGACTTTGCTATGCTTAATGCTTGTCACTAGGGCCCGAGTGCCATGATTTCAGATCTGAACCTATTATGTTTTCATGAATATATGTGGGTTCTTGATCCTATCTTGCAAGTCTATAGTCACCTACTATGTGTTATGATCCGGCAACCCTGAAGTGACAATAATCGGGACCACAACCGGTGATGACCTTAGTTTGAGGAGTTCATGTATTCACTATGTGTTAATGCTTTGGTCCGGTACTCTATTAAAAGGAGGCCTTAATATCCCTTAGTTTTCAATAGGACCCTGCTGCCACGTGATGTCTACACACGCTTCTACTCCTGTAGACTATGTTGGGCCTCCAAGCGCAGAGGTTTGTAGGACAGCAGCAATTTCCCTCAAGTGGATGACCTAAGGTTTATCGAACTCAGGGAAGTAGAGGTTGAAGATGGTCTCTCTCAAGCAACCCTGCAACTAAGATACAAGAAGTCTCTTGTGTCCCCAACACACCTAATACACTTGTTAGATGTATAGGTGCACTAGTTCGGCGAAGAGATGTTAAATGGCAAGTGATATGGATGGCAAAACAAAGTAATATAAATCTGTAATAAAAAGTGCAGCAAGCAAACAAGTGGTAAACGTGAGCACAAATGGTATTACAATGGTGGAAACAAGGCCTAGGGATCATACTTTCACTAGTGGCAACTCCCAACAACATTAACATAATCGAATCACATGATATTTCCCATAAAACATGCAATGGAGAGGCACCCGGAGGTCATTCCTTCGTGGTCAAGAGAGGACGAGAATTATGTAGGGCTACAAAAGCACACCTCAAAGTTCGTAGTTCTCAATCTAAGGATTTCCCAATGTCACCGCGGCCATCCAAAAAGAGTCCCACAATCACCGCAACATATCTAAAGGATAGTCAAAGACAAGCACCAAGAGACTCTCAATCTTCAATCAAGACACAAGAGAGGAAATCACTCATGAAAATATTTTTCTAATCCATGTCCAATAGACCGCTGTCACCTTGGTCTCGGGGATTATACTAGATAAAGAAAAGTGAGTACATCAATCCAATACATATAGGAAGGAGAAATATCATGGGATCACCCTAGATTAACATAGCCTATGATCACAACGAAGATCACATCATGGGAGAGAGAGATAACCGCATAGCTACACGTACGAGCCCTCGGCCCCGGAGAAGACTACTCACACATGGACATGGTGAGGAGGAGGTTGATGATGGTGTTGATGGAGAGGTGCAGCCCCGCGAGGAGGAGACGGCCGGCGGCAGCCACGGAGGCGGCGGCGGCGGCACTTGGGGGCGCGGCGGCGGCGGCGGCCCTAGGGGGCGGCGGCGGCCCTCGGGGCGGCGGCGGCCCTAGGGGGCAGCGGCTCCTTGGCCCCCCTTCTTCCTTGTGGATGGTGCTGCAATGCTGCTGGTCCTCCCCTCCAAGAGGGCGGCTCGGGAGGAGGAAAATTCGTGGCCCTTGGTGACCTAGGTTTCCTCTCTTTATATAGACTCTCGGATTCCCGTCATCAGATTTTGGGCCTCAGTAAAACGGGCTTTACTCGGCCGTCCGGACTCCGATTTGGACGAATTTTATATCCAGAAGCATCGCCTCGAAATTCCCCACAACTTTCGCAACTAGACTTTTTCCGTTTGACGTAGTCTTCGGGCCGGAACGTGACCATCTTTAAAAAACGTTCTTAGACAGATTTCAGGAAAGTCAGAGTCCTACTCCAATACGACTCCTTTTGCGTTTTTGTCAATTTCCAAGTAATTCCTACACAATAAAGTGTAAAACAAGAACATTGTGCACTTTTGCAACCATTAGTAGGTTAGTCCAAATATGATCAAAAGTGTATGGAAGTGCATAAATATCATAGCAATATCACACAAAAAGGGCATGGAGCAAGCAGAAATTATAGATACGTTTTGGACGTATCAACATCCCCAAGCTTAATTCCTGCTCGTCCTCGAGTAGGTAAATGATAACAAGCATAATTTCTGTGGTGACATGCTATTAACCATATAAGATCTTTTCACAGTCACATGACAAATGCTTACTGAGATAATGAATCTGTAGTAATTAAGTTGCCTCATGAGAAAATCACAAATAACTGAAAGTTTTACAATATGATACTGAAACATCAAATAGATTTGTAGTGAGCATGGTGTGCAAATATGATAAAGTGGTACCTCGCTTGCCTCCTTTAGTGAAGCAAAACATAAATGCAGGGGCACCTCCAAGGTTTAAGTGACGACTAAATACAATGATTTCAGAATAAACGATATCATAATCATGCAAAAGACAATGGTACTTTGGGACAATGCACATTACACTCAGAATGATAATCATGATCTCAATAGTTGGTGCTTTAAAGAAGGTGGAGACTCTCGAACCGTGGCTTTTGTTGGCAAGGTTGAAAACCCGTGGTCGGAAACAAAGACAAAACATGTACCAGAGCTCTTGGTTTTTAAAAACAGAGGTAATAATCATTTTTTAGAATATGCATATTTCGTCAACGAATGCTAGCAGATAACTCAATCACTTCTTGAGCTGGACAAGTTTCGAGGAACGGCTCCCGCATGAGGACGATCACATCCTCTTAATCTCCTTTGTTTATCACTGCCAAAGTTTTCTGATTTGTCATGAACAAAGCGTGAAGGAGGGTTTATTTGTTGTATATTTTTTTAATGAGCCGGGCGCACTCTATGCCAGTTCCTTCTCGTATTATGGGTTTGCACATTAGACATGCAATCCCGGGGTGAAGCTTGTCCAACTTAAAAAGATCATGAATTAACTACTACTTCCTCATGAGCTAAAACAGAGGCACAAAATAGAAATGCTTTTTTGAATAATTTCGAGATGGTACATGAAAGTCTTCGTTAGGAATGGCAGGTAAATACCATGTATAGGAAGGTATGGTGGACTCATATGGCATAACTGGTTTAAAGGATTTTGGATGCACAAGCAGTCAGTCCGCTTAGTACAGGCGAAGGTTAGCAAAAGACTGGGAGCGACCAACTAAAAGAGCAATGACGGTTATAATCATGCAGAGGGACAAAGCAACATTGAATCAGGCATGGAAGTTATATCGCTACTCAGAAATTAAAGATCATCAAGGCTTGATAGACTTTCTTTACAGTCTTAAATATGCATGAGCATATGCCAAGTCAATCAAAATAAATTCTTGGAGGAAGATACCACTAAACCATACCACATCATAGGCAAACAAATCATGTTGGTACTTCAATAACACATTGAGAACCCCCCAGCTATTTGAGACTAACCATAAGAAAACATGAACTACTAAGCACCATTATGCACATTGCATTTTTATCATAGACATGTCAACCAGTGCAACAGAAGCCAACTCTCTTAACAAGATAAGCATGATAAATAAAGAGAGTTCCAGCGACCAACTAAACAAAAGCTCTTTAAAAAGATAAGCATGAAAACTAAGAGCTGAACATGATAGTAGCTATTGAAAGACAAAGAACACACACAGCAAGGATAGACATGAAAATTCTATGTTATGTTCTAGGTTGAAGTGGAGCGTGTTTCTCTCCCACGCAAAGAAAGCTGAGTTCCAACTCGTTATGAACAGCAAGCAAAGCTAAAGAAAACTTAAAAGGAAACTAAAAGCAAGACGCTCCAAGCATAGCACATAACACATGAAGTGATAAAAATATAGTGGAACGAAAGACGAACTGATAATGTTGATGAAGAAGGGGATGCACGGGGGCATCCCCAAGCTTAGACGCTTGAGTCTTCTTGAATATTTCTTGGGGGTGCACGGGGGCATCCCCAAGCTTGAGCGTTTGACACTCCTGAATCTTTTTATCATCTTCCCTCGCACACTTGAAAACTCCCTTCATACATAACTCATCATAATCTGATTAGCGAGGTTAGTACCCATAATAAAATATTTTTTCCTTGCTGGAAATAAAGATATTCTTGAATGTCTACTGTTTCTCAAGATTGCCAAAAGGTTTTTGCAAAGAAAAAGCAAGCTCAAGGTTTGCAAAATGAAGGAAAGGCAAAACAGGACAGAATCTGTGAAAAACAGACCAGCAGGTAGTAAATGATTTTTTCGGGACACTTCTGCAACTCAAATCAAAAAACTCAGAACAGACGCCCGAAAGCCAATTGTATAGAGCACGCTGTTGAAAAAATTCAGACCAAAAAGATGATCTGGTGATTTTATACGAATTTTTCTGTTCAAGGACAGAATCTGTTTCCTGGACAGCACGTCACAACTTTTGAACTTTCTTGCAATCAGAGGCTACACTTGGCACAAAGCTGAAAAATAAAGATACAATGATGTTGCTACAGTAGTAAAAAACATCAAGACCACTAAAAACTGAAAGAACAAACTGAAAGCAAAGATAACAAGGGTTGTCTCCCTAGAGCTCTTTCTTTATAGCCATAAAGATAGGCTTAAGACTTTAATGATGCTCTCATAGGAATAAGAGCTGAAGAACAAAAGAGAGTATCAAGAAGCATATATAAAACATATTTAAGTCTAACATACTTCCTATGCATGGGAATCTTGTAAGAAAATAAATTATTGAAGCATAAAGCAACTAGCATAGGAAGGCAGAACAAGCATAACTTCAAAATATTCACCATAAAGAGAGGGAACTTGATATTATTGTAATATCTATAAGCATATGTTCCCTTCTCATAATAATTTTCAGTGGGATCACGAATAAACTCAACAATATAAGCATCACATAAAGCATTGTTACCATGATCCACATGCAAAAAGGTACTCTTACTCTCCACATAAGCATCCTTGGGGAGCCCATGGTTAGGACATTTTAGCATTAACGTTTTCAGTCTCCCCCAAGCTTGAGCTACGCTCTCTCCGTCACGAGACCTAAAGTTATAGATATAGTTCCTGTCTCGATGAATTTCATGAAGAGGATAAAACTTAGTATAAAAGAGAGACATAAGCTCTTGCCAATCAAGCAAGTGCGAGTTATCGAGAAGCTTATACCAATCTGAAGCTTTATCTATAAGTGATACGGCGAACAATTTACTCATGACAAACTCCCTTGATACACCTGCAAGCTTAAATAATGAACATAATTGTGACGGATATAGCAAGTGTTCACCGGGATGTCTGTCTCCTGCATAACGATTAGCCAAAACATAATCGATAATACCAGCTGGTATTTTATAGGGCACAATTTCAGTAGGGGGAGGAGCAACCACCACAGGTGTGGGGCGTCTTCCCACAAGCAACGAACTAAGAATGCGGTTTTCCATAAACATAACTAGTGAAATAAAAACAAGAAACAAAAAGATTTAATTGCAAGATCTAAAGATATACCTTCAAGCACTCACTTCCCCGGCAACGGCGCCAGAAATAGCTTGATGTCTACACACGCTTCTACTCCTGTAGACTATGTTGGGCCTCCAAGCGCAGAGGTTTGTAGGACAGCAGCAATTTCCCTCAAGTGGATGACCTAAGGTTTATCGAACTCAGGGAAGTAGAGGTTGAAGATGGTCTCTCTCAAGCAACCCTGCAACTAAGATACAAGAAGTCTCTTGTGTCCCCAACACACCTAATACACTTGTTATATGTATAGGTGCACTAGTTCGGCGAAGAGATGTTAAATGGCAAGTGATATGGATGGCAAAACAAAGTAATATAAATCTGTAATAAAAAGTGCAGCAAGCAAACAAGTGGTAAACGTGAGCACAAATGGTATTACAATGGTGGAAACAAGGCCTAGGGATCATACTTTCACTAGTGGTAACTCCCAACAACATTAACATAATCGAATCACATGATATTTCCCATAAAACATGCAATGGAGACGCACCCGGAGGTCACTCCTTCGTGGTCAAGAGAGGACGAGAATTATGTAGGGCTACAAAAGCACACCTCAAAGTTCGTAGTTCTCAATCTAAGGATTTCCCAATGTCACCGCGGCCATCCAAAGAGAGTCCCACAATCACCACAACATATCTAAAGGATAGTCAAAGACAAGCACCAAGAGACTCTCAATCTTCAATCAACACACAAGAGAGGAAATCACTCATGAAAATAATTTTCTAATCCATGTCCAATAGACCGCTGTCACCTTGGTCTCGGGGATTATACTAGATAAAGACAAGTGAGTACATCAATCCAATACATAGAGGAAGGGGAAATATCATGGGATCACCCTAGATTAACATAGCCTATGATCACAACGAAGATCACATCATGGGAGAGAGAGATAACCACATAGCTACACGTACGAGCCCTCGGCCCCGGAGAAGACTACTCACACATGGACATGGTGAGGAGGAGGTTGATGATGGTGTTGATGGAGAGGTGCAGCCCCGCGAGGAGGAGACGGCCGGCGGCAGCCACGGAGGCGGCGGCGGCGGCCCTTGGGGGCGCGGCGGCGGCGGCCCTAGGGGGCAGCGGCTCCTTGGCCCCCCTTCTTCCTTGTGGATAGTGCTGCGATGGTGCTGGTCCTCCCCTCCAAGACGGCGGCTCGGGAGGAGGAAAATTCGTGGCCCTTGGTGACCTAAGTTTCCTCTCTTTATATAGACTCTCGGATTCCCGTCATCAGATTTTGGGCCTCAATAAAACGGGCTTTACTCGGCCGTCCGGACTCCGATTTGGATGAATTTTATATCCAGAAGCATCGCCTCGAAATTCCCCACAACTTTCGCAACTAGACTTTTTCCGTTTGAAGTCGTCTTCGGGCCAGAACGTGACCATCTTTAAAAAACGTTTTCAGACAGATTTCAGGAAAGTCAGAGTCCTACTCCAATACGACTCCTTTTGTGTTTTTGTCAATTTCCAAGTAATTATTACACAATAAAGTGTAAAACAAGAACATTGTGCACTTTTGCAACCATTAGTAGGTTAGTCCAAATATGATCAAAAGTGTATGAAAGTGCATAAATATCATAGCAATATCACACAAAAAGGGCATGGAGCAAGCAGAAATTATAGATACATTTTGGACGTATCACCACGGGAGGGTAGGACAAAAGATGTCATGCAAGTTCTTTTCCATAAGCACGTATGACTATATTCGGAATACATGCCTACATTATATTGTTGAACTGGAGCTAGTTCTGTGTCACCCTAGGTTATAACTTCTACATGATGAATTGCATCCGACATAATTTCCCATCACCGATCCAATGCCTATGAGCTTTTCCCATATTGCTTGTTGCTTATTTACTTTTCCGCTGCTACTATTACAAAAACTACAAAAACACTACCGTTACTTTTATTGCCACTACCGCCACTATCATATTAATTTGCTACTAAACTACCTTGCTGCAGATACTAAGTTTCCAGGTGTGGTTGAATTGACAACTCAGCTGCTAATACTTAAGAGTATTCTTTGGCTCCGCTTGTGCCGAATCAATAAATTTGGGTTGAATACTTTACCCTCGAAAACTGTTGCGATCCCCTACACTTTTGGGTTATCAAGACTATTTTCTGGCGCCGTTGCCAGGGAGCATAGCTCTATTATTTAAGTCACTTGGGATTTATATCTGTTGATCACTATGAAGAATTTGTAGGACTCAAAAACCAAGATCTTACCCTCAACTACGAGGGGAGGTAAGGAACTGCCATCTAGCTCCGCACTTGATTCTCCTTCTGTTATTGGTAAATTTGCGACACCTACTCATGATATTGAATCCAATATGTCATATGTTCTTGATGATGCCACTTCTGCTATGTATGATGAAACTACTTCTATGCTTGATAATACTGTGCCACTAGGTGAATTTCTATATGAACAAATTGCTAAGGTTAGGGAGAATGCAAATATTGAAACTTATGATATTTATGACAGTGATGATGAAGCTTCTCCCAATAGATATGAATTGCATGTTGTTCCTGAAGATTATGTTATGGATGAAGAAACTGCTAGAGACTTTCTTGCTTGCAATGATAGATATGATCTTAAGAAATTATTAGCTAAGCTGAAAGAAAAGTCCCTGAATGCTAGAATGAAACATGACCCTGCTTTTGCTACTTCAGGTATCTGTGTTACTGATAAGGATTATGATTTCTCTGTTGATCCTGAGTTAATTACTTTGGTTGAATCTGATCCTTTCCATGGCTATGAGCCTGAAACTGTTGTGGCACATCTTACTAAATTGAATGATATAGCCACCCTGTTTACCAACGATGAAAAGATTCGTTACTACTATATCCTTAAGTTATTTCCGTTCTCGTTAAAGGGTGATGCTAAGTCTTGGTTTAATTCTCTTGATCCTGGTTGTGTGCGTAGTCCCCAAGATATGATGTATTACTTCTCTGCGAAATATTTTCCCGCTCATAAGAAACAAGCTGCCTTACGGGAAATATATAACTTTGTGCAAATCGAAGAAAAGAGTCTCCCACAAGCTTGGGGGAGGCTTCTTCAATTACTTAATGCTTTGCCTGATCATCCTCTTGAGAGGAACGATATACTTGATGTCTTTTATAATGGACTAACCGATGCTTCCAGAGACCACCTGGATAGTTGTGATGGTTGTGTTTTTAGGGAAAGAACAGTTGATCAAGCTGAATTACTATTGAATAATATGCTAGCCAATGAAAATAATTGGACACTTCCTGAACCAGCCCCTAAGCTAACTCCAAAGAAAAGAGGTGTTCTATTTCTCAGTCCTGAAGATATGCAAGAGGCAAAGAAATCTATGAAAAAAAAGCTATTAAAGCTGAAGATGTTAAGAATTTACCACCTATTGAAGAAATACATGGTCTTGATAACCCGACACAGGTAGTAAAGGTAAATTCTCTTTATAGATTTGATGAAGGTGATATTCCTCGTTATAAGTCTGCTAGCCAATGCTTAGATGAATTTGACAATTTTATTGTGAAACAAGAAAACTTCAATGCTTATGTTGGTAGACAATTGCAACACAATGCCAATATGATTGAACGCTTGAGTGATTATTTGTATAGAGTTAAAGGTGAACTGAAACTCATTAGTATACATGCTTCAATGGTTACCACTCAAGTAGAACAAGTACTTAAGGCTCAGAATGATTTGCTCAATGAATTAAATAGTAAGAATAATGACTATGCTGTTAGAGTTGCTACTAGAGGTGGTAAAGTGACTCAGGAACCTTTGTATCCTGAGGGCCACCCTAAGAGAATTGAGCAAGATTCTCAGAGAGCTAATTTAGATGCACCTAGTTCTTCTAAGAAAAAGAAAAAGAAAAATGATAGAACTTTGCATGCTTCTAGTGAACCTGTAGCTGACACACCCGAGAATCCCAATGATATATCTGTTTTTGATGCTGAGACACAATATGGTAATGAACATGAACCTAGTGATAATATTAATGATGATGATGCTCAACCTAGCAACGATAATGATGTAGAGATTGAACCTGCTGTTGATCTTGATAACCCACAATCAAAGAATCAACCTTATGATAAGAGAGACTTTGTTGCTAGGAAGGACGGTAGGGAAAGAGAACCATGGGTTCAGAAACCCATGCCTTTTCCTCCGAAACCATCCAAGAAAAAGGATGATGAGGATTTTGAGCGCGTTGCTGAAATGATTAGACCTATCTTTTTGCGTATGCGTCTGGCTGATGTGCTTAAAACAAATCTTTATGCTAAATATATGAAGGATATTATTACCAATAAAAGAAAGATATCTGAAGTAGAAATTTCCACCATGCTTGCCAATTACACTTTTAAAGGTGGAATACCTAAGAACCTAGGAGATCCAGGAGTACCCACTATACCTTGCTACATTAAAAGAAACTATGTTAAAACTGCTTTATGTGATCTTGGAGCCGGTGTTAGTGTTATGCCTCTCTCTTTATATCGTAGACTTGACTTGAGTAAGTTGACACCTACTGAAATATCTTTGCAAATGGCCGATAAATCAACGGCTATACTTGTCGGTATTTGTGAGGATGTGCCTGTTGTGGTTGCAAATGTTACTATTTTAACGGACTTTGTTATACTTGATATTCCCGAGGACGATAGTATGTCTATTATCCTTGGTAGACCCTTTTTGAATACTGCAAGGGCTATTATTGATTGCAACAAAGGCAATGCCACTTTTCATGTCAATGGTAATGAGCATACGGTACACTTTCCGAGGAAATAACCTCAGGTCCACAGTATCAATTATATTTGAAAAAATTCAACTATTACTATTGGAGGTTTTGAATTTCCTCTTCCTACTGTCAAGAAGACATATGTCATTCTTATTGTTGGGAACATACATATCCCCATTGAGGTAACCTAGTGTTATTCAAAAATTCTCCGGTTTCATGTTATTCGGAAAGAGTTTATTAACAAGACCTGATCAACCTTGTTAATGGATTCCTTTTGATGAGCATGGGATAGGTGAATCTAGATAGCACAACCTTCTGTACCCTCATTTTACTTTCTGTTAATTAGGATAAATAAAGAAAAAATAGTATTTTCTGTCTGTTTCCAGACTTATCCGTGCAATTAAATATGATTTTTTCTGGAATATTTAAGAATATTTGGCACAGAACACACAGCGAGGGGAGCCACCACCTGACCACAAGGGTCCAGGGCGCGCCCCCTGCCTCGTGGGCCCCATGTAGCCCCCCCTCCACTTATTCCTGCACCCATACTCTTCTTCTTCCTCCCAAAAAAACCTCCAACCAGCTCAAGCACAAGTTCTAGCTCATCTTGCTGTCATTTTCGATCTCCTTGCTCAAAGCACCATTCACCAAACTGCTTGGGGAGATTGTTCCTTGGTATGTGACTCCTCCATTGGTCCAATTAGTTTTTGTTCTAGTGCTCTATTAATTGCAAATTTTTGCTGCTGTGGTGACCTTGCTCTTGAGCTTGCATGTCAAATTTCTTTGGTCCCAAGTAGTTCTAATGCCTGATATAGTCTCTAGGCACTTATAGGAGTTGTTGCTATCAATCTTGTTCAGTTTGGTTCACTTTTATTTTGAGTTACTAAAAATTCCAGAAATTTTTAGAGGAGGAAAATGATAAATAGATTGTTTATGGGCTCCTCTAGTAAAAGTTCAGAGGAGAAGAAGAAGGAAGAAAATAAGAAGCCCAAATATAATCTTCCTCGCATGGCGGAAGTTCGGCCGTGTGAATGGCCTTGTAATGAGTTCATGAAGGCCGCCGGGATTTACGAAGACTTTTATTGGTTGGCAAATAATGCAGGCCTCGCCGACTTCCTCCACGACCAGCGTGATCAATATCTCTGAATCACTAATATTTTCACGCAAAAATTTTATTTTCATGCTAAGAAAACACCACCTACAGTGGAGTTTCGTTTATATAATGAGGTTAAGGAAATATCATTCTTTGAGTTTTGTGAAATATGCAAGATACCCTTTGAAGGTAGACTAGATGAACCACGTCGTGAAGACGTTGAAGGGTTTATTGACATGATAACTGTAAGGGAAACTAGACAAGTCTCAGGGGCAAGAATCTCTAGTATACACTTCCCTGTTCTGCGCTACTTTGCTTTATTTGCTAGTACATGTTTAATTGGTCGCAGGAACAGTGGGAATCTTAGTGCCCCTGATATTCTCATTTTACACCATGCTTTGTTTCAAGACACAACTTTTAGCTTGGATGCCGTCGTTGCTAAACGACTGAGTCTGAACCGCTCAAAGGGGCCAGTCTTTGGAGGCATCTTTGCTTCTTGCCTTGCTGAACATTTTAGAATACCTATTAGGCATCATGAGAAGGAAGAAAAATTGCTTGCCCCTGTTTATCTAGATTACAAGAGCATGATAGCACATGATTTTATTGTTAAAGACAAAGATATGTTGCTTAATTATAAGTTAAGGTTTGATGAAAAATATTGTGAGATTGTTACCTTGCCTGCACCATCTCTGTTTGATCTGTCTACAGGCATATATCTTGTTACGTCAGATGCTTTCTACAAGCACCAGAGCCAGGCACGAGCTTCAGAGCCTGAGCCGGAGCCACCACTCGATCCTTACCGTCAGTCTGTTTATGGGTGGGAGCTGGATGAGATGGCCAACCAGTGGCAACCAGAGGACACATCTCAGTACACTGGAGGGAGTAACTTCGATCCGTGGCCATATAACGACTTAGGCCAAAAGCCTAAGCTTGGGGGAGTACGTGTTTCTCACCGACTTTACATTCATGTTCACACACTTATTCTAGTTGTCGGTGCTCACACTCTTTCATTGTACCATCCATGCTTAGTTTCAATTCTTTTTCTTAGTCTTTTTCTCGTGTGCTAGAAAAAACCTTAAGAAAAACAAAAAATATATTAGTTGTAGCTTCTAGCTAGTTTACTTCCCTTGTAGTAGTAACTAAAAGAAAACCCAAAAATATTTCTCGTTCTTCTTTTGCTTGTTGGGAGCTTTCCCGTGTAAATAGTTTATTTTCTTTTCTTTGGGGGGTAAGAGTAGAAGACCATGATTAAAATGCTTAGTGGCTCTCATATGCTTTATTGTTGATGTAACCTTGAGCCATATTACCTTGTCTTCTCTCTTGTATTAAATGCTTGCAGATTCCATCTTAGTCCAATGCACGTGCACTATTATTATTATCCACACCGTTCGGTCGTGCGAGTGAAAGGCAATAAGGATGATATATGATGAACTAATTGAGATGAGAAATGCTGGTATGAACTCGACCTCTCTTGTTTTTGTAAATACGATAGTTCATCGTTCCTGATTCAGCTTGTTATGAATGAAACCTGCTTTCAATGACAATTAGAGATCATAGCTGCTTATGCCATGCTTAATTAGCTGAGAGTTTATAATGGTCTATCTTGCGTGCCAACATGATATTAAAATGGTTGTGATGTGGTATGATGGGGCGGTATCCTCCTTTGAATGATTCAAGTGGTCTGACTTGGCACATGTTCACGCATGTAGTTGAAACAAATCAACATAGCCACCATGATATTTATGTTCATAGTGATTTATATCCTACTCATGCTTGCATTCATTGTTGATTAATTTTAATGCATGTTCATGACCGTTGTTGCTCTCTAGCTGGTCGCTTCCTAGTCTCTTTCTAGACTTCACCTGTATTAAGCGGGAATACTGCTTGTGCATCCACATCCATAAACCCCAAAGTTATTCCATATGAGCCCACCATACCTTCCTATATGCGGTATTTACCTGTCATTCCAAGTAAATTTGTATGTGCCAAACTCTAAACCTTCAAATGAAATTCTGTTTTGTATGCTCGAACAGCTCATGTATCAACTAGGGCTGTCTATATCCTCAATGCTAGGTGGGTTATTCTCACGATGAGTGGACTCCGCTCATCATTCGTGAGAAAATGGCTGGTAACCGGGATGCCCAGTCCCATGCTCAAAATCATAATAATTAAACAAAAATCCCCCAGGGTTGTTGCTTGTTTGGACGGTACCCCATGGATTCGGATGGTCGTGGAGTGTGCTTGTTGGTGGTTGGGGGAGTATAAACTTTACCATTCTGTTTGGGAACCGTCTATAATGTGCGTAGCATGGAAGATATCGAGATTCTAGGTTGATATGTTGACAATGAAAGTATACCACTCAAAATGTTATTCATCTATATTTAAAAATCAACCTCTGGCACCTCTACAAATCCCTGCTTCCCTCTGCGAAGGGCCTATCTATTTACTTTTATGCTGAGTCATCATCCTCTTATCAAAGAGCACCAGTAGGAGAGCACCTCTGTCATTTGCATGTATTACTATAAATTTGCATTGAGTATGATCATGACTGGATCTCTTTTACCATGAATTCCAATGTCTAGTCAGTCCTTGATCCTTAAAGGTGCTCTGCATTTATGTTTTGCGGTCTCAGAAAGGGCTAGCAAGATACCATCTTGTTATATCGTATCATGATTGTTTTGAGAAAGTGTTGTCATCCGAGGTTTATTATTATTGCTCGCTAGTTGATTATGCCATTGATATGAGTAGTCATGAGACCAGAAAGTTTTTTTTTCGTGAATATGATTAGTTCATGATCATTGCTGAAAACCAGAATGCTAGCTTACATATTTACAACAACAAGAGCAAACAGAGTTTGTCAAAGTTTTTCTTTATCACTTTCAGTTTATCAACTGAATTGCTTGAGGACAAGCAATGGTTTAAGCTTGGGGGAGTGATACGTCTCCAACGTATCTGTAGTTTTTTATTGTTCCATGCTATTATTTATGAAGTCTTGGATGTTTAATGGGATTTATCATACACTGTTATATCATTGTTGGGACTAACCTACTAACCCAAAGGCCCAGTCCAGATTGTTGTTTTTGCCTGTTTCAGGGTTTTGCAGAAAAAGAATATCAAACGGAGTCCAAACGGAATGAAACCTTCGTGAGAGATATTTTTGGAGAAAATCACGCACAGGGAGCTTGAGAACCACGTCAAGGGATCAAGGAGTGGCCCACGAGGTTGGAGGGCGCGCCCCCCTTCCCAGGGTGCGCCCCCTGCCTTGTGGGGCCCCCGAGCGTCCCCCGGTGTCCTCCTTCTTCCTATATAAGTCTACGTACCCCAAACCTTCAACAACAGAGAGAAAACCCTAATTCACCACCGTAACCTTCTGTTCCCGTGAGATCCCATCTTGGAGCCTGTTCCGAAGCTCCACCGGAGGGGGATCCATCACGGAGTTCTTCTTCTTCATCATCATCGCCCTCACCATGAGTTGTAAGTAGTTTACCACAGATCTTCGGGTCCATAGCTAGTATCTAGATGGCTTCTTCTCTCTCTCTGGATCACAATACAAAGTTCTCCTCGGTCTTCGAGAAGACCTATTCGATGTAATCTCTTTTTGCGGTGTGTTTGTCGAGATCCGATGAATTGTGAGTTTATGATCAAGGTTATCTATGACAGATATTTGGTTCTTCTGTGAACTTTTTATGTGTGCTCATAATATCCTTGCAAGTCTCTTTGAATTATTGATTTGGTTTGGCCTACTAGATCTATAGTTCTTGCAATGGGAGAAGTGCTTGGCTTTGGGTTCAATCTTGTAGTGTCATTTCCCAGTGACGGTAGGGGCAGCAAGGCATGTATTGTATTGTTGCCATCGAGGATAAAAAGATGGGGTTCATATCATATTGTTTGAGTTTATCCCTCTACATCATGTCATCTTGCTTAAGGCGTTACTCTGTTCTTATGAACTCAATACACTAGATGCATGCTGGATAGCGGTCGATGTGTGGAGTAATAGTAGTAGATGCAGGCAGGAGTCGGTCTACTTGTCTCGAACGTGATGCCTATATACAATGATCATGCCTATATAGTCTCATAATTATTCGCTTTTCTATCAATTGCTCGACAATAATTTATTTACACACCGTAGAATATCGCTATCATGAGAGAAGCCACGAGAGAACACTATGGCCCCCGGGTCTATTCTCAACCTATCAATCTACATCTACTTTAACATTATCGTTTTTATTTGTTGTTCTTATAAACCAAAAATACCAAAAAAATAAACTATCATCTCTATCAGATCTCACTTTCGTAAATGACCGTAAAGGGATTGACAACCCCTTATCGCGTTGGCTGCGAAGTTCTGTTTGTGCAGGTGTGAGGGACTCGCGCGTGGTCTCCTACTGGATTGATACCTTGGTTCTCAAAAACTGGGGGAAATACTTACGCTACTGTGCTGCATCTCCCTTTCTTCTTCGAGGGAATACAACGCAAGCTCGAGAAGTAGCAAGAAGAATTTCTGGCGCCGTTGCCGGGGAGGCTTACGCAAAAGTCATATACCAAGTACCTATCACAAACCCTTATCCTTTGCATTACATTTATTTGCCTCTCGTTTTCCTCTCCCCCACTTCACCCTTGCCGTTTTATTTTCCCTTCTTCCGTCGTGTGTTTATCGTTCGCGTGCCTATTGTTTGCTTGAGTTGCTATGTGCCCTCAATTAGCTTGCATCTTCGCTTGCTAAAGTATGGATCCTCATCCACTTGCTAATCTCTCTAAGAGATCCAATTAGGTTAAACCTATTGCTAGTGAGCTGTGTGCACTAGGTTATCTTTATGGGGTTTTGCTTGAAATTTACGAATCTGAAAATTGTGAGGAATTGTTAAAAGAAAAAGTGATTCATGTTAGGTCCCTAAATAAAAAGCATGATTGCAGTGATGTTACTATAAATTCTATTAATGTCAATTGTGCTAATGATACACAAAACCCTAAGCTTGGGGATGCTAGTATTGCTATGTCCACTACTTGTTGCAATGATCATGATTGGGGTGATGCTTCTTACGATCTTAAAAATTTATTTCAACCCCATGATGAATATGAGATTGATAATAATGTTTGCCATAATACTGAAAGTGGGTTTAAAAGAATGTCAACTTTTGATCCCACTACTCTAGATATTGATCAATCTTATGAATTTTTTGATAAGAGTGGGTTTGGAGAGGTCATGACTTTAGTTAAAGTTACTCCCACTATTTTTGAAGAATGTCAACTTCGTATGCATGTGGATCATGTTGAGAATATGTTATGTGATAGCTATAGTGTTGAATTTTCTTATGATCCTACATGTAATTATTATGAGAGAGGAAAATATGGTTGTAGGAATTTTCATGTTACTAAATTACCTCTCGTTATGTTGAGATTACTATTGGCTCTTTCTTCTTACTTGCATATGCTAGATCTTACTCATCTTGGTAATTTGTTTTCCTATAAAATGCCTATGCATAGGAAGTATGTTAGACTTAGATGTGATTTTCACATGCTTTATGATGCTCTTTGTGTGCTTCAATTCTTATCTTTCATGTGAGCATCATTGAATTAATCGTGCCTAGCTAGGGGCGTAAAACAATAGCGCTTGTTGGGAGGCAACCCAATTTTTTTTTGTTGCTGTTAGGGAATAAATATTGCATCTAGCCTCTGATTAGATGTGGTTTCATGTTTTGTTTAGTGTTTGTGCCAAGTAGAACCTTTGGGAAGACTTGTGTGAAGTTTATGTGGTCTTGCTGTGAAAAACAAAATCGTTAGCAATTTACTGGAGCGTGCTATTTAGTTGATTCTTTTTGCAGATGATTAGTAGAAACATTCCGCAAATTTACCAATTTATTTTGAATTTTTTGGAGTTCCAGAAGTAGGCGAAACCTGCAGATTACTACAGACTGTTCTGTTTTTGACAGATTCTGTTTTTCGTGTGTTGTTTGCTTATTTCAATTCATCTATGAGTAGTATTGGAAGATATGAACCATAGAGAAGTTGAAATACGGTAGATTTAACACCAATATAAACAAATAATGAATTCATTGCTGCACCCTTGAGTAGTGGTTTGCTTTCTTATACTAACAGAGCTCACAAGAATTTTTGTCTAAGTTTTGTGTTGTGAAGTTTTCAAGTTTTGAGTATTGCTTTGATGGACTATGGAACAAGGAGTAGCAACGGCCTAAGCTTGGGGATGCCCATGGAACCCCAAGTAAATTCAAGATAATCAAAAGCCTAAGCTTGGGGATGCCCCGGGAAGGCATACCCTCTTTCGTCTTCATCCATCGGTAACTATACTTGGAGCTATATTTTTATTCGCAACATGATACGAGTTTTGCTTGGAGCGTCTTGTATAATTTGAGTATTTGCTTGTTAGTTTGTCACAATCATCCTTGCTGGACACACCTATTTGAGAGAGTTAAATATGGCCTAGAAATTGTTAGAACACTCTATGTGCTTCACTTATATCTTTTGAGTTGAATAGTTTTTGCTCTAGTGCTTCACTTACATCTTTTAGAGCACGGTGGTGGTTATATTTTGTAGAAATTGTTGAACTCTCATGCTTCACTTATATCCTTTTGAGAGTCTATTAAAACAGCATGGTAATGTGTTTAGTCTAAAGAAACTAGTCTTCACATGATAGACATCCAATGTCAATGTAGTAAAAAAATTCACTCTAAGTGCATTGAATATGATGAAATGTTGGATGCTTGATAATTGTTTTGAGATATGAGGATAGCGATATTAGAGTCATGCTAGTGGAGTTATTATGAAATTGAGAAATACTTGTGTTAAGGTTAGTGATTCCCGTAGCATGCACGTATGGTGAACCGCTATGTGACGAAGTTAGAGCATGAGGTATTTGTAAAGTGCCAACCTTTGTGTGGAGGTCGGGGGCGCGCGATGGTTAACTCCTACCAACCTCCCCCCTAGGAGCATGCATTGATTGCTTTGTTTTGATGACTCATAGATTTTTGCAATAAGTATATGAGTTCTTATGACTAATGTTGAGTCCATGGATTATACGCACTCTCACCCTTCCACCATTGCTAGCCTCTCTTGTACCGCACAACTTTCGCCGGTACCATAAACCCACTATATATCCTTCCTCAAAACAGCCACCATATTATTCCTCAAAATAGCCACCATACCTACCTATCATGGCATTACCATAGCCATTCTGAGATATATTGCCATGCAACTTTCCACCGTTCCGTTCATATGACACACATCATATTGTCATATTGCCATTGCATGATCATGTAGTTGACATCGTATTTGTGGCAAAGCCACCATGCATAATTTTTTATACATGTCACTCTTGTTTCATTGCACATACCGGTACACCGCCGGAGGCATTCATATAGAGTCATACTTTGTTGTTGTAGTATCGAGTTGTAATGAAAGTGTGATGATCATCATTATTAGAGCATTGTCCCATGGGAGGAAAGGCTAAATCTATAAAGCCCCTCCGCAAAAAAAAAGAAAAAAAAGAAGAAAGGCCAAAGAAAAAAGAAAGGCCAAAAAAAAGGGACAATTGCTACTATCATTTTTTCCACACTTGTCCTTCAAAGTAGCACCATGTTCCTCATTGTAGAGAGTCTCATGCTTAGTCACTTTCATATACTAGTGGGAATTTTCATTATATAACTTGGCTTGTATATTCCAACGATGGGCTTCCTCAAATGCCCTAGGTCTTCGTGAGCAAGAAAGTTGGATGCACACCCACTAGTTTCTTTTGTTGAGATTTCATTCATATTTAGCTCTAGTGCATCTGTTGCATGGCAATCCCTACTCACTCACATTGATATCTATTTATGGGCATCTCCATAGCCCGTTGATACGCCTAGTTGATGTGAGACTATCTTCCTCTCTTTTTGTCTTCTCCACAACCACCTCTATTCCACCCATAGTGCTATGTCCGTGGCTCATGCTCATGTATTGCGTGAAAGTTGAAAGGTTTGAAAAGATAGAGTATGAAAACAAGTGCTTGGCTGAAATCGGGGTTGTGCATGATATGAATATTTTGTGTGATGAAGAGGGAGCATAGCCAGACTTATGATTTTGTAGGGATAACTTTCTTTAGCCATAGTATTTTGAGAAGACATGATTGCTTTGTTAGTATGCTTGAAGTACTATTATTTATTATGTCAATATAGACTTTTATCTTGAATCTTTAAGATCTGAACATTCATGCCACAATTAAGAGAATTACATTGAAAACTATATTGGTTAGCATTCCACATCAAAAATTCTTTCTTTATCATTTACCTACTCGAGGACGAGCAGGAATTAAGCTTGGGGATGCTTGATACGTCTCCAACGTATCTATAATTTTTGATTGTTCCATGCTATTATTTATGAAGTCTTGGATGTTTAATGGGCTTTATCATACACTTTTATGTCATTTTTGGGACTAACCTACTAACCCAAAGGCCCAGTCCAAATTGCTGTTTTTTGCGTGTTTCAGGGTGTTGCAGAAAAAGAATATCAAACGGAGTCCAAACGAAATGAAACCTTTGTGGGAGATATTTTTGGAGAAAATCACACACAGGGAGCTTGAGAACCACATCAAGGGATCAAGGGGTGGCCCACGAGGGTGGGGGTGATGGCTTCTCGCCCCTCGTTGGTTACCCCAAGTGGAAGGTTTGAGATGCAGTGTAGCGGAAGTTTTCCCTTGGCAAAGATACCAAGGATCGATTTCCCTGAGACTCCCAGTTTCAACAAGAAGGTGTCAACTGCTAACGGCGCCAGATATTAGCAATCAACGTGGACCTGCACACAGATACAAATAACTTTGCTTCCAACGAGTACAGAGAGGTTGTCAATCCCTCCGGCCTTGTCGTTTACAAAGGATCAAACGCAAGTGATAATAGTGATAGGTATTGCTGCAATAGTAAGTAAATAGAGGATGTGATCAATGATGGTAATATGGACCGGAGTCCCATGATGTTCACTAGTGATGTCTCTCTCCCAAAAGACAATAAAACAGCTATGTGAGGTAAACGAATTACAGCTGGGCAATTGACAGAATTATGTGCGCAAACCAATGCTAACTATGTTGCAAGAAAGGTAGAGGTTCAAAGCATGGGCGGTACGCCAAGGCAAGTACATCGAAATCCATCTGCATCTACTACTAATCATCCACCTTGAGATATCTATCCAGAACATCTCGCTGGTATTAAGTTGCGAGTCCCACCCATAGTGTAAACTCAAAGCAACAGACAACTGCATTAAAAGAACTTTGCCTAAAGTAAACAATCATTGCACCCGCGGGCACAAGCACCGTTGTTTTCTCCCTTGTGGCAACAGCACATCCCCTACACTCATGTTTCTGTCACTCAAACTAGTCATCGAGGGGCATGAACCCACAATCAAGCATAACGTTCCCTCTTGGAGTCACTACCTACTACTTGGCCAAAGCAATAAATAACAACGGAGAACATGCAAGAATTACTTACGAACATAAATATAAAAGAGGTAGATCAAATATATTACTCAAACACAATCTGAACATAATCTCACAATCCATCGGATCCCAGCAAACTCATCATAGCAATAGCATAAGGATTACATATGTGCCTCGATCATGTAGGGCAGCTCACGAGGACTAATTAGTGAAGCACAAGAACGGGAGGAGAACATCACATAGCTACTGGTCATGGACCCATGGTCCAAGGGAGACTACTCACAACTCATCTGGGAGGCGTCCATGGTGGTGGAGAAGCTCCCGGTGGTGATCCTCCCCTCCGGCAGGGTGCCGGGAAGGGTTCTCCTGGTGCTCCCGATCTTGGAAGCGCGGCGGCGGTGGAACAGAGATGAGATCGCGAAAAAGGGTTCCCGTCTCGAGGGTTTCGGGACACAATATAAATATATGCCAAAGGGGGGCATCAGCGGAGGCCTGGGGGGCCCAGGCGCCCCCCCGGCGCGGCCAGGAGGGGGCCGCGCCACCAGGGCGCTTGGAGCCCTGTTGGCCCCCCTCCGGCTGTACTTCGGGTGCCGGGAAGCTTCTGGAACGCTGATTTTTTATATAATTTTTCCGGGATTTTTCTGGCAGTTCTCGTAATGGGAAAACCTGAAATACAAAAACAGCCGAAAACAGAAACTGGCACTGGGGTGCACTGAGTTAATAGGTTAGTCCAAATATGATCAAAAGTGTATGGAAGTGTATAAATAACATAGCAATATCACCCAAAAGAGGCATGGAGCAAGCAGAAATTATAGATACGTTTTGGACGTATCAGGGGGCGCGCCCCCCTTCCCAGGGCGCGCCCCCTACCTCGTGGGGCCCCCGAGCGTCCCCCGGTGTCCCCGAGCGTCCCCCGGTGTCCTCCTTCTTCCTATATAAGTCTACGTACCCCCAAAACTTTGACAACAGAGAGAAAACCCTAATTCCACCACCGTAACCTTCTGTTCCCGTGAGATCCCATCTTGGAGCCTGTTCCGGAGCTCCACCGGAGGGGGATCCATCACGGAGTTCTTCATCATCATCATCATCGCCCTCACCATGAGTTGTGAGTAGTTTACCACAGACCTTCGGGTCCATAGCTAGTATCTAGATGGCTTCTTTTCTCTCTCTGGATCTCAATACAAAGTTATCATCGGTCTTCGAGGAGATCTATTCGACGTAATCTCTTTTTGCGGTGTGTTTGTCGAGATCCGATGAATTGTGAGTTTATGATCAAGGTTATCTATGAAAGATATTTGGTTCTTCTCTGAAATTTTTATGTGTGCTCATAATATCCTTGCAACTCTCTTCGAATTATTGGTTTGGTTTGGCCTACTAGATCTATAGTTCTTGTAATGGGAGAAGTGCTTGACTTTGGGTTCAATCTTGCGGTGTCCTTTCCCAGTGACAGTAGGGGCAGCAAGGCACGTATTGTATTGTTTCCATCGAGGATAAAAAGATGGGGTTTATATCATATTGCTTGAGTTTATCCCTCTATATCATGTCATCTTGCTTAAGGCGTTACTATGTTCTTATGAACTCAATACACTAGATGCATGCTGGATAGCGGTCGATGTGTGGAGTAATAGTAGTAGATGCAGGCAGGAGTCGGTCTACTTGTCTCAGACGTGATGCCTATATACAATGATCATGCCTAGATATTCTCATAATTATTCACTTTTCTATCAATTGCTCGACAGTAATTTGCTTACCCGCCGTAGAATATCGCTATCATGAGAGAAGCCACTAGAGAACACTATGGCCCCCGGGTCTATTCTCAACCTATCAATCTACATCTACTTTACTTTTATCGCTTTTATTTGCTGTTCTTATAAACCAAAAATACCAAAAATATAAACTATCATCTCTATCAGATCTCACTTTCGTAAGTGACCGTAAAGGGATTGACAGCCCCTTATCGCGTTGGCTGCGAAGTTCTTATTTGTTTGTGCAGGTGCGAGGGACTCGCGCGTGGTCTCCTACTGGATTGATACCTTGGCTCTCAAAAACTGAGGGAAATACTTACGCTACTGTGCTACATCTCCCTTTCCTCTTCGACGGAATACAACGCAAGCTCGAGAAGCAGCAGGGAGTTGATACGTCTCCAATGTATCTACTTTTCCAAACCCTTTTGCCCTTGTTTTGGACTCTAACTTGCATGATTTGAATGGAACTAACCCGGACTGACGCTGTTTTCTTCAGAATTGTCATGGTGTTGTTTTTGTGCAGAAATAAAAAGTTATCGGAACGACATGAAAATCCACGGAGAATTATTTTGGAAAATATAAAAATACCTGCAAGAAGATCCAGACCAGGGGGCCCACACCCTGTCCACGAGGGTGGGGGGCGCCCCCCCCCCTCACAGGGCGCGCCCCCTGCCTCGTGGGCCCCCTGGTGCTCCACCGACGTATCCCCGGATCCTATATATTCACTTTCGGGGAGAAAAAAATCAGAGAGGAAGAATTATCGCATTTTATGATACGGAGCCGCCGCCAAGCCCTAATCTCTCTCGGGAGGGCTGATCTGGAGTCCGTTCGGGGCTCCGAAGAGTGGAGATCGTCGCCATCGTCATCATCAACCTTCCTCCATCACCAATTCCATGATGCTCACCGCCCTGCGTGAGTAATTCCATCGTAGGCTTACTGGACGGTGATGGGTTGGATGGGATCTATCATGTAGTCGAGTTAGTTTTGTTAGGGTTTGATCCCTAGTATCCACTATGTTCTGAGATTGATGTTTCTATGACTTTGATATGCTTAATGCTTGTCACTAGGGCCCGAGTGCCATGATCTCAGATCTGAACCTATTATGTTTTCATGAATATATGTGTGTTCTTGATCCTATCTTGCAAGTCTATAGTCACATACTATGTGTTATGATCCGGCAACCCCGAAGTGACAATAATCGGGACCACTCCCGGTGATGACCTTAGTTTGAGGAGTTCATGTATTCACTATGTGTTAATGCTTTGGCCGGTACTCTATTAAAAGGAGGCCTTAATATCCCTTAGTTTCCAATAGGACCCCGCCGCCACGGGACTGTAGGACAAAAGATGCCATGCAAGTCCTTTTCCATAAGCATGTATGACTATATTAAGAATACATGCCTACATTATATTGACGAACTGGAGCTAGTTTTGTGTCACCCTAGGTTATAACTTCTACATGATGAATTGCATCCGACATAATTTCCCATCACCGATCCAATACCTACGAGCTTTTCCCATATTGCTTGTTGCTTATTTACTTTTCCGCTGCTACTATTACAAAAACTACAAAAACACTACCGTTACTTTTATTGCCGCTACCGCCACTATCATATTACTTTGCTACTAAACTACCTTGCTGCAGATACTAAGTTTCCAGGTGTGATTGAATTGACAACTCAGCCGCTAATACTTAAGAGTATTCTTTGACTCCCCTTGTGTCGAATCAATAAATTTGGGTTGAATACTTTACCCTCGAAAACCGTTGTGATCCCCTACAATTGTGGGTTACCAAGAATGGACAGTGATCCTCGCACGTACCGCATGATCCATTTCACGGCCTCCCAATGAGCGTCAGTTGGACTTGACAAGTATTGACACACCTTATTTATGGAAAAAGACAGATCAGGCCATGTCAAGGTCAGATATTGAAGAGCTCCAACTGTACTACAATATCTGAAAGCTTCATCTTCACTAAGTCCATGACCTGAATCCCATATGAGCTTCTCATGAGTGCACAAGGGCGTTGAGACTGCTTTGCAATTTGTCATATCTGTACGCTGCAACAAATCAAGTGCATACTTCTGCTATGTAAGAATAATTCCCCCGGAATTGGGAAGCACCTCAATGCCAAGGAAATAGTGGAGAGAACCAAGATCTTTGACAAGAAAAGTAGCTGATAATTGGCGTAGCAAATGCATCATGGCCGAAGAGGAAGAGCTCGCAATGACGATGTCGTCAACATAAACAAGCATGTAGATGGTGACATTGTCTTGCACGAAGATAAACATCGAGGTGTCAGCAACCGAGGGAACAAAACCGAGCAGCTGAAGATGCTCACTGAGACAAGCATACCATGCCCGAGGCGACTGCTTCAGATCGTAAAGCGCTTTATGGAGCTTGCAAACACAATCTGGACAAGAGGGATCTTGGAACCCCGGTGGCTGCTGCATATATGCTTCCTCAGCGAGAATTCCATGGAGAAAAGCATTGCTGATGTCCACCTACCGGAGATGCCAGCCACGAGAGACAGCAAGAGAGAGCACAAGATGCACTATGGCTGGTTTGACTACTGGAGAGAATGTTTACGATTAGTCGATCCCATACTATTGAGTGAAGCCGTGAGCAACGACCGTGCCTTGAACTTATCCAGGGAACCATCATCTTTGTGTTTGACCTTGAAAACCGATTTACAGCCAATGATGTTCTTGCCGGGAGGACGAGGAACAAGTGTCCATGTCTTGTTTTGCTAAAGAGCCGAGAATTTAGACTCCATGGCTGGACGCCAGTGATCATTAGCAAGTGCCTGACGATAGGAGCGTGGTTCGGCATGAAACGCCCGCCGACGTGGATCGTAGCGAAAAGTGCCGTCGCTCGGCACCAGCTTTTTAACGATGTTGTCCTTGATCCTGGTCGTCATCGGATGCAGCGCAGTCGCGGGCGCGGCGTCGGGGACGGCATGTTCGTTCGATGGAGACGGCGGGTCGACGAAGAGCGGACAACATGTCGAGCTGGACGCAGAGTCGCTCGCCGCACTGCCCGCCCCGTCAGCAACGGAAGGGCCAGGCAGTGACATGGGCGAGACCGGGGCATCCGGCCCAGTGGGAGTCAATGGAGATGTGGGCTCATGCAACTGCTGAGAAGTCCTATCTACAGGGGAGCGACGTGGCATGCATACCGACGTAGAGTCGCTGGAGTCCAATCCAGGAGCACCTGCAGGAGACAAAGACGAACTGCACGTAGCATCAGATAGCAAAGTCGTGTCATAATTGTGCATGCGATCATCCATTAGAGCCGGCTCAATGATAGGAAAAAGAGTAGGCGGTGTGGAGAGTATGGAGGAGGAATTTTCTGCTGACAAACTAGTAGAGAACGGGAACACATCCTCATCAAATATGACATCACGTGAAATATAAATGCGACCACTTGAGCGATCTAAACATTTGTAACCTTTGTGCACAGAACTATATCCCAACAAAACGCATTGCCGAGTGCGGAATTCTAGCTTGCGATTATTGTAGGGGCGTAGGTTTGGCCAACAGGCACAACCAAAAGCACGAAGAAAGGTATAATCAGGTTTGTCACCAAAAAGACAGGAAACTGGTGTGGAGTTTTGGAGAACCCGAGTGGGCATGCGATTGGTAAGATAGCAAGCTGTGAGAAAAGCCTAATCCCGGAAACGAACCGAAAGGGAGGAGTGAGCGAGAAGGGTGATGCATGTTTCGATGATATGGCGGTGTTTCCGTTCAGCGATGCCATTTTGTTGGGAGGTGTGAGGGTAGGAGACCCGATGAGCAATGCCTTCCTTTTGGAAGAAGCAAGAGAGACGGCGATACTCGCCACCCCAATCCGTTTGAACAGTTTTAATATCAGTATCGATCATGCGTTCAACATGTTTTTGGAAAGTGTAGAAGGCTTGTTCAACATAGGATTTACTCTTAAGGAGATAGATCCATGTAAAACGGCTATAATCATCCAAAAAACTCACATAATATTTGAAACCACCCACGGAGGTAATAGCAGGACCACATACATACGAATGAATAATTTCAAGAGGAGCATGAGTGACATGAGTAGAATCTCGAAAGGGTAGCTGATGAACTTTTGCACGTTGACATGCATCACAAACACTAGAATTGGTAGAGGGTGCACAAGGAAATTTATTTATCCTAATTAGAACTGAATCAACGGCGTTTTTGGACAGATGACCTAATCTTGTATGCCACAAATTTGAAGATAGCCTGATACTGGAGAGAGCTCGAGGACGGGACATGAGGGACGACTGCTTGTAGCTTGGCACCGGGTAGAGATCATTGCGGCATCTAATTTGAAGAAGAACCGCCTTCGTTGCTCAATCCTTAAGATAAAACACATGAGGGTGAAATTCAACAATGGCATCATTATCTGCTCCGTTGGATATGTTTGTTGACATGTGGAACATGCAAAACATTACGTAGATGAAGATTTTTGGATGAGCCGGGTATAGTGGAATGACCAACATGTGCAATAGACATACCTGCTCCGTTGGCTACATGCACCCTGTCCTTGCCACCATAGCGCTGATGGAGGCTGAGACGATCAAGATCGCTTGTCAGGTGGTCGGTGGCGCCAGTATCTGCATACTAGTCCATGTCAACGGAGTAGGAGCCAGAGCCGTTGGTGGCGACATTGCCGGAGCGCTCACGCTGCTCCTCCGGCTGGAAGGCGTGGTTTAAGCGGTTGCGGCACTGGAGAGCGTCGTGGCCGAATTTGGAGCGGACCTGACACTCCAGGTTACTCCGGCCATTGCCGCGGCCGCGGCCTCAACGACCACGTCCGCCCTAATCGCCGTGTCCACTGTGTGCGGCTTGGCCGCCTTGACCGCCGCGGTGACCATCAGAGTTGCATGCAGTAGCGTTGGTGGATGGGTGGATGTTGCCGGACGAAGCTTGTTGCTCGAGGCGAAGCTCAACACTGAGGAAGAAGGTGTAGAAGTTGCTGAGGCTGATGGGGTCGTCACGCGTCGTAATCGACTCGGCCAGAGGCTCGAACTCGGGACCCAGTCCGGCGAGTATGTAGCCGAGCACCTCGTCATCTTGGAGCAGCTTGCCGATGGAGGCGATGGCGTCAGCAAAGCCTCGCATCTTGCGGTAGTACTCTGAGGCAGCGAGGTCATTCTTCTTCATATTGGAGAGTTGATAACGCATGTGCATGATGCATGCACGATTCTTTGAGGTAAACAAATCATGCAACGTAGTCCATACTTGAGCGGAAGTGGTGAGTTGGGTCATTTGCCACAGGATGTCCTTTGTCATGGAGCCAAGGAGCGTGATCATGACGAGCTGGTCCTTCTGGTACCAGCTAAGGAACTCCGAGTTGGCGACCTCGACAGTTGCATCATCGGTGCCCCGTGTGAGGGTCTGAGGCGGCGCTTCCTCCGTGCCGGCGACGTAGCCGAACAAACCGGTCGAGGCAAGGGCGGGGACGGCTTGGGTCTTCCACAGCAGGAAGTTCTCCCGCGTGAGGCGCAGTGTGATGAGCTTGTCGAGTGTGGTGACAGAGATCGGAGCGGAAGAGGAGGAGCTGGCGGCGAGGGTGCAGGCGTTGATGGTGGAAAGGGCGCCGGAAGTGTTGGAGGTGGGAGCAGTGGTGGAGTCGGCCATGCTGGACGAGATTGGATCTTACTGCTCTGATACCAAGTTGGAAGGAATGATTTGCCGTGGGTAATTACCTCAGGCTGGTCTTGTATTTATAGTCAGGAGATATACAAGGTACAGAGTTTGTTACAACAAACATTGGCCGGATAAGCACTTGCTGGATAGGAGCAACTCTATCTCGTGATAGATAAGCTACATGAGATACTAATAGACTAGCTATACTAACAAACTAGTATCCTGGCTAACTCAATACGATTGCGTTAACACCAATTACTCTCGATTTCTCTCACTTTATCCGATCTATTTCAATAGCATTAGTTGAATAAGTGGTTTGCGGATTAAATTTAAGGATTGCTGGTTGATTTTTATGAAATTGCAAGTAAGGGTTGTAAGGCCAATTGCAGCAGACTAGCAGGACCTTTAAACAGGTACGAGCAGAGCTCAACTGCTTTAAGTCGTGCACTAGCAATGGCGATTCCAATTCCTTTCAATAGTTTTATTTCAACGTCAACTCAATAGGTGATTCATAGATTGATTTTGTTTTGTTTTGTGGGAAGCTTTTATAGATTGATTCCGAGGAAGGTTGGTTGTTTTTTCTCATGTTGATGTTTAAGGTTTCAGCTATGGTTTTGTATTTGTTTTCTCCTAGTATGGTGATACGTCCAAAACGTATCTATAATTTCTGCTTGCTCCATGCCACTTTTGGGTGATATTGCTATGATATTCATACACTTCCATACACTTTTGATCATATTTGGACTAACTTACTAATCCAGTGCACCCCAGTGCCAGTTTCTGTTTTCGGCTGTTTTTGTATTTCAGGTTTTCACGTTTCGAGAACTGCCCAGAAAAATCCAGAAAAATTATATAAAAAATCAGCGTTCCGGAAAGAACACTGCGTCCGAAGGGCAGCCTGGGGGGGCCACCAGGGCTCCAGGCGCCCTGGCGGCGCCCC
>LR738713.1:843022128-843048578 GCA_902687465.1 Secale cereale
TTTTTTTGTTTTGTTTTCTGCATTATTTATTTTCTTTTGTTTTTTGCTTTATTTTTTAATTCTTTCTGGTAAAACCAATTACAAACTTTTTGTTAGTGCAAGTAGTATTCAAATTTGAATAGTTTAAATTTGAAATTATTTGTTTTCTTTGTTGCTTTATTTATTTTATTTTGTTTCTACTTACAATGAAATACTTATTGTTGCTATTTTTTATTTTTTTGCAAGTTTTTTTTTGTTATCTGCATTATTTATTTTCTTTTGTTTTTTGCTTTTTTTTTATTCTTTCTGGTAAAACCAATTACAAACTTTCTGTTAGTGCAAGTAGTATTGAAATTTGAATAGTACAAACGGACAATGGTATCATACTCGTTTGTTACAAAGTTGGCATGGTATCATCATAATAGTTGCGGAAAAATGTCTTCACTTTTTCTTCGCTTGTGTCATTTGCTTATTGCGCCGTAACCATGGATACTCTTCATTGTTTATCAGGATGCTTGGGTCAGCCTTGACTTTGAAGGAAGAAATTTCATGAAACTTTTCATAATCTTCAGACATGTCTGTCTTGCCCTCCACTCCCAGGATGTCCTTTTTTCCTGAAAGAACTATGTGGCGCTTTGGCTCATCGTATGATGTATTCGCTTCCTTATCTTTTCTTTTTCTCGGTCTGGTAGACATGTCCTTCACATAGATAACATGTGCCACATCATTGGCTAGGACGAACGGTTCATCAGTGTATCCAAGATTTTTCAGATCCACTGTTGTCATTCCTTACTGTGGGTCTACCTGTACCCCGCCTCCTGACAGATTGACCCATTTGCACTTAAACAAAGGGACCTTAAAATCATGTCCGTAGTCAAGTTCCCGTATGTCTACTATGTAACCATAATATGTGTCCTTTCCCCTCTCGGTTGTTGCATCAAAGCGGACACCGCTGTTTTGGTTGGTGCTCTTTTGATCTTGGACAATCGTGTAAAATGTATTCCCATTTATCTCGTATCCTTTGTAAATCAATACAGTCGAAGATGGTCCCCTGGACAACAAGTACAACTCATCACAAACAGTGTTGTCACCTCTGAGACGTGTTTCCAACCAACTGCTGAAAGTCCTGATGTGTTCACATGTAATCCAGTCGTCGCACTGCTCCGGGTGTTTGGAGCGCAGACTGTTCTTGTGTTCATCGACATACGGGGTCACTAATGTAGAGTTCTGTAGAACTGTGTAGTGTGCTTGAGACCAAGAATATCCGTCCCTGCATATTATTGAGTCCCTTCCAAGCGTGCCTTTTCCAGTCAGTCTTCCCTCGTACCGCGATTTAGGGAGACCTATCTTATTAAGGCCAGGAATGAAGTCAACACAAAACCCGATGACATCCTCTGTTTGATGGCCCATGGAGATGCTTCCTTCTGGCCTGGCGCTGTTACGGACATATTTCTTTAGGACTCCCATGAACCTCTCAAAGGGGAACATATTGTGTAGAAATACGGGCCCCAGAATGACAATCTCGTTGACTAGATGAACTAGGACGTGTGTCATGATATTGAAGAAGGATGGTGGGAACACAAGCTCGAAACTGACAAGACATTGCGCCACATCACTCCTTAGCCTTGGTACGATTTCTGGATCGATCACCTTCTGAGAGATTGCATTGAGGAATGCACATAGCTTCATAATGGCTAATCGGACGTTTTCCGGTAGAAGCCCCATCAATGCAACCGGAAGCAGTTGCGTCATAATCACATGGCAGTCATGAGACTTTAGGTTCTGGAACTTTTTCTCTGCCATATTTATTATTCCCTTTATATTCGACGAGAAGCCAGTCGGGACCTTCATACTGAGCAGGCATTCAAAGAAGATTTCTTTCTCTTCTTTCGTAAGAGCATAGCTGGCAGGACCTTCATACTGCTTCGGAGGGATGCCGTCTTTTTCGTGCAAACGTTGCAGGTCCTCCCGTGCCTCAGCTGTATCTTTTGTCTTTCCATACACGCCCAAGAAGCCTAGCAGGTTCACGCAAAGGTTATTCGTCACGTGCATCACGTCGATTGAAGAGCGGACCTCTAGGTCTTTCCAGTAGGGTAGGTCCCAAAATATAGATTTCTTCTTCCACATGGGTGCGTGTCCCTCAGCGTCATTCGGAACAGCTAGTGCGCCGGGGCCCTTTCCAAAGATTACGGGTAAATCATTGACCATAGCAAGTACGTGATCACCGGTACGCATGGCGGGCTTCTTCCGGTGATCTGCCTCGCCTTTGAAATGCTTGCCTTTCTTTCGACATTGATGGTTGGTCGGAAGAAATCGACGATGGCCCAGGTACACATTCTTCCTGCACTTGTCCAGGTATATACTTTCAGTGTCATCTAAACAGTGCGTGCATGCGTGGTATCCATTGTTTGTCTGTCCTGAAAGGTTACTGAGAGCGGGCCAATCGTTGATGGTCACGAACAGCAACGCCTTTAGGTCAAATTCCTCCCGTCTGTGCTCATCCCACGCACGTACACCGTTTCCATTCCACAGATGTAAAAGTTCTTCAACTAATGGCCTTAGGTACACATCAATGTCGTTGCCGGGTTGCTTAGGGCCTTGGATGAGAACTGGCATCATAATGAACTTCCGCTTCAAGCACATCCAAGGAGGAAGGTTATACATACATAGAGTCACGGGCCAGGTGCTGTGATTGCTGCTCTGCTCCCCGAAAGGATTAATGCCATCCGCGCTTAAAGCAAACCATACGTTCCTTGGGTCCTTTGCAAACTCCTCCCAGTACTTTCTCTCGATTTTTCTCCACTGCGACCCGTCAGTGGGTGCTCTCAACTTCCCGTCTTTCTTACGGTCCTCATTGTGCCATCGCATCAACTTGGCATGCTCTCCGTTTCTAAACAAACGTTTCAACCGAGGTATTATAGGAGCATACCACATCACCTTCGCAGGAACCCTCTTCCTGGCGGGCTCACCATCAACATCACCAGGGCCATCTCGTCTGATCTTATACCGCAATGCACCGCATACCGGGCATGCGTTCAGATCCTTGTATGCACCGCGGTAGAGGATGCAGTCATTAGGGCATGCATGTATCTTCTGCACCTCCAATCCTAGAGGGCATACGACCTTCTTTGCTGCGTATGTACTGTCGGGCAATTCGTTATCCTTCGGAAGCTTCTTCTTCAATATTTTCAGTAGCTTCTCAAATCCTTTGTCAGCCACAGCATTCTCTGCCTTCCACTGCAGCAATTCTAGTACGGTACCGAGCTTTGTGTTGCCATCTTCGCAATTGGGGTACAACCCTTTTTTGTGATCCTCTAACATGCGATCGAACTTCATCTTCTCCTTTTGACTTTCGCATTGTGTCCTTGCATCGACAATGACCCGGCGGAGATCATCATTTGGTTCCTCTTGATCTTCAGCAGCTTCACCCGTTGCAGCATCATTGGGCACATCGTCTGGTTCCTCTTGATCTTCACCAGCTCCCCCCATTGCAGCATCACCGTATTCAGGGGGCACATAGTTGTCATCGTACTCTTCTTCTTCGCCGTCTTCCATCATAACCCCTATTTCTTCGTGCCTCGTCCAAACATTATAGTGTGGCATGAAACCCTTGTAAAGCAGGTGGGAGTGAAGGATTTTCCGGTTAGAGTAAGACATCGTATTCACACATTTAGTGCATGGACAACACATAAAACCATTCTGCTTGTTTGCCTCAGCCGCATTTAGAAACTCATGCACGCCCTTAATGTACTCGGAGGTGTGTCTGTCACCGTACATCCATTGCCTGTTCATCTGCGTGCATTATATATAATTAAGTGTGTCAAAAACCATTACAGAACATCATAAATAGATAATTAAGTGACCAAATGGATAAAAGTTCATCATCACATTAAAACCAAAGTACATACATATATAGTTCTCATCTAACAACATATAGCTCTCCATACACATCGAAACTATGTAAAACATTTCAATGCGAAAACAAATGCGATCATAATCGCAACCAAGGTAACAATTGATCCAACGGCATAATGATACCAAGCCTCGGTATGAATGGCATATTTTGTAATCTTTCTAATCTTCAACCGCATTGCATCCATCTTGATCTTGTGATCATCGACGACATCCGCAACATGCAACTCCAATATCATCTTCTCGTCCACAATTTTTTTTATTTTTTCCTTCAAGAATTTGTTTTCTTCTTCAACTAAATTTAACCTCTCGACAATAGGGTCCATCTTGATCTTGTGATCATCGATGACTTCCGCAACATGCAACTCCAATTCCATCTTCTCCTCCTCCATTTTTTCCAATTTTTTCTTTAAGGAAATGTTTTCCTCTTCAACTAAATTTAACCTCTCCACAAGAGGGTCGGTTGGAATTTCCGGTTCAACTACCTCCTAGACATAATAAAACATCTATGCATGTCAGGTTGGTCGGCATAACTATCATAAACACTAAAACAAATAGTTATAAATTAAAGATAATATACCACATCCGAATCGTAGACAGGACGAGGGCCCACGTGGGCGGATATCAAAACCATCGCACTATATAATAACAAGCAATAATAAAGGTAAGAAATTTAGACAAATATATATCTAAAGCAATAATAACAAGCAATAATAAAAGTAAGAAAAGCATGGACATAACAAGAGGCTCACCACGGTGGTGCCGGTGACGAGATCGGCGGGGGCGATCGACGGCGGCGAAGACGGGGACGGGACGTGACGGACCGCTTGATACGGACATGACTACATCGAATACTACCCAAATTACAAGAATATATATCTGCCAGGTGATTTCAAATAATAAGAATAATTTATATTATTTTGTTATTCAAGAAGAAAGTACAACACATTCTTTTATTGTATGCAGAATAATAGAATATTTTTACAAGCCCCGTGTGAAAATGAGGAGCAGCTGATGTGCATGGAATACATACACATGCATGTGCATGCCATGCATGCACCCACGGAAGAGACGTACACAAGGACAAAGGGCACAAGGACCAAACCACTTGGATTAGGAATCAGAGACGTGGACTTGGAGTCCGGCCCTGTAACGCTACAGCCTCTACACGCCGGCCCGTGGACGTACGCCGAAAGCAGTCCGGAACTCCGGATGGAACACAACGAAACCGACTCGGCCGCGTCTGCGTCTAATAAATAGTTACCTTAGGTTACGTTTTGAACTCGGGTTTTGTTTGAACTCGGGTTTTGTTTACAGAAGTTTAGCTATTGCTACTTTTATTTGTCTACGCTCGTAGCGGCTAGTGCGACCGTCGAGACATCCTAGCGGAACCCCATCTTGTGAGATTTCTTCATCTAGCATATTCGCAATTTTCAGATTGCTTGGCTATTATTTTATTGCATGTTCTTCGATTTGCTTGCAGGAAAAATCCTTCGTGGATAGGTCGATCGCGCCGTTGGCTTGGTCGATAACACCGTGGAGTTGGTTCAGCGATTGCCGTGGATATCAGTCGTGTACGGTTCTTCCTGTACGGTTGGTAGCCGGATCGTGAGGGTCAAATCCCACCCAAAAATCGTAGTTATCTTCCTCTCATCAAAAGATCGGACCCCAGTACACATCAAGTGGTATCAATTTTCAGGTTCATTGGTGAGAGATTTACAGTCTTAGATTAGATTGTTTTCAGTCCTACACCCACAGAAAAGCAAAAAAATAAATAAAATTAGATTAGTTCATCTGCTGCACCTATCTTTTTAGCCTTTAGCAATTTGTGCATCCAGTATTTGCTTTGTTGAATCTTTGGTTGCATTCATCCTAGAATTAGTGCTGGTTTAGATTAAATTGGGAGAAAATTATCTACTAGATCTTACTTGTTTTTGTCCACCCAAATTTCGTGCCGCAAGTTGGTTTTCATTGGAAAAACAAATAGATCTTGCTGCTTATCACGCACGCCTTCTATATACACCCAGTCCATCCAAGGAACTTACGCCAGTTTTCTTTTCTTTTTGCTACAACAGTAGTTTCCTGCGCGCCGCTGTTCTTTCTGCTACAGCAGCAGCAGATAGTTGTAATCTGCACCGCCGCGCCGCTGTTCGCTCACCTCTCCCTTGAAGCCTTGATTGCTCTCGCATACATCCAGCACACATCCCATCACTTATGACTGATTACTTTTTAGCATACGTCCATCACTAGTAGCACTTTGATTCTGTAGCATCTTTGTGCTATTTCTTTAATCGTGTGCATCATTGTGTGGTAACGGCCTGTTGAAAAGAGAATAGAAAAAGAAGCGAAAGTACAGAAAAAGGAAAAAATAGAAACAAATAAAATTCAAAAAAAAATATAGAGAAGCAAAGGCAAGAAAAAAAATTACGGCCGGTTACCATCTTTTGGATTATCTGTCCACAACCTTTACTCTGTTTAGCTACGCGGTATTTGCTGAACACTTTCTGCTCTTGGCTACTCTGCACTACATTTTAACATCACTTATATCTAGCTATTTGGAGCTATCATATTTTCATATATTTCCTCTCATTTGATTCAATATCTGGGCTTAGATTATTTTCTCTTTTACTAGTCGACTGCCAGCACTACTTAGGAGTTTGAGCAATTATTCAACTTGCATTTCTTTTTGCTAAATTGTGCCACTGATATTGTGAGTTGAGAAGCCTTTCCAAGCTACACTCTTTTCTACCAATAAGTACAGGTCCCGGCTCTACTGATTCCTGGTTATCGCTGCATCCAATCTACATTGGTAGTTTGAAACCAACACCAACGCGCCGATCACCACCTGTTGCATTGGTAAGAACAAGAATTTGATACTAAGCTTGAGTGTGAGCGAAGTTTTTCCACCACATCCTACTAGTTGATAGGGATTATACACAGTGTTTTTTTTCCTTTCACTAACAATGGCACAGGATCAACCCACACTTGAGGGCCTCACCGCGGATGTGAAAGTCACCAGCGAGCGTCTCGCCCAACTTGAGGGTGCTCAGATTGTCGCTGAAGAGAGGCTCAAGGCCATCGAGGACGCACAAGGTGTTGCGAACACACAACTACAGGAAATCTTGTCACGTCTGGACGAGTTGCGGACTGCACCCCCCGTCAACAACAATGTTGTTCCTCACAATTCCACAGGTGTTGCCGCTACTTCGCGAGCTCGACGTGTGCCCATGGGTCATCCACAACACCCAGCTACTGTCACTGATGCCGCCACCATAAACCAGCACCAGCGCATTCCTCCCCGTGTCAACGATGAATATGGGGACAACTACGAGGATTATTGTGGTGACACCGAGGACGGCCAAGCGGTCGACCGCCACAATGACCATGCTCGACAATTGCGTTTCAACTGTCAAGGTATGGCACGAGGTCCACCAAGGTATGATGTTAGAGATTATGAACACTCTAGTGCCAAAATCAAATTTACTATGCCTGCTTTCAATGGTAAATATAATCCAGATGTTTATCTTGACTGAGAACTTTCTGTTGAACAAAAATTTGCATGTCATGATATTCCCGAGAACCAAAGAGTTAGGACAGCCACTAGTGAATTTACAAACTTTGCTTCTATGTGGTGGAGTGAATATTGTCGTATTAATGCAAATAATATACCTACTACTTGGGATGCTTTGAAACGAGCTATGCGACAACGTTATGTTCCTTCATATTATGCTCGTGATAAACTAAATGAATTACAACGTTTAAAACAAGGTAGCAATTCTGTAGAGGACTATTATCAAGAATTGCAAACTGGCTTAGTGCGATGTGGATTAGTTGAAACTGATGATGCTATGATGGCTAGATTTCTAGGTGGTTTGAATCGTGATATTCAGGATATATTGGACTATAAGGAGTACAATTCTATTACTCGTTTGTTTCATTTTGCTTGTAAAGCTGAAAGGGAAGTACAGGGACGACACAACAAGGGACGAGGTAACTTTTCTGCAGGTCGTCACTCATCATGGACACACTCTCCAACTATCCCACCCGCTACCGAGGCAACACCACATATCTCGAACAGTGGTGCACTCCCAACAAGTTCGAAATCAGCTCCAAAATCCTCTACGGCGTCGAGAGCAATTTCTCAAGCACCCACCACTTCGTCTGGATGCACAAGGGACATGAAGTGTCATATATGCAAAGGTGGCGGGCACTTGATGAAGGACTGCCCAAATAAACGTACTTTCATTGTGCGAGAAGATGGTGAGTATTCGTCTACTAGTGATTTGGATGAAGAGACACAAGCCATGCTTGCTACTAATCATGCAGGTGACACGGAGGAGGAAGAGGAGATACATATTAATGCTGATATGGCGGATAAATTCCCAAGCCTTGTAACCATGCGAGTACTTAGTGCTCAGGTAGGGCATACTGAGATGCCTCAACGCCATAATCTTTTTCAAACTAAGTTTGTTGTCAAAGGGCATTCCGTTCGTGTGATCATTGATGGTGGAAGCTGCAATAATTTGGCGAGTATAGAGATGGTGGAGAAACTTTGCCTCACCACTACGAGACACCCCCATCCATATAACATCCAATGGTTTAATGACTGTGGTAAGTTGAAGGTAACACGTCGTGTGAGAGTACCTTTTACACTTGGTTCATATCATGATCACGTTGACTGTGATGTCGTACCTATGCAAGCTTGTTCTTTATTGTTAGGTCGACCTTGGCAATATGATAATAGCGTTACTCATCATGGTAGAACAAATTTGTATACTCTTGTGTTTGAAGGAAAAACCATTAACTTGCTTCCAATGACTCCTGATGAAATAATACATGATGAGAAAGCTAAATCAACAGATCATACTATGCACACTATGCTTGCTATCAACTCTGAAATGTTTCCGTTGAGTGTCCCAACTTGTGATCCAGATATAAAGTGTGCCGATATAGTTAGTTTTCCACCCCGTAATTCATACATAGACTCTGGGTGGGATCAAACTTTTCATGATATTCCTAATGGTGCCATTACAAATTTATTTCACCCACACGAGCTAACACATTCGGAACGGCCTATATACGTTGCATCTATTTCTGTGTTGCTCTATGATGTGTTTCAGATAAATGAAAGCCGAGGACGGCTTTGTTGTCAAGAAAGGGAGGATGATACGGACATGACTACATCGAATACTACCCAAATTACAAGAATATATATCTGCCAGGTGATTTCAAATAATAAGAATAATTTATATTATTTTGTTATTCAAGAAGAAAGTACAACACATTCTTATATTGTATGCAGAATAATAGAATATTTTTACAAGCCCCGTGTGAAAATGAGGAGCAGCTGATATGCATGGAATACATACACATGCATGTGCATGCCATGCATGCACCCACGGAAGAGACGTACACAAGGACAAAGGGCACAAGGACCAAACCACTTGGATTAGGAATCAGAGATGTGGACTTGGAGTCCGGCCCTGTAACGCTACAGCCTCTACACGCCGGCCCATGGACGTACGCCCGAAAGCAGTCCGGATAGAACACAACGAACCGACTCGGCCGCGTCTGCCGTGTGCGGCATGCTGGGTCACCTTTACAAGGAGCATGGCGATGGCATTCACCCGCCCTCCGCGTTGGTTTTTAAGGACCTGCGAGCCTGCTGGTTCATGCGGTCTGGAAAAGGGCCGGGAGAAGGAAGAGGACGCCGGGGTGGATGTCGAGGTGGTCGCTCGGGAGGTCGCTCCAAGTTCTCTGACGGTGGATACGAGCAGGATAACAAGGACATGTATTCTGAAGAGGATGAAATCATGGAAGAAACTAACAGAAAGAGAGTAATGTCAGCTGAGAATGCTAGGGTCGGTACGGAAGGAGGGATGAGCATCTCACCGAGCCGCGAAAATGAGCAATTATCGATTATCCCTCATGGAGCAACCCCCATCAGTCCACCTCCAAAAAGGGATACGAAGAGGAACAAGATAACAGAAGGCAGTGCTGGTACTACCAATCAAAAAAACCCATTGGCGGGCTCCCTCGAGGGGCGCCGCTGGGGACAATGAGTGCGCTGGTGTGGAACTGTCGTGGAGCGGGTAATGCCGTGACAGTTCATGAAATTCGCAATCTAGCGAATAAGTTTACCCCTACCCTCTTGTGTATTATTGAAACTCAAATAGATCATGGTAGGGTAGAAGCTTTAGCAGGAACTTTTGGTTTTGATTGTGCTTATGCAGTAGATAGCCAGGGGAGAAGCGGTGGCATAGGTTTGTTTTGGAACAAAGAAATAAAAGTTGAAATTCTGGGTTACTCTATGTATCACTTGGATGTTTCTGTGGAGGTTCCTGGCAGTGAGATATGGCGCATGACATGTGTGTATGGGGAAGCACAAACACACTTGAGACACCAAACATGGGATGTTCTGAAAAACATAAGCACTCTAAGCGACTTGCCATGGCTATGTATAGGGGACTTTAATGAAGTGCTACGCCCAGAGGAGCACGAAGGAGTAGGAAGGAGAAGCAATGCTCAGATGCAAGCTTTCAGAGAAACGACAGATGTTTGCGGGCTACTTGATATAGGCTACAAGGGCCGGTTCTGGACCTTTGAAAAAAAGGTCGCAGGTGGTACGTTTACCAGATGCAGATTGGATAGGGCGTTGTCCAATGCTCAATGGACTGCTCTATTCCCTTTGGCGTGCCTAGAACATATGGAAGCATCAACATCAGATCATAGCCCCATACGCCTGGAGTGGGGTGGACCGCAGAGAGCTAGAGGGAGAAAGGAATTCCGGTATGAAATTATGTGGGAGACACACGACGGACTAAAAGAGACTCTAACTAGTGGATGGTCGGGATCACCATGTACAAGTGTACAAGAAATGAGACAGAAACTATCGGATATGTCAAAGAACCTGGAGTTGTGGAGCCGAGACACCTTTGGGAGTGTCCGCAAGGAGATTAAAGGTTTACAGCAAGAGCTAAAGAAACTAAGGGACGACCCATTGAGGGTAGGCCCAAATCACACCGAACTAAATATCAATGAAAAGCTGGTTGAGCTATATCATCGGGAGGAAATTATGTGGAGACAGCGTGCTAGAGTTCAATGGCTGTCTGAAGGAGATAGGAATACGAGATTCTTTCACATGCGCGCTAGCCTGAGGAGGAAGAAGAACATGATAAAAGCACTCCAGAATTCCTTGGGTGTTTTAGTTGAGGACCCAGCTGAGTTGAAAGCGTTGGCAACTGAGTTCTATCAGACACTATACACATCAGAGGGAGTGCAGGACATGCAGACAGTCTTAGACCACGTTCCAACCAAGGTTACGCCAGCTATGAACGCTGATCTGTGTGCCCCTTACACCAACGAGGAGGTAAAAACGGCGATTTTCCAAATGTTCCCAACAAAAGCTCCAGGACCAGACGGTTTTCCAGCACATTTCTACTAGCGACACTGGGATATATGTGGTGAAGAAGTTACTCAAGTTGTTCTGAGGATCGTTAGAGGGGAAGAAATCCCTGAGAGTATTAATGATACAGTTTTGGTTCTCATTCCGAAAGTATCTAACCCCTCTCTCTTATCGCAGTACAGGCCTATCAGCTTATGTAACGTGCTTTACAAGATTGCGTCCAAGGTGGTGGCAAACAGGTTGAAGACTATCCTGCCTGACATTATATCAAGGGAGCAATCTGCTTTCGTGCCTGGGCGACTAATTACTGATAACATCATATCTGCGTATGAATGTTTGCATTTTATGAAGCGGTCCAAGTCCAAGAATAATAGCTCTTGTGCCTTGAAGCTGGACATGATGAAGGCTTATGACAGATTAGAATGGCCATATTTGCAAGCCATCATGAGTAAGCTGGGTTTTGCGCAGCAATGGATAGACACAGTCATGGGTATGGTTTCTTCAGTTACATTTTCAGTTCTGTTCAATGGGGAGAAACTTGAGAGTTTCAAGCCTTCAAGGGGTATCAGGCAGGGAGATCCAATCTCCCCCTACCTTTTCTTACATGCAGCAGAGGGCCTTTCGTGCCTCCTGAAGTCCAGTTCTCGGTCAGCAGACTTGGTTGGTGTAAAGGTGGCCCCTTCGGCGCCTCCCATAAATCACCTGTTGTTTGCAGATGACAGCCTGCTGCTTTTTAAGTCAAGTGTGGAGGGAGCGAATGCAGTATCAAACCTACTGGAATCCTACTGTAGTGCTTCGGGTCAGAGGATAAATCATGATAAATCGTCAATCTTCTTTAGCAAAGGTTGCAGCCAGCCCTTGAGAGACAGCATCAAAAATATATTGCATGTCCAGAATGAATCCTTGTCAGATCGATACTTGGGTTTACCTACTGATGTGGGGCATTCGAAGAACGGGACGTTCAAATATCTTGTGGACAGGGTGTGGGACAAAGTCAAGGGCTGGATGGAGAAACTGCTGTCAGTAGGGGGGAAAGAAGTTCTAATCAAGTCAGTTGCGCAGGCTATCACGGTTTATTCTATGTCATGCTTCAGGTTGCCTAGAGGTCTTTGCGAGAAAATTACGTCTATAATACGCCAGTTTTGGTGGGGCAGCAAAAGAGGTAAAAGGAAACCGTGCTGGGTAGCATGGGATATCATGGTTCGACCAAAACACTTGGGAGGTTTGGGGTTTCGCGACATCGAAATTTTCAACTTGGCCTTGCTTGCCAGGCAAGCATGGAGAGTGCTAAATGACCCCGAGTCTTTGAGTGCACAAATCCTAAGAGTTGTATATTTTCCAGGGTCAAGCTTACTTGAAGCCGAATTGGGATCACATCCTTCGCAGATATGGAGAGCTATTCTTGATGGGAGAGATTTCTTAGCCCAAGGCATTATCAGAAGGATAGGTGATGGCGAATCAACCCTTATTTGGGAGCAAAATTGGATCCCAAGGGATAGCTACAAACGACCTATAACCTCCCTAGTCCAGAACCCGCCGATCCGAGTGGCGGAGCTAATCGATAGACCCAATGCAAGCTGGAATGAAGAAGTGGTACGGACGGTCTTCACACCTTTTGATGCAGAAGCCATACTGAAGATACCTCTTTGCAACAGAAGAATCAATGACTTCTGGGCCTGGAGCGAGGAAAACCGAGGCATTTTCACCGTACGATCAGCATACCGCATGATAGTTAAAACCAAAACTGAGCGAGAGGGGTGGCTAGAAGAGAGGGAGAGCTCATCTCATTCCTTGCTGTCTGGGGAAGAATGGAGATCCATATGGAAAGTGCAAGTTCCACCTAAACTGAAAGTTTTCCTGTGGCAGTTGGCTCAACACTCAGTGCCATCAGGTGAGGTGCTTCATCAGAGAAATATGTCAACTAATGCGGCTTGTGTACTGTGTGGGGCTCGTGATACTTGGCGCCATGCATTGTTGAACTGCCCAGTATCAAGATGCACTTGGGCGTTATCGTCGGATCACTTGATTGAGCAAATAAGCATCAACCAGGAGGAAGAAGCG
Source organism: Secale cereale (assembly GCA_902687465.1). Taxonomy (NCBI): domain Eukaryota; kingdom Viridiplantae; phylum Streptophyta; class Magnoliopsida; order Poales; family Poaceae; genus Secale; species Secale cereale. The sequence continues at coordinate 843,035,486 of LR738713.1, forward strand.
AAGAAGTGGATATTCACTATGGTTGAAAAACTGAATAATGATGAGTTTGTGCGCCTCACTGTTACACTATGGGCGATCTGGAGCACTCGTCGCAAAGCAATACATGAGGGTATCTTCAAGACTCCACATGAAATCAATGGATTCATAACATCTTATCTGATAGAGATACAGAACGAGGCTACGCCAAGGCGGGATACTCCGTTTTCAGCAGAGGCACCAGGCAACGTTTGGATCCCCCCTCCGGATTCTTTCTCGAAGGTGAACGTTGATGCTGCTGTCAGTAGGAGCGGCAAACATGGAGCAGTAGCTGCCATTAGTAGAACAAAGGAAGGAGAGTTTGAAGGGGCTTCAATCGTGGTTTTTACAGCAGTCTTTGATCCAGCGACTTTGGAGTCCATGGCGGTTCGGGAAGGTCTAGCTCTCTCGTTGGATCTAAACAACCGGAGAGTGCAACTAGCTCAGACTGCAAGAACGTGGTACATGAAATCAAAGAGGGCAGCAGCTCAAGCTATGGAGCTATCATCCCTGAAATTCAGTTAGGAAGGAGTGCTTTTATTTCTTGTAATATAGTCTATGAACGTAGGAGCTCGAACTTCGAGGCTCGCAATCTAGCGAAGTACGCGTTACGGTTGGGCCCGGGGCGCCATGTGTGGCTAGGCCAGCCCGGTAATCTTCCCTCCGTCCCTGTAACCGTGGTGACGTCATAATAAAGCTTCGCGAAGTTGTCTCAAAAAAAAAGACTCAGCCGCGTCTGCGTCTAATAAATAGTTACCTTAGGTTACGTTTTGAACTCGGGTTTTGTTTAGAGAAGTTTAGCTATTGCTACTTTTATTTGTCTACGTTGGTAGCGGCTAGTGCGACCGTCGAGACATCCTAGCGGAACCCCATCTTGTGAGATTTATTCATCTAGCATATTCGCAATTTTCAGATTGCTTGGCTATTATTTTCTTGCATGTTCTTCGATTTGCTTGCAGGAAAAATCCTTCGTGGATAGGTCGATCGCGCCGTTGGCTTGGTCGATAACACCGTGGAGTTGGTTCAGCGATTGCCGTGGATATCAGTCGTGTACGGTTCTCCCTGTACGGTTGGTAGCCGGATCGTGAAGGTCAAATCCCACCCAAAAATCGTAGTTATCTTCCTCTCATCAAAAGATCGGACCCCAGTACACATCACCGCTAAACCTAGACAAATCTCGGAGAAAATAGAGATTCGAGAGGAGAAAAGCTTAACTAGTGTGGCTCGGGCATTCCATCGAACACGTTGTGCATAGGAGGTGAGCTAGAGCACCACTAACCCCTCTCCCCCTCGGCCAGAAAAAAAAACAGAGCAGTGTGCTCTGCTCTTGAGTGAGGGGGTATATATAGGCACCTCATTGGTCCCGGTTGGTGCTACGAACCGGGGCTAAAGGGGTGCCTTTGGTCCCGGTTCATATCACCCACCGGGACCAATGGTGGTGGGCCAGGAGCAAGACCCATTGGTCCCGGTTTGTCGCTCTAACCGGGACCAAAAGGTCCAGACGAACCGGGACCAATGGCCCACGTGGCCCGGCCGGCCCCCTGGGCTCACGAACCGGGTCCAGTGCCCCCATTGGACCCGGTTCTAGATTGAACCGGGGCTAATGGGCTGGATAGGCCTGAAGCAAAGCCCTATTTTCTACTAGTGGACAGACCCACCCACAAACAGAACATTCAACTTATATATATTCGCTTTGCTACCCTGCATTGATCATACTTTCTCCTTCTAGGTGTATAAATCACCTTATACTAAAATTAAAAAATCTCAAAACACTTAAACGCGGTGCATTAATTCTTACATTGTTTTTTTTGACATAAATTAAGAAATCAACCAATAAGAGGTATGAGGCGTGTATGCTTTTAATAACTTATACATCTAGACTATCAAAGATGACATGTAGTGGTTCAGTTCATTACATGCAAAATGCTATTAATTAGCAAATTAACATTAAATTCTCTTGTTTTTACTTCGTCTTAGTTGCGATGCACAAACTAAGATGACTTATACATCTAGATGGATGAATTACAAAAGTGTCACGATTTTATATTACCATGGTTAAATAAAAATCTTGTACCCATAGTTGGCATAGTTCATTACTAATGGGGAAAAAACATCAATGAATATATCGTTTTGGGTCTGACGGCGGGATTGAAGTGATATTGCTTGGTTTAAACAAGGATAAACATTTTTTTTGTCAAACTATAATCTATATCATGCATGATGAACATCAAACATCACTTCAAATTTGTTTTTAGCAAAATCATGACTTCCTAGAGTGGGTACAGATTTCACCGACTTCTTGAGACATAAATCTCCGGGCTGGTAAACCGATACCCTGAAAGAAAGCTACAGTATGTAATCCTCCTTTTGGAAGGAAAAAATGTAATACTACACATAACACTATGCCTATCATGTCCCATCTCACAACAACATCATGGCCTCATGGGCCATGCTCACGTGGAAACACATGCCACGATATTGTAAGGTTTTGACGTACGCACTGAAAAAGAAGCTGAAGAAATTTGATATGCCATGGGCAATCATTTAAAGAGATTATACGTCATCATAACGCCTATGATTTCATCTTCTGGCTCGGCTTCAAGAACCTACTGCTGTGAAAAATTGCAGCAAAGGCAGCCAAAACGGATGGAACAGATGTAATCTGCTAATCTTTTTTAGTTTCTCCAGAAAAAACTACATTTTTGTTGTGTCTAAGCAGGCATCATCGGGGGACCATGGCTCAAGTACTGGACAGGGGCCGGTGCAGTGATCTCGTCCATCGGCATGTTTGAGGCCCAGATGAGCAGCGGCGCGTTCCAGCTCCTCGGCATGGCAGACATGGGCCTTCTCCCAGCAGTATTCTCTCGCCGTGCCGCCCGTACCGGTACCCCGTGGGTGGCTATCGTTGTGTCGACTGCTGTCACAATTGCTGTCTCCTTCCTCTACTTCGATGATGTTGTCGCCACTGCTAACTTCTTGTACAGCCTCGGCACGCTGCTCGAGTTCGCCTCCTTCCTCTGGCTCCGCGTGAAGTACCCAGCGCTGAAGCGCCCTTACCGCGTGCCGCTGTCGCTGCCTGCGCTTGTGGCCATGTGTGCCGTGCCATCTTCATTCCTGGCCTACGTGTGCGTGGTGGCCGGGTGGAGGGTATTCACCCTCGCCGCGGGGCTTACTACTCTCGGTGTTGGGTGGCATTGCGTCATGAGAGTTTGCAAGGCCAAGAAGTTGCTCAAGTTCAACAACGCAGTTGCTGGTAACCCCCAACAGTATGCCCGAGACGGCTACCATCTGGTTCTGGGGTGAGAAATTCTCTTGTTTTAGAAGTGGCCGTGGCTCGTGTTTTTGGACAACCGAATTGAAGCTTTGGTGAGTACTTTCAATTGGGTGAGCTGGATTTGGAGCTAAGAAAACAATTCCAAGCCTATAATACTATCGAGTTGTATATGTATATTGGTCTTTCAGAAAGGAGGATAAATGACATTTCAACAGTTCCAAATTCAAAACATGGTATCAAACGCACCAGCATAAGTTTCGTTCAGTTGTTAGAGTATTTATCTAAGCTACAATTCCCTCATGCTAGTACACTAGTTGTAGTTATCTTCCATGGTTGTCGATGTGTATAGCTGTGATTTTGTAGTTGGGTAAAGAATATTCTTCTTCGATTATTTATTTTTCGACAGACCCAGAACGAAGCATCAAAAAGATACAAACACAATAGACACACACCCGGTCTCTGCATAACTAAGATGCACATAGCTAAGACTAACTCACACACAGATAAACCCACCGGCAAATAGCAAAGTCATACAAGACCAGAGTCACACCTAAGCAACGAACAAGAGAAGGACCCTGAAGCGATCAACAACGATCCACAAACTACAACAACGACCATATCCACACCAAGTATCTCTTGACATCACAAGGACAACGAGATTCTTCAACGGTAACACCTTTAAGAAGGAAACGATGCTCAAGCACCGTTGTGACCGTATCCAACCATCAGAGGCCATATTTTAGGTTTTCACCTTGAAGAACAAATATGAGCATATCTGAGCAATGCCTTCAATAAGGTAACGACAAAAACACATCATCATTGCCAGTTGTAACCAACTTGGGTCAAACCTAGGATTTTCACCCTGGACCTCAAGATCGGGTACTTGAGAAGCACCATTAAATCGAAGTCAATCATGTGTTGCCGTCACTACTTTTCTGTGAACCGAACAACTACATGCTTGGCCAGAAATAGCCGACGTCGCTGCACAATCATACCCTCCGCGTCAAGTGTCGTCCATAGATTTGCATCTCATCATCAAAAGCAAATTGACTGGAGTAAGAGCTGCCGGACCCCACAAAGGAGCCATCCGGCCGCATCCCGCAACACCGCCATTACGAGCCGCTGGTAGCCGCCATCAGATCTGGAAAGAGAAAACTCACGAAGATCTTTCAATGGCCACAACAAAACTTGGCACAAGGCACCGCCACCGTAGCCAGCCCAAAACAAATGTTGCTCCTCAAGCATCATGGCCGGAGCACATGAATGGTCACTACACACGAAACACCGGCAGCAGGCCGGTCCGATGTGGAGACATGTAAATTCGTAAATCATGGCAACAAGGGCACATCCTGAAAATTTTATCTTATAGCTATTGGGTGATGACAAGTGATTAGGTGGTAAAAGATTAAAAATTGTACATCTGCATTTGACGGCACACCTTCATGCTTGACCTCTGCAGTTGTCAGCTAAAAGGAAGAAGCCGGTGGTGGAGTTGTTGTAATGGCATGTTGTGTTTCTCTTTTATGTGAGACACAAAATAGAAGACATGGCCGTGGTGGACCGATTGTAGTATTGTTGTACGTGCATTTATTTCCCACATGTTATGCTTCCGAAATTTCTAACAAAAATTATAAGGACGGTTAAAAAAGAGGCTGCCTACCGCACGCTTGTGCCGGCCCATCTTGCACCAAACTTCACACGAGTCTCACTATAAGCCAGATATAGGGGCGCCCACATCCCCTCAGAGCATCTACAACCGCGGACGTCAAATCCGGGCCTTCAAACCCCCGCAGAGGTGCCTGGGTGCGTCCACGGGCAGTGACCGGGCATGCCTCACTCGTCGGCTCACACAACCGTGTCCCTCATATCCGGAACCCTAAATCCGTTCAACCCATGCAACACTATGTACAAAGGAGCAGTGTTCATCGACAGACAGTGTAAATTCATACTACAAGAGACTAAAAACATAGATAAAATGGAGAAGTGTGGAGGAAACCTCATTCTTGTTGTCGTTGGTGCGACTGTGCCCCTCCGTGTAGGCGCCGTCGTGCGGTGGCGCCGCAGAACCGGGGCTGCCGCTGCCGCCTTGGTCAAGCAGCAATCGCCTCAATGCGATGCGGAGGACGATCTCCTCCACATCGCCGGGCATCCGCATCGCGTAGCAGTGAGTCGTTAAAGCTGGCGATGATGCCGTCGCTAGCCATCGATCGGAAACGAAGGGGAGTGGAGTGCAGTAGACGGAGAAGGGAGTGAAGTGGACTGACGGATTGACTTCAACCTAGGGTTCAAACGATGGGGATATTTGTGGGAAGCAGGCTAGACCAGGCTGAGCGCATCTAGGCTGCTCTATATCCGATCCAGATTTAGGCTAGATATAAGGGGTGGTGGACAGCCCCGACGTGAGGCCGATTTGAGTTGTTGATTGTTTTTGAGATAGCTAACCACTTATTTCAAGCGGTACGTTAGGCCGATTTGAGACACGTAGGTTAATCCGTTTTTTTTTTTTTGACCGGCCAAGGACCAACGTAGATGCTCTCAGCACACACAAACCTAACCGTTTCTGTCATCCCGGAATAAAAAGTACCTCGTCGAAAGTGAATTAAGAAATGGAGAGGGAGGAAAGGAAATTACAGGAGAGGAAAGCAGGAGCAGCGCCCGGACGCCGCAATCCCGACCCAGACCGCGCAGCCGCCGATCACCATCGGACGGCTCAGCGGAGATCGCCGCCGCTGATCGCCTTGCGCCCTCACCGTGGGTCCGTGGCTCGCCTGGCGAGCCGGCGGTAGCAGGCGAGGAGCTCCACTCTCTGAAGCCGAGTCCCTCTGCCCTCTCCGCTACGGTTCGCTTCCGATTCCCCTCAGCATGTTATTCCTTTCAGTTTACTTCGATGACCTGATCTATTGAGCGATCCAGAGACTGGATTTGATAAAGTGTGGCTGATTCCTCTCAGACTGTAGGTTTAGGGTTCCGATTGTGCTTGTACGGATTGGTCCACCTTGATTTTGTTTTGACCTGGTGTAATATGTCTAAAATTATGATTGACATGCCCATCTTGCCGGGCGCTTATGTTAGTGCAATCATAGTGTGGTCAAACAATTTGGTACTAGGAGTATTTAAGTGTTGATATATACTCCTAGTTAATAAAGTTTCAGTGGGTTCACTTCTTCTAACATGCCGACGATGTGCAGTTAACATGCAGTTCCGTGTCTTGCAAAAATTTAACTATTTGCCATCGAGATTTAGCAACCAAGTTTTATCCCAAAATGAATCATTAGCTTTCAAAACTTGTGCTGGTGCCAGCGCCTTTGTTTGCGGTTTTGTCCCCCTTCTGGCTATTTTTTGCACATTGATTAAGGTTATAGATGAGTTTAACTTACTTATAGGACAATCCTAGAACTTCAATTATTTTGAAACAGAGGGAGCATCAGTACTTCTTTAACGTTGTACAATGCCAGTTTGCCACCATTCACATCTTGCTGATGATTTTTTATGCATGCTGCTATTTAGTATAACCACTGCTTGTTAATTATATCTATATATGGTGATACAGATCTGATACTTGCAGCTGCATTTCACCACCGCTTGAACTTCGTCAAAAAAACACTACTTTCAGCTGTATTAGCTATTAAACCTTTGATTGGCAAAGGGCTAGAAACAGATAAGCTGACCTATGGGCATCATCAAGATCAAGCTCGCCATGGACAGGCCGCGGAACCGTGTGTTGTTCGCTGACGCGGGCTCCGACTTCGTCGACGTCCTCCTCTCCTTCCTCACTCTGCCGCTCTCTGCCCTCCAGTCCTGCGCAACTGGTGCATCATCCTCGCAGGGATGCCTCTCCAACCTCTGCGACAGCGTCGACCACCTCAGAAACAGTAGCCTGCTCACACCAATGAGTTCCAGTATGCATATATATAGATACACACACCCTCTCGGTGTACTGAAAAGAACTCTATATGTGCTCTAAATTCTTATTCTTGATCTACTGCCAGGCTCTGCAAGTCAACTGACAGTAGCAATGACCTTGAGATTTCCAAGCTCTGCAAATGTTCCCGAGTTATGGCTAGAGTGTTGCATGTCTACGAGCAAGTAGGCTGCAAAGAGACGTTTGTAGGTGGCAAAGAACGGTATGTGATCAGTGATGACATGAAAATCAAGCCAGCATCCACCAGGATCATGCTATTGCTGCGTCAGGCGTTCGATTCTGATGGTATCGGTCATGGCTTTGAGGAGGTCGAAGTGAGCGTCTCCAGGACACAAGTAAGATTTTTTAACGGCATCGTTTGTCGAGTGGAGACAATTTTTTACTGTTTACCTGGAGTTCCCACTTATAACAGTTTAGGTTTTATCCATGTTGAAGGCCTTTCTTTCGTCACACCGTACTCACTGATGCATTTCTATCAAAGGGAACTGATAACCATAAGGCCAGTCATGCCACTATGACACCGATCATCCGTCAGAATATTATTCCATTGGATCAAGATTCTGCAGGTCCAGAATGGATGATAAAGGTCTTTTACCACACCCGTGAAAAGAAGGTCATGTATGCCGAATGCAACCATGAGTTTGTCGACATGCTCCTCGGTTTCTTGACTTACCCTATCAGCTGTGTGATCAAGAACATGGGGGCTGGCACTTGCCATCTTGGCAGGTGCTTCGACAATCTCTATAGAAGCGTCACTGATCTCGACGATGTTGGGAACTTAACAGGTGTCCTCTCCAATATGATGTTCCTTGATCCCGGCATTATGCCATTTGACATTTTTACCAACATCAGGTCATACTGGGTGCTTGACTGCCGGTGTCCGAAGGATTATAACACACATTATTGCTGGCATCCTGAGCTTGTTGAGGGTGGGAACTATGTCGGCGGCGATGATCTACTTGTGCATCAGGCCTCTGCCATGTCTGTGATGAAGCATTGGCGTGGGATAGACAAGGCTAACGCACTGGAGATGGGCATTGCTGTCGGGAAACAGGAGGTATGCTTGTGAAATGAATGCAGAATTGATAAATTCAGTTTGCTGTGATTTTCGTGAGCGTTTCTGGACCTTGTCTTGCAGGCTGTTGCACTGCTGCGAGCTTTGATGACTTCAACGACGGCACTGACTGATGTGTTCATCAGCAGGCTGCAGGAGATGCAGATATTTGTCAAGTTCCCTTGGGGTAAGACCATAACCGTGCAGGTTGTGAGATTCGACACCATTGCCACCGTCAAGAGCAGGATGAAGGATAAGGTGTCCATGCCGACGGGATGTCGTCATGAATTGGTCTATGGTAGCAGATATCTTAGAGACGTGTGCACCATTGCTGAATATAACATCACCAGAGAATGTACCATCTTCTGTGAATTTTACAAGTTGATGCCTACAACCGGTCAGGATGAAGCCTGATATCAACTTGACGGCTGCAACGTCGGGATGAAGCCTGGCCGTGCGACCGTTTTGCTGTTACTCAGTTCTGGTGGCAGTTGTTTTGGCTCGGTTTAATTTGACCCAGTGCTGGTGCCATGCTCTCTGGTAAATCTGTGAATTTGATTGACGCTAAAAATCTATACACATCACTATTTAGTGCAGCATTGCCTGTCGATTGTATATATGGTATACGGATCACTAATGTAGTGCAGCATTGCCTGTTATTTGTGTCTTAAATAAGCATCATTTGCATAAGAACAAGCAACAAATTGCTCTTGGCATATTCCCCACAGGAAAAACAGCTAGCTATAAGTGACAAGCAAACCTGGTGATCCCTAGCTAGCTAGCTACCTCGGGGGTAAAACTCAAGGTGGATGGTGGCTTCTCTGTGAATGCCACAATCAGCCAGGGTCCATGGATCCTTCAGGCATTTACCAGCGTACACTAACCCGCAATCAGCCATTAGCCTCCCCCTCATCTGGATCTTACTCCTGACGGCACCTACAGTGTCGGAGCTTGCCACGTCAAGGGTGATGGTCTCGCCTGCGAAGATCTTGACAAAGATCTGCATCTTCTCCACCGATGGCGAGCTTGTTCTTCTTTTCGAAGGTGGCAACGATTGTGCTTCCTGCTGAAACCTTCCCTTAAACGCATCCGTCAGCGCAGTCTCTGAATTGATCACCGCCCGCAGTAGCGCAACAGCCTGCAAGAAATTGATCCACACAAGAAACTTGTAAAAACCTAAAGCTAACGACTGCCATGGCTCATTTCTAAGGACAAAAAATTGACTGGCAGGGCATGTATATTATAGACTTGCCTCTTGTTTGCTGATGGCAATGTCCATCTCCACCACATTGTCCCGGTTTCTCTTGCACCAGTGCTTCAGCACCGACATTGCCGATGCCTGATGTATACGCAGCTCGTCGTCAACTACATAGGTGTGATCATTGACAAACCCCAGATTGCATAAATGGCATGGCCTATCCTTTGCGCACGAGCAATGCCGCTTCCCGGTCCGACATAGATAATACCACTCCGCAATTGCTTTTTCCGACCCATGGATGCCGTGGGTCTTCAACGGAGCAAGACTAGGATCCAGCAGCGTGCTCTTGTCACCGAAGCAGTGCCCCGTCAGGAAGCCAGACGTGTTGAGACCGTCAGCGCTGCTGTAAAGATTGTTGAGGCTGCGGAACCGGTGAGAGGTGCCGGCCAGGTTCTTGAGGATGCATCCCATGGGGTAGGTCAGGAAACTGAGGAGCAGGTCCACAAAGTCGTGCTTGCACTCGGCGTACATCACCTTGCTGTCGTCCCTGTCAAAGAAAAGCTTGATGCTCATCTGGGGACCGGGGTCTTGGTTGGCTTCTTGACGCCGAGGATTTTGAATGGTGAGCACTGATGTGTTCATCAAATGAGCATCAATTCTTTTCGCAAGAAACACATCGGTGAATATGGTGGTGGACGAGGCACATGCCTTGAGCAAGGAAACCACCTGAAATTTACGCAAATCAGTTTGCAGATACAGATAGTATCACAGTATGATTCAGGGTTCAGGCCAAGGAAATGTAGACATGCATGTAGTTCACCTGACCTGGGTCCATCCGACGTCCACCTCCACCTCGTAGGCATCTTGGATCCTGTGTCCGTAGAAACCCGGAAGAAAAGACAAGACGGTGCTCGTCGCCGCCGGCTTGATCACCAGATCGTCGCTGATCACGAACCTCTCTTTCCACTTGGAGAACACCTCTGTGCGTGATGTTTGGTTGTACACATGCACCAGCCTAGCCATGACCTCCAAGCACCTGCAACCACACTGCTGGAGGTGTTGTCCCTGTGGAGTCAGATGCTTTTCCATGAACGGAGTGCACCGTAGGCATGCCGAGCGATTGTACCTGCGATCGAGCATATAGAAATTCCTCATTCATATGACCAACACGCATTGACATACTGAGAGAAATCTTGTGATCTGGACAAATTCCGTAAGATACAGACCCAAATTCATCGGCGTGCGTAGGCCTGAGAAGCGCGCCATGGCAGGCCTCGCCCTTCAGTAGTTGGGCGCCGCGGAGGCCGGCGACGCTGGCACAGAGGTTTTTCAGGCAGCATGGCAGGGACGCGCCTGCGGCGAGCTGGACGGCGGAGAGGGGGAGCGTGAGGAAGGCGAGGAGGACGTCGACGAAGTCGGAGCCGGCGTCGGCGAACAGCACGCGGTTCCGCGACCTGTCCACGACGAGCTTGATCTTGATGGCGGCCATAGCCGACTGAGGTTTGGGTAGGAGCGATGACACGTACGGCGACCTTGCGCAGATTTATGTTGAGGAAGGAAGGCCAAGAGATGGAAAGGAACACGAGACGGTTTGTATGTCCGGGTCGCAGAGGGGCTGAAATCCCCCACGCGCCGTCAGCGCAGCCATTATTGCCTTCTTTGTGGAGCGTCTGTTTAACGCGGACCTGTATCGATCCGCCAGGTTGTCCGGACGCATTTTTTCATGCAAATCGAAGGCAAAGTTTTTTTTGGTGGTGGGAGGGGGGGGGGGGCATTGCGGGCATTCAGACCGCTGCCACATCCGCTCATGACTGCCCTGGCCCCACCCAAAAGCATCCTCTCTCGCTTGCGTGCATTCTCATCGGGTGCCAGCTACCCGCATTCAAGTCGTTGTAGAGCAATGATGCCGGCCCAGAGTGGACATGACCTCTCACTTGCGCCAGCGTTAAAGTGACGCGCCGGTCGAGGGAGCCGCCCAAGCCACGTCCCAGGTGTCCACACATTTTCAATGTCGGAGCGATGTTTGTTGTACGGGATGGGACGGATATCTACCAAACCCCGTTTAATGCCCGTCTGTCTGTAAGCCTCCATTAAGCAGGCTCGTCGGTCGAGAAACCTACTCCGGCGCCACACATTGACGCACTCAAATGCTTGGCCACACCGGAATCCACTATTTAAAGGCGTCCACTCTACAGCACAACACATTTGCTTCACATCCGCCATGACGGCGAGCAGGAATGCTATGTGGATAGTCTATCGCCATCGATGAAGCATGAGGTGGCCACCCTTGTAGCCGCTTGGTAGTCCCGCCTTGCCAGTAGGATCGAGCAGGCATACCGACAAGCTCTCCCAAGGTCTCAGACGATGACCCTACGGGCTTCGACAACGACACGACACCGGACCCCGCGCCGATGCATGTCGGCCTGACCATGGAGTAGGCGCATGCGCACTACGACACCTTCATGGTGGAGGACCCTGCACCGACTCTCATGTCGACGTTCATGCAGGCGCGGGAGGAGCAGAGGTACAACCTACTACTCCTCGAGTAGCACCGGCTGGCGAAGGGCCAAATCAACGGTGAGCGCGCTAGCGAGGCGGCAATGGCTGCGGTGAACCCAAACTTCGTTGCGAAGTAGCGGGCGCACGATGAGGCCACACGCGCCGCTCGTAACGCAGAGCCGGCGCGGCTGACGCGGACGAGGCCGCCAGCTACGCTTCCTACGCGCCGCCGTCGAACTTTTGTGGCCGCATGTGGCAGGTGGGCAGTGACGTACCGTGCATGTCCATCATCAACCTCAAGTCCACCGGCGTCGGTGACGAGTTGCGCACTCCTCCGAGGATGAGTAGGGCACGGGAGACAGCATGACATTGTGTCCCAAGTTGGCCGGTCCGTCTCTCATGTTCTACTCATCCTCGCCCGAATCCGCACCTCCACAACAGGGGTCTCCAACCCCACCAATGCTCATGGAGACGATAGATGGAGGACGTGGTCGCCGATGATGAATACAAAGAAAGTGGACGATGGGCTCTGTCGTAGGATAGATTTAGGGTCAAGTCGTTTTTTCCTAAATGTTCGAAATATAATGAAAATCTGTTGTGTTTGCATGGATCTCGTCCGGTTTATATGAAAACCCGCCTTGTTTGCATGAATTTTATCCGTTTTGTTGAAACATTGTTTGAAATGTATGTGGGCAGCGTTGAAACATTGTTTGAAATGTATGTGGGCAGCGTTGGATGGCTGTCTCCGGCATCAATGTCCGCAGACTAGTTCCTTATTGTTCGCGGACAGATGTTGGAGCAAATTTGCGGGTCATCGTTGGAGATGCCCTGATGAAGCAAAAAAAAGCAAATGCTATGGGTCCTTTTTTGGGGATTCGCTTTTTTTGTTCATGCGACCTAATATGTCTGTAAATGTAACCCGTAACAATTCCTCCGCAAGTCTAGGATTTTTGAGGTAAAATATGAGTATCAGCCGAAGACACACACTTGACACATTGTTTGTATATTATTATAACAACTACTGTCTGATTTACCACATGTATGTACATTATATATTGGTTAGGCTGGCTAATTCTCATGCTGATACATTTGTTTTTTACCTGCAAAAAAATTCTCATGCTGATAGAGAGA
>LR738713.1:843048697-843083240 GCA_902687465.1 Secale cereale
TTTCAAAATCAAGCGGAGCTACAGCTCAGAGCTATTATTGTTGTTACAAATAATAGTATTGAAAAGGTAGAAAAGAAATACAGTGTTCACTTCTCCAACCAACAACCAAGTCTGAGCCGAGGAACCGAACACAGTTCAATGACTGAGGATCAAGGACTTTGGGTTTCATTCTATAAAATGGAGCTGGTGATCAACTACTCCAAATTCACATGCTCAAGCAGAACTACCGAGGACACCTTGCAGACATTAAGAACTCTTCTTCCATGCTATATTGCCTCGTTGATTCTTCTTTGCTTAATCTTCCGTCTTTATTTGGCAGGGGCATTTTTCTAGTAATATCATTTTTCTCATATTTATCACTCACCACAGCATCCATGTCATATCGCTTAGCGGATTGAAGGTTCTCTAGTGTCAACTCCACTTGTCGCATGGTTGGACGATCCTCTCCTCTTAGCTTTACACACGCTACTGCGAGCAGAGCGACTTCTTTGACATCTTTGCCGCATTCATCCATAACTTGCTGGTCCATAATCGGCAACATGTTGCCATCTGCAAATAAGGAAACAAAATGTACAACGAGGCCTTCTCCTTCTGAGGACATATATGAAAATGGTTTCTTCCTTGTCAACAACTCTATTAGCAAGACTCCAAAGCTATAAACATCACTTTTCTCGGTAAGTCGCCCAGTGTAGAAGTACATAGGGTCTAAATATCCAACTGTACCTTGAACCATTGTTGTTAACCCTGATTTTTCAACAGCAATGTACCTTGAAGCTCCAAAATCTGCTACCTTTGATGTTAGGGTATCATCCAAAAGTATATTGACTGACTTGATGTCTCTATGAATGATAGGTACCGAAGCAGTTGAGTGAAGATATGCTAGAGATTTGGCAGTTTCAATGGCTATCCGCAACCTGTTTTCCCATGACAATGATTTTGGTACTTCAACATGGAGATGATCATAAAGGGTTCCGTTAGATACGAACTCATATATCAACATTGGGACTTCAGTTTCAAGGCAGCAGCCATAGAGTTTTACTACATTTCTATGATTAATCTGTGATAATATAGCAACTTCATTAATAAACTCATCAATCTCCTTTTGAACTACCTTCTTTGGCTTCTTGATGGCGACGACATGAAGGTCCGATAAAATCCCCTTATACACAGTACCATGCCCTCCACCACCTAGCTCACGAGATTTATCAAAATTGTTTGTCGCTTTCTCTAGCTCTTCCAAGGTTATGATCATTTTTTCAGCAATGTCAGCTCTCTGAGACACTAATTGTTGCAGCAACTGTCCACGATTCTGCTCAAAGAACTTGCGTTTTAACATTTGTGCTCTTTGATATTTGAATTTAGATAGAATGAAGAATCCAATGAGGACCAGAAGTATGAGGGCCGCCCCACTGGCAACTCCTATAATGACACTTGTACCTGAAAATATATAAATTTATATTGTAAGACAATCTATGTGCACATAATTACCTTTTTTTTCTGCAGAGGTGTATGATTATGTTACCATGGCAAAAAATGCCTTGGATCTACCCTGTACGCGCTAAGAAATGAACTGTGCAAACATTCTGCATCAGTTTAGTAATTTGAATACAAATGCACGTCCCCGCAAAAAAAATTACAAATATACCATTCTACCGTCAGATAGTGTTTATTTTCTTATTATTGATATAATATCATTGAGGTGCTAGTTGTTGTCGTGGTCATTTCAAAAGGCAAAACTAAGGTACACTTATCCCAAAGTTGCGGAGCATGCTCACCTTTTAAAGGCTTGTAGCCACCTGCGTGCACAAAAGAAGAGCCAAAGTTAAATTCAGCAAGTAGTGGGAATTAATACATACTATCTTCGTCCTGATTTATTGGTCTTATTTATAATTTGTGCAAATTTTTACCTAAATATTTAACTAACAAAATATTAGTGCATGCCAATAAAAATTATATCGTTGGATTCATATTTGAACATAATTTCCAACTACTCCCTCCATCCCAAAATGAGTGTCTTGACCTTAGTGCAACTTTGTACTAGAGTTAGTATAAAGTTGAGACACTTATTTTGGGACGGAGGGAGTATTAATTTTTGGTAACATGTATGATCATTTTGTTAGTTAAATTTATGGTTAAAATTTGGCACAAAATACAATAGGGACTAATAAATCAGGACGGAGGTAGTACGTAGTACTAATATATGCATATGAGAGGCAACTACGAATGCAAACCTCTGCATCCGTCGATGATGTAGGGGTTACCCCGATAGCCATTGTTGCACTGACACAGGAAGCCTCTTATCCCTAGGTTGCAGTTGCTATTCTTGCTCTTGCAGATTCTTCTTTCCACTTCCAAATGACAACTCGTATAATTCAACTTGTTCAGGTGTTGAGGTTTGGGGAAACCTGAATCCAAAACCTCCCACTGTAGAACAATGGGAACCTCTTCCCTTGCTGGGATACCGGAGATCAACGCGAGATCAAACCATCCCTCCTCCGCGATCAACACGTAGGAGGGCATCGATTTGATGTCCAGTGTGTTGCTGGTGTCGAGCCACTGGAGCCACAATATGTTGGGCATGCCGCGCGAGGACATGGAAATCCTCGACTGGCAGCAGCCCATGCCGTAGCAGTACTTACTATCTTTGCTTGTGATCACATTTGTGGCGCCGACGGTGTCTTCAAAGGAGCAGAAGGAGGAACAACCGCTGATGATGCTCCGGTTGGCGCCTTCCCCTGCTTCCAGCCTTGCCTTCACATTGCACCCTGTGAGGATGAGCTCGTTGCGGGTGGATAGGGAGTAGGGTGTCTCTCTATCTGCCGTGAAGACACCATTGAAACTGAATTCCGTACCGTATTTGGTAGTGGCGCTGGCGAGGGCGCCGGTTCCCAAGACTCGCACTGTGGCGTCCTTGAGGGAGATTTCGGCGACCCGGAAGGCGCCGTAGTCGTCGAGCAGAAGCCGTGGGTGCTCACCGTTGCTGCTTGTGTAGTCACAGGTGAGGTTCAAGCCTGGCCGGTAGCAGTAGGACGGACCCATGCCGAATGGGTAAGGCACCTCCACGTCTCCGCATGACCTGTTGCAACTACCTGCAGGTGCAACAGGTGAAGAAGGGTACAGGAACAAACTATGTAGTGGGTTTTATTAATAAGTAGGAGTATAATTGGTCCTTACCTGTGACGGGAATGACGCATCCACCCGTTCTGTTGTCATAGTGCATTCCTGATGGGCAACCGCACTCATAGGATCCTTCCGTGTTGATACATGCACCAAGGCACCGACTGCCTGACAGCTCACACTCATTGATATCTACACCATAAATTAAGCACTATTCATCAAAATATTCCTGTACAAAAATCAAATATCATAAAAGTATAGTGCAACCAATTTTCATCGCAACGCTTGGTGTACCATCGTTCCACCGACTTAGTGTTTTAGAGCTGCTCATAAGGATACAATATACATGCGTGCGTTCCAGATGGCAGATGTCACCCATGGCATGCTGGATTACGGAGGAGGGTGCGTTCCTGATGGCAGACGTCACCCATGGCATGATGGATTATGGAGGAGGATGGTCTGGTGGTCTAGCCGGAGATGGGCGCGAGTTTGCCAGCGAAAGCTTAGTTCTGCCTTGGCCATAACCAACAATGGATGTGCCCGCGGGCATCGTTACCTCGTTGGAAGCGTTGTGGGACGACTCGCGTTCCCTGTGTGCCCCGAGGGAAACACCAGATTCAGGCTTTCAGAATTGGATGATTGCGAGGTTCCTGCCTCGTCACCCCAGGGGACATCATCTTTGGGGTTGTACATCGGCTGGAGGGGCAAGTGTTTGTCTTGGTGGCTAGACGCAGGTCTCCGTATGCTTCCCGTCGGTGACCAAGGTGGAGTAGCGTGTCATCTACAGCATCGACGACGTCAAGTCTTGGTGGCAAGGTGCAGCGGGGTCTCGGCGCTGGATATCGTTTGATGGGCACGCACAGGAGGTTGGCCTTGTTCGCGTCGTGGTGGCGTCGATGGCAGAATGGTCTAGCAAGATCAGTGCATTAATTGCTCCTGAAAACGAGACTGCAAAAGGAGGCGGCAATGGATTCTACAACATGCGCATGCGGTGCACGTTGAGGATCTGCTAAACCGGTTGGTGCTTCTGGCTAGCCGGCTACATGTGCCGTTGGTAATACACGTTTTTCTGTAGGTGCTCGATATATGCAATGACATGAACTAAGGTATGGAGAAGAGCTAGTGAATGACATGATAGTATCTATATCTAACTTATTTTTTTACATCCTATCCATGTCATCACATATGTAAGTATCACACATGTCATGTTTCATTTAAATACATAGGCATCTTGCATCATCAAGCGCATGCAATCAATCAACTTTTCACTTTGTACCACATGCAATTCCTCTACATCATCAAAGAACAAGAAAACCCACCACAAACTATTTTTTTGAAAAATAAGTAATTGAGTTTGAATGTCCTAAGACAATATAACATGCATTTATTCTCCATTTACCTAAGTTGAATGTTATAATCTGCTACTCCGTCTGTCCCACAATATAAGAACGTTTTTGACACTACACAAGTGCCAAAAACGTTCTTATATTATGGGACGGAGGGAGTACCTTTTAATAAGTTCATTGCTTAAAAATTCCACGGCAACACGCAGGGTTGTCTAGTTTGACTAACACTAGTATCCCCCTCCCCGTAAAGAAATAAACAAGTATCCCCTCTCCTGATTCCCCATTGTTCAAATATAAAAATACGAGGGGTTCCGCTCCGGTACAACCCCCTCACAAAACGTATAAAGGGTAATATGGACTTTTGGTCAATTATACGTACTCTCGTATGTATACGTTGTATGTTCAGGGACCCATTTCCTATTTGCCGCCCACCCCCGTCCGGCACCGGCTTGGCCCATTTATGTTTTTTTTATTGTTTCCTCATTTCCTTTTTACAAAATAGATGAACCGCCCGATACAATACAAACCACGATAGCCAGGAAGGACACCTCACTTTCATTGGTACGTACTGTTTTGTAAGTCTTTGTTATGTGTGAATTTGCAACACTAAAATGAGGACTGTTATTTTTGTTTCTGTTCTCTTTGGCCGATTTTTACTCAGTTTTTTTTTGCTGTTTTCTTTTTCTATGTCTCCGGTTTTTTTTAATGTGTGAACTTTTTACAATTTTCATGGCTTTTTCAAATCCGTGAACTTTCGTTCAGTTTTTTTGCTAACCTTCTAGTGAATCTTTTTCAAATTTCTACAGTTTTTTTTATCAAATCAGTGAACTTTTTTCAGTTTTTTGCAACTTTTTAGTAAACTACCTTTTCAGAAAAACAAGCTTTTTCCTTTTCTAAATAAAATTTTTAAGTAAGTTTTCTAGACTATGATTTTAAGACAGCATTTATTGTTTTTAGTCCATTCTTTTATATTATTGAAACTTAAAATGATAGTTTTATGTACATGCTTAAATTATCATTTTAGATATTTTCTTCCTTCAAACCTGGATACTGTGTCGAAAAAAGGCTGATAAATGACGTGGCTTATCGCAACTTGCATACTATATGGAAAGTCGTTCTAACTTGGCATGGACGTCTACCATGGGCATGACTACGTATTGAAATAAGTCGGGGACATTTCAAGGATGTCCAAAATAACACCATGTTCAACGGAGGAGGGTGTTCGGGTAGAGGCCAAACGGACCGTATGAGAGCACGTTGTTTGACGACATCCTTGAAATGGACCCAATTCTTTTACATGGCCCTGTATGACCAATTCAAGACACCGGGCCAAGTTGTTTTGGTTTTTGATAAATTTTGTATTTTCTGGAGTTTTCTCCGTCAAAAAAGCACGATAAATGACCGAACGTGTCGCAACTTGCATACGGTACCAGAATTCGGTCAAACATGATATGAATGCCTAAGATGGCTATACTCACCTGCTTGCAAAATTTGGGGTCATTTTAAGAATGTCCAAAAATAGAACATGTTGAAAGGAGTATGTTTGGAAAAGCCAGAAGGCTCCGTCAGAGCACGTTGTTTTTCGACATCCTTGAAATGTCCCATTTCTTCCATGGCCTTGTATAACTAATTCAAGGCACCATGCGAAGCCATTTTGGTTTTCAGTAAATTTTGTATTTATTGAAGTTTTCTCGGTCAAAAAGGCTAAGAAATGGCAATATGTGTCGCAACTTGCATACGGTGTTAGAAATCGTTCAAACCTGACATAGATTCCAGGACATAGAGTTTGTGAATTTGAAAACAAAATTCGTGAATTTAAGAAAATGTTAATAAATTGAAGAAAAAGTTTATAAATAAAAAGTAGTTCATGAATTTTTAAAAAGAAAATAAATGAAAAAAGAAAATAGAAAAAAAAGAAGGAAAACCGGACAAACGAAAACTGAAAAAAAATAAAACCAAATAGGCTCTCGTTGGTTAGTGTTCTATTTGAAGGAGAAAAAGAAGGTAATAGACACAATAAGGAACTTGGCCAGTTGGTTATCGTGGTTGCACTAACCTAACCAAAGAGTTGCTTGACCATCATACCCTTTGTTATGAAGGGGTATGGGCAGATCGATCTGGTCCATCGATGTGTTTAGGGGGATTGTACCAAAAAAGAAGTATACGAGTAATATGCAAATAAAGGCAAACCTTGGCATCCGCCGGGGAGGTAAGGGTTGCCATCGTAACCGTGGTCGCAGCCGCATGTATAGCCTCTTGCACCTTTGTTGCACACGGCGTGGTTGCTTTTGCAGACGTTGTGGGCAACTTGGGCTGGACACTCCGACGAGCTGGTGTTGCGGTCAGGCTCCGCGCCATGGCCGGAGACCTCCCAGTCCAGTAAAAAAGGGACCGCCACCGACGGTTCCGTTCCCCGGCCTAGCAGATCGTAGGAGAAGCGCGTCTGCTCGAACCACCCCTCCATGGCGATGTACACGCGGGGCGGCCACCGCTGGTCGGCCGTTCGGTTCCTGCCAAGCCACCGGAGCTCCACGGCATAGGACCCACTGTGTGCGACCTTCCCTGCTCTCTGGTCCTGGAAGTTGGTGATGATGGCCGACTGGCAGCAGGCTATGCCGGCGCACACCATGCTTGTGGGGTGCCTGGACGGCACGAACCCATTGAAGTCTGACCCGTCGACGTCCTCGGTCTCGCAGAAGGAGGAGCACCCGCCGACGGCGACCCCGCCATTCTTGACCGTCGCCCGCACGTTGCAGGCTTGCAGCCCGTGAGGATGAGGTCGTTGAAGAAGGCGAGCTTGTAGGGCCCCTCGTCCCTGAGGCCGCCGCCCAAAACGCCGTCCCCGTTGCTGTCAAGGTTTATGTCACCTTGGCGTACGACGGTGACCTCGGAGTCGAAGCGGATGTCTTCCACGACCTGGAGCGTGCCGTCGCCGAGGAGCAACCGCGGCGGGCTGCTTCTGCGGTCGCAGGTGAGGTTGAACCCCGGCCAGTAGCACCTCTCCGGGCCCATGCCGAACGGGTAGGGCACGCTCACGTTGCCGCAGCGGGTCTCGCAGCCGGGCATCCCGGCTGCCCTCGTAGCTGCGGCCCCGACGATGGGGACTGAGAGCGGCGGCGGAAGCAGCAGCAGAGCCGCCAAGAATATAGTGCTCGCGCTCGCCATGATAGATGGAATCGCGCGCGGATCTTAGCTTGTTGTCCTGGCTAGCTTATCACTATGGAGTATAGGCGCATTCTGATCGATGGCTGGTCAGGCGGCCGTCGGTGTTCAGATCTCACCTACTCCACTGGTTAGAGCCTAGAGAGTAGTGTACTAATCTCGGTTAGCCTTTCGATGGAGGCTTACTTAATTACATCGACAACGTAGTTAATTAGCATTGCCTCGAAAAAAAAACGTACGTAGTTAATTAGCAAGCGGCCAGGGATTGCATGTGGAGTGCACTCGTAGTGGTCCGTCGCATGCATGCCCCGGAGATCGGACCGTAGAGATGGTCAAAGCGTGCCACTCATGTCCTGATTCCTGACTGCCTGCCGATTAATTAACAACGTGGGTCTAGCATCGCTAGCTCTTAATTATGCGTGATGGAGCATTACTCTTTTCCGGCGTGCTCAGCCTCGCGGGAATCTCCCGGCACGCTAGCTAATTAGCAATGTGGATCCATGCCAAAAAGAGCAGTGCTATGCGAACGGCGAAATTTGGACGACCAACGCACGACGGTGAAATCCAGCTGGGGAATCTCGTCCACAGCCGAGCAAATTGTTGGTCGTGCACAAATCACGCACACTCTGTCGTGTGTGGAGTTACCGAGGAAGTGGCTTGCATGCCACACCATGAATTTGAATCCACCATAGCCAAATTCCTCCATCCCTGTAGTGCTGTAATAATTGGTATACAAAAGCCTTAGATCCTCGCTGGTTCCTTCCCAGCCCCACGACACACGCTTGGTGGTCGTTGAAAGGAGTTGACGGAGAACCTCACATCAGAAGCCATGGCCATCTATAAGGTTAACATTTGAGAAAGCATATGCTTTCACATACCCCCTTATCTAGCCATTCATTTCTGCATCGCGATTCGTGCGAACACATCTTGTCTTTTTTGTTTCTTCTAAATAAAACATCATATGAATTTGAAACTTTGGAGGACAACAAAACATTCTAACTAGAATATGAGATAAAACTTTCAGATTTTTTCGTGAATCTTATATACAAAAAAGTAATATTTTTTACTTAAAAATCTCATTTTGTATATTTATGTTGGACCAAAAAATGAGACTCTCGATGGCGTCGGCTGATGCGTACAAGAAACACAAGCATGACGATCAATGTTTTGAATAGCGTGCTATTTAAAATAGCGTGGCCTTCTCCAAATGCTATACAAGTTATAGCGGGCTATATTCAAAATAGCGTTTAAAAAAAAGCCAAATATATCCCAAAAAATAAGGATTTCAACATCTTTTTTTTTTCAGGAGCCATACATGCATAACTAATTAAGATGAACAACAATAACAATACAACATAGTAGTTTTATGACGAACTAGATGGAGAACATAACAATACAGCAGTCCATAGCGACACATGCGAAAGTACTTGTCCAAAAAACTAGAAGGGCAACAACAACTGCCATAGGACGACAATAGTACAACATATCAATTTAAAGATGAACTAGCCAACAAGGCAACATGCCAACAAGTAAACAATACAATACAGTGACAACTTGGAAATTATTCAGAATCACTCTCATTGGATGAACCAGATGGTGAATACATGACATCATCTTCCGATTCAGAAGAAGAACTAGCTGACTCCAACTCATCTTCACGAAAAACAGGGAGCAATTTTTTCTTCTTCGAGGGCGAGATTGGGACGCTCTCTTTCCTTTTGATGCACCAACTGCTCCTTGTGATGTTGATGCTGCAACTTCTATAACTTCATCAGGTTCATGAGGCACAATACCTGTGATCCACTCATTATCTTCATCTTCTACAACATCTACAAATGTGTGGTCCACAATCGGATCCCTGTTTTTCATCTTTCTCTTTTGTTTGAGTTTGGAGTTGAACTTGATAAAAACAAGGTCTCTCATTTTGTTATGAAGCAGCCTGTTGCGTTTCTTTGTGTGAATATATAGGTAACAGCAACCAAGTAAGCAACATGGCAAGTATGCAAGGAAACAAATATGTTATCACAGTAAGGAAGCAAGGAAATATATTCTACATCAAGGAAAGTTATACACTGTACAACACAAACCAGCCATCAATTCATATCAAGCAACACGAACACCAGGATTGCTTACATTTACAACACGGACAACATGACACTTCTATGAAGTTGAGAACAAATCAAGTTTGCTAGCATAACATAGGCAAATATTTTTCAAGGGCACTAATATGAGAAGTTGAGAACAGGATAAATGGTACTTCTTTCTTACCTGCTGAAAAACACTAAAATTCCTCTCACAAGCGGAGGAGCTGCATGTCAAACTCAAAATCCGCATCCTCAATACTCTGAGATTTGGTGAATCTGACCCATGACTGGACCACCATTGAGCTTCATTCAAAAGTATAAAACCATAGTTAATAAACCATTGTAAGATCAGATTTGAGAATTGATAAACATGTGAATATGCACCTGGATCAAAGCTTTTGTTTCTCCGCTGCCTTTTGGCAATTTCTCTTCCAAATGTACCCTGTTCCTTTCGATATGACACAAGCTCATCATTGATTTTGTCTTGAAGGACAACATCTTCAACCATTCTTTCCATGCAAGTTACAAGCCCAGCTTCAAATGACCCATCTAACTCAATTTTCTTCTTGTTTTCATAGTAGTAGTATGGATTTAAGAAGTATCCGACCCTATGTAGTGGGCCCTTCAACTTGCTGTCCCATCTTTTATCCACAATATCCAACACTTCCTGAAAACAAGATCCTTGTTCATTTTCAAACTTACTTTTGATCTCTTGCTTTGCATCCAAAGAGGTGCCGTATATGAATCCCATAGCGGGTACATCGCTGTCCATCCTCCTCAGCAAATTGGCCAATGGCTCAAAGAACTTGACATCAATGTCTACTCCTCTCCAAAAAGTTTCAGAGCACACAGTTTTGCTAGCTTCATTTCCTTTAACCTTTTTTAAATATCCCATTTCATCAAGCTCATCTGATCTAAATAGTTTCTGGAGTTGTTTCTTGTTGTCCAGCATGCTTTCCAAGTTCAAGTATGCTGTAGCGAACCTTGTAATACCAGACCTAACCAAATCTTTACTAAGGAATTCCCTCATTAGGTTCAAAACCCTTGTGTGTGCATAAAGGAAAACCGTCACAACTTTAGCTTTTGAAATAGTGGAGTCAACTGATGGCAGCTTCCCAATGCCCTCTAGCATCAAATCTATACAATGGGCAGCACAACCATTCCAAAATACCTTGGGGCGGTTTGCGTTCAACAACTTAGATGCTGCTTGATTCACACTTGCATTATCAGTCACTACTTGAACTACATGTTTCTCCCCAATCTCTTCTATGCAACGATCTACAAGATCAAAGATGTACTTGCCATTTTTTAGCAGCTGAACAATCCATAGAATCGAGAAAAACTACACCATAAGCACTATGAACCACCAAGTTCATTACCCCTCTTCCTCTTATGTCTGTCCATGCATCTGTCATGATTGTACATCCAGTGAGCAAATTGTTGGTCGTGCACAAATCACCCACACTCTGTCGTGTGTGGAGCAATTTCCTGCCAAGTTACCGAGGAAGTGGCTTGCCACACCATGAATTTGAATCCACCATAGCCAAATTCCTCCATCCCTGTAGTGCTGTAATAATTGGTATACAAAAGCCTTAGATCCTCGCCGGACCTCAGGCTGGTTCCTTCCCAGCCCCACGACACGCGCTTGGTGGTCGTTGAAAGGAGTTGACGGAGAACCTCACACCAGAAGCCATGGCCATCTATGAGACTCTCGATGGCGTCGGCGGATGCGTACAAGAAACACAAGCATGACGATGAGCTCATCATCTCTCGGTGTTGAGTCGTGCGGTGGATGCGGCGGTCAGATGCTTTGTGTCGTCAGTCGTCGACAAGGTGCAGGGCACCGTCATCAACGACATGCAGGGGCTACACAGACAGATCGAAGGCGGGTCTGCGCAAGAGCATCAGCGAGATCCGCGTTGCACTTAGCGTCACCTCCCATTGCGCCGACTCGGGTTCGCTCATCAGGATCCAGAGGAGAACTGCATAGACCGGCCCAGATGGGCACAACTTGTTAACGACTACATGGGGATGGGGGACGACAATGGGGTCTCAACCCATCCCGCCTCCGGCTCCAGGTATACTTCAGACTCCGCGCTCATCGAATTCATTTGCTATTCTTCTTAGCAGTGAGTGACGCTCATCATCCTCCTCGAGTAACCATGAGAAACCATGTGAAAGGGCATTTTCCGGGACCGGCTACAAGTCAACTGACCGAAAACAAAATTTGGGTCAGTCGACTGGCCCAAAGATGTTTCAGTCAACCGTGCCTCCAACCATAACGTCCATGCTTCACTATGTTAATGCCTTTTTTTTCGAGTGAATTACATAAAACCATCACATTGAAGCGTAAGTTTGCAGAAAACACTTTTCTACGAATTTGTGTCAGAAAACACTGATTTTGAGCTTAATCTTTTGCACAAAGCACTGACCCTTTGCTTTGGGCATTTTAACCTCAATTATGACATGTGGGGCCCATTTTTTATGACGTGGCGTGATGGTTCGGGTAGAAGACGTTAGATATTTTATTTTGCCAAAAAACTCCCTGAACAAACAAAACATCCAATCCACCCCTCTCCCATGTCCGTGCTCACGCGCCCAGCCGCCGGCAGCCACTGCCCACTGCCCCGCCGCTGGCAGGCCTGCTCACGACGCTGCCCCTCCTCTCCTTCGGTCGACCCGTGCGCCTCGGCCATGGCCGCCGACCTCGACCTGGACTAGGCCGTGGCCATGGCAGGTGCGAGGCAGAGCTGCCGCTGGCCTCTTCCTCCTCACCGCCGGCCAGGCGCGGGCGGAACTCCTACTCGAGGCACGCCATAGCGACCTGCAGTGCGGGCCGGCCTCGCAGAGGGCGCCGCCTCGGACGTGGGCATGTGGGCCGGCGCTGGCCAGGCGCGGACCGCAAGGAGGTGGAGGGAGGGAGCGGGCGAGGCCGGTGAGGAGCGACGCATGCACGGTAGTCGGGCACGAGCAGCAGCAGTGGCAGCGCATGCAGTGGCTGGTGGCAGAGCACAGTCGAGCGAGGCGCGCAGCACGCCACTGTGTTAGACAGTCCGGCCGCTCGCCGCCGGAAACCGTCAGATCTGGCGGTCGTCATCGACCTCGTAGCCCACCTGCGCCGAGCTCCGCCACGGCCATGTCATTCATGAGCAAAGCGAGCTCCATCCAGCGCGTACTGTCTCGCGCAAGAAGGGTGCCTGCGGGGAGCACGTACATGGCCAGCGGGGCGGCTGGGCGTTCGGTGCCTGCCGACGAGATGGGCTAGCTCAGGTAGTTGATTGCTTTTTTCTACAATGAATGAAGGGCGTCTTTGCAAAATATCAAGAATTGTTTTGTAAATTCGGAATTAACCGCTATCTAACGCCATATGTGCTGAACCGTTTTGCCATGTCAGCAAATATGGGACCCACTTGTCATAATTGTGCTTAAAACAGCCTAAGACGCCGATCAGTGTTTTCTGCAAAAGATTAAGCTCAAAATCAGTGTTTTCTGACAGAAATTCGTACAAGAGTGTTTTCTGCAAACCTCCGCTTCAATGTGGTGGTTTTCTGCAATTCACTCTTTTTTTCCTTTAGCTTTTCCATGCCTTACTCAAATTGATTTTTTAAGCTCCGGGTCCATGCGTACAAACCATTCATGCATGCACACGTACACTTGTGAACAGCTGCCTTCATACATAAATATAAGACGATTTGAATATTTCAATAGGAATTATGTACAGACTAGAATGAATGAACAAACACAGTAAAACACTTGTGGCATTGGTATTACACTTTAAAAAAAACTAAAAAAAAATCAAAATAATGAAGTTTTCTAAGACAAAATGAAACCCTTTAAGAAGAAAGAAAATGGGAAAATAAAAAGTTTCAAAACTCGCACACAATTTGCATTGATATTACACCTTTTGAAATATGCAAAGAAAAATAATAAGCATGTAATAGTGCATTTTCTGCATTCTACTATAATTTCCAAAGAGTGTAACTAAAATAATGTATTTCCTTTAAGAAGAAAGACAACTAAAAACCAATAGAAACAGAAAGCGAAAATTAAAAAGTGAAGCAAAATACCCTTAAATAGGAAAGAAAATGATATAAAAACTAAAACAAAATTTGCACATAAATTGCCCTCTGCTATAATATGCAATAATAAACACATAATAGTGATTTTCTATGCTAAAGATAGAATGAATTAGTGGAATTGGTATTTGATCCATGCTGTCTCTACTTCTCCAGATCAAAATAATGGATTAGTGCTATCAGTATTACTGTTTCACAAGCACTGTTCAAGAAATCTTCCGATTCAGCGATTTATCGCCCGATTTATCGCTACTCTTGGGGTGAACGATAAGATTATGCCTTATCTTCATCATTTATCGTTTGGGCCGATTTATCGCTATGACAAGCGATTTATCAGGAATCTACCGATAAAATCGGTCCTATTCGTTGCACTATGTTCGCAAGAACAATGTTTATTTGTGTTTTGTGGACCTTGTTATGCAATACTCCCTCCATTCCATAATGTAGTGCCTATAGATTTTTACAAAAGTCAAACATTACAAACTTTGACCATGTTTATAGAGAAAATTATGTACATCTAGAATACGAAATGCACATCATTAGATACATCGTGAGTTATATTTTTAGAATGTACATGTTTGGTATTGTAGATGTAGACAATTTTCTTTATACACTTGGTCAAAGTTGGCAAAGTTTGACTTTTACAAAAATCTATAGGCACTACATTGTGGAACGGAGGAAGTATGTAATGTTTTTTTATTTTGTTTGTCATTATACCAGGATTCAAAGGCTAGGATTCAAGGTAACACTTCTGTCCAATATTGTTTGGGTGTTGAATATAGCATATTTTAGTGTTGGGAACCTGGGATTTGAAAAAAATGACCGATTAATAGTCGACCGATAAAATCGATTAATCGGCCGATTTCCAATTAATCTCTAATCCCCAGCTGACCGAGACGATAACGATAAGCGATATCCTCAGCATTATTCACAAGAAAGAAACGTAAAAAAAAAAACAATACTGATTTTTTTTTTGCACATGGTTTGAATAGAAATTGCGTTTTTTTTATAATATGCAAGAAAGCACAAATAGTGAAATTTCAGAATAAAAAAAAATCCTAACTAGGAATGAATTAGAGGTATTGGTATTACCCTTCAAGAGTAAACAAAATGAAATAAAAACGAAATACAATAGTGAAGTTTCTAAGAAACAATGAATTAGTGTCATTGGTTTCTCGTTAAGAAGAAAGGAACTGAAAATAATAAAACAAATAATGATTTTTTTTTGCAAAGAATTTAAATATATTATAACTGAGCACTTTTCCTCCCATCTCAGGCCATTAGCGTTTTTGACTGTTAGATTTCGTGTACTGAACGTTCGTGTACAGAACCACCATGGCCGGTCTGCAGGTGTGTATGGTTTCAATCCAACAAATTCTTTTGTTTGTTTTGAACTTGACCATGTGTGTATAGTCAAAACGTTGTGCTATGAAGTAAATGAAATGTTTATTGGCGAAACTAATGTTGAGGTCTTGGTAGATCCTTCTCACAAGGTTGATTCTCTTACACTGGCTTGAGTATTCTTCACCTGAAAATCTGCAATGGTTGTAAGCCAGCTAATTGGTGTTGAGTGCCATACTTTGATATTATGTATTTAGGGCGTACGATTTTCTACATATGCATATTATTAATACGATGTCACTATTTGTTGATGTATGCAACAGATTGCTTACAACGATATAATCAAATGTGCAGGAAACGTAGACATGCTATTCTAGGGAAGGGCGAAACCTTGGACGTGTTTAGGTTCTATCAATAGTTTCCCTGATAATTTCTTTGCGAACTACACGGTACAACATGCTAAGTAAAGTTGTTTGGTACATATTCACAGAAAACATAGTAGCATTGCATGATGACATTGATCGCTTTTATATACATCCAGCCAATCGGTTATTTTGTTTGTAGACAGAGAAAATCATCTGTCAATCTTTTCGTCTATGAAAAACTAAGATTATTTTCTCTATCTTCTTGCAGACTCAATGCAATTTGCAAGGTCTTTTTTCGAACGTTTTGCCCAACAAAGGGAGTCTTCAGTTTGGTACTTGTTTTACCACTTAGGAATGTACTACAATTAAGCAGATTATATATGTTGTACTGTAATCCACATCATGAGTGTCTTACAAAAAACACTTGAATAGTCAACTATTTGCAAACACCAAATGAATTATAATTACATACATAAATATCCATAGATGCAACCTGCCCAATAGACAACACTGTGGGTAGTTACTATCTCATTCATAGAAATTGGTTGCAGTCATTTTTTTCCAAGGCCACAGAAAGTCAATGTAAACTTCACTGGAGAGTGGAACAAACACTATCCCAGAGAACCTTCAGCTGGTCGCTCATCCATTGCAGGTGCTCTGAGAGAAATGTGCATAACATATATCATGGATTTGTTTGATGGAAGGAAAGGAGAAGAGCAAAACACTTTTGAATCATCTAGCTGAGAGATAGACATACTATAAGTGAAAATCATAGTGAAAGTTCTGCGTCGAAGACTAAGAAAAGTCAAGCGCGCTTTATATTTTGGGAAGGATGGAGTATATCATTATTTGATATTCTAACTAATTACAATCCTTGTTAGCATTCTTCTCCCATTAATGTGAGGCCCTCCACACAGCAAATGGTGAGTGCATCAGGATCACATAATTCTTCTTTGTTTCCGAACATGGTTGCCCTTTGGTAGAGCCATGTGAAGATTTCATTTATGCGCCATGTATACAATCTACTACCTATGGCTTATTATCTGTCTTGGCAGTAATGATTTTTTGTATTTACTATCTAAATCGTTGTGTATGTTGCTATGCCAAACCAATTCGTATATGTGAACCTTGCTTCTATTGAGTATATATGGCTGGCAAAAACGTCTTACAATATGGTATCGAGGGAATATTTCTTTAGATTACCAACTAATGTATTGTTATTTTTGTGCAAATTCAATATGTTTCATCTGGCCATATATTTATGAAAAATCCTAAAATTTTATTGTACAATAGATGGGCGCAGCAACGCGCGCCATTGATGATCTAGTTTGCACAAAAGTAACGCAATTTTAGTGTATATATTATATAGTATTTGTTTTTATATAATTACACTTAGCCAAAAACCCACAAAAGGCAAAAATAACGACTAAGGGAAAGAAAAAGGTAAAAAGAAAAACCCATAGAAACAGAAAACAGAAATAAAAAATGAAGCAAAAAATACCCTAAAATGGGAAAGAAAATGATTTAAAAAACTAAAAAAATAATGACAAAATTTGCACACAATCAGCACATAAATTGCGCTTTGTTATAATAAGCAAGAATAAACACATGATAGTGATTTTTTTTCGGAAAAAGAAAAATTTCTAAAGAAAGATTGAATTAGTGGCATTGGTATTTGATCCATGGTGTAACAACTCCTCCAGATCTAAATAAAGAATTAGTGGTGGCGGTATTCTAGTTTAGGAAAAAAAAGTAAAAAACAATAATGAAAAATTTGCACGCAGTTCGAATAGATATTGTGCTTTTTCTTGACATAAAAGAATAAGCACAAATCCTGAAATTTCATAAAACAAAATCGTAAGTTGGAATGAATTACAGGAATTGGTAATACCCTTAAAGAATAAAGAAAATAAATAAAAACATAAAGAAAATTAAAATAGTGAAGTATTCTAAGAAACAATGAATTATCGTCATTGGTTCCCCGCTAAGAAGAAAGGAACTAAAAATATAAAACAAATAATGAAATATTTTGCAAACAGTTTGCGCAGAAGTTGCACATTTTTTAAATATGCAAGAATAAGAATACAGTAGTGTAATTTTCACAAAAAAGAAGTTTCCTAAGAAGAAATGAAATTTTGGCATTTGTATTATCATTAAAGAATAAAAGGAAATAAAATAATACTAAAAAACTAAAAACACCAAAGTTTCCAAGAAAGAATGAATTAGTGGCTTCCATATTACTCTTGAAGAAAAAATATAATGAAATAAAAACTAGAACATAATCAAAATAATGACGTTTCCTAAGGGAGAATGAATTATTAACATTTATATTATCCTTTAAGAAGAAAAAATAAAATAGAAACTAGAAAAAAAGTTTTTTTTGGAAAAAAAATTAGTTTCATTAGTATTACCCTTTAGGAAGATACAAAAATAAATAAGTAAAATAAAATATGTAAGAATGAATTAGTAGCATTACTATTACCCAGTAGAAAAGAACGAAAAAGGTTTGCGAAACTTGTACACAACTTTGCTCTTAAATTACATTTTTTGTAGTATGCAAACAATAATCATATAGTAGGGTAATTTTCACGCATATTGCAAATTATTTTTATGTGTACATTACAACATCCCAAAAATATCCACAAAATAAATATAAAACCAACTAACAAAGAGAAATCAAAAATCAAAAACAAAAGCACATAAAAACAAAGAAATATTAAAAAAAAGGGAGAGGGAGGAGGGCTAAATCGCACAGTTAACGGGCTTCAGCCCAGAAGGAAATCGACTGACCCAAATAAGGGGCGAGTCAAAAAAAAAGGCCCACAGAACAAACAACACATATCAGACAAAAAAACACAGCACAAATCTCGGTGAAAAATCCAATGGCCTCAAATTCGACTGACCCAAAAGTGAAATTTCAGCTGACTGAAATGTAGCTAAAGTGGCATTTTCCACCTTATGTGTTTTGGTGTTGATGACAACGCAACTTCAGGACTAACCATGTCCTTGAGCTACACAGGCATATCATTTTGGAACCAGGAACACATACAGGCTCTAGCTCAAGGCAACAATGGCAAGAGGAGAACGATGACTCAGGTGTTTTGTGCTGCGTACTGCGTTGCAGCTTTTCCCGGTTTCATTCCTCTTATTTGTACGGAACTTACAAAGAGAGAGATCAACCACGCACGCGAGTTTACCGGTCGTGCCATCCCACGACGCTCGCCTTGCGGGTGATGCGCGCGTGCCGCGAGCTACGCTGCATGTCATCCCATGCATCGCCAACGGCCGCGTCAAGCTAGCTACCTACTAACTGAAACTACCATGCCACATCCAATGTACATGCACACGTTGACATGGCCGTTTATTCTGCTAACTGAAAGGAAAAGCTAAGCTAGCTACTGAACCGGGCGAAGAACTACAGGTTCAACATATCAATATGGCACAAGACGTTTAGGCACCTCTCTGGAAGGAAAAGATCGAAGACGACATTTCATATGCTTTTTATTTCTTTGGTTGTAGGAAACTATTAAGGGGAGGTCCACGTTAAAAGATACGAGTGGAATCAAATCACGTACACAAAATCTATATTGCACCCACATAAGCCTTACTATCTACTACCACTATAAAAGCACGAGAGGGCAGATCCAAATCACCATCTCAGCCGTTAATCACATGATCTAATGGTCTAAAACCTGGGTTAACGAAAGTGCACTTACGAAAGACTAATCGTGCCCACTTCCCCTAATAATCTCGTACCTTTCCGTCCCTGCCGTAACTTCTCCCCAAGCACCCACACACGTAGCCTCTTCCCTTCCCCCGCCTCTCCCATCTAGCCGCCGGCCGGCCAGCCGGCGCACCCCGCTCCACCGCTCGCTTCCTCTCCCATCTAGCATCGTCCTCTCCTACGAATGGGTTGCCGCCCTCCGCTGCGTCGTCGCCTCGCCGTCCCGCGCTGTCGCCTCTGCACAACGCCGTCCGCTGCAACACCTTGCCGCGCCTCACACCGGCGCCGCCCTCCTGCCCACAACGACTCGCCTTGCGTCGGTGCCCGGCATGCACGCCCTGCACCGGCGCCTCTCCGTCATCTACCCGTCTCACTAGCGCGATGCCGCCAGGAAGATCTCGACCAGCGCATCCTTTGCCGGCTGCGCGGTGCCCCTCCGGATGTCTTCCGGCATCCCCACTTTGTCCCACGGCATGGCCTCCAAGGAGCTGTCATAGTTGTTGTACGGCGATGGTGGCTTCTCTGAACAATTGCAATTCCAAGACGACGGTGCAGAATTTGACTCCGGGTAAGAACTTGTGTGCCAAATATACTACAGTTGGTAGTAGGAAGCAGAAAGCAGCAATCTGATTTTGTCAATTCAATCTTTCGTGATCAAAACAATGGTTCCAGTGCTGCTGACTGCTACCAATAGAGTTGCATATTTAGTCTTCCCTGTTCTGTTAGGAGCATTTTTGAAACTTTTTTTGCTGATGCAGGCATGAAACATTGTTAGTGGATGGGCAAGTGAAATAAAAGTCATTGGTGCCATCCATGGAAAGACTTGAGTGAGATAATTAAGGTATTTGTCCTGAATTCTTAGTTTGTTTTCACAGTACAGTTTTATACTTGAGCTTGACAAAGTGAATGGGCTACGCTTTGTGGTGATTATATGCAGGCAGAGGAATACAAAAAGTGTTTGCCAGATGCTACAAAGATGACTACATCAGTCATGGACATAAAAATGCTCATTTCAATCATTGAGTTTTAAATCATGGACATGGAGCCATGCATAATATGAAGGAACATCCTAAAATATTGTTCGAAGTATGTGGGATTGCCTGTTTTGAGCTAGGAGAATTTTGGCGTACATAATTCATTTTTTTGGAATGTTGAACTGAAGTTTGTCACTTGAATCTTTTACAAAGAAAGGAAGATAGATCGGCAATGTCTTAGTTTATTTATTTATTTCTCTTTGCAGCTGCATGGCCATCAGGAGAAGGTATGATGCATCCTTGTGAACTATAGTCATAAGGAGTAAGGTACATGATCATTTCATCTTAACTTTATGTGCTTATTAGGATTGAGAAGCAGAACCTAGGAATCTACATGCGAACTACATGGAGTTCTTCTTCACTGATTCTTTGGCATCTTGTCTGTGTTTTCCTGGAGTTGTAAAGCTGAAAAACTAGCGAACTGTACCTCCTGTTTTGGCGTATTTACTTAACAATCTCTATTACCATGTTGCATTAGTTAAGAGTGCATTTCACACATAGACGCTACATCTCATTGATCCTTACAAGTTATCACTACTATCTATTTCCACTGCGAAGTTTGTAATACATCTAATCCTTCGCACGACACGTGCATTGCACTTACACGATACCAGTATTCCCCTAATCCTTCGCACCTCTTCACCCATCATGAAAAATCCCTCTCCGCGGCGCCCCACACACGCCGCCTTGCCCGTCTAGGGTTGGCTGCTCGTATGTACCTGCCGCTGGCCGCTGTTCCTTCGCTCTGCCGCCGGCCCTGCATGCCAACACACCTCGCCGTCCCACGCATGACCTAACCTGTCATGTTTCCCACAGATTCCGCAACCGCTTACCCCATATATGCTAAGATTGTGGCAACCACATGTCTCCTACCATACTGCTTATTACAGTTTGATGGATTAATTAATTGTTTGGAATATGATGCTTTTCTTTTTACAATTGGTGATCAGATCAGATTCGAGGTGATCTTAGAATGATCGCATAACTTACTGTTTCTTTGTGCAACATGATTATTTCAGAAGTAAAGCGAATGAGGCTGGAAGAAGATTTTCGAAATATCAAACACGTCAGCAAGGACATGAGAGGAGGTAAACATTCTTATATGTGTTACCCTCTACTATTAGATTACTTGTTAAACTGAGCAGCAGAAATTCAAGTTGATAATGCATTAATATATATTACTAGGATTGTCGTCTCTCATCTATTAACTTATTAGTGACGCCTTCATGACAAATTGACAGTGAAAAAATGTAAAATAGATGACTTCATTTTTGTTTGTTTGGCTCTGGTGATATATGACACTTGAACATATAGACGCAGGTCTGAATTTGTTTTTCGGACAGGACAGAGGTATTCTCTTCGTAATGATCAGGGACACAGCTGCCAACTTGACATATTATGCTTTTATTTATCTCTTTTGTTTGTTGCCTTCCTGGTTATTGTTTTAGTTGGATATCTTATTTCTTAAAACCTTGCTCTGACATTTCGTTTTGGATATGCGCATTTCATATTAATCAAGGCATGCATTGTCCTTTGATCCTTTAATATAGAAGCTCGAGTAATTAGCTCTGTTTTATGTGACTGACAGGTATCGATATTCTTCTGCTTCAGCTATAATTAGGATTCACAGGTAAGGAGAAGGGGGTATTGATGGAATCATTTTATTTTTGAAGTTTTTGTTGCCTTCCTGTTTCCCTAATAGCCTTATAATAGCTATTTGTGTTGTGAGTTTCCCTGCATTTCTATTGTTAATTGTTGCTTTGGCAGGTTCAGGGAGAGCTATTTTGTGCACATAAGTTGCTATTGGCAGTGGACAGGTTGTCTATGCAGAGATCAACTTTATTCTGCTTAGAGGAAAAGGTGAGTGGTTCCACTTTATGTGATGAGAATGTTCACAAGGCATCTTAAATTTTGGAGAGAAATGAACCCGCAAAGTGCAGTAATGTATGTCTTCATAGGTATGAACTGTGCGGTGTTCTGTACAGCCCAAATATGTTAAATATTACAGCTGCGTTCACCTCTTTTTTTAGAGAGAGATGAATGGAAAATGCATCAGATGGTGAGGCTGAAGCCGGCAGGTTTGGGATCATGACAGCTTGATTTTCTCTACCAAATTAGTACGGATGTAATTACCTAAACATCATGTTTGCACTTGGTTCTAACTAGCGGCTCATATATGTTAGTGATAGTAGTTAGCTTGCAATTTATACCCACACCTCGAAAATTCCTGTAGGTAAGTAGTAGTTCAAAACCAAGTTCATCGCGTAATTTTGGAGACACGTGATCTTTTGTTTGATTCTATTGCAAGGTCACCATTATTTCATGTGTTCTCAAGATGGCGATGAATGGAGTTGCAAGGACATCACACATTCTTTTCAAGTGTAGGTACTCCCTCAGAATTTGGAGTGCCGCCAAGGATTGGCTTGACACACTAGAGTTCAACATTGTGAGTTGGGGAGGCATCTGCACGGTCCACACCTGATGGACAGTTATGCTCTTTGGCTGTGGTCACAGGAGGAATGTTGTTTCTTTGCTTCTCTTGCTTGTCACTTGGGATATGTGGAAAGAAATAAATGCAAGAGTTTTCTGCAACAATTCTACAATGCTCACTATTTTAATGCAACACACCGAGTCCGGGGAATTGTGGTACCTCAAAACAAGAAGGGGGTCCGTATGTTTAATGTACATTGTCGCAATTCCGTATGTTTAATGTACATTGTCGCAATATTTCTTCATTTATAGGATCAGTACTTTCAGGATGATTATCTCATTGTTATAGATT
This sequence comes from Secale cereale, assembly GCA_902687465.1. NCBI lineage: Eukaryota > Viridiplantae > Streptophyta > Magnoliopsida > Poales > Poaceae > Secale > Secale cereale. Next base: position 843,071,729 of record LR738713.1, read on the forward strand.
CTCTGCCCACTGCTCAGATCCTAAATGAAACTTTGGCCCTATGTCCATAACTATTGTTATTTTAATTTTCAGCAGCTGAATAAATATATAAAATGTGAACCACCGCAAAAGAACATAGCCCTTAATAGTGTTGATGTTGTGTCATGTCTAACAAGCCTGAATCAAAATTTGTGGATACTTGCACTATGATTCTATTCCTGCAATCCTACGCAGTTCCAGGTGTAAAGCAAATTCGGATAAATGACATTTATTATTTGGTGATGTACTAAAAATCATTTGTACACATTAGTGTTTAGAAATCATTTGTACTAGAAATCTTTATATAAAATACATACAATAATATTTTTTTCCATTAGTCTACACGTGCATTGCATGTGCACGTTTACTAGTTCATTTCGACGAGAGATCCACACCCGCTTGTACCGCTTGCGGTTGCAGTTGTACAACTGCTACCCACCTAAGCGGTTGTGCCGCGTACTCAAGCGGTTGTACCGCTCTAACTCTGAAGCGGTAATACCGTCCCAAGTACCACACCAACAATCGCTTGGGGACCAATTCTTCTCGGTTTCCAGCGATACTTGGCCAGTGGCCACACAATTGTTCCGCTATTTTAACAGTAACCGGTACAACCTCCGGTTTCCACGGCCAGGCCTAAGGACATGTACAATGGTTCTATCTTAAAACTGCCACATAGGATAAATGATGAGGTGGAGGAGAGAGAAATCATAGGAGAAGGCTTGTCTTCTCTTATTTAAGAGAAGACAAGAGATGATCTCTTAACACAATTTATCTCATCATGTTTTTAGGAACAACTAATTATTGAAGATAAGGCTAAGGGCATCTCCAGCCGCGCCCCCGGAAGGCATTCCCAGGCTTTTTTTATGCGCCGGCGTCAAAAAAACGGCCTAGTCGCGCCCCTAGGAGCCCGATTTTTGCCGGCCTGGGCCGAAAACAGCGCCGGCGGACCCAGGCCGAACCCGGCGCGCTGGGGGGCGCCGGGGCGAACCGTTTTGGCGCGAAAAAGCCGCGGGCCAGCCGCGTCAGCGACACGGCGTCTCGCCTTCCCCCAACTGCCTCGGTTCCCGCGGGGAATCAATGGCAAGGCTGCCGCCGTTCAGCCTTGCCATTGATTCCTCACGGGCGGCGCGTCTCGGGACGGCGCGCCGACGCCTCCCCTCCTTCGCACGCGTAGACACGGGCGCGGAGCGGCTATAAAAGCCGGCGGTCTCTCAGTCGCTGTGCCCACACTCGCCCCTCGCCGCCTCCCAGCCCCTCTCTCTTCGTCCCCGTCCACCTCTCCCGAGCGCCCCCGGCAGCCCCTCTCTCTCCCTCTCTCCACCGCCGCGTCGCCATGGCAGAGCGCTTCCCCGGAGACGAGGCGGCGGCGAACGGCTTCGGCCGCCGTTCGCTCCGCGAACAGGAGTCCTGGCTCCTGTTCCAGGCGAACATCCCGACGCCACCGGACATGCGCGCCGGGCCGACGCGGTGGCGGCTCAGCGACGGGGGAGTGCCCGTTCCCCCGTTACCCGACGCCGTGGCGAAGTCCCGGTACTTCGCCGAGGAGGTCGAGGTGGCGCGCGCCTCCTTAACCGACGACGAGCGTTCCCTCCCCCAGTACGCCGCCAGCAACCACGCGGCCTGGGCGGCATACTTCCAGAGCCGCCAGCAGCAGCGTCTGGCCTCCACCTACGACGCACCGGTGGTCGGCGGCGTCAAGAACCGCGAAGGGCACCACCTATGGTGGGGCGTCCCCGGCCGCACGCTGGATGGCGTGCTGGCGCACCTCGACGGCGGGAACAACCCGCCGTTGACCTATCCTACGACGCGGGCCGCCCCGTCGCAGCAACACCGGCGTGCATGGGCGCCAAGGAGGTTTGCCTCCTCCTCGTCTTCCTCATCCCGCTCGTCTTCCCACTCCTACGGTTCTTCGGCGCTTCTCGGCGTCAAGGCCGAGCCCGCGGCGAAGACACCAATCTGCCGACGCACTCGCAGCGTCGGCATCGTCATCAACGAGGGCGGCCGGCGCGCCTCCTCCTCGTTGGCTCCTCCGCGCTTTGTCAAGCCAAAGACGGAGCCGGGGCTGGCGTCGGTGACGACGGAGCCGGGGCTGGCGCCGGTGAAGGCCGAGCTCGACGACGACGTGGCCCTGGAGTGGGCGCGCCAGGACTCCATTGCAATGGAGAAGGCGCGCCGGGAGAAGGAGAAGGAGAAGGAGCGCCAGCGCGCCGCCCTTCGCCACTTCGAGGAACGCCGATGCGGCTGCGAGGAAGACGGCGTCGTCGTCTTATGCGACAGCGACGACGACGACGACGCGCCGCCGCCGGTCCGCCATGGCGACGCCGGGTAGGGGTCCAGCAGGGGCGCCCGCGTCAAGGAGGAGAAGGCCGACGATGGCGGCGACGGCGGCGACGACTTCAGCCCCTTCCTTTTTTAGATTAGGTTTATGTAATGAAAATGCGCGAAATTCGTCGAAATGTGCCATGTTTGGCCGAAATTTAACTAGTTTTTATCATATCTTCGCCGAAGTTTTTTATTTTATTTTAATGCGCGCCTGGGGCGGCCCTGGGGGGCCGACGGCTGAGGACCGACTCGCCCCCTGGTCTATTCTTTGCGCCGGCTCACCCCCAGGCGGCGCTTTTAGACGCCCCCTGGGGGCCAACGGCTGGAGATGCTCCAAGAGATGACCTATTGTAGAAATATTTTTTTATCATCTCTAATTTACATGCAAAACTTAAGATAAGATTATTTTATCAACCATTGTACGTGCCCTAAGTGGCTTGAGTGGTTGTACCACTCCATGGAGCAGTTGTACCGCTCTAGCTGTCTTGGCCATGCCCATGGGACTTGATTGGTTGTATGGCTCTAGCTGTTTTGGCCATGCCCATGGGACTTGATTGGTTGTATCGGTTAGTGTGTTTTCCTATATGACTCTTGTCTTAAGTTGTTTCCAATGAAACTTAGATTCATGTGGGAAGGACTCTACGAGATAGAAGAAGTTTACAATTCAGGGGCGTCCTTTTGAAGGGGGATAAAAGAACGGTTAACGCATGAAACTCTACCTTGCCGTTGAACAACAAGAAGGTGAGGAGGTAAATTAATAACAGTGAAGAAGCTAAAATGCTAAAGAAACATGGTAGATTGCATTAGACTTATTTTGTTTTTATGTAAGTTTAACTTTAGTTCTTGTTTGATAGTAGAAGTTTAACTTTAGTTTAACGATATGGTGCGTTTGGCTTCATCATCCTCGGTTCCTGCTGGCAACATCCATTTCAGGGTTCTCGACTTCCCATCGACAGTTCGGCGTGGCATCCTGACGCTTCGTTGAACGAGCTGACCTGCCGGCTCACGGGAGTATCCACTACCGGGCCACCGACTCGGGGGTGTTCGTCTTGCAACTCCCATCGTGATATCAGTTGGCGCAGGTGGCGCCACGATGTCCCGGAAAGCGATCCGGCAAACCTCGTCCTCAGTTTCGTCGTTCTGCGAGACGCCTCATGGAATGATGGACTCTGAGTCCATTTATCCTCTCTTGGAATCCGCCTCTGGGAGAGAAGAGAGTTATGGATCGCAGGCATCTGTCGCAAACGTCGCAGGCGAGCGCTCCCATAGTACAGACGGCGCCATGGCCGGAGAATTACAAGCTCGAAAAGAGGAGGACCATGATCGAAGAGTGGAAGGCCGTGCTCGAGGAAAAGAAGGTGAAGATCGCCGCCAATGCGGAGGACGACAAAATGGTGACCTTGAATGTGGACTCTTTAGATGTCGATGCAAAAATGGTCGTGCAATCCTTTTGTTGCCAAATGTTGCGGTGGCAGAAAGATCAGTTGGAGGCAACGGAGAATGAGAACACGATGGAGGCGACGAAGGAGGATGCGGTTTGCTGGTTTATAAAATGTCTGGGGGGTCCCCTACTGTCCGTTGCTCTTAAAAAAAATGAAGGAGGATGCGGAGGATGTCTACGCGGTGGCGACGACACGTTGATAGGGGAGCACGCGGCTAGGATTGCTAGTCCAGCAGGGCAGAAAATTGTACTGCTGTCGGATTGATGTTCTTTTGGATTTAGACATGTAAAAACTAATCATACTTGCCTCTCTTTTTTTGTGGTCGGGGATGCGGTCCGGTAATGGTGTGATCTTGCACGCTGTTTGGATCGGAGTAAGTTTGAAGTTGAATTTACCAACGAACATATACATAATAGTGTTGGATGACGGTCTCTAGTATTCATGTCCACAGACTAATATTCCCTGTCTATGAACGGATGCGAAAGGAAATTTACTAATCGCGGTTGGAGATGCGCTCACCCGCACGTTTTGAGTCTCATAAGTAGGGAAATTTCCTCCGTCAATGCACATCCAGGGCGTGTTGCTTGAAGCAACAACAATAACTTGCAATAAGCCCGCCATTAGCATCACACAAGATGGCTCCTAGCTCTCAAGTGTCCATGTCCAACAACTCGTCCACATTCAATTTATAGGGTGGGGGCGCGCCTACCCTTGGGCGCGCCCTGCCCCCTCGTGGGCACCTCGTTTCTTCTCTGACTTGTACTCCAAGTCTCTCGTGAAGATATCGTTTCAAAAATAACTGTCTCGAAAGTTTCATTTCGTTTGGACTCCGTTTGATATTCCTTTTCTGCGAAACACTGAAATAGGCAAAAAACAGCAATTTGCAATGGGCCTTGGATTAGTAGGTTAGTACCAAAAATAATATAAAAATGTATAATAAAGTCAATTAAACATTGAAAACAGAATATATAATAGCATGGAACAATAAAAAATTATAGATACGTTGGTGACGTATCAAGCATCCCCAAGCTTAATTCCTGCTCGTCCTCGAGTAGGTTAATGATAAAAACAGAATTTTTGATGTGGACTGCTAATCAACATAATTCTCAATGTAATTCTCTTTATTGTGGCATGAATGTTCAGATCCGAAAGATTCAAGACAAAAGTCTATATTGACATAAGAATAATAATACTTCGAGCATGCTAACAAAGCAATCATGTCTTCTCAAAATAACATGGCCAAAGAAAGTTATCCCTACAAAATCATATAGTCTGGCTATGCTCTATCTTCATCACACAAAATATTTAAATCATGCACAACCCTGGTTTCAGCCAAGCAATTGTTTCACACTTCAATTCTTTCAAACTTTTCAACTTTCACGCAATTCATGAGCATGAGCCATGGATATAGCACTATGTGGAATAGAGTGGTGGTTGTGGAGAAGACAAAAGAGGAAGATAGTCTCACGTCAACTAGGCGTATCGATGAGCTATGGGGATGCCCATCAATAGATATCAATGTGAGTGGGTTGGGATTGCCATGCAACGGATGCACTAGAGCTATAAGTGTATGAAAACTCAACAAAAGAAACTCAGTGGGTGTGCATCCAACTTGCTTGCTCATGAAGACCTAGGGCATTTGAGGAAGCCCATCGTTGGAATATATACAGGCCAAGTTCTATAATGAAAATTCCCACTAGTATATGAAAGTGACAAAGCAAGAAACTCTCTATCATGAAGATCATGGTGCTACTTTGAAGCACAAGTGTGGAAAAAGGATAGTAACATTGCCCCTTCTCTCTTTTTCTCTCATTTTTTTCTTTTTTTTTCTTTGGGCCTTTTCTCCCTTTTTATTTTATTTTATTTTTGATGGCCTCTTTTTTTCTTTCTTTTTCGTCCGAAGTCTCATCCCGACTTATGGGGGAATCATAGTCTCCATCATCCTTTCGTCACGGGGACAATGCTCTAATGATGATCATCACATTTTTATTTACTTATAACTCAAAGCTAGAACAAAATATGACTCTATGTGAATGATAATGATGAAGCGTGTCATATGAACGAAATGGTGGAAAGTTGCATGGCAATATATCTCGGAATGGCTATGGAAATGCCATGATAGGTAGGTATGGTGGCTGTTTTGAGGAAGGTATATGGTGGGTATATGGTACCGGCGAAAGTTGCGCGGTACAAGAGAGGCTAGCAATGGTGGAATGGTGAGAGTGCGTATAATCCATGGACTCAACATTAGTCATAAAGAACTAATATACTTATTGCAAAAATCTACGAGTTATCAAAACAAAGTATTCAACGCATGCTCCTAGGGGAAGGGTTGGTAGGAGTTAACCATCGCGCGATCCCGACCGCCACACAAAGGATGACACTCAATAAATAAATCATGCTACAACTTCATCACATAACGGTTCACCATACGTGCATGCTACGGGAATCACAAAATTTAACACAAGTGTTTCTCAAATTCACAATCACTCCACTAGCATGACTCTAATATCACCATCCTCATATCTCAAAACAATCATCAAGTATCAAACTTCTCATAATATTCAATGCACTTGTATTAGAGTTTTTACTATATTCATCTTGGATGCCTATCATATTAGGACTAGTTTTATAACCAAAGCACATTACCATGCTGTTCTAAGAGACTCTCAAATAGATATAATTAAAGCATGAGAGATTAATAATTTCTACAAAATAAAACCACCACCGTGCTCTAAAAGATATAAGTAAAGCACTAGAGCCAAAATTATCCAGCTCAAAAGATATAAGTGAAGCACATGGAGTATTCTAATAAATTTCCAAATCATATTTATCTGTCTCAAAAGGTGTGTCCAGAAAGGATGATTGTGGCAAACTAAAAAGCAAAGACTCAAATCATACATGACGCTCCAAGCAAAAGACATATCATGTGGTGAATTAAAATATAGTCTCAAGTAAAGTTACCGATAGATGAATTTTACCACTCTTAGGCTTTTGGTTGTCCTTGAATTTTACCTTGGGGTGCCTTGAGCATCCCCAAGCTTAGGCTTTTGCCACTCTTTGTTCCATAGTCCATCAAAGCCATACTCAAAACTTGAAAACTTCACAACACAAAACTTAGCCAAAAATCTCGTGAGCTCCGTTAGTTTAAGAAAACAAACCACCACTCAAAGGTACTATAATGAACTCATTCTTTGTTTATATTGGTGTTAAACCTACTGTAATCCAACTTCTCTATGATTCATACCCCCCGATACTACTCATAGATTCATCAAAATAAGCAAACAACACACAAAAAATAGAATCTGTCAAAAACAGAATAGTCTATAGTAATCTATAACTTTTGAATACTTCTGTAACTCAACAAAAATGGAAATAAATTGGTGGACGTGAGGAATTTGTCTATTAATCATCTGCAAAAAGAATCAACTAAAAAGCACTCTCTAGTAAAAAATGGTAGCTAATCTCGTGAGAGCTAAAGTTCCTGTTTTTTACAGCATGATCACATAAACTTCACACAAGTCTTCCCAAAGGTTCTACTTGGCACAAACACTAATTAAAACACAAAACCACATCTAAACAGAAGCTAGATACAATATTTATTCCTAATAAGAAGCAACAACAAAGAAAATAACATTGGGTTGCCTCCCAACAAGCGCTATCGTTTAACGCCCCTAGCTAGGCATTGAGATTTCAATGATGCTCACATGAAAGACAAGGATTGAAGCACAAAGAGAGCATCATAAAACATGTGACAAACACATCTAAGTCTAACATACTTCCTATGAATAGGCATTTTATAGGCAAACAAATTAGCAAGACAAACAAGATCTAGCATATACAAGGAAGAGGAAAGAAATAATAGCAATCTCAACATAACGAGAGGTAATTTAGTAACATGAAGATTTCTACAACCATATTTTCCTCTCTCAAAATAGTTGCATGTAGGATCATAAGCAAATTCAACAATGTAGCTATCACAAAACATATTCTCAACACGATCGACATGCATACGCAGTTGACACTCTTCCAAAATAGTGGGAGCAACATTAACTAAAGTCATGACCTCTCCAAACCCACTTTTAATATTATTGCAAACATTATTATCAATCGCGTATTCATCATGGGATTTAAATAGATTTTCAAGATCATAAGAAGCATCACCCCAATCATGATCATTGCAACAAGTAGTGTGCATAGCAAAATAAGCATCCCCAAGCTTAGGGTTTTGCATATCACTAGCACAATTGACATTAATAAAATTTATAATAACATCATTGCAATCATGCTTTTCATTCAAGGAGCTATCATGAATCACTTTATAATCTTCTTCTTTCAACACTTCATCACAATTTTCGGACTCACGCATTTCAAGCAAAACCTCATAAAGATAATCTAGTGCACGCAGCTCACTAGCAATTGGTTCATCATAATTGGATCTCTTAAAAAGATTAGCAAGTGGATGAGGATCCATAATTTAGCAAGCGAAGATGCAAGCTAATAGAGGGCACATAGAAACACAAGCAAACAGAAAGGCGAACGGAAAAAGGGTGAATAAAACGGAATGGGTGAAGTGGGGGAGAGGAAAACGAGAGGCAAATAATGTAGTGCGAGGGATAAGGGTTTGTGATATAGGTACTTGGTATATGACTTTTGCGTAGATCTCCCCGGCAACGGCGCCAGAAATTCTTCTTGCTACTTCTCGAGCTTGCTTTGTATTCCCTCGAAGAGGAAAGGGTGATGCAGCACAGTAGCGTAAGTATTTCCCTCAGTTTTTGAGAACCAAGGTATGAATCCAGTAGGAGACCACGCGCGAGTCCCTCACACCTGCACAAACAAATAAGAACCTCGCAGCCAACGCGATAAGGGGTTGTCAATCCCTTCACGTTCACTTACGAGAGTGAGATCTGATAGATATGATAAGATAATATTTTTGGTATTTTTGGTATAGAAACAGAAAGTAAATAAAACAAATAAACAACGGCGACATAAATTGGCTAGTTGACAGGAAAGTAATATGATAAAGATAGACCAGGGGGGCCTAGGTTTCACTAGTGGCTTCTCTCATGATAGCAGAATTCTACGGTGGGTGAACAAATTACTGTCGAGCAATTGATAGAAAAGCGCATAGTTATGAGAATATCTAGGCATGATCATTGTATATAGGCATCACGTCCGTAACAAGTAGACCGAAACAATTCTGCATCTACTACTATTACTCCACACATCGGCCGCTATCCAGCATGCATCTAGAGTATTAAGTTCATAAGAACAGAGTAATGCCTTAAGCAAGATGACATGATGTAGAGGGATAAAATCAAGCAATATGATTTAAACCCCATCTTTTTATCCTCGATGGCAACAATACAATACGTGCCTTGCTGCCCCTACTGTCACTGCGAAAGCACACCGCAAGATTGAACCCAAAGCCAAGCACTTCTCCCATTGCAAGAACTATAGATCTAGTAGGCCAAACCAAACCAATAATTCGAAGAGATTTGCAAGGATATTATAATAATACATAAAAGATTTCAGAAAATAATCCAATAATGTTCATAGATAATCTTGATCATAAATCCACAATTCATCGGATCTCAACAAACACACCGCAAAAAAGATTACATCGAATAGATCTCCTCGAAGATCGAGTAGAACTTTGTATTGAGATCCAAAGAGATAGAAGAAGCCATCTAGCTAATAACTATGGACCCCAAGGTCTGTGGTAACCTACTCACACATCATCGGAGGGGCTACGGTGTTGATGTAGAAGCCCTCCGTGATCGATGCCCCCTCCGACGGAACTCCGGAACAGACCCCAAGATGGGATCTCACGGGAACAGAAGGTTACACCGGTGGAATTAGGGTTTCTTCATGCTCCTGGATGTTTTCAGGGTATATGGTATATATAGGAGGAAAAAGTACATCGGTGGAGCAACATGGGGCCCACGAGGGTGGGGGGCGCGCCTACCCCCCTGGGCGCGCCCTGCCCCCCGTGGGCACCTCGTTTCTTCTCTGACTTGTACTCCAAGTCCGTCGTGAGGATACCATTCCAAAAATAACTCTCCCGAAGGTTTCATTCCGTTTGGACTCGGTTTGATATTCCTTTTCTGCGAAACACTGAAATAGGCAAAAACATCAATTTGCACTGGCCTTTGGTTAGTAGGTTAGTCCCCAAAACAATATAAAAGTGTATAATAAAGCCCATTAAACATCCAAAACAGAATATATAATAGCATAGAACAATCAAAACTTATATATACGTTGGAGACGTATCATGATGCGACCACTGGACCTTGAGGAACTTGATCGCCTTCTGACGTGTGCGGCGTCAGCTTGGTCGAGAATGCCGACCGGATGCTCTTTATAGGAGAGGTCCTGTTGCAACTCAAGCACTTCTTGATACACTACGCGGATTGGGTCCTTGAAGCAACGACGGAGCTGCGACATGTGTAACACGTCGTGAACCTGAGAAAGGTTCGTAGTTCAAACTGATATGACACTTTTCCACGCCTCTCGAGAATAGTGAATGGACCAATATAGCGAGGAGTTAGCTTGCCCTTGATCCCGAAGCGGTGCTGAATGACAGATGAGTTCCCATAGCTTCTTGGAAACTTGCCCAGAATCTTGAAGTGAATAAGCTGCCACGGTCTGAGCTGATTACCAGCGGAATACCATGGAATGAGACAATTCTGGACATGTAGAGAGTTGCCAGCTGACTAGCAGTGATCGTTTCTTTGACGGCCAGAAAATGTGCAACGTTGGAAAGCCGGTTAATGACGACAAGAATAGCATCATTACCCTCCTGCGATTTGGGAAAACCAGTGACAAAGTCCCTTTTGACATGGTACCATTTCCATTCAGGAATAGAGATAGGTTGTAGAGTCCATTAATCAGTAATTAGGAGCCGTTAATCTGGTGGGACCAATTTGTAACGGTGTCGATTTGTCTTGAATCTATCTCCCCAAAAGAAACAAATCTCATGGATATCTCCCTCACCACTGAAATCTCTCACATGTAAAAAGAAGTCTCACGTACACATCTCTTTTTCACAACCCAACTCTAACAATATCTCACGTACCTCTCCTAAAAAGATAAAAATCTCACGTATATCTCTCCTTTAAGCCGTTAGATGCAAAGTTGGAAACACCTACCATATGATCTAACATACAGGGATTAGATCTAACATAGCCGCCAAATTAATTCTACAGGAAAATAGACTAGCACCCACCGTTTCCTTCAATGGCTTCTACCATCATGGAATTCTGATCGATAACAGATTGATGCTCCTTCCTCTACGTTGTCTCCATACTGCGCTACTCCACCACCTCCTCTCATCCGCAAGGGCTTCACCCTGGAAGCTGCGTTCGGAGATCAAGGGCAGTACTCCTGGTCAAGGTACATGTGGCCTTTCTTCGTGCGATCCTTTGCTCTCATCCCCTCGCTAGGTTTTCTTAAACACATCGTAGAATCTGTAATGGAGCCGGTTCACCCCTGACTACTCTCTGATTTGCATATGCACTTCTTCCTTGACATTATGCATGTATTCTGCTGAGATTAATGATCTTACCCAGCTGTTTTTTACCATTGCAAAAGCTCTACCATGTGGTGTTCAACGGAGATCGTGAACCGTCGTTCTGCTGGGCGCAGTCGCCAGTAGCAGCATCGACCTAGGTAAATAATCTCTCTCTCTCCCCCTCTCTCTCCCTCCCTCTCTCTCTCCCTCCCTTCCT
>LR738713.1:843083295-843127948 GCA_902687465.1 Secale cereale
ATCCCTCCCCCTCCCTCCCTCCCCCTCTCTCTCTCTCAGGTAATTTGGCAAAAAAACGGCATCATACTAGTACAACATAGTTACGTCGGGAGGGATGAATAAGATGCATCATGAAAACATTTGAACTAGTTAATACCGACCAGCTCTCCCAAGGTCTCAGATGACGACCCTACGGACTTCGACAACGACACGGCGTTGGACCCCGCGCCGATGCATGTCGGCCTGACCATGGAGTAGGCACAGGTGCATTACGATGCCTTCATGGTGGAGGACCCTGCACCGACTCTCATGTCGACGTTCCTGCAGGCGCAGGAGGAGCAGAGGAACAACCTACTACTCCTCGAGTAGCACCGCCTGGCGAAGAGCCAAATCAACGATGAGCGCGCAAGCGAGGCGACAATGGCTGCGGTGAACCCGAACTTCGTTGCGAAGCAGCGGGCGCGCTACGAGGCCACACACGCCGCTCGTAACGCAAAGCCGGCACGGCCGACGCGGCCGCCAGCTATGCATTGATGTTGCTTGAGCTACGTCGGTATTTCCCCAAAGAGGAAGGGATGATGCAACAGAACTACAGTAGGTATTTCCCTTAGTGATGAGACCAAGGTTATCAAACCAGTAGGAGGACCAAGCAAGACTATGTAAATGACACCTGCACACAAATAACAAATACTTGCAACCCGACGTGTAAGAGGGATTGTCAATCCCTTCCGGGTAATTGATTGGTAAAAGGATAGATAGGTAATAGCAAATAGAACAACACCAAATAAAATTCAACGAGGTATTTTTGGGTTTTTGATAATATAGATCTAAAAATAAAAGTTGCAAATAAAGAAAAAAAATCAAATGGCAATATAGATCTGAAAGTATATGATAGGAAAATAGACCTGGGGGTCGTAGATTTCACTAGTGGCTTCTCTCAAGAAATAGCAAACGGTGGGTAGATAAATTACTGTTGGGCAATTGATAGAAAAGCGAATAGTTATGACGATATCCAAGACAATGATCATGTATATAGGTATCACGTCCAAGATTAGTAGACCGACTCTGGCCTGCATCTACTACTATTACTCCACACATCGACCGCTCTCCAATATGCATCTAGTGTATTAAGCTCATAGAGAAACGGAGTAATGCAATAAGAATGATGGCATGATGTAGACAAGTTTTATTCATGTAGAAATAGACCCCATCTTTTTATCCTTAGCAACGATACATGTGTGCCTTGCTGCCCCTTCTGTCACTAGGTAAGGACACCGCAAGATCGAACCCATCACAAAGCACCTCTTCCCATTGCAATATAAATAGATCAAATCTGCTGTGATTTTCGTGAGCATTTCTGGACCTTGTCTTGCGGGCTGTTGCACTGCTGCGAGCTTTGATGACTTCAAAGACGGCACTAACAGATGCAGTCATCAGCAGGCTGGAGGAGATGCAGATATTTGTCAAGTTCCCTTGGGGTAAGACCATAACCGTGCAGCTTGTGAGATCCGATACGATTGCCACCGTCAAGAGCAGGATGAAGGACAAGGTGTCGATGCTGACTGGATGTCGTCATAAATTGATGTATGCTAGCAGATATCTTAGAGATTCCTGCACCATTGTTGAATATAACATCACCAGAGAATGTACCATCTTCTGTGAATTTTACAAGTTGATGCCTACAACTGGCCAAGATGGAGCCTGATATCAATTTGACGGCTGCAGCTGACCGGTCGGGATGAAGCCTGGCCGTGCGACCGTTTTGCTGTTGCTTAGTGCTGGTGGCAGTTGTTTTGGCTCTGTTTAATTTGACCCAGTGCTGGTGCCATGCTCTCTAGTAAATCTGTGAATTTGATTGATGCTAAAAATCTATACACGTCACCATTTAGTGCAACATTGCATGTCGATTGTATATATGGTATACGGATCACTAATGTAGTGCATCATTTCCTGTTATTTGTGTCTTAAATAAGCATCATTTGGATAAGAACAAGCAACAAAGTGCTCTTGGCATATTCCCCACAGGAGAAACTGCTAGCTATAAGTGACAAGCAAACCTGGTGATACCTAGCTAGCTAGCTACCGCGGGGGTAAAACTCAAGGTGGATGGTGGCTTCTCTGTGAATGCCACAATCAGCCAGGGTCCATGGATCCTTCAGGCATTTACCACCGTACACTAACCCGCAATCAGCCATTAGCTTCCCCCTCATCTGGATCTTACTCCTGACGGCACCTACCGTGTCGGAGCTTGCCACGTCAAGGGTGATGGTCTCGCCTGGAAGATCTTGACAAATATCTGCATCTTCTCCACCGATGGCGAACTTGATCTTCTTTTCGAAGGTGGCAACGATTGTGCTTCCTGCTCAAACCTTCCCTTGAAGGCATCCGTCAGCGGCAGCGCAGTCTCTGAATGGATCACCGCCTGCAGTAGCCCAACAGCTTGCAAGAAATTGATCAACACAAGAAACTTGTAAAAACCTAAGCTAACGACTGCCATGGCTCATTTATAAGGACAAAAAATTGACTGGCAGGGCATGTATATGTATAGACTTGCCTCTTGTTTGCTGATGACAATGTCCATCTCCACCACATTGTCCCGGTTTCTGTTGCACCAGTGCTTCAGCACCGACATCGCCGATGCTTGATGTATACGGAGCTCGTCGTCAACTACATAGGTGTGATCGTCGATAAACCCCAGATTGCATAAATGGCATGGCCTATCCTTTGCGCACGAGCAATGCCGCCTCCCAGTCCGACATAGATAATACCACTCCGTAATTGCTTGTTCCGACCCATGGATGCCGTGGGTCTTCAATGGAGCAAGACTAGGATCCAGCAGCGTGCTCTTGTCATCAAAGCAGTGCCCCATCAGGAAGCCAGACATGTTGAAACCGTCAGCGCTGCTATAAAGATTGTTGAAGTGGCGGAACCGATGAGAGGTGCTGGCCAGGTTCGTGAGGATGCATCCCATGGGCTAGGTCAGGAAACTGAGGAGAAGGTCCACAAAGTCGTGCTTGCACTCGGCGTACATCACCTTGCTGTCGTCCCTGTCAAAGAAAAGCTTGATGCTCATCTGGGGACTGGGGTCTTGGTTGGCTTCTTGATGCCGATGATTGTGAATCGTGAGCACTGATGTGTTCATCAAATGAGCATCAATTCTTTTCGTGAGAAACGCATCGGTGAATATCGTGGTGGACGAGGCACATGCCTTTTGCAAGGAAACCACCTGAAATTTACGCAAATTAGTTTGTAGATACAGATAGTATCACAATATGATTCAGGGTTCAGGCCAAGGAAATGTAGACATGCATGTAGTTCACCTGACCTGGGTCCATCCGACGTCCACCTCCACCTCGTAGGCATCTTTGATCCTGTGTCCGTAAAAACCTGGAAGAAAAGACAAGACGGTGCTCGTCGCCACCGGCTGGATCACCAGATCGTCGCTGATCACGAACCTCTCTTTCCACTTGGAGAAGACCTTTGTGCGTGATGTTTGGTTGTACACATGGACCAACCACTACTGGACTCGCCACCTATGCCGACGGCCCAGGGCCATCGACATAGGCCATTTCCCGTCGGCATACATCTATGCTTATGGCTGCCGTCGGCATAGCCCCGCCGACATAGATCACGTCAGCATAGTCTTGTCAGACCGTCGGCATAGTTTAGCCGTCGGTATAGGGGCCTATGCCGACGGCTTCCGTCTCGCCATCGGCAGTGTTTTTCACCTGAAGGCAATAGACGGCGCCGTCAAAAGCGCTGGCGAATCACGGGCCGCCGCGTGGCAGAGGTATGCCTACGGCAAAGCCGTCGACATAGGTGAAAATCTATGGCGATGTCGTCGGCATACCTCTGCCACATGGCGGCCTCTGGTGACTCTTGGCAGCAGCGGTATGCCTAGGGCAAAGCCATCGGCATAGATTTTCACCTATGCCGACGGCTTTGCCGTAGGCATATCCCTACCACGTGGCAGGCCTTGGGCAACACTGTGCATTTCCCGTCGGCATAGATCTGTGCATTTTTTTTCCTGTTTTCTCTGTTTCAATTCATTTTGACATAATTTCAAACCAGAAAATATGGAATTATGCAGAAATATGACAATTCATCATCTAAACATACTCAAGTTCATCATCATCATTTAAACGTATTCAAGTTCATCATCTAAAGATCATCATCGGCGAAAGTTCATGAACATAAGTGATACCTCTTGAGCTTGCGTTGTTCTTCCCTTGAAGAGGAAAGGGTGATGCAGCACAGTAGCGTAAGTATTTCCCTCAGTTTTTGAGAACCAAGGTATCAATCCAGTAGGAGACTAGACGCGAGTCCCTCGTACCTACACAAACAAATAAGAACCTTGCAACCAACGCGATAAAGGGGTTGTCAATCCCTTCTCGGTCACTTGCAAAAGGAGATCTGATAAAGATAATAAGATAATATTTTTGGTATTTTTGTTTTAAAGATTGCAAGTAAAGATTACAAAATAAAAGTAAAGCAAAGATAAATAGTTGATGGAAGATTTATATGATGGAAGATAGACCCGAGGGCCATAGGTTTCACTGGTGGCTTCTCTCAAGATAGCAGATTCTATGGTGGGTGAACAAATTATTGTCGAGAAATTGATAGAAAAGCACATAGTTATGAGGATATATAGGCATGATCATTGTATATAGGCATCACGTCCGTGACAAGTAGACCGAAACGATTCTGCATCTACTACTATTACTCCACACATCAACCGCTATCCAGCATGCATCTAGAGTATTAAGTTCATAAGAACAGAGTAACGCTTTAAGCAAGATGACATGATGTAGAGGGATAAACTCATGCAGTATGATATAAACCCCATCTTTTTATCCTCGATGGCAATAATACAATACGTGCCTTGCTGCCCCTACTGTCACTGGGAAAGGACACCGCAAGATTGAACCCAAAGCTAAGCACTTCTCCTATTGCAAGAAAGATCAATCTAGTAGGCCAAACCAAACTGATAATTCAAAGAGACTTGCAAAGATATTTAAATCATGCATAAAAGATTTCAGAGAAGAATCAAATATTGTTCATAGATAATCTTGATCATAAACCCACAATTCATCGGATCTCGACAAAAACACCACAAAAAGAATTACATCGAATAGTTCTCCAAGAAGATCGAGGAGATCTTTGTAATGAGATCCAAAGAGAGAGAAGAAGCCATCTAGCTAATAACTATAGACCCGAAGGTCTGTGGTAAACTACTCACAACTCATCGGAGGGGCTATGGTGTTGATGTAGAAGCCCTCCATGATCGATTCCCCCTCCGGTGGAGCTCCGGAACAGGCCCCAAGATGGGATCTCACGGGTACAGAAGGTTGCGGCGGTGGAATTAGGGTTTCGTGGTGCTCTCGGATGTTTTCAGGGTACATGGATAAATATAGGAGGAAGAGGGACGTCGGTGGAGCAACAGGTGGCCCACGAGGGTGGGGGGCGCGCATACCCCCCTGGGCGCGCCCTCCCCCTCGTGGCTGCCTCGTTTCTTCCCTGACGTGTACTACAAGTATTATGTGCTGCATTTGTTCCAAAAACGACTCTCCCGAAGGTTTCATTCCGTTTGGACTCCGTTTGATATTTCTCTTCTGCGAAACACTGAAATAGGCAAAAAAACATCAATTTAAACTAGGCCTTGGGTTAGTAGGTTAGTCCCAAAAATAATATAAAAGGGTATAATAAAGCCCATTAAACATCCAAAATGGATAATATAATAGCATGGAACACTCAAAAATTATAGATACGTTGGAGACGTACCACGCATCCCCAAGCTTAATTCCTGCTCGTCCTCGAGTAGGTAAATGATAAAAACAATTTTTTTGATGTGGAATGCTACCCAACATAATTCACAATGTAATTTTCTTTATTGTGGCATGAATGTTCAGATCCGAAAGATTCAAGACAAAAGTTTATATTGACATAAGAACAATAATACTTCAAGCATACTAACAAAGCAATTATGTCTCCTCAAAATAGCATGGCCAAAGAAAGTTCATCCCTACAAAATCATATAGTTTGGCTATGTTCCATCTTCGTCACACAAAATACTCAAATCATGCACAACCCCGGTTTCAGCCAAGCAATTGTTTCATACTTAAGTTTTTTCAAACTTTTTCAACTTTCACGCAATACATGAGCGTGAGCCATGGATATAGCACTATAGGTGGAATAGAGTGGTGGTTGTGGAGAAGACAAAAAGAGGAAGGTGGTCTCACATAAACTAGGTGTATCAATGGGCTATGGAGATGCTCATCAATAGATATCAATGTGAGTGAGTAGGGATTGCCATGCAACAGATGCACTAGAGCTATAAATGTATGAAAGGTCAACAAAAGAAACTAAGTGGGTGTGCATCCAACTTGCTTGCTCCCGAAGACCTTGGGCATTTAAGGAAGCCCATCGTTGGAATATACAAGCCAAGTTCTATAATGAAAATTCCCACTAGTATATGAAAGTGACAAAACAAGAGGCTCTCTATCATGAAGATCATGGTGCTACTTTGAAGCACAAGTGTGGAGAAAGATAGTAGCATTGTCCCTTTTTTCTTTTTCTTTTTTGTTCTTTTTTTCCTTTTTTGGGCCTCCCTTTTTTTATTTGGCCTTTGTTCTTTTATTTATTTTTGGGACATGCTCTAATAATAATGATCATCACACTTCTATTTATTTACAACTCAAAGATTACAACTTGATGCTAGAATAAAATATGACTCTATATGAATGCCTCCGGCGGTGTACCAGGATGTGCAATGAATCAAGAGCGACATGTATGAAAAATTATGCATGGTGGCCTTGCCACTAATATGATGTCAACTACATGATCATGCATGGCAATATGACAATGATGAAGCGTGTCATATGAACGAAACAGTGGAAAGTTGCATGTCAATATATCTTGGAATGGCTATGGAAATGCCATGATTGGTAGGTATGGTGGCTGTTTTGAGGAAGGTATATGGTGGGTGTATGGTACCGGCAAAAGTTGCGCGGTACTAGAGAGGCTAGCAATGGCGGAAGGGTGAGAGTGCGTATAATTCATGGAATCAACATTAGTCATAAATAACTCACATACTTGTGCAAAAATCTACAAGTCATCAAGACAAAGTACTACACGCATTCTCCTAGGGGAAGGGTTGGTAGGAGTTAACCATCGCACGATCCCGACCTCCACACAAAGCATGACAATCAATGAAATACCTCATGCTTCAAATTTGTCACACAACGGTTACCATACGTGCATGCTACGGGACTTGCAAACCTTAACACAAGTATTTATGAAATTCACAACTACTCTACTAGCATGACTCTAATATCACCATCTTCATATCTCAAAACAATCATCAAGTATCAAACTTCTCATAATATTCAATGCACTTTATATGAATTTTTTTATTATACCCATCTTGGATGCCTATCATATTAGGACTAATTTTATAACCAAAGCAAATTACCATGTTGTTCTAAAAGACACTCAAAATAATTTAAGTGAAGCATGAGATATCAATAATTTCTATAAAAGAAAACCAACACCGTGCTCTAAAAAGATATAAGTGAAGCGCTAGAGCAAAACTTTCTAGCTCAAAAGATATAAGTGAAGCACATAGAGTATTCTAATAAATTCCGATTAATGCGTATCTCTCTCAAAAGGTGTGTACAGCAAGGATGATTTTGGTAAACTAAAAAGCAAAGACTCAAATCATACATGACGCTCCAAGCAAAACACATATCATGAGGTGAGTAAAAATATAGTCTCAAGTAAAGTTACCGATAGACGAAGACGAAAGAGGAGATGCCTTCCCGGGGCATCCCCAAGCTTAGGCTTTTGGTTGTCCTTCAATTTTACCTTGGGGTGCCTTGGGCATCCCCAAGCTTAGGCTCTTGCCACTCTTTGTTCCATAGTCCATCAAATCCTTACCCAAAACTTGAAAACTTCTCAACACAAAACTTAGCAGAAAATCTCGTGAGCTCCGTTAGCATAAGAAAACAAACCACCACTTTAATGTACTATAATGAACTCATTCTTTATTTATATTGGTGTTAAGCCTACTGTATTCCAACTTCTATATGATTCATACCCCTCGATACTACTCATAGATTCTTCAAAATAAGCAAACAACACATGAAAAACAGAATCTGTCAAAAACAGAACCGTCTGTAGCAATCTGTAACTTTCGAATACTGCTGTAACTCTATTTTTTTGAAATAAATTGGTGGACGTGAGGAATTTGTCTATTAATCATCTGCAAAAAGAATCAACTTAAAAGCACTCTCCAGTAAAAAATGGTAGCTATCCTCGTGAGCACAAAAGTTTCTGTTTTTTTACAGCAACATCGCAAAAACTTCACCCAAGTCTTCCCAAAGGTTCTACTTGGAACAATCACTAATTAAAACACAAAACCACATCTAAATAGAAGATAGATGAATTATTTATTACTAAACAGAAGTAAAAGCAAAGAAAATAAAATTGGTTTGCCTCCCAACAAGCTCTTTCTTTATACCCATTAAGATAGGCTTGAGAATTCAATGATGCTCACATGAAAGACAAGACTTGAAGCACAAAAAGAGCATCATAAAGCATGTGAAAATCACATATAAGTCTAACATACTTCCTATGCATAGGCATTTTATAGTAAAACAAATCAACACAAGCAATACCTAGCATATGCAAAAAAGAAAACAAGACCAATCTCAACATAACGAGAGGTAATTTAGTAACATAAAAAATTCTACAACCATATTTTCCTCTCTCATAATAATTACATGTGGGATCATAATCAAATTCAACAATATAGCTATCACATAACATATTCTCAACACGATCCACATGCATGCGAAGTTGACACTCTTTCAAGATAGTGGGATCAACATTAACTAAAGTCATGACCTCTCGAAACCCACTTTTATAAAAAAAATCATAAGATTGAACATTCTCCAAATATGTGGGATCTAAAGTTGACACTCTTCCAAACCCACTTTAAATATTATTGCAAACATTATTATCAATCTCATATATATCATGGGGAGTAAATAAATTTTGAAAATCGTCAGAAGAATCACCCCAATCATGATCATTGCAACAAGTGGCGGACATAACAATACTAGCATCCCCAAGCTTAGGGTTTTGTATATCATCAACACAATTGAAATTAATATAATTTATAATAACATCATTGCAATCATGTTTTTCATTCAAAGAGCTACCGTGAATCACTTCATAAATTTCTTCTTTCAACACTTCATCACAATTTTCGGACTCACGAATTTCAAGCAAAACCTCATAAAGATAATCTAGTGCACGTAGCTCACCAGCAATTGGTTCATCATAATTGGATCCTTAAAAAGATTAGCAAGTGGCTGAGGATCCATAATTTAGCAAGCGAAGATGCAAGCTAATAGAGGGCACATGGAAACACAAGCAAACAGAAAGGCGAACGAAAAAAAGGCGAATAAAACGGCAAAGGTGAAGTGGGGGAGAGGAAAACGAGAGGCGAATGGCAAATAATGCAATGCGAGGGATAAGAGTTTGTGATGGGTACTTGGTATATGACTTTTGCGTAGATCTCCCCGGCAACGGCGTGAGAAATTCTTCTTGCTGCTTCTTGAGCTTGCGTTGTTCTTCCCTTGAAGAGGAAAGGGTGATGCAGCACAGTAGTGTAAGTATTTCCCTCAGTTTTTGAGAACCAAGGCATCAATCCAGTAGGAGACTACACACGAGACCCTCGTACCTACACAAAGAAATAAGAACCTTGCAACCTACGCGATAAAGGGGTTGTCAGTCCCTTCTCAGCCACTTGCAAAAGTGAGATCTGATAAAGATAATAAGATAATATTTTTGGTATTTTTGTTATAAAAATTGAAAGTAAAGATTACAAAATAAAAGTAAAGCAAAGATAAATAGTTGATGGAAGATAGACCCGGGGGCCATAGGTTTCACTAGTGGTTTCTCTCAAGATAGCAGATTCTACGGTGGGTGAACAAATTACTGTCGAGCAATTGATAGAAAAGCGCATAGTTATGAGAATATCTAGGCATGATCATTGTATATAGACATCACGTTCGTGACAAGTAGACCGAAACGATTCTGCATCTACTACTATTACTCCACACATCGACCGCTGATGGGCCTCGAACCCCTCGTTGGTTACCCCAAGTGGAAGGTGTAAGATGCAGTAAGTAGAAGTGTTTTCCCTTAGCAAAGATGCAAAGGATCTAATCCCCAGAGACTCCTAGGTTCAACAAGTAGGTGTCAACTGCTAACGGCGCAATTAGCAATCAATGTGGACCTGCACACAGATACAAATAACTTTGCTCCCAACGAGTACAGAGAGGTTGTCAATCCATCCGGCCTTGTAGTTCACAAAGGGTTAAAAGCAATGATAGTAGTGATAGATAGTGTTTTGCAATAGTAAGTAATAACGAAAAGTAAATAGCGGGTGTGATCAATGATGGTAATAAGGACCGGAGTCTCATGATGTTCACTAGTGATGTCTCTCTCCCAAAAGATGATAAAACAGCTATGTGAGGTAAACAAATTACAGCTGAGCAATTGACAGGACCACGAACGCAAACCAATGCTGACTACATTGCAAGAAAGGTTGAGGTTCAAAGCATGGGCGGTACGCCAAAGTAAGTAGACCGAAATCCATCAATGCCTACTACTAATCATCCACCTTGAGATATCTATCCAGAACATCTCGCTGGTATTAAGTTGCGAGCCCCACCCATAGTGTAAACTCAATGCAACAGACAACTGCATTAAAAGAACTTTGCGTAAAGTAAACAATCCTTGCACCCGCGGGCACAAGCACCATTGTTTTCCCCCTTGTGGCAACATCACATCCCCTAGACTCATGTTTCTGTCACTCAAGCTAGTCATCGAGGGGCATGAACCCACAATCAAGCATAACGTTCCCTCTTGGAGTCACTACCTACTACTCGGCCAAAGCAATAAATAACAACGGAGAACATGCAAGAATTACTTATGAACATAAATATAAAAGAGGTGAATCAAATATATTACTCAAGATCAATCTGAACATAATCTCATAATCCATCGGATCCCAGCAAACTCAACATAGCAACAGCATAAGGATTACATAGGTGCCTCGATCATGTAGGGCAGCTCACGAGGACTAATTAGTGAAGCACAAGAACGGGAGGAGAACATCATATAGCTACTGGTCATGGACCCATGGTCCAAGGGAGACTACTCACGAGTCATCCGGGAGGCGTCCATGGTGGTGGAGAAGCTCCCGGTGATGATCCTCCCCTCCGGCAGGGTGCCGGGAAGAGTTCTCCTGGTGCTCCCGATCTTGGAAGCGGCGGCGGCGGCGGAACAGAGATGGGATCGCGAAAAGAGTTTCTCCTCTGAGGGTTTCGGAGGACCCTCTAAATATATGCCAAAGGGGGGCACCGGACGGGCTTCGGGGGGCCCAGGCGCCCCCCCGGCGCGGCCCAGGGGGGGCGCGCCGCCAGGGTGCCTGGATCCCTGGTGGCCCCCCCCCCCAGGCTGCCCTTCGGACGCAGTGTTGTTTCCGGAACGCTGATTTTTTATATAATTTTTCTGGATTTTTCTGGGCAGTTCTCGAAATGTGAAAACCTGAAATACAAAAACAGCCGAAAACAGAAACTGGCACTGGGGTGCACTGGATTAGTAAGTTAGTCCAAATATGATCAAAAGTGTATGGAAGTGTATGAATATCATAGCAATATCACCCAAAAGTGGCATGGAGCAAGCAGAAATTATAGATACGTTTTGGACGTATCATCATCCCCAAGCTTAATTCCTGCTCGTCCCCGAGTAGGTAAATGATAACAAGAATAATTTCTGTGGTGACATGCTATTAACCATATAGGACTTTTTATAGTCATATGACAAAAGCTTACTGAGACAATGAATCTATAGTAATTAAGTTGCCTCATGAGAAAATCACAAATGACTGAAAGTTTTACAACATGAAACTGAAACATCAAAAAGATTTGCAATGAACATGATGTGCAAAATATGATGAAGTAATATCTAGCTTGCCCCCTTTAGTGATGCAAAACATAAATGCAGGGGCACCTTCAAGGTTTAAGTGATGACTAGATACAATGATTTCAGAATAAACGATATCACAATCATGCAAAAGACAATGCTACTTTGGGACAATGCACATTACACTCAGAATGACAATCATGCTCTCAGTAGTTGGTGCTTTAACATAAAAGTAAAAGAATGGTTATGTGCTAGAGCTTTTTATTTTGAAAACGTGGAAGCAATTTTGTCAACGGTAGTAGTACTTCATATGTGTCATGCATAAGACATCCTATAAGTTGCAAGCCTCATGCATCGAATACCAATAGTGCTCGTACCTTGTCCTAATTAGCTCGGATTTCCATGGGTTATCATTGCATTACATATGTTTCAACCAAGTGTCACAAAGGGGTACCTCTATGCCACCTGTACAAAGGTCCAAGGAGATAAATCGCATTTGATTTCTCGTTTTTGATAGATCTCAACTTGAGGACATCCATACCGGGACAACATAGAAAATAGATGATGGACTCCTCTTTAATGCATAAGCATGTTCTCATAAGAGATTGAGGATCAACGTCCAAGCTAAAACTTCCACCATGATACATGGCTTTGGTTGGCGGCCCAATGTTCTTCTCTAACAATATGCATATTCATTCAACCCACGGCAAATCACCCTTACTTCAGACAAGACGAACATGCATAGCAACTCACATGATATTCAACAGAAGTGTGACAGTTGATGGCGTCCCCAGAAACATGGTTACCGCTCAGCAAGCAACTTATAAGAAATAAGATACAAAGGCAACATATTCTTTACCACAATAGTTTTTAAGCTACTTTCCCATGAGCTATGTATTGCAAAGTTAGTTTGCTTAGTACATGTGGAGGTTAGCAAAAAGACTGGGAGCGACCAACTAAGAGAGCAATGATGGTCATAATCATGCAGAGCGACAAAGCAACATTGAATCAGGCATGGTAGTTATATCGCTACTCAGAAATAAAAGATCATCAAGGCTTGACAGACTTTCTTTACAGTCTTAAATATGCGTGAGCATACGCCAAGTCAATCAAAATAAATTCTCGAAGGAAGATATTACTAAACCATACCATATCATAGGCAAACAAATCAAGTTGGTACTCCAATAACACATTGGGAACCCCCCAGCTATTTGAGATTAACCATAAGAAAACCTGAACTACTAAGCACCATTATGCAAGTAGCATCTTTATCATAGACACATTAACCAATGCAACGGAAGCAAAATCTCTTAATAAGGTGAGCATGATAATTAAAGAGAGTTCAAGCCACCAACTAAACAAAAGCTCTTTGAAAAGATAAGCATGGATACTAAGAGCAGAGCATGATAGTAGCTATTAAAAGACAAAGAACACACACAGCATAGATAGACATGAAAATTCTATGTTATGTTCTAGGTAGAAGTGGAGCGTGTTTCTCTCCCACATAAAGGTATGCTGGGTTCCGACTCGTTATGAAAAACTAAAAAGAAAAATAAAAGCAAGACGCTCCAAGCATAGCACATAACACATGAAGTGATAAAAATAAAGCGGAACGAAAGACGAACTGATAATGTTGATGGAGAAGGGGATGCACGGGGGCATCCCCAAGCTTAGACGCTTGAGTCTCCTTGAATATTTCTTGGGGGTGCATGGGGGCATCCCCAAGCTTGAGCGCTTGACACTCCTGAATCTTTTTATCATCTTCCCTCGCACACTTGAAAACTCCCTTCATACATAACTCATCATAATCTGATTAGCGAGGTTAGTACCCTTAATAAAATAATTATAACTTGCTGGAAATAAGGATATTCTTGAAGTTCTACTATTTCTCAAGATTGCCAAAAGGTTTTTGCAAAGAAAAAGCAAGTTCTTGATTTGCAAAGTGAAGGAAAGGCAAAACAGGACAGAATCTGTGAAAAACAGAACAGCAGATAGTAATTGATCTGTTCGGGATACTTCTGCAACTCAAATCAAAAAACTCAGAACAGACGCACGAAAGACAATTATATAGAGAACGCTGTCGAAAAAATTCAGACCAAAAAGATGATCTGATGATTTTATACGAATTTTTCTATCCAAGGACAGAATCTGTTTCCTGGACAGCACCTCACAACTTTTGAACTTTCTAGCAATCAGAGGCTATACTTGGCACAAATATGAAAAGCAAAGATACGATGATGATGCTACAGCAGTAAACAATCATCAAGACACAACAAAAGCAAAAAATTTATTCATGTGGGCTGCCTCCCAAGAGCTCTTTCTTTATAGCCATAAAGATAGGCTTAAGACTTTAATGATGCTCTCGTAGGAATAAGAGTTGAAGAACAAAAGAGAGCATCAAGAAGCAAATACCAAACATATTTAAGCCTAACATGCTTCCTATGCATAGGAATATTGCAATACAATAATTCATTGAAGCACAAAGCAATAAGCATAGGAAGACAAAACAAGTGCAACTTCAAAACCTTCAACATAAAGAGAGGGAACTTGATATTATTGAAATATCTATAAGCATGTGTTCCCTTATCATAATAATTTTCAGTGGGATCACGAATGAACTCAACAATATAAGCATCACATAAAGCATTGTTACCATGATCCACATGCAAAAAGGTACTCTTACTCTCCACATAAGTATCATGAAGAGGATAAAACTTAGTATAAAAGAGAGACATAAGCTCTTGCCAATCAAGCAAGTGCGAGTTATCGAGAAGCTTATACCAATCCGAAGCCTTATCTATAAGTGATACGGCGAACAATTTCCTCATGACAAACTCCCTTGATACACCTGCAAGCTTAAATAATGAACATAGTTGTGACAGATATAGCAAGTGTTCACCGGGATGTCTGTCTCCTGCATAACGATTAGCCAAAACATAATCGATAATACCAGCTGGTATTTTATAGGGCACAATTTCAGTAGGGGGAGGAGCAACCACCACAGGTGTCGGGCGTCTTCCCGCAAGCAACGATCCAATAGCAAGGTTGTCCATAAGCATAACTAGTGAAATACATAAAGAAAACTGAAAGGTAAACTAACAAGACTAAAAAGCAAAGCTAAAAGATAGCATGCAACTCCCCTATCCTGAAGAGTGGAGTCCCCGGCAACAGCGCCAGAAAATACTCCTTGATGGGCCTCGAACCCCTCGTTGGTTACCCCAAGTGGAAGGTGTAAGATGCAGTAAGTCGAAGTGTTTTCCCTTAGCAAAGATGCCAAGGATCGAATCCCCAGAGACTCCTAGGTTCAACAAGTAGGTGTCAACTGCTAACGGCGCAATTAGCAATCAACGTGGACCTGCACACAGATACAAATAACTTTGCTCCCAACGAGTACAGAGAGGTTGTCAATCCCTCCGGCCTTGTAGTTCACAAAGGGTTAAAAGCAATGATAGTAGTGATAGATAGTGTTTTGCAATAGTAAGTAATAACGAAAAGTAAATAGCGGGTGTGATCAATGATGGTAATAAGGACCGGAGTCTCATGATGTTCACTAGTGATGTCTCTCTCCCAAAAGATGATAAAACAGCTATGTGAGGTAAACAAATTACAGCTGGGCAATTGACAGGACCACGAACGCAAACCAATGCTGACTACATTGGAAGAAAGGTTGAGGTTCAAAGCATTGGGCGGTACGCCAAAGTAAGTAGACCGAAATCCATCAATGCCTACTACTAATCATCCACCTTGAGATATATATCCAGAACATCTCGCTGGTATTAAGTTGCGAGCCCCACCCATAGTGTAAACTCAATGCAACAGACAACTGCATTAAAAGAACTTTGCGTAAAGAAAACAATCCTTGCACCCGCGGGCACAAGCACCGTTGTTTTCCCCCTTGTGGCAACAACACATCCCCTAGACTCATGTTTCTGTCACTCAAGCTAGTCATCGAGGGGCATGAACCCACAATCAAGCATAACGTTCCCTCTTGGAGTCACTACCTACTACTCGGCCAAAGCAATAAATAACAACGGAGAACATGCAAGAATTACTTATGAACATAAATATAAAAGAGGTAAATCAAATATATTACTCAAGATCAATCTGAACATAATCTCATAATCCATCGGATCCCAGCAAACTCAACATAGCAACAACATAAGGATTACATAGGTGCCTCGATCATGTAGGGCAGCTCACGAGGACTAATTAGTGAAGCATAAGAACGGGAGGAGAACATCACATAGCTACTGGTCATGGACCCATGGTCCAAGGGAGACTACTCACGAGTCATCCGGGAGGCGTCCATGGTGGTGGAGAAGCTCCCGGTGATGATCCTCCCCTCCGGCAGGGTGCCGGGAAGAGTTCTCCTGGTGCTCCCGATCTTGGAAGCGGCGGCGGCGGCGGAACAGAGATGGGATCGCGAAAAGAGTTTCTCCTCTGAGGGTTTCGGAGGACCCTATAAATATATGCCAAAGGGGGGCACCGGACGGGCTTCGGGGGGCCCAGGCGCCCCCCCGGCACGGCCCAGGGGGTGGGCACGCCGCCAGGGCGCCTGGAGCCCTGGTGGCCCCCCCCCCCAGGCTGCCCTTCGGACGCAGTGTTGTTTCCGGAACGCTGATTTTTTATATAATTTTTCTGGATTTTTCTGGGCAGTTCTCGAAACGTGAAAACCTGAAATACAAAAACAGCCGAAAACAGAAACTGGCACTGGGGTGCACTGGATTAGTAAGTTAGTCCAAATATGATCAAAAGTGTATGGAAGTGTATGAATATCATAGCAATATCACCCAAAAGTGGCATGGAGCAAGCAGAAATTATAGATACGTTTTGGACGTATCAACCACTATCCAGCATGCATCTAGAGTATTAAGTTCATAAGAACAGAGTTATGCTTTAGGCAAGATGACATGATGTAGAGGGATAAACTCATGCAATATGAATATATGATATAAACCCCATCTTTTTATCCTCAATGGCAACAATACAATACGTGCCTTGCTGCCCCTGCTGTCACTGGGAAAGGACACTTCAAGATTGAACCCAAAGCTAAGCACTTCTCCCATTGCAAGAAAGATCAATCTAGTAGGCCAAACCAAACTGTTAATTCGAAGAGACTTGCAAAGATATTTAAATCATGCATAAAATATTTCAGAGAAGAATCAAATATTGTTCATAGATAATCTTGATCATAAACCCACAATTCATCGGATCTCGACAAACACACCGCAAAAAGAATTACATCGAATAGATCTCCAAGAAGATCGAGGGGAACTTTCTATTGAGATCCAAAGAGAGAGAAGAAGCCATCTATCTATCTATCTATTACTATACTAATCCTAGACTCCCTAGAAAATCCCACGTTAATTAGAATTTACGAGCCGTTAATTTGGTGGGACCGGATTATTACGGTGTAGATCAACATGAAAACAGAAGGAAAAAAACTGATCTCAATCTCCATTTTTTTCCTTAAAGGGATCAATCTCTACCTAATAAACAGAAAAAGATCGATATTTCCTTGACCTCTCTCTTCACGTCATGTAGCGGCCGCCGGCATCCATCTAAATTGGCTATAGGCGCAAGCCTCTACAACCACGGCCAACAAATCCTCCTCCGCCTGATCTCTCTTCCATCCTCTAATCTACTTGGTAGATTAAATCACATCATGTTTCGTCCGCGTGCGTTTAGTTTCCGTCTGCAAAGCTTAATCAAGTGTATGCAGGATCAGGACGTTGTGCAAGGGTATGTTCAGGTTGAGCTCCATGCATGATCGTGTCCGAAGGATTCGTGACTGTTTCCAAGCCGAAGATTCAAGCATGTAAGATTAAGAAAACATATTGCTATCAATTGTGCCTCTCATGCGTGTGGTAGCTGCCGGAAGAAATCTCTATTGCTATCAATTATGCCTCTCATGCGTGTGTTACCTGTACGTCTGTGCGTATGTATCAACTGGTGTACCTATAGCCAGAATATACCAACCTGCTTTGAGAATAAGGTTGGCTATGTGTACGTGCATGATAGCCGGGCGTTCGTGCGATGTGATTCATTACACAGCAACTCCAGTCCTCATCCTATCTTTCTAACTACTGTTGTTAAATACGATGGTGTTATCCAGCTTTTCCCCATCCAGCACGCCGCCCTGTTCATGGTAGTCTCGAGCCCTCGATCTGTTTGTCAAGAGCCAAGAGGCGCAGAAGGACACCCCACATATGGATCATCCTCTGGTACAATTGAATCACCTGTTTTTTTGGATCAGGGGTTTGAACTCTCAATTCATTTGTGGATTTACTAGAGGCCGCAGAAAATAAGCTCTCGCATGGCTCTTTCCCTGGTCATCCGGTACACCAAAGTACCACAGAAGCCACAATTCAATCTGGCTTCTCATCACTCCCTTCTTCTTTGACATTTGAATCTCTTCATTTTTAAAGTTCCAACCTCCCTCCAAACTGCAATACAGCATCGAGATTGTTGGCGTAGCATAGGAGGAGATTTATTGGCGCCACTTTTAACCAGATCACGCTGCCTCTCTTGCTGCAGAGGCTAACAACTGGTGGTGCAACTCTATTCTATGGTTGTTAAATCCTCTCATGAACACAAAATTGTCTTGGTACGATCCCTATTGTTTGATCATGCAAAAAGTAATTGCATACATTTGTGTCTATGCAAACAATGCTCTGTATATCAAAGACAAGCCACTCACTTTTTATAGGATGCTTTAATTTATAGATGTTTTGTTATGTTAACCCATATTAGACAGTCAAATTTATTGATATTTTCAATGTATATAGAACCAAATATTGTATATTTCTTAAAATAAATGCTAATTAAATTTCTAATTATCTATGTGGCAATATTGAATCATTTTGTGTTTGGCCATACATTACGAGAATCCACGCTATCAGCTTCATATATTTTCAAGTACAGTATTCCTAATGTACAGGAAAAAGGCTCTGGATGCAAAGAAGAAAATTAATATGAATTTTCCTGCTATTCTAACTGTGGATCAGAGCGAGTTTTTTCTTCGGAATCGTACGTAATTTCCCCTTCTCTTTGACTTACTTGCATCACAAAACACACTAAGGTTATATCAGCTGTATTCCTCTACCGACACCCTATTCAAATTCCACACTCTTTATTGCTGCTAACAGCGGTCCCTCCGAATAGTTTTGTGTATCATTATTAGCTTCAGAGATGTGAGTTAGTCATTTCATTGCTCTTAGAACATTAAGAATTAGTGCTCTCTCTAGCTCAGTATACTACATAGCAACTGTTTTTTCAAGAGTACCTTTTTTGTATCCATGAATTCACATGTTAGCTTGATGTTCTTAATAAGATAGTACTACTATATGTTGAATATTTATCCAAGGACCAGGAACATATATGAGTAGTACAGAGACAATCCCCTTCCAATAATATAATAAAAAGAAATTAGAAGGATATAATAATTCCTTTTTCCCTAAAGACAACTCCTATAAAATATTACATCCTTTATATTTAGGTCTTTCACAATTTTCATTAAAATAAATTCTGTATTAAAATATTTGATATGTGTGTTCTTTAAAAGATGCTAGCCCGTGCAGTTGGCACAGGTTGAATGGCAGCCTCGAGCCCTCGCCACCTACAAGGAGTTGCGCAGGCACACATGCTTGCACAGATTGCTTGCATTTCAGCGTGATCCTTTTTGTTCCATGCTAATTCAGTAAATCATTATTATATTAATCTAACCATTGTTCTACTATTGATTTGATGCCTATGCGATGGGATTAATACGGATGGGGGATATGGTAGATTTGAGTGAAAGCGCGCCACACATCTACTGGATGGTCAGTATGACCATGGGTACCAAAATGTAATGGGATCATCTGGATTCGATAAAGTTGCCCTATTTTGTGCAATTTAGTCAAGTGGAGTTACAACCTGTTCGATGAGTGGGTCAATTTCTCTGGGAAACTTTGAGAGAAACTCCGCGAAGCTGTGATTACTGAATAGGAGAAACATTGAGGGTCGAGGCAAGACAATGGAATAATGCGGCCAACTGCCAACAAACTCCTCATGTATGCCGCTAGGCACAAGCTACATCTGATGATCTCTCAAGATGTGATGTGTTGCTCTAGCATGCTTCCATGTGTGAAAGTCATCACATAATTTGTTCGACATGCTAAACCAGCCGGAAGGATTCAATTGTTCTCATCACTACATCCAATATCCGTCATAGGTAAGGCATTCATTGCTGCCAGCCATTAGATGTTATCCAATGCATAAAATCTAGCAATTCATAGGGTAAGCTAGAAAAACAATCATGCCTACCATCGATTCCAACTGCGAGAGCAATCAATCAACCCATCAAGTACTGCCTAAGTGTGGCTGGACGGCCAGGATTTCTGGATCCCGCCGCAACAATAACAGTCGAGTCCACCAGGACATGCCCTTTGCTGTAGGTCACAGATGCATGTGTGCACATATAATGATGAGATGTGATTAGAAGGATGTTAGGACAGTGGGTTAGTACATTTTTATAGTTGGAACAATGTTCTGCTCTTATTGTTCTACTGATCCAAATCCTCTCATGTGTCACTCATCTCATGTCCTCCGCCACACAAGAGTGAAATCCATGTAATATTCACATGCCAATGATCATGCTGATTTGATCCCGAAGAAGAATAAAAATGACTTATAAGCCAAGCTGTCAACAGGGACGAAATGTTTGTGTTCCACCATGTGGTTATGGTTTCTAAGATAAAATAATAAATTATTCGCATAAAATCGAAGTAACATAGTAATCATGTGCAAATATAATTGTTAGCGTATTCATCCATATTTATATGTCTAACATATAGTATAAATTGGAAAATTGTAGTCAGAATTGTTTTGGCATATCTGGTATTATCATTACAAAAATAAAAGGTGGTCGAGATAATTGAGAAAAACAATATACATTAGACTCTTATTTTGTTCACGAAAAAAATTGAATGCTCATGGGGTCATCAGAACAATCTGTTATTCAGTATATAGCCATATATACATGTCAACTATAATCAAAGTATCAGAAATAATCATGTGCAAATATAATTGGTAGTGTATCCATCTATATTATATGTCTCACCTATAGTGTAAATTGGAAAATTGTAAATTGTCTCGGCATATCCGGTATTATCATTGCAAGAACGTAATGTGGTAGAGTATAATTGAGAAAAAGAATATAAATTACACAAATATTGTTAAGGAATAAAATGAATGCTCATGGACGGTCATAAGCACAATATGTTATTCATGCATATGACCATATATAAATGTCTTGCTATAAATTATTTTTGTTCAAACTTATTTTTTTATTTTAGGTAGTCTCATTATATAGTTCTATTTATGATTTTCACTACAATTCCAGTATACCTATCCTATCTACAAATTCATTTGGTATAGTAGGGTGGATTTTACAAACATTTTTTTGCCAATTCTCACATGCATGGATTTATGTTTTAAGTAATTGGCTACATAGTAGAAAGTCTCGGTCGCTCAAACTATACATCATAATAATGTTGTTTTCTATGGAAGGAAAATAATTATTCACACTTTCTTCGATGAAGTTGTTATGTGTTACCTCTCCACATGTTAATATGGTCAACAATGATTATTTTGAGGTGCCCGTGCGAACGCACGGGTTGACGACTAGTCTAGCTAATTACTATGGACCCAAAGGTCTGTGGTAAACTACTCACAACTCATCGGAGGGGCTATGGTGTTGATGTAGAAGCCCTCCGTGATCGATTCCCCCTCCGGTGGAGCTCCGGAACAGGCCCCAAGATGGGATCTCACGGGTATAGAAGGTTGCGGCGGTGGAATTAGGGTTTGGTGGTGCTCTCGAATGTTTTCAGGGTACATGGATATATATAGGAGGAAGAGGGACGTCGGTGGAGCAACAGGTGGCTCACAAGGGTGGGGGAGTGCCTACCCCCCTGGGCGCGCCCTCCCCCCCCGTGGCCGCCTCGTTTCTTCCCTGACGTGTACTCCAAGTCTTCTATGCTGCATTTGTTCCAAAAACGACTCTCCCAAAGGTTTCATTCCATTTGAACTCCGTTTGATATTCCTTTTCTGCGAAACACTGAAATAGGCAGAAAACAACAATTTGCACTGGGCCTTGGGTTAGTAGGTTAGTCCCAATAATAATATAAAAGTGTATAATAAAGCCCATTAACCATCCAAAACAGATAATATAATAGCATGGAACAATCAAAAATTATAGATACGTTGGTGACGTATCAATAAGTAGTGCAAGACATGGAACATCATCATCGTCATCTAAAGAAACTAACAAGTAGGAACATTAAAAGTATGGCACGAAGACCACATGCACGGGTATCATCATCGACATCAAGCAAGAACGCCACCGCCAAAAACATCACCGCCAAGACCACCTCCGCCAAAACCACCACCGCCAAGACCACCTCCGCCAAAACCGCCACCGCCAAGATCACCACCACTCTGCCAGATCGGAGTGACTGGGTTCGACGAAGCAGGAGTCGAGCCACCGGTCCCCTACATGTTTGAGAGAAGATTCTAACGGTAAATATGATATGATAGTATTGAATGAATGAGAACTAGTTTGTCAGTAGTTAGGCAAATGTACTAACCGGACTATCACTGCCTAGTGCCACCCATTCATCGAACGTGGGTACGTGTGGGGGTTCTCCCGCAGGTGGTGGTGGGGGTCCCATTTGTGGTGGATCCGTGCGGTTACTCCAAGACGGCAAGATAGCCTGGATGTTAGTTAAAGAAGCAAACTAGAAGGTCAGAAGGAATGATAGTGCAAAAATTTAGCTTGGTTTTAAGAGGGCAAAACTAACCGTCATCATCTGAGGATTGTAATCATCGTTGGACTTCACTCGTTGCAAGTACTCCCGCACCTCGAGATTCATATGCTCGACAAAGGCCTTATATGCCTACATAATTTAGCTTGTTTCTAAGTGAGCAATGTTGAAAATAAACTGAGAATGTTAGAGAGAAAGAAGATAAAGGGGAACTACTTACAGCATGCCGGCGGGCTAAGGGAGGCTGCGAACGCCCCGTACTCTCTAACGGGCTCGGGTTGGTAGCCTGAAGCCGTATGTACGACACCGAAGGAGTGATCAAGCCATCGAAACACGGATACCGGCCATGGGACTTCCCCTGGATGGCCACCACCGCCGTGTCGTTGACCTGAGACTGGGCGACACCAGGAACAGGAACATTCGGATGCAACCTCTGAAAGTGTTGAGTGTAAGACTCCAGGTGCTCCTCGGTCTTGCCGTAGTACTGGCTCTCGCCGCCCTTGCGATCACTTCGCTCGTGGGCCAGCTTCCACGACTCAATGTCTGAGAGCGGCCTCTTTAACTTGTCCTCCTGCAACGTCAAACATAAGTTAGCCATACATAAGAACATGACGGTAAAGAAGAACAAAAATGCATCATGCATATAGATATACCTTCATAGCCTTGAAGCCCCAGTGGTTCCTGTTTCCTTAGTCGTGTATCTCGTCTTTTCCACGGTTAGCCCGGGCCTTGCTGCTATTGGTAGTAAACTCTACATCATCACCGAGCCACCTATCCGCCAAACTCGCCCATCTATCATCCCTTCCATAGCACCAACGAGGAATAACCTATGCAAATTTTGGAAGCATGACATGTGAGCACGAAACATATAGTTAACTGCTTCAAACAATGAAAAGTCAGTAATAGTTACCTTCATGAACTACTCCCTGCTCAAGGTAAGTCGTTGCCTCTGTGCTTGAGTTTTGTTCATCTTTTGATGAAGGTAGATGTGGTAGTATTGCAAGATGGCAACCCAGCGCACCTCGTACTGCAACTGACGAGCTTTCTTCTTCGCAGCCGCAAGCAAGACCACGTCGGCTCTGGCCTTGTGCTCGTCAAGAACTCTATAGAGTTGCTGCAATCATGCATAAACCAGAAGCAAACAAGGCATGAGTTGAGTGGTTCAATGATAAACTATGAACGAAACTGAAGACAAGTGATTCAGAAGAGAACTTACCCAAAATTTGGTGATCACGGCCTTAGCGGCCATCCCGTACTCCGCGTGGCTTTTAGCCTCATAGTGGGCCCAGCTCGTGGCCAAAACCCGCAGCTGCGGGTCCCTGTGTGGCCGCGGGCAGAAAAGGTCTGGCCAAAACTCCTTCATCAGGAAAGTGATAAGGCCGTTCGATTTACGACCCTTTCCGTGAAGGATCCATTTACTCCAAAAGAATCAAAGGATTGCCATGTGTACAATAAGAAAATGTTGTCATGGGTTGAAAATATGATTGAGAGGCACTTACTCTGTCCCCGCAGGTTCAATGAGCCACTTGTGTGCCTTGATAGAAGGTGGTGTAGGTACTCCGGCAGTACCACGCAGCCACCCCTTCGGAGCACCCGGTGGCAAGTCACACCACAACTCGGGGTCAACCTTCCCTCCACCACCCTCCTCGCCCTCCTCCTCACCCTCTGATACGTCTCAAACGTATCTACTTTTCCAAACACTTTTGATATTGTTTTGGCCTCATTCTTGCATGATTTGGACTAAACTAACCCGGACTGACGCTGTTTTCAGCAGAGCTGCCTGTATGGTTTATTTGTGTGCAGGAAAACGGATTTTTAAGTATCTCAGAAAAATCCACGAAAAATCAGAGAAAATCCACGCACCCGAAGGAACCAAATACCAGAAGTGGGGCCAGAGGGGGGCCAGCGGGTGCCCAGGCGCCCTGTGGGCGCGCCCCCCTGGGCCGCGCCGGGGGGGCGCCTGGGTGGGACCCATACCCCCTTGTCGGGGGAAACTGTCCACCACGAGCACCTATGGGACCGGAGCCCCTTGTTCGTGCGGTAAGGGAGCGGAGGGAGCACAAAGAGCAGATCGTGGAGAGCACGCGGGCAGTTTACCCAGGTTCGGGCCGCGATGGACGCGTAAAACCCTACTCCTGCTTAGATTGTATTGAGCGTTGGAGCTCGGGAGCTTGAAGAACTAGCTACACCAAGCGAATGAGTGATCTAGGTTCCGAACCCCTTCTACGTTGTGCATGGGCCTCCTTTTATAGTCCAAGGGGTCACCGACAGGTGTCAACGTAGGAGAAAGGGGTAAAAACGTAATTGTGGTGGTAGTTGTAACAGTGCGGGAATAGTGGAGCTACAGTGGATGAACAGTGGTCACCACCTACTTTGACAGTGGGGGACAAGAGCATTTAATGCCCGTCGCCGTCGACCCCAAAAGCGCCCGCCCTTGCGTCTCCGTTTGCCACGGCGATGGCTTTATCACCGTGGAGTGCCACCGTACCCCCCAGGCTGCACAGCCATCCGCCACGCGTCCCTGGAGTGGCCCCAGGGCGACGCGTGGTTCGATGAGCTGGAGCGCGGGCACACATCGTAACTCTCCCCGGCAAGCACCTTGCCGGGGGGCTTGACCTTATCGGGCCCGGGAGCTTGTCGGGCTCTGAAGCTTGTCGCTCCCCGGGCCCTGCCGGGGCGCACATCGCGCCGAGGCATGTCTTCTGAAATGTAACCTTCTAGTCTTCCTGGCAAGCTCCTCTTGCCAGGGGCTCGTGCTAGTGAGGTAAACTTGTGCCTGGGACGGCCTTCCCGGCAAGCTCCACTTGCCGGGGCCTCGAGCTTCTGTCTTGTATACTTTGTTTTTGAATGGTTTTATATGGAGCAGGAAGGTCTCCGGCAAGCACGTGGTAGGCCCTGCCGCGGGAAGCTGCTACTGGCCGTGCACAAGTTGGGGTACTGAGGTACCCCTACCTTAGTACACCGACAGGAGCCCCCGGGCCTGGGCCACACACGGTGCCGAGCGCTGTTGGGCCAGGCCCAAAACAGTGCACGGGCACGCGCGGCCCACGGCGCGCCGAATCCACTTCCGCATCCGCCGCGTCCCTCCGTAATGGCACGCGTCGATTGCGGCGTCGTGGGATGGGACGTGGCCACGTTCTTTTAATGGAAAGAGCGAAACGTCCCCCACTTCCCCATAAAAGCAGAGGAAGCAGGAGCGGTTCCCCTCCTACGCCTTCATTGCTTCTTCTTCCATCTCCAGAAATTCCCCTTTGCGCTCCGCCTCCACACCTCCTCCGCCGTCTTCCGCATCCGCGGCGCCGCCGGACTCTTCGTCCCCCTTCCCTCGCCGCCTCCGCCATGGCCCCGAAGACCGAGAAGTCGAAGGCGGAGAAGACCAAGAAGGAGAAATCTGAGCAGGCGGCGAGGCTTGCTCTTCTGCGGAAGAGGAATGTCGTCTTCGCGCCGCGGCTCAGCGCGCGGGAACTCTGGAACAAGTACTACTTGTTCTGGGCCAAGAAGACCAAGGCGCATCCCTGCACCCGAGTCTATCCGGCCGCCGCCAAGGACTCGTACCCCGGCGGGTATTTCTTCTTTGCTGCTTTCTTCCACTGCGGCCTCTGTCCCCCTTTTTCTGAATTCTTCTGTGATATCATGAATACCTACAACCTCCACCTTCTAGACTTCACCCCCAACGCCATCCTCACGATGGCGGTTTTCGCACATCTGTGCGAAAACTATATTGGGATCCATCCGAATGTAGCGCTGTTTAGGCATTTCTTTACGCCTAGAGTAGAGGCCGGCGCTCCCCTCTCCGGAGGAATCTCTTGGGTCTCCCGCTTGAACAAGAAAGAGTCCTACTTGCCGGGGGAACTCCGCGGCAAGTGGGAGGAGTGGCGCGCGGACTGGTGCTGGGTAGTTGAGGACGAGCCGCAACCTTTTACCGCGCCGCGCACAACAGCCATCGTGCGCGGCAGGGACTGGAGTGAGGTGGACTCGGAC
This sequence comes from Secale cereale, assembly GCA_902687465.1. Taxonomy (NCBI): domain Eukaryota; kingdom Viridiplantae; phylum Streptophyta; class Magnoliopsida; order Poales; family Poaceae; genus Secale; species Secale cereale. The sequence goes on from LR738713.1 coordinate 843,110,058, forward strand.
GACATCAAGCTCAACGTCGCCCTCATCAGAATTCTTCGTCTTCGGGTAGCAAAGTTGTCCGTCGGAGAGGTAGGAACAGACTTCCTCCGCCGCCGCATTGCCCCTCTACAGGAGAGAAAGAGGCCAGCATGGGAGTACGGCAACGCGGCAGACATAATGAGGCTGCGCCCAGGGCTAAATTACAACTTCACGGCGCTGGAGCTGAAGGGGATGGTCCGGGAACTTTTTAAGCACGACCCGGCCCACCCAGAGTGGTTCAGAGCTCCCCGGGGAGTGGTGCCCCTCTGCAACAGCACGGCCCGGGATCCTCTTCGCGCCATGATGCCCGCATGTGACTCGCATGGCGTCGACCGCACATGGATACCGCCCAAGCCAGCAGACATCATGAGCTTCTTCGACAACCTGGTGGAGGTGCCGAAGAACAAGGATGAGATCAAGGGGCTCACCCGGGACACCACCGACCAGGAGATTGCTTATATAGCTTCTCGGGTAGAAGAGGCCGCTGCAGCCGCAGCGGCAGGAGAGTTTGGCTTTACAGTTGAGGAGGCAGAGGCTGCGGATGCGTCCTGCCAAGCAGAGGAGGCGGAGATCCGCAGGCTGCTGCAGCTTCCTCCCGACGAGCTTGCCGGGGTCCCTTCTTTGAGGCACTCCGGGATCCCCGGAATCGTGACCGAGGCCGCGACGAGAGGCGGCGTTGCCGGAGGAAACAGAGGCGCCGCAGGGAGCGGAGGCGCCGCAGGGGGCGGAGGCGCCGGAGGGAGAACGGCCGCAGGGCAGGGCGCTGGGCCCAGCGAGCCAGCCGAGGAAGAGGAGGAGGACGCCGGGGCCGGCGAGGACTCCGATGGATCCCTGGGGCTCTACAACGACGACCTTTCTTCGTCATCGGAGACCTCCCCGCCTCGGGCAAGTCCCAGGCGATCTCCGCTGAAACGTCTCCGCAAGGCGACGACGGGGACGAGGGCGCAGGCGTCCCGACAACAACCAACTCGCCGGGCGGCGCGAGCTACCCGGGGGAGCCAAGCTGCGACGGGGGCGCCCGGCGCACCAACCACGGCGGGGGCGACCCGCACACAGGCCACGGCGGGGGCGACCCGCACACAGGCCACGGCGGAGGCGCCCCGCACGTCAGCGCCAAGCGGAGGAGGGTCTTCTCAGAGCGGAGCGGCTGCTCCGCCCGCTCCTCGGGCTTCGGCGTTCACAGGGGCCGGGTCTTCGCAGCCCCCAGCCCCGGGGACCGCCAAGCGTCCGAGGGAGTCTTCGCCTCCTGCTCCTCGCGTGGACGGGCCTCAGGTGGCGTTCGACTTCTCCGCCCTGAGCGACGACGACGACGACGAGGAACAGGAGTAAGAACTTGAGGTTTTGTATCTTCTTTAACTTTGTCTTGATTCTTGTTGATTCTGATCTTGCTTCTTGCTTTGATTTCAGGACCCTGGCCCAGCGAGTGGCGAAGAAGGCCAAGGTTCCCGTGGTCGAGGTCGCGGACGACTCGCCCGTCGCGGCGGCAGGGGACGCCCCAGCGACGAGCTTGCCGGACCCGAGCGCTGCTCCGAGGAGCAGCCCCCAGCGCAGCCCCCAGCGTAAGTCTGGGCTTGATCTTTCCACTTGTCGGGCGCGCTTGAGGAACTTGTTTATACTAACATCTTGTTGTTCTTGTCTTGATTGTCTTGTGCAGAGGGGGAGCCGCAGCCACAAGAGCACCCGGAGATCACTCCCGAGGAGCTGCAGGCCCCGCCGTCCCCGCCAAGGACGAACTCTCCGGCAAGGGAGAGTGCTCCGCCAAGGGCGGGTACTCCGCCAAGGGCGAGTACCCCGCCAAGGGCGAGCAGCCCGGCGAGGGCGGCCACCCCGCCAAGGCAGAGCTCCCCGGCGAGGGAGCCCGCCGTTGACGAAGTTCGCCAAGGTAAGTTTTGTAATCTTGTCTTCTCGGATCCGTCTTTTTTGGATATTTGCTTGAACTTCTTCTTCTTCTAGATCCTCCTCCCCCAGAACAGATGGAGACGGAAACCATTGTCGTGGAGGAGGGCGCGCAGGGCGATGGCGGCAACGCCCCTGTCGTAAAAGACGCGGCGGAAGCCGCCGAACCCGCTGCAGAGGAGACTGCTCCGATCGCAGACGCAGCGGCCGGGGAGGGGGACGGCGGCCATACTGCCGGCCCGGAGGCGGCAGGAGCGTCGAGCGCTGCGCCGGCCGCCGATCCCTCCACCGAGAAGGAGCCGTCCGCTTACTATCTTGAGGCCCCCAACGGCGTCTACATCCAGGTGCCGTGGGGATCTTCGTCGCGAGCCCCCGCGGAGGGAGAGGCCTTTGATGGGGAGGTCCTCGCCTCCGCGGGTCTGAAGGTTGTCGAGGCGCCCGGCGGGAGTGACGAGCCCGAGGAGGAGAAGCTGCTCCACCGGCTCCTGGCCCTTTACCGGGCCAGGCAGGCGAAGCTCGCGTCTCAGGAGGCCCTCACCGCCAAGGCCGCCGCTGACATGGAGAAGCGCGCGGCGGAGCTCCGCGCCGCCAACCAGGCTGCCCTCCGCGACGTGGCGGAGGAGCGCGAGAGGCTCGCCGGGGAGTACCAGGAGTGGCTCCTGGAGAAGGCTGAAGCCGAGGAGCAGCAGCGACTCGCCGGAGAAGAGCTGTCCCGGCGAGAAGGAGAGCTCACCCAACGGAAGGTCAACCTCGACTCTCACGAGGAAGACCTCGCCGCCCGGGAGCAGGCCCTTGGCGGAGAGCTGAAGGAGGCGAAGGCCGCGGCGGACGCCGCGGAGACCGCCAAGAAGGAGCTCGAGGCCAAGGTTGCGCAGCTGGAGGAGTACTTAAAGGCGAGCTCGGAGAGGGTCACCGCGCTCAACATAGAGCGCGAGAAGGACGCGCACACCAATTCTGAACTCCAGGTGCGCCTCTCCAAGCAAGGCGACGAGCTGAAGGCCGCCAAGGATTCCATTGCAGATCTGGAGCTGAAGGTTTCTACGCTTAAGGACTCTCTCGACGCCGTCCGAGACCGGGAAACTAAGCTGAAGGAAGAGCTCCACAAGGAGCGAGGCTTGGTGGAGAGCGCCACCACAGCGGCCAACAACTTCCGCCAAACCGTCGAGGTGTGGACCGATGACTTGGTGGCTTCTGTGGATAGCATCGACAAGGAGCTGATGGCGCTGAGGGTGGAGCATCTCATATACTCTCCAGATCCAAACCTCCCCCACAGCGCCAAGCTCAGCCTCTTCTTCAGAGGGATCGCGCCGGCTCTTGCAGATCTTCAGAAGAAGCTCCCCGCGCAACTGGCCGAGGAGTCACGCCAGCTCTGCGCGGGAACCTTGGAGCGCGTCCTGACGAAGATAGTATACCGGAATCCCGGTATAAACCTCGCCAACGTTCTCCGCAGCTTGCCGGCCGACGCGGATATGGAGGCGCTAAAGGCGCAGGTCGCCCACATTATCGCCAAAGTGAACAAGATCTCCAGGATCGAAGGCGACCGCGTAGACTAGGCCTCCTTTTCCTTTATCTCTTTTGTTGCTGCATAGTGTGCCATGAACTTATTAGTCATTGCGACAAGTTATCCCTTGTAATATATTATCTTATTTGAGCAATCGATGCAGTGTTATCTCCCTTGTTTTGGTCCTCTACTTTGTATGCTTTCAACCCTACGCTTCTAGGGAACTTGCCGGCAAGAGGCCCTTGCCGCGAGCGCTGAGTGCTGGACTCTGAGCAGCCTGCTGGCTAAGGTCTTACCGGCAAGCAACCTTGCCGCAGCTAGTCGCAACGCACTTAGCTTGCTGAGTGAACTCGGAAACGAAGCAAGGGCGCGACACTTGTCGCAGCTCACTCAAGTCGTTGAGCGTACTCGAAAACAAGATAAGGGTGCGGCTAGCCACGGGTAGGTTCCTCCGTGCACAGGTTTCCCATACAAAGTGTGGTTGTTCAAGGAAGATAACTAAAAACTTAAAAATTTGAACTGCTCAAATTCTGGTAACTTAGCTTTCATGATCTGTGCGTTCTCCGACAAGATTCTCTTTCTTGAACAGCATTTGGTTCATCTTCCATCTCCTTCCCCCCCGGCAAACTTGTGCGCGAGGAACATTCCTTCTGCTTAAGAGGCAAGGAAAAAGAAGAGGGAAACAAGTATATGGCCTTTCGGCGTGCTAATGCTTACCGGATACGTGTGTTGCACAAGAAATGCCAAATAACGCATGCAAATAGCGAAGAAAAGCATGGAGAAGGCAAATAGCGCAAAACACAGAAGCTTTACTGATGCACGGGATCTGCGCCCGGCTTTGTACAAAGGGTTACATGCAACAGCGGCAAAGCTTGTACAAAAGGTGGTTGCCGGAGCGGATCACGGCAACCGCGCCTTATGGGTGAAACTTGCGAAGATGCTCTATGTTCCAGGAGTTGCTCACCGGTAAGCCTTCTTCGGTCTCAAGGCGGACAGCGCCGGGCCTTGTGACTTGTCTCACCCGATAAGGGCCTTCCCACCTCGGCGTCAACTTGTTGGAATTCTTGGCGGACTGAACACGCCGAAGAACAAGGTCGCCTTCCTCGAGACTCCTGGCCCTAACCTTGCGGCTATGGTAGCGACGCAAGGCTTGCTGGTATCGAGCAGCTCGTACAGCAGCCTGGAGACGTTCCTCCTCGAGGAGCAATGCATCATCTTGTCGCAGTTGCTCTTGCTCGAGCTCATCATAAGCGAGCACTCGAGGAGATCCGTATACGAGTTCCGTGGGGAGAACTGCCTCTGCTCCATAGACTAGAGCAAAGGGTGTTTGCCCGGTGGCTCGATTTGGTGTCGTTCTGATTGACCAAAGAGCCGCCGGTAGCTCCTCTATCCAGTTTCTTCCGCACTTGCGCAGCCTGTCAAAGGTCCTTGTCTTGAGTCCGCGCAGCACTTCAGCATTTGCCCTCTCCGCTTGACCGTTGCTCCTCGGGTGGGCAACAGAAGCGAAACAGACCTTGGCGCCAAGGTCTTGGACGTACTGCATGAAGGTGCGACTAGTGAATTGTGTACCGTTGTCGGTGATAATCCTGTTAGGGATTCCGAAATGGCAAACAATCGACCTGAAGAACTTGACTGCTGACTGTGCTGTCACCTTTCTCACTGGTTCCACTTCTGGCCACTTTGTGAACTTGTCGATTGCAACGTACAAGTACTCAAAGCCCCCGACAGCACGGGGGAAGGGGCCGAGGATATCGAGCCCCCAGACCGAGAAGGGCCAGGACAAAGGGATCGTCTGGAGAGCTTGAGATGGCTGATGAATTTGTTTTGCATGGAACTGGCACGCTTCACACTTGGTTACTAGTGCAGTTGCATCTTGGAGGGCTTCTTGCCAAAAGAACCCTTGCCGGAAAGCTTTCCCGACAAGCGCCCTTGCGCCAATGTGGTGGCCGCATATGCCTCCATGTATTTCTGCCAACAGCTCCTGTCCATCTTCTCTGGAAATGCACTTCAACCTGACACCATTGAGTCTTCTTCTGTACAGCTCGTTATCCACGAATTGGTACATACTTGACTGCCTGGTTATCTTCTCTATCTCTGCTGGGTCGTCGGGAAGTTCTCCAGTTTGCAGAAAACGGACGATCTGCTGCGCCCATGCCGGAGCCCGAGGCTCAACGGCAAGGACCAAAGGCATGAGGACCGCTGCGGGAACCTCAGCTTCTACGGCAAGGACCTCTGGTTCTGCCGGAGCTGATGGTTCCCCGGCAAGCTCGCCGGGGCGAGGCTTGTCGGGAACGCTTGCTTCAACTGTACAGATCCGAGGATCTGCAGGACCAATCTGTTCCTCAGCGTTCTGACCATTGATCTTGGGGACCTTGGCGGCGGTCTCGGGGAGATCCGCCGGCAAGTAGTCGCCGGAGACCAACTTTCTTTTCTTGGATTGCCCTATTGATGGTGTAACGGATGGCTGAGTCAGCTTGAGCAGGAAGGTCCCTGGTTCCACAGGTAACTTCATCGCAGCACACTTTGAAAGGCCATCTGCAATTTCATTCTGAGCTCTCGGGACGTGCTCCATTTGCAGACCCTCAAAGTGCTCTTCAAGCTTCCTCACTTCATCTACATAATCTTCCATCAAAGAGCTCTGGTAACTTTTGTTGACTTGCCGGACCACCAACTGAGAATCCCCCCGCACAATCAGCTTCCTGATCCCAAGTTCGGCCGCAATTCTGAGGCCGGCAAGCAGACCTTCATACTCTGCAGTATTGTTTGTCGCTTGTTCCCTGGGAAAGTGCATCTGGATAACATACTTGAGGTGCTCTCCGGTGGGCGCGATGAGTACCACGCCGGCACCGGCGCCTTGCAGCGAGAAGGCACCATCAAAGTACATTACCCATTCACTTGTCGCTTCTTGTACGGGTACCCTTGTCTCTGGAACTTCCTCATCGGGCGTTGGGGTCCATTCAGCTATGAACTCTGCCAAAGCTCGGCTCTGGATAGTTGAGGTACTTTCAAACTTGAGACCAAAGCTCGACAGCTCCAGTGCCCACTCAACGATCCTGCCTGTTGCTTCCGGATTGTGCAATATCCTCTTCAGCGGAAAGCGAGTGACCACTGTTATCTCATGTGCTTGGAAATAATGGCGCAGCTTTCTCGAGGCCATGAGGAGGCCGAAAAGCAACTTCTGCACCCCAGAGTATCTTGATCTAGCCCCTTGTAAAAGGGAGCTTACAAAATACACTGGGCGCTGCACCATCTTCTTCCGCACTTCTCCTTGTTCCTGCGCAGAGTTGTCCTTGTCGGGGCCAGAGCTTGTCGGAGGAGCCCCCTGCTTGTCGCTGGATTCGCTTGCTGGTGGTGCTGACTCCTCGTCGGCCTCCCTCTCCGCTACCAACGCAGCACTAACCACCTGGTTGGTTGCCGCTAGGTACAGCAGCAACTTCTCCTGTGGCTTAGGTGCGACAAGTACTGGAGTGGAGGATAGGTACCGTTTCAAGTCCTGCAGCGCTGCCTCCGCTTCCGAAGTCCATTTCATAGGACCTGCCTTCTTCAAGATTTTAAAGAAAGGCAGGGCGCGTTCTGCAGACTTTGAAATGAACCTACTGAGGGCAGCCACACAACCTGCAAGTTTCCTGACGTCCTTGACGCGCTTCGGGGCTTCTATCTGCTCGATGGCTTTAATCTTGTCGGGGTTGGCTTCAATCCCCCTCTGTGACACGAAGAACCCGAGAAGCTTGCCGGAGGGGACTCCAAAGACGCACTTCTCGGGGTTCAACTTAAGCTGGATCTTGCGCAGGTTCTGAAATGTCTCTTCCAAATCTTGGATCAGAGTATCCTTGCTCTTGCTCTTGACCACGATATCATCCATGTAAGCCTCTACATTTCTGTGGATCTGTGGCTCAAAAGCAGTATATACTACCCTTGCAAAGGTTGAGCCTGCATTCTTCAGTCCAAATGGCATGCGTATGAAGCAATACGTGCCACACGGAGTGATAAATGCAGTCTTCTCTTCATCTTCCTTGGCCATGAAAATCTGGTGGTAGCCTGAATATGCATCAAGGAAAGAGAGCAGCTCACATCCAGCAGTGGAGTCAACAATCTGGTCAATGCGCGACAAGGGAAATGGATCCTTGGGACATGCTTTATTCACATCGGTGAAGTCTATACACAATCTCCACTTCCCGTTGGCCTTGCGCACGACAACTGGGTTTGCCAACCACGTCGGATGGATCACGCCTCTAACTAGGCCCGCTGCTTCTAACTTCTTGATTTCTTCGTTGATGAATTCTTGGCGCTCCACGGCTTGCTTCCTGACCTTCTGCTTGATGGGCCGCGCATGAGGACAAACAGCAAGCTTGTGCTCAATCACCTTCCTGGGAACACCGGGGATGTCAGATGGTTGCCATGCGAACACATCGACATTCGCCCGCAGGAAGGCAACGAGCGCGCTTTCCTATTTGCTGTCAAGCGTGGCACTGATGGTGAAGGTACCACCAGTGCCGTCCTCCTTGGCGGACACCTTCTTGGTTGCCGGAGGAGCGGCCATCCCCTTCTTACACTTGCCGGTGGAGCTCGATGGAACGTCCTCGACGGCAGCGCAGCACTCCGAAGAGGTGCGGTTGCCGGAGTGGGCCCCAGAGCACTTGCCGGACTTGGTCTTGGTCTTCTTCCCCCCGGGAGCTTCAGCGGCAAGTGTGTCCTTTTCTGCTGCGGCTGCTGCGTCCCGATAGATCTTGTCGGCGCAGACAAGCGCATCTTTCTTGTCGCCATGGACAGTGATGACGCTTATCGGCCCCGGCATCTTGAGTACGTTGTAGGCATAGTGGGAAGCTGCCATGAACTTGGCGAGGGCGGGACGGCCGAGTATCCCATTATACGGTAATGGGATATCGGCGACGTCGAATGTGATGCGCTCAGTTCTGAAGTTGAGCTCCCCGCCAAAGGTCACCGGCAAAGTTATCTTCCCCTTGGGCTTGCTCCTTCCCGGGTTTATTCCTTGAAAGGAACCGGTCTCTTCGAGCTCGCCGTCTGGGATTTGGAGTTTCTTGATCACAGCTGAGGAGATCAAGTTCAGCCCGGCCCCGCCGTCAACCAACATTTTGGTGACCTTGAGGTTGCGGATGGTGGGTGAGACCAGCATCGGCAAGCACCCGACCGCAGTGGTGCGGTCAGGGTGATCCTCAAGATCAAAAATGATGGGCGTGCTGGACCATTTGAGGAGCCTGCGCGACTCCACGGGCGGCTCTGCTGCATTCACTTCCCGCACCCACTGCTTGAGTTGGCGGTGGGAAGTGTGCAGAGAGGCGCCGCCGTCGACGCACAGGACCTCCGTGGCCTTCTGGAACTCCTGCTCGCTGTTATCCTCATCGTCCATGTCATCGTCGTCGTCTTCTTCATCTTTGTCGCGACCCCGGGGAGGTCGGTCACCTTGCCGCTGCTTGGCTTTGCCGCGGCGTCCTCCCCGGCCATTGAATGGCCGCTTCTTGCTTGGTTCTCCTCCGCCACCTTGGGCCTTCTCCTTGTCGTGCCGCTCGTACTCAGCTTTCTGCTGCTCGACGAGGTATTCGACGCGTTTGCAGTTGGAGAGGTCGTGGCCCTTGGTGCGGTGGATTTTGCAGTATTGCTTGTCGGAGCCGTCCTGCTTGTCGGCTGCCGCTACAGGGGCAGGCTCCTTGCCGGAGCCGCCAGCCTGTGTTTGCTTGGCGGGAGCCTCCTTGCCGGACTTCTCGACGGCAAGCACTTCCTTCTTGTTCTTTCTTCTGTTGTTCCGCCTCCGGCTCTTCTTTGCCGGGGCGGCATCGTCGCTGTCGCTTCCCCCTGCGCCAGCATCCTCTCCGGGGAGTCTCCTCCCCTCCTCGGCGCGCGCGCACTTGTCAGCTAGAGCATAGAGCTCGCTGACATCCCGTATCTTGGTCATGGCCATCTCCTCACGCATGCGGCGGTTACGCACGTTCTGGTGGAACACGCTGATAACCGCGGCAGGGTGGACGTCGGGGATATTGTGCTGCACGCGGCTGAAGCGCTGGATGTACTTGCGCAGGGATTCTCCTTCCTTCTGGGCCAGAATGTGGAGATCACTCTCCTGGCCGTGGGGTTTGTGGCCGCCCGTGAAGGCGCCGACAAACTGGTGGCAAAGATCGGCCCAAGAAGAAATGGAGCCTTCCGGCAAGTGCATAAGCCAAGAACGAACGTTCGGCTTAAGCACCAGCGGGAAGTAGTTCGCCAGTATCTTCTCGTCGCGCCCCCCGGCAGCCTGCACCGTGATTGTGTAAACGCTGAGGAATTCCGAGGGGTGCGTCTTGCCGTCGTACTTCTCCGGTACGTCGGGCTTGAAGTTCTTCATGCTGGGCCACTGGACGCGCCGCAGCTCACGGGTAAACGCAGGGCAACCTGCCGCGTACGGCAAGTCGCCTGGTTCACCGGGCGCGCGCGCGTCGACAGCGTTCCCAGCTCGCTGATCTGATTGTCGCCGAGCTTCTCGGCGGCGCTCGATCGTCGTTCGAGCGTCTTCTTGTCGCCGGTCGTCGAGGACCTGGCGCTGGTCCCGACGAGCCCGCGGATCCGACGACGCCGTGGAGTCGTCGTCGACGTTAATCCGGCGGGGAGGCGTCTTCTGCTTCCGCGGCGGGGAGTGCACGGTGGTTGCACCCCCGGCGGTCTTGTCGCCGTCGGCCTTCGTCTTCTCGACTTGCCGCGGCCGCGAGGTCGCCGGCTGCTGCGGCGCGTCGTTGTTGGTGAAGGCGATCAGGCTCTGGATGGTGGCCCTCCAGTCTTCGGCCTTGTCTGCCGCTGGAGGGAAATCGAGGAGCAGTTGCGCTCTTGCGAGCGCTTCTGCTGGAGAGGAGGGGAGCGGGGGCGAGCGGTGCGAGGAGCGGGATATGCTCGGACTCCTAACAGGGTTAGAAGGAGCAGGGTCCCGCCCCGGCGACCGCGCCTTGCTGGTGCCCGGACGGCGGTCCGGAGCGTCCCGCGAGCCTCCGGTTTGCCCTTGGCCCAGCAAGCGGATGCCACCTCCTGTGGCATGGCGCTGCTGGGTCGTCGTTTGCTGAGATGGACGTGGCGCATCCACGGAGACCGAGGCTCGGTCGTCCGTCTTGTCCTTGGATTTGGTGGCGGCGCGAGTTTCCTCGCCGGCGACCACCCTTCCGACGGCGTCTCCTCCACCCACCGTGGGTTCCGGTGGCGGCGGATGAGACGCAGACGGGCCTGCGACCTCCGAAACCTTCTTCTTCGGGGCCATGGCGCTGTTGTTGATGAAGCTGACGAGTTTGGAGAGGTTGATGAAGAATGCGCCCGCGTGAACGCCGGATCAGGTTCGCACAACCTCGACTTCCCCTACCTGGCGCGCCAAAGATGTCGGGGGAAACTGTCCACCACGAGCACCTATGGGACCGGAGCCCCTTGTTCGTGCGGTAAGGGAGCGGAGGGAGCACAAAGAGCAGATCGTGGAGAGCACGCGGGCAGTTTACCCAGGTTCGGGCCGCGATGGACGCGTAAAACCCTACTCCTGCTTAGATTGTATTGAGCGTTGGAGCTCGGGAGCTTGAAGAACTAGCTACACCAAGCGAATGAGTGATCTAGGTTCCGAACCCCTTCTACGTTGTGCATGGGCCTCCTTTTATAGTCCAAGGGGTCACCGACAGGTGTCAACGTAGGAGAAAGGGGTAAAAACGTAATTGTGGTGGTAGTTGTAACAGTGCAGGAATAGTGGAGCTACAGTGGATGAACAGTGGTCACCACCTACTTTGACAGTGGGGGACAAGAGCATTTAATGCCCGTCGCCGTCGACCCCAAAAGCGCCCGCCCTTGCGTCTCCGTTTGCCACGGCGATGGCTTTATCACCGTGGAGTGCCACCGTACCCCCCAGGCTGCACAGCCATCCGCCACGCGTCCCTGGAGTGGCCCCAGGGCGACGCGTGGTTCGATGAGCTGGAGCGCGGGCACACAGCGTAACTCTCCCCGGCAAGCACCTTGCCGGGGGGCTTGACCTTGTCGGGCCCGGGAGCTTGTCGGGCTCTGAAGCTTGTCGCTCCCCGGGCCCTGCCGGGGCGCACATCGCGCCGAGGCATGTCTTCTGAAATGTAACCTTCTAGTCTTCCTGGCAAGCTCCTCTTGCCAGGGGCTCGTGCTAGTGAGGTAAACTTGTGCCTGGGACGGCCTTCCCGGCAAGCTCCACTTGCCGGGGCCTCGAGCTTCTGTCTTGTATACTTTGTTTTTGAATGGTTTTATATGGAGCAGGAAGGTCTCCGGCAAGCACGTGGTAGGCCCTGCCGCGGGAAGCTGCTACTGCCCGTGCACAAGTTGGGGTACTGAGGTACCCCTACCTTAGTACACCGACACCCCTGGTGCCCTACTTTAGCCCGTATTTTTACTCCCGACGCAGAAACCCCAGATCGGAAGTTCTTTCGCAGTTTTTCATCGCAGAGCTGCCGCCACCCTCTGTTCTTCTTCGGGAGGGCTAATCTGGAGGCTGATTTGGCCTCCGGAGAGGGGAGATCGTCGCCATCGTCATCATCATCACCACTCCATCATCCCTCCATGACTTCCCCCTTCATGTGTGAGTAATTCCCCTGCTGTAGGCGAAGGGGATGGTAGGGATTGGATGAGTTAGATCATGTAATAGTTCGTTAGATTGTTGGGGGCATGTTGCCTATCATCTACTATGGTGTTTATCATCTTTGCTACAACTTGTTATTCTTAATGCTTGACACTTAGGGCCCGAGTGCCATGATTTCAAATCTGAACCATATGTGTTTGTATGAATATATTTGTGTTCGTGATCCTATCTATGAGTTGTTTGCACCTGTTACGGTCCGGAACCGGCAATCCCAAAAGTGACAGCTTGGGACACCAAAGGGGATGGTCCATAGTTTGAGGATTACATGTATCCATTGAGTTCACTGCTTTGTTCCGGTGCTCTTTGACAGGAGCACCTTAATATCCATTAGTTCCTTTTGGCCCCGTTCGTAGCGGGATGGTAGGACAAAACATGTTGTGCAAGTTCTTATTGCAAGCACGTACAACTACCTATGGGATACATGCCTAATGTTTGATATTTGCCTAGATGATCATTACTTTTCCGTGTGCCGTGCCCCAAGTTAGAATCTATCTCATCCATGCAGCGCCCAACCATCCATCTCCCTAGCCTACAGTATTTTAAACCTTGCTTATCACTAGTTGCTACTTTTGCCATTTACTACTGCTATTTACTTTTGCTGTTTACTTTTACTATTACTATCATCACTATCATATCACTGTTACCACTTATCTTTTGTTGCAAGTAAGTATATTTCAGGTGCGGTTGAATTGACAACTCAACTGTTAAAGCTTATAAATACTCTTTGGCTCCCCGTGTGTCGAATCAATAAATTGGGTTATTCTTACCCGCGAAGACTATCTCGATCCCTTACGGTTGAGGGTTATCACCCTCCTCCTCGGCCTCCTCCTCCTCGGCCTCCTCCTCCTCACCCTCCTCCTCCTCGCCATCAGGAACATACTCCTCCTCCTCAGACTCATAAGGTGCCTCAGTATAGGAGGGCATCAAAGAAGACCCTCCTATTTCGGACAAGGCCCGGAGTTTTTTGGCCCGGCTGCCTCTCCCCCACCTCCTCCTCCTCTAGGGGCTCTCCCCGCACCCCCTCCTCCTCTAGGGTCTCCTCCCCCGACACCTCCACCTCCCTGTGAGGTGTCATACTCACGTAGTCGGGAGGGAACCTTGTGGGCTCGTCCACTCCGAGTAAGTCCTTTGAATTTACTGCGGAAACTGGCGCCGCTGGACTTGCCCATGATTAGCAAACCTGCATTGAGAAGAGAATAAACAACTGGTAAGGATATCAAATAAACAAGCATACATGAAAGACATTAATAACATAAGAGCACATTAAGCATACAGGAAAGAACATTAATAACAGAAGAGCACATTAAGCATACTATTGTAATGATCATTAAAAGAACTTACATTTTCTAGAACCCATATGAATCATCACTATTGTAATATATTTGTCGACTGGTCTCATCATCACTATCATGAAGGAAATATGCCCTAGAGGCAATAATAAAGTTGTTATTTATATTTCCTTATATCATGATGCATGTTTATTACTCATGCTAGAATTGTATTAACCAGAAACATAATACATGTGTGAATATATAGACAAACAAAGTGTCACTAGTATGCCTCTACTTGACTAGCTCGTTGAATCAAAGATGGTTATGTTTCCTAACCATAGACATGAGTTGTCATTTGATTAACGGGATCACATCATTGGTGAATGGTGTGATTGACTTGATCGTTTAGTTTTACTGCTATTGCTTTCTTCATGACTTATACATGTTCCTATGACTATGAGAGTATGCAACTCCCGAATACCGGAGGAACACCTTGTGTGCTATCAAACATCACAGCGTAACTGGGTGATTATAAAGATGCTCTACAGGTGTCTCCGAAGGTGTTTGTGGTGTTGGCATAGATCAAGAATAGGATTTGTCACTCCGAGTGTCGGAGAGGTATCTCTGGGCCCTCTCGGCAATGCACATCACTATAAGCCTTGCAAGCAAATGACCAATGAGTTAGTCACGGGATGATGCATTAAAGAACGAGTAAAGAGACTTGCCGGTAACGATACTGAACTAGGTATTGAGATACCTACGATCGAATCTTGGGCAAGTAACATACCGATGACAAAGGGAACAACGTATATTGTTATGCGGTTTGACCGATAAGATCTTCAAAGAATATGTAGGAACCAATATGAGGATCCAGGTTCCACTGTTGGTTATTGACCGAAGATGAGTCTCGGTCATGTCTACATAGTTCTCGAACCCGTAGGGTCCGCACGCTTAACGTCCGGTGACGATCGATATTATGAATGTATGAGTTTTTATGCACCGAAGGTAGTTAGGTGTCCCGGATATGATCACAACATTGATGAGGAGTCTCGAAATATCCGAGAAATAAAGATCGATATATTGGAAGCCTAGGTTTGGACATCAGAAAGGTTCCGGATGGTTTCGGGCATTTACCAGAGTACCGGGGGGCTACCGGAACCCCCTGGGGAGTGAAGTGGGCCTCATGGGCCTTGGGAGAGAGAGGAAGGGGCAGCTAGGGCTGGCCGCGTGCCCCCTCTCCCTCTAGTCCAAATTGGACAAGGAAGGGGGGCGGCACCCCCGTTTCCTTCCTCCTCTCTCCTCATTCCTTCCTCTCCTACTCCAACTAGGGAAGGGGGGAATCCTACTCCCGGTGGGAGTAGGACTCCCCTAGGGCGCGCCATAGAGAGGGCCGGCCCCTCCCCTCCTCCTCTCCTTTATATACGTGGGGAGGGGGGCACCCCAAACACACACAAGTTGATCATTGATCTTTTCGCCGTGTGCGGTGCCCCCTCCACAGAAACACACCTCGGTCATATCATTGTAGAGCTTAGGCGAAGCCCTGCGTCGGTAACTTCATCATCACCGTCATTACACCGTCGTGCTAAAAGAACTCTCCCTCGAAGGTCTACTGGATCGTGAGTTCGTGGGACATTATCGAGCTGAACGTGTGCATATCCCGGAGGTGCCATACGTTCGGTACTAGGAGCGGTCGACCGTGAAGACGTATGACTACATCAACCGCGTTATCATAACGCTTCCGCTTACGGTCTACGAGAGTACATGGACGACAGTCTCCCCTCTAGTTGTTATGCATCACCATGATCTTGCGTGTGCTTATGATTTTTTTTGAAATACTACGTTCCCCATCAGTGGCATCATGAGCCAAGTTTATGCGTAGATGTTATATGCACGAGTAGAACACAAGCGAGTTGTGGGCGATACTAGTCATACTGCTTACCAGTATGTCATAATTTGATTCGGCGGTATTGTTGGATTAAGCGGTCCGGACCGACATTACGCGTACGCTTACGCGAGACTGGTTCTACCGATGTGCTTCGCACACAGGTGGCTGGCGGGTGTCAGTTTCTCCAGCTTTAGTTGAATCAAGTGTGGCTACGCCCGGTCCTTGTGAAGGTTAAAACAACACATACTTGACGAAATATCGTTGTGGTTTTGATGCGTAGGTAAGAACGGTTCTTGCTAAGCCCGTAGCAGCCACGTAAAACT
The DNA here is from genome assembly GCA_902687465.1 of Secale cereale. NCBI lineage: Eukaryota > Viridiplantae > Streptophyta > Magnoliopsida > Poales > Poaceae > Secale > Secale cereale. The sequence goes on from LR738713.1 coordinate 843,125,563, forward strand.
TGCAACAACAAAGTAGAGGACGTCTAACTTGTTTTTGCAGGGCATGTTGTGATGTGATATGGTCAAGACATGATGCTAAATTTATTGTATGAGATGATCATGTTTTGTAACAGAGTTATCGGCAACTGGCAGGAGCCATATGGTTGTCGCTTTATTGTATGAAATGCAATCGCCATGTAATTGCTTTACTTTATCACTAAGCGGTAGGGATAGTCGTAGAAGCAATAGTTGGCGAGACGACAACGATGCTACGATGGAGATCAAGGTGTCGTGCCGATGACAATGGTGATCATGATGGTGCTTTCGAGATGAAGATCAAAGGCACAAGATGATGATGGCCATATCATATCACTTATATTGATTGCATGTGATGTTTATCTTGTATGCATCTTATTTTTCTTAGATCGACGGTAGCATTATAAGATGATGTCTCACTAAATTTCAAGGTAAGTTCGCCGTGCCGAGACACCACGTGATGATCGGGTGTGATAAGCTCTACGTTCACATACAACGGGGGCAAGCCAGTTTTGCACACGCAGAATACTCGGGTTAAACTTGACGAGCCTAGCATATGCAGATATGGCCTCGGAACACTAGAGACCGAAAGGTCGAGCATGAATCATATAGTAGATATATGATCAACATAAGATGTTGACCATTGAAAACTACTCCATCTCACGTGATGATTGGACATGGTTTAGTTGATATGGATCACATGATCACTTAGATGATTAGAGGGATGTCTGTCTAAGTGGGAGTTCTTAAGTAATTTGATTAATTGAACTTTAACTTATCATGAACTTAGTACATGATAGTATTTTGCATGTCTATGTTGTTTTAGATAGATGGCCCGTGCTATTCTTCCGTTGAATTTTAATGCGTTCCTAGAGAAAGCTAAGTTGAAAGATGATGGTAGAAACTACACAGACTGGGTCCATAACTTGAGGATTATCCTCATTGCTGCACGGAATAATTATGTCCTTGAAGCACCGCTAGGTGACAAGCCTGCTGTAGGAGCAACCCCGGACGTTATGAACGTCTGGCAAGCTTGTTCTGATGACTACACGACAGTTCAGTGTGCCATGCTTTACGACTTAGAACCGGGACTTCGACGACGTTTTGAACGTCATGGAGCATATGAGATGTTCCAGGAGTTGAAGTTAATATTTTAAGCAAATGCCCGAATTGAGAAATATGAGATTTCCAATAAGTTCTACAGCTGCAAGATGGAGGAGAACAGTTCTATCAGTGAACACTTGCTCATAATGTCTGGGTACTACAATCATATGACTCAACTTGGTTGCAAAGTTGATGAAGATAGTGTTATTGATAGAGTTCTTCAATCACTGCCACCAAGCTATAAAGGCTTCGTGATGAACTATAACATGCAGGGGATGCATAAGACAATTCCCGAGCTCTTCGCTATGCTCAAACCTGCGGAGGTAGTAATAAAAAAGGAGCATCAAGTGTTGATGGTTAACAAGACCACTTGTTTCAAGAAAAAGGGCAAGGGAAAGAAGGAGAACTTCAAGAAGAATAGTAAGACAGTTGCTACTCCCACGAAGAAACCCAAGTCTGGAGCTATCGTGGAATTGCCACGGCAGATGTCCTAGTGTGAGGACTTAGTCGTGAGGCCAACACATCTATGTGGTAGCTTGAGAGGGGTTGACCGGAATCGAGAGACGCAACACAAGACAAGGATTTAGACAGCTTCGGGCCCCGGGAAACATCATCCGGTAACAACCCTACATGTTGTTTCTGGCTAGGTCTCATTATCATCACGAGAGAGTCGCCGGGTAAACCGGCTCTTTGTGTCTAGCCCTAGAGATTGTTTCTTCTTGCCTGTCCCTCTTTGGGGAGCCCTGCCCCTCCTTATATATGTTGAAGGGGCGGGTTACATGACTAGTCCTAGTAGGATTAGGATTACTCTATTACAAGTGGAGTCCTAGTCTTGCTTCCTTTGTAGGAGAATATTCCTTGTGCTTTCCTCATAAACCGGCCCACCATAACATGAACCGGCCTTCTGGGCCTTGGGCCTTGTCATACGTACGCCGCCCGCCGGGTTACCAGTGAGTCATAATGTGCATGCTGGTTGCTTGTAAACCGTCTGGTCAGGGCGGGTCTGATACGTCCAAAATGTATCTATAATTTCTGCTTGCTCCATGCCTCTTTTGGGTGATATTGCTATGATATTTATACACTTCCATACACTTTTGATCATATTTGGACTAACCTATTAACTCAGTGCACCCCAGTGCCAGTTTCTGTTTTCGGCTGTTTTCGTATTTCAGGTTTTCCCATTACGAGAACTGCCAGAAAAATCCCGGAAAAATTATATAAAAAATCAGCGTTCCAGAAGGTTCCTGGTAGCCAAAGTACATCCGGG
>LR738713.1:843137237-843208770 GCA_902687465.1 Secale cereale
AAAAATAAAGCAAAAAACAAAAGAAAATAAATAATGCAGAAAACAAAACAAAAAAACTGAAGAAAAAATAGCAACAAGAAGTATTTTGTTGTAAGTACAAACAAAATAAAATAAATAAAGCAACAAAGAAAAAAAAACAAAAGAAGTGTTTTCAAATTTGAAAACTAATGGCACTAACAGAAAGTTTATAATTTTTCTAAAACTAAAAGCAAAAAGAATTAAAAAATAAAGCAAAAAACAAAAGAAAATAAATAATGCAGAAAACAAAACAAAAAACTGGAAAAAATAGCAACAATAAGTATTTTGTTGTAAGTATGAAATAAATAAAGCAACAAAGAAAACAAAAATAAGTGCCACCTACTGGGCCCCCACGGCCTGAATACGACTAGAAACCCTAACATGGGCCAGGATTCAGGCCCGCGGGAGGCCCAGTAGGCCCACAGGCACACATCGCAGGGTTAGGCCCGAAAGCCTGCATTTGAGAGGATCTCGAGAGGGAAGGCGCATCAGCGCTTTTAAACCACTCTCGAGCTCTCTCAGCTAGCAAGGTGGGACTAAAGTTTTGGCGCGGGGCAGCACAAGGCCTTTGGTCCCGGTTGGTGGCACCAACCGGGACCAAAGGCCGCCGCTTCCCGCCCTTTGGGCTGCTGAAAAGAGGCATTTGGTCCCGGTTGACGACACCAACCGGGACTAAAGGGGGCATTGGTCCCGGTTTGTGCCACGAACCGGGATCAAAGCCGTTGCTATATAAGCAACACTTGGGAATTTTTCAGATTTCCCTCGCCAGTTGCCCCCGACGACTCCGACCTCCTGGACACCGCCAGGCTGCCCGTGCTCGCCGTCGCCGTCGCCCCGCGCCCCTGCCCTGTGCTCGCCGTCGCCGCCCGCTCCTCTTCGCCGTCGCCCTGCCCCTGCCCCGTCCCGCCCCGGCGCGCCGGCGCCCTCGCCGCCCCCGCCGTCGCCTCGAGCTCCCTTGCTCGCGCGCGCCGTCCCGGCGACCCGAGCCCCTGCCACGGGCTCGCCGGCATCGCCCGCTCCTCGTCGCCGTCGCCCTGCCCCTGCCCCGTCCCGCCCCCGCGCGCCGGCGCCCTCGCCTGCCCCCGCGTTGTGAGCCGCCGCCCGGCTCTGTTTTTTTATTAGTTTATTTTTTTTCATATATATATATATATATATATATATGTATATGTGTATGTATGTGGCTATATGTTTTTGTTCATATGTTGCTATATGTTTTTATTATTATTATTAGTTTAATTTTTTTGTTCATATGTGATGTATATGTGTATGTGGCTATAATGTATATGTGTATGTGGCTAGAATTTGCTAAATATATATGTTAAAAATGTTTTTTTGTTCATAGAAAGATTTTTGTTCATATATAGAAAGTTACAATTTTAGAGAAGTTTTATATATGCAAAAGTTACAATTTTAGAAAAAGAAGGATAGGAAAGAAGAAAATAAGAAGAGGAAAGAAAGAAGAGAGTTGGATAGCACCTGGGAGTATCGTGTAGTGGATGTAGCAGTTGATGGAGGGAAATAAAAAACTGATTTTGCAGCTTTCCGATGAGAAGTACTATTGGAGTAGTAGTGGATGATCTTCACATAGCAAGCAGCTTTATGGACGGGACTTGACCTTGTACGTAGCAGCAATCAACAATGATTGATCAAAAAACGCCTAAGTAGTAGTAGCGGCGGCTCGGAGTTGAGACCAGGGCGGTCTAGCAACAAGGACGACGTCAAATCAGGTTGGATCCGAGACGGAGCCGTCCAGCGACTTGGGAGATAGGCGCGGGTCCGGCGAATCCGACTCCGGATCAAATTCTGAGCCTGGCTTGTATCATATTGTAATTATAGAATCTCTCCCTGATGCTTCTTGCATGTTCATGTGATGCATCGGAGTTGATTTAATCAAAACTTGCTCTCGGGTACTAGAAGTAGTACATAGTACTATTTCTAAAATCAATCAGCTCTCGTAAACTGCACAACTACTAGTACTTGACTGTAATCATCATGAGCGCATCAGTAGCAATAATTCAACCCTCTAGGGAGTTCATGCAGATCCTTCCAACTGTTTCTTCTTCATCCGGACGAAAGCGAGCTTCTAGATCCCTGAAATAGATCCCTTCAAGAACTCAACATCATCGTGCGCAGGCCCCACGGTGGGCACCAACTATCGTGGAATTGCCACGACAGATGTCCTAGTGTGAGGACTTAGTCATGAGGCCAACACATCTATGTGGTAGCTTGAGAGGGGTTGAGCGGAATCGAGAGACACAACACAAGACAAGGATTTAGACAGCTTCGGGCCCCGGGAAACATCATCCAGCAACAACCCTCCATGCTGTTTGTGGCTAGGTCTTATTATCATCACGAGAGAGTCGTCGGGTAAACCGGCTGTTTGTGTCTAGCCCTAGAGATTGTTTCTTCTTGCCTGTCCCTCTTTGGGGAGCCCTTCCCCTCCTTATATATGTTGAAGGGGCGGGTTACATGACTAGTCCTAGTAGGATTAGGATTACTCTATTACAAGTGGAGTCCTATAGTCTTGCTTCCTTTGTAGGAGAATATTCCTTGTGCTTTCCTCATAAACCGGCCCACCATAACATGAGCCGGCCTTCTGGGCCTTGGGCCTTGTCATCCGTCCGCCGCCCGCCGGGTTACCAGCGAGTCATAATTTGCAGGCTGGTTGCTAGTAAACCGTCTGGCCAGGGCGGGTCGCCAGTGAATCGCCAAGTGTAAACCGCCAAGTCCGGCCAGGTCATATTTCCGGTCGGGTCATACCGCGGGGTATATCCCCGACAGGAGCCAAGCCAGAAACTGAGTACTTCTACTGCAAATGGACTGGACACTGGAAGCGGAACTGCCCCAAGTATTTGGCGGATAAGAAGGATGGCAAAGTGAACAAAGGTATATGTGATATACATGTTATTGATGTGTACCTTACTAATGTTCGTAGTAGCACCTGGGTATTTGATACTGGTTCAGTTGCTAATATTTGTAACTCCAAACAGGGGCTATGGATTAAACTAAGATTAGCTAAGGACGAGGTGACGATGCACGTGGGAAATGGTTCCAAAGTCGATGTGATCGCCGTCGGCATGCTACCTCTACATCTACCTTCGGGATTAGTTTTAGACATGAATAATTGTTATTTGGTGCCAGCCTTAAGCATGAACATTATATCTGAATCTTGTTTATTGCGAGATGGTTATTCATTTAAATATGAGAATAATGGTTGTTCAATTTATATGAGTAATATCTTTTATGGTCATGCACCCTTGAAGAGTGGTCTATTCTTGTTGGATCTCGATCATAGTGATACACATATTCATAATATTGAAGCCAAAAGATGCAAGGTTAATAATGATAGTGCAACTTATTTGTGTCACTGCCGTTTAGGTCATATTGGTGTAAAGTGCATGAAGAAAATCCATACTGATGGACTTTTGGAATCACTTGGTGCTTGCGAACCATGCCTCATGGGCAAGATGACTAAGACTACAGGTCTGAAACATTTGAAAAGTTCAAAGAATTTCAGAGTGAAGTAGAGAATCATCGTAATAAGAAAATAAAGTTTCTACGATCTGATCATGGAGGCGAATATTTGAGTTACTAGTTTGGTCTTCATTTGAAACAATGTGGAATAGTTTCACAACTCACGCCACCCGAAACACCACAGCGTAATGGTGTGTCCGAACGTCGTAATCATACTTTATTAGATATGGTGCGATCTATGATGTCTCTTACCGATTTACCACTATCGTTTTGGGGTTATGCTTTAGAGACAGCTACATTCACGTTAAATAGGGCACCATCTAAATCCGTTCAGACGACACCTTATGAACTGTGGTTTGGCAAGAAACCAAAGTTGTCATTTCTTAAAGTTTGGGGCTGCGATGCTTATGTGAAAAAGCTTCAACCTAATAAGATCGAACCCAAGTCGGAGAAATGTGTCTTCATAGGATACCCAAAGGAGAATGTTGGGTACACCTTCTATCATAGATCCGAAGGCAAGATATTCGTTGCTAAGAATAGATCCTTTCTAGAGAAGGAGTTTCTCTCGAAAGAAGTGAGTGGGAGGAAAGTGGAACTTGATGAGGTAATTATACCTTCTCCCGAATTGGAAAGTAGTACATCACATAAACTAGTTCCAATGATTCCTAAACCAATTAGTGAGGAAGCTAATGACGATGATCATGAAACTTCGGATCAAGTTACTGCTGAACTTTGTAGGTCAACCAGAGTACGTTCCACGCCAGAGTGGTACAGCAACCCAGTTCTGGAAGTCATTGTAGGGGAACGTAGTATTTCAAAATTTTCCTACGATCACGCAAGATCTATCTACCAGATGCATAGCAACGAGAGGGAAGAGTGTGTCTACGTACCCTCGTAGACCGGAAGCGAAAGCGTCAAGTGACGCGGTTGATGTAGTCGAACTTCTTCGCGATTCAACCGATCAAGCACCGAACGTACGGCACCTCCGCGTTCAGCACACGTTCAGCTTGATGACGTCCCACGAGCTCTTGATCCAGTTGAGCTTCACGGGAGAGTTTCGTCAGCACGACGGCGTGGTGACGGATATGATGTATCTACCGGCGCAGGGCTTCTCCTAAGCACTGCAACGGTATGACCGAGGTGTGTTTTTGTGGAGGGGGGCACCGCACACGGCTGGAACAATTCAACTTGTGTCTTTGGGTGCCCCCCTGCCCCCGTATATAAAGGAGCAAGAGGGGAGGGCCGGCCGGCCTCCTATGGTGCGGCTAGGGCAATCCTACTTGGAATAGGATTGCAATCCTATTCCTAGTACGAGTCCACCAAGAAGGAAGAGAGGGAAAGGAAAAGAGGGAGAGGTGGCTCCCCCCCAATCCTAGTCCAACTAGGATCCCTAGGTGGGGCGCCGTCCAGCCTCTATGGTCTGCCTCTCTCCTTTCCTCAAGCCCACTATGGACCATCCCCCCTCGTAGGGGGTTCCGGTAACCCCCTCCGGCAATCCAGTTAAATCCGAAACTTTTCCGGAACACTTCCGGTGTCCGAATATAGTCGTCCAATATATCAATCTTTATGTCTCGGACATTCCGAGACTCCTCATCATGTCCGTGATCTCATTCGGGACTCCGAACTACCTTCGGTACATCAAAACTCATAAACTCATAATACCGATCGTCATCAAACGTTAAGCGTGCGGACCCTACGGGTTCGAGAACTATGTAGACATGACCGAGACTCATCTCCGGTCAATAACCAATAGCGGAACCTGGATGTTCATATTGGCTCCTACATATTCTACGAAGATCTTTATCGGTCAAACCGCATAACAACATACGTTGTTCCTTTTGTCATCGGTATGTTACTTGCCCGAGATTCGATCGTCGGTATCTCCATACCTAGTTCAATCTCGTTACCGGCAAGTCTCTTTACTCGTTCTGTAACACATCATCTTGTGACCAACTCATTAGTCTTTTGCTTGCAAGGCTTATTGTGATGTGTGTTACCGAGAGGGCCCAGAGATACCTCTCCGACACTCGGAGTGACAAATCCTAATCTTGATCTATGCCAACACCACGAATACTTTCGGAGACACCTGTAGAGCATCTTTATGATCACCCAGTTATGTTGTGACGTTTGATAGGACACAAGGTGTTCCTACGATATTCGGGAGTTGCATAATCTCATAGTCATAGGAACATGTATAAGTCATGAAGAAAGCAATAGTAGTAAAACTAAACGATCATAGTGCTATGCTAACGGATGGGTCTTGTCCATCACATCATTCTCCTAATGATGTGATCCCGTTGATCAAATGACAACTCATGTCTATGGCTAGGAAACATAACCATCTTTGATCAATGAGCTAGTCTAGTAGAGGCACACTAGGGACATACTGTTTTGTCTATGTATCCACACATGTACTAAGTTTCCGGTTAATACAATTCTAGCATGAATAAAAGACATTTATCATGATATAAGGAAATACAAATAACATCTTTATTATTGCCTCTAGGGCATATTTCCTTCAGTCTCCCACTTGAACTAGAGTCAATAATCTAGATTACAAAGTGATGATCCTCACACCCATGGAGTCCTGGTGCTGATCATGTTTTGCCCGTGGAAGAGGCTTAGTCAACGGGTCTGCAACATTCAGATCCGTATGTATTTTGCAAATTTCTATGTCTCCCTCCTTGACTAGATCGCGGATGGAATTGAAGCGTCTTTTGATGTGCTTTGTTCTCTTGTGAAACCTGGATTCCTTCGCCAAGGCTATTGCTCCAGTGTTGTCACAAAAGATTTTCATTGGACCCGATGCACTAGGTATTACACCTAGATCGGATATGAACTCCTTCATCCAAACTCCTTCATTTGCTGCTTCCGAAGCAGCTATGTATTCCGCTTCACACATAGATCCCGCCACGATGCTCTGCTTGGAACTGCACCAACTGACAGCTCCACCGTTCAATAAAAATACATATCCGGTTTGTGACTTAGAGTCATCCGGATCAGTGTCAAAGCTAGAATCGACGTAACCGTTTACGACGAGCTCTTTGTCACCTCCATATACGAGAAACATATCCTTAGTCCTTTTCAGGTACTTCAGGATGTTCTTGACCGCTGTCCAGTGATCCACCCCTGGATTACTTTGGTACCTCCCTGCTAGACTTATAGCAAGGCACACACCAGGTCTGGTACACAGCATTGCATACATGATAGATCCTATGGCTGAGGCATAGGGAATGACTTTCATTTTCTCTCTATCTTCTGCAGTGGTCGGGCATTGAGTCTTACTCAACTTCATACCTTGTAATACAGGCAAGAACCCTTTCTTTGACTGATCCATTTTGAACTTCTTCAAAATCTTATCAAGGTATGTGCTTTGTGAAAGTCCAATTAAGCGTCTTGATCTATCTCTATAGATCCTGATGCCTAATATATAAGCAGCTTCACCGAGGTCTTTCATTGAAAAACTCTTATTCAAGTATCCTTTTATGCTATCCAGAAATTCTATATCATTTCCAATCAACAATATGTCATCCACATATAATATTAGAAATGCTACAGAGCTCCCACTCACTTTCTTGTAAATACAGGCTTCTCCAAAAGTCTGTATAAAACCATATGCTTTGATCACCTCATCAAAGCGTATATTCCAACTCCGAGATGCTTGCACCAGTCCATAGATGGATCGCTGGAGCTTGCATACTTTGTTAGCACCTTTTGGATCAACAAAACCTTCTGGTTGCATCATATACAACTCTTCTTTGTGATATCCATTCAGGAATGCAGTTTTGACATCCATTTGCCAGATTTCATAATCATAAAATGCGGCAATTGCTAACATGATTCGGACAGACTTAAGCATCGCTACAGGTGAGAAAGTCTCATCGTAGTCAACTCCTTGAACTTGTCGAAACCCTTTCGCAACAAGTTGAGCTTTGTAAACAGTAACATTACCGTCTGCGTCGGTCTTCCTCTTGAAGATCCATTTATTTTCGATGGCCTGCCGATCATCGGGCAAGTCAACCAAAGTCCACACTTTGTTCTCATACATGGATCCCATCTCAGATTTCATGGCCTCAAGCCATTTTGCGGAATCTGGGCTCATCATCGCTTCCTCATAGTTCGCAGGTTCATCATGGTCTAGTAACATGATTTCCAGAACTGGGTTGCCGTACCACTCTGGTGCGGAACGTACTCTGGTTGATCTACGACGTTCAATGATATTTGATCCGAAGTTTCATGATCATCATCATTAACTTCCTCACTGATTGGTGTAGGAATCACTGGAACAATTTTCTGTGATGTACTACTTTCCAATCCGGGAGAAGGTACAATTACCTCATCAAGTTCTACTTTCCTCCCACTCACTTCTTTCGAGAGAAACTCTTTCTCTAGAAAGGATCCATTCTTAGCAACGAATATCTTGCCTTCGGATCTGTGATAGAAGGTGTACCCAACAGTCTCTTTTGGGTATCCTATGAAGACACATTTCTCCGACTTGGGTTCGAGCTTATCAGGTTGAAGCTTTTTCACATAAGCATCGCAGCCCCAAACTTTAAGAAACGACAACTTTGGTTTCTTGCCAAACCATAGTTCATAAGGTGTCGTATCAACGGATTTAGATGGTGCCCTATTTAACGTGAATGCAGCTGTCTCTAAAGCATAACCCCAAAACGATAGTGGTGTTCTGGGTGGCGTGAGTTGTGAAACTATCCCACATTGTTTCAAATGAAGACCAAACTCGTAACTCAAATATTCTCCTCCACGATCAGATCGTAGAAACTTTATTTTCTTGTTACGATGATTCTCTACTTCACTCTGAAATTCTTTGAACTTTTCAAATGTTTCAGACTTGTGCTTCATTAAGTAGATATACCCATATCTGCTCAAATCATCAGTGAAGGTCAGAAAATAACGATACCCGCCGCGAGCTTCAACACTCATTGGCCCACATACATCAGTATGTATGATTTCCAACAAATCTGTTGCTCGCTCCATAATTCCGGAGAACGGAGTTTTAGTCATCTTGCCCATGAGGCATGGTTCACAAGCACCAAGTGATTCATAATCAAGTGATTCCAAAAGTCCATCACTATGGAGTTTCTTCATGCGTTTTACACCAATATGACCTAAACGGCAGTGCCACAAATAAGTTGCACTATCATTATTAACCTTGCATCTTTTGGTTTCAATATTATGAATATGTGTATCACTACAATCGAGATCCAATAAGAATAGACCACTCTTCAAGGGTGCATGACCATAAAAGATATTATTCATAAAAATAGAACAACCATTATTCTCTGATTTAAATGAATAACCGTCTTGCAATAAACAAGATCCAGATATAATGTTCATGCTCAACGCTGGCACCAAATAACAATTATTTAGGTCTAAAACTAATCCCGAAGGTAGATGTAGAGGTAGCGTGCCGACGGCGATCACATCGACTTTGGAACCATTTCCCACGCGCATCGTCACCTCGTCCTTAGCCAATCTTCGTTTAATCCGTAGTCCCTGTTTCGAGTTACAAATATTAGCAACCGAACCGGTATCAAATACCCAGGTACTACTACAAGCATTAGTAAGGTACACATCAATAACATGTATATCACATATACCTTTGTTCACCTTGCCATCCTTCTTATCCGCCAAATACTTGGGGCAGTTCCGCTTCCAGTGTCCAGTCCCCTTGCAGTAGAAGCACTCAGTTTCAGGCTTGGCTCCAGACTTGGGTTTCTTCTTGGGAGTAGCAACTGTCTTGCTATTCTTCTTGAAGTTCCCCTTCTTTCCCTTGCCCTTTTTCTTGAAACTAGTGGTCTTGCTAACCATCAACACTTGATGCTCCTTTTTGATTTCTACCTCCGCAGCCTTAAGCATAGCGAAGAGCTCGGGAATTGTCTTTTGCATCCCTTGCATATTATAGTTCATCACGAAGCCTTTATAGCTTGGTGGCAGTGATTGAAGAACTCTATCAATAACATTATCCTCGTCAACTTTGCAACCAAGTTGAGTCATATGATTGTAGTACCCAGACATTCTGAGCAAGTGTTCACTGATAGAACTATTCTCCTCCATCTTGCAGCTGTAGAACTTATTGGAAATCTCATATTTCTCAATCCGGGCATTTGCTTGAAATATTAACTTCAACTCCTGGAACATCTCATATGGTCCATGACGTTCAAAACGTCGTTGAAGTCCCGGTTCTAAGCCGTAAAGCATGGCACATTGAACTATCGTGTAGTCATCAGACCGCGACTGCCAGACGTTCAAAGCGTCTACATTAGCGGGAGGGGGCTTGTCACCTAGCGGTGCTTCAAGGACATAATTCTTCTGTGCAGCAATGAGGATAATCCTCAGGTTACGGACCCAGTCCGTGTAATTGCTACCATCATCTTTTAACTTAGCTTTCTCTAGGAATGCATTAAAATTCAAAGGAACGGTAGCACGGGCCATTGATCTACAACAACATAGATATGCAAAAACTATCAGGACTAAGTTCATGATAAGTTAAAGTTCAATTTAATCATATTAATTCAAGAACTCCCACTTAGATAGACATCCCTCCGGTAATCTAAATGATCACGTGATCCAAATCAACTAAACCATGTCCGATCATCACGTGAGATGGAGTAGTTTCAATGGTGAACATCTTATGTTGATCATATCTACTATATGATTCACGCTCGACCTTTCGGTCTCCAGTGTTCCGAGGCCATATCTGCATATGCTAGGCTCGTCAAGTTTAACCCGGGTATTCTGCGTGTGCAAAACTGGCTTACACCCGTTGTATTTGAACGTAGAGCTTATCACACCCGATCATCACGTGGTGTCTCGGCACGACGAACTTTCGCAACGGTGCATACTCAGGGAGAACACTTATACCTTGAAATCTAGTAAGGGATCATCTTATAATGCTACCGTCGTTCTAAGCAAAATAAGAAGCATAATAAGATAAACATCACATGCAATCAAAATATGTGACATGATATGGCCATCATCATCTTGTGCTTTTGATCTCCATCTCCAAAGCACCGTCATGATCACCTTCATCACCGACGCGACACCTTGATCTCCATCGTAGCATCGTTGTCGTCTCGCCAACTATTGCTTCTACGACTATCGCTACCGCTTAGTGATAAAGTAAAGCAATTACATGGCGATTGCATTTCATACAATAAAGCGACAACCATATGGCTCCTGCCAGTTGCCGATAACATTATAAAACATGATCATCTCATACAAAACCGTATAACTCATCATGTCTTGACCATATCATATCACAACATGCCCTGCAAAAACAAGTTAGACGTCCTCTACTTTGTTGTTGCAAGTTTTACGTGGCTGCTACGGGCTTAGCAAGAACCGTTCTTACCTACGCATACAAAACCACAACGATGTTTCGTCAAGTATGTGCTGTTTTAACCTTCACAAGGACCGGGCGTAGCCACACTTGATTCAGCTAAAGTGAGAGAGACAGACACCCGCCAGTCACCTTTAAGCAACGAGTGCTCGTAACGGTGAAACCAGTCTCGCGTAAGCGTACGCGTAATGTCGGTCCGGGCCGCTTCATCTCACAATACCGCCGAAGCAAAGTATGACATGCTGGTAAGCAGTATGACTAGTATCGCCCACAACTCATTGTGTTCTACTCGTGCATATCATCTACGCATAGACCTGGCTCATGATGCCACTGTAGGGGAACGTAGTATTTCAAAATTTTCCTACGATCACGCAAGATCTATCTACCAGATGCATAGCAACGAGAGGGAAGAGTGTGTCTACGTACCCTCGTAGACCGGAAGCGGAAGCGTCAAGTGACGCGGTTGATGTAGTCGAACTTCTTCGCGATTCAACCGATCAAGCACCGAACGTACGGCACCTCCGCGTTCAGCACACGTTCAGCTTGATGACGTCCCACGAGCTCTTGATCCAGTTGAGCTTCACAGGAGAGTTTCGTCAGCACGACGGCGTGGTGACGGATATGATGTATCTACCGGCGCAGGGCTTCTCCTAAGCACTGCAACGGTATGACCGAGGTGTGTTTCTGTGGAAGGGGGCACCGCACATGGCTGGAACAATTCAACTTGTGTCTTTGGGTGCCCCCCTGCCCCCGTATATAAAGGAGCAAGAGGGAAGGGCCGGCCGGCCTCCTATGGTGCGGCTAGGGCAATCCTACTAGGAATAGGATTGCAATCCTATTCCTAGTAGGAGTCCACCAAGAAGGAAGAGAGGGAGAGGAAAAGAGGGAGAGGTGGCGCCCCCCAATCCTAGTCCAACTAGGATCCCTAGGTGGGGCGCCGGCCAGCCTCTATGGGCTGCCTCTCTCCTTTCCTCAAGGCCCACTATGGACCATCCCCCCTCGTAGGGGGTTCCGGTAACCCCCTCCAGCAATCCAGTTAAATCCGAAACTTTTCCGGAACACTTCCGGTGTCCGAATATAGTCGTCCAATATATCAATCTTTATGTCTCGGACATTCCGAGACTCCTCATCATGTCCGTGATCTCATCCGGGACTCCGAACTACCTTCGGTACATCAAAACTCATAAACTCATAATACCGATCGTCATCAAACATTAAGCGTGCGGACCCTACGGGTTCGAGAACTATGTAGACATGACCGAGACTCATCTCCGGTCAATAACCAATAGCGGAACCTGGATGTTCATATTGGCTCCTACATATTCTACGAAGATCTTTATCGGTCAAACCGCATAACAACATACGTTGTTCCTTTTGTCATCGGTATGTTACTTGCCCGAGATTCGATCGTCGGTATCTCCATACCTAGTTCAATCTCGTTACCAGCAAGTCTCTTTACTCGTTCTGTAACACATCATCTTGTGACCAACTCATTAGTCTTTTGCTTGCAAGGCTTATTGTGATGTGTGTTACCGAGAGGGCCCAGAGATACCTCTCCGACACTCGGAGTGACAAATCCTAATCTTGATCTATGCCAACACCACGAATACTTTGGGAGAAACCTGTAGAGCATCTTTATGATCACCCAGTTACGTTGTGACGTTTGATAGCACACAAGGTGTTCCTACGGTATTCGGGAGTTGCATAATCTCATAGTCATAGGAACATGTATAAGTCATGAAGAAAGCAATAGTAGTAAAACTAAACGATCATAGTGCTATGCTAACGGATGGGTCTTGTCCATCACATCATTCTCCTAATGATGTGATCCCGTTGATCAAATGACAACTCATGTCTATGGCTAGGAAACATAACCATCTTTGATCAATGAGCTAGTCTAGTAGAGGCATACTAGGGACATACTGTTTTGTCTATGTATCCACACATGTACTAAGTTTCCGGTTAATACAATTCTAGCATGAATAAAAGACATGTATCATGATATAAGGAAATACAAATAACATCTTTATTATTGCCTCTAGGGCATATTTCCTTCAGTCCTGTTACTAGACCATGATGAACCTACGAACTATGAGGAAACAATGATGAGCCCAGATTCTCAAAATGGCTTGAGGCCATGAAATCTGAGATGGGATCCATGTATGAGAACAAAGTATGGACTTTGGTTGACTTGCCCAATGATCGGTAAGCCATTGAAAATAAATGGATCTTCCAGAGGAATACTGACGCTGCCGGTAATGTTACTATCTACAAAGCTCGACTTGTTGCCAAAGGTTTTCGACAAGTTCAAGGAGTTCACTATGATGAGACTTTATCACCCGTAGCGATGCTTAAGTCTGTCTGAATCATGTTAGCAATTGCCGCATTTTATGATTATGAAATTTGGCAAATGGATGTCAAAACTGCATTCCTTAATGGATACCTCAAAGAGGAGTTGTATATGATGCAACCAGAAGGTTTTGTCGATCCGAAAGGTGCTAATAAAGTGTGCAAGCCCCAGCGATCCATCTATGGACTGGTGCAAGCATCTCGGAGTTGGAATATATGCTTTGATGAGGTGATCAAAGCATATGGTTTTATACAGACTTTTGGAGAAGCCTGTATTTACAAGTGAGTGGGAGCTTTGTAGCATTTGTGATATTATATGTGGATGACATATTATTGATTGGAAATGATATAGAATTTCTAGATAGCATAAAAGGATACTTGAATATGTGTTTTTCAATGAAAGACATCAGTGAAGCTGCCTATATATTAGGCATCAAGATCTATAGAGATAGATCAAGACGTTTAATTGGACTTTCACAAAGCACATACCTTGATAAAGGTTTGAAGAAGTTCAAAATGGATCAGTTAAAGAAAGGGTTCTTGCCTGTGTTACAAGGTGTGAAGTTGAGTAAGCCTCAATGCCCGACCACTGCAGAAGATAGAGAGAAGATGAAAGGTGTTCCCTATGCTTCAGCCATAGGCTCTATCATGTATGCAATGCTGTGTACCAAACCTGATGTGTGCCTTGCTATTAGTTTGGCAGGGAGGTACCAAAGTAATCCAGGAGTGGATCACTCGACATCGGTCAAGATCATCCTGAAATACCTGGAAAGGACTAAGGATATTTTTCTCATTTATGCAAGCTTTGACACTGATCCGGATGACTCTAAGTCACAAACCGGATACGTGTTTTTATTGAACGGTGGAGCTGTCAGTTGGTGCAGTTCCAAGCAAAGCGTCGTGGCGGGATCTACATGTGAAGCGGAGTACATAGCTGCTTCGGATGTAGCAAATGAAGGAGTCTGGATGAAGGAGTTCATATCCGATCTAGGTGCCATACCCAGTGCATCGGATCCAATGAAACTCTTTTGTGACAATACTAGTGCAATTGCCTTGGCAAAGGAATCCAGATTTCACAAGAGAACCAAGCACATCAAGAGACGCGTCAATTCCATCCGCGCGATCAAGTCAAGGAGGGAGACATAGAGATTTGCAAGATACATAGGGATCTGAATGTTGCAGACCCGTTGACTAAGCCTCTCTCACGAGCAAAACATGATCAGCACCAAGACTCCCTGGGTGTTAGAATCATTACTGTGTAATCTAGATTATTGACTCTAGTGCAAGTAGGAGTGTGAAGGAAATATGGCCTACAAGCAATAATAAAGTTGTTATTTATATTTCCTTATCTCATGATGAATGTTTATTATTCATGCTAGAATTGTATTAACCGGAAACATAATACATGTGTGAATATATAGACAAACAAAGTGTCGCTAGTATGCCTCTACTTGACTAGCTCGTTGGATCAAAGATGGTTATGTTTCCTAAACATAGACATGAGTTGTCATTTGATTAACGGGATCACATCATTGGTGAATGATGTGATTGACTTGACCCATTCCCTTAGCTTAGCACTTGATTGTTTAGTTTTACTGCTATTGCTTTCTTCATGACTTATACATGTTCCTATGGCTATGAGATTATGCAACTCCCGAATACCGGAGGAACACCGCGTGTGCTATCAAACGTCACAACATAACTAGGTGATTATAAATATGCTCTACATGTGTCTCCAAAGGTGTTTGTGGTGTTGGCATAGATCAAGAATAGGATTTGTCACTCCGAGTGTCGGAGAGGTATCTCTGCGCCCTCTCGGTAATGCACATCACTATAAGCCTTGCAAGAAAATGACTAATGAGTTAGTCAGGAGATGATGCATTAAAGAACGAGTAAAGAGAATTGCCGGTAACGAGACTAAATTAGGTATTGTGATACCGACGATCAAATCTCGGGCAAGTAACATACCGATGACAAAGGGAACAATGTATACTATTATGCGCTTTGACCGATAAGATCTTCGAAGAATATGTAGGAACCAATATGAGCATCCAGGTTCCGATGTTGGTTATTGACCGGAGATGAGTCTTGGTCATGTCTACATAGTTCTCGAACCCGTAGGGTCCGTGTCAGGGATATTACTACCAGGTATAAACCGCCCAGGAGGGGCCGGTTTATGTTATCAAGATTATTTTATTAAAACCCGGCGGAGCAGGAAGCAAGAGAATTTAGCCCAGGAGGTTTAGAGCCCAAATGTTAGGGCCCGTAATTTGTAAACCGCCGTACTATGTAACTTGAGATGTAAGATAGAAAGAATAGAGACCGAGGCGGACACGTTTATGAGCCGGCCTCGGGACTCTGTAAACCGGACCGGGCGTCACCTCTTATATAAAGGGACGACCCTGCGACAGTTCAAGAGAGAGAAACAATAGTTCGAGACACAGGGAAAGCGGATTCGCTCCCTGGTCATCGAAACCCTAGCAATACACATCAAACTAGACGTAAGCTTTTACCTTCATCGAAGGGGCCGAACTAGTATAAAATCCCTGTGTCCTTGTCCACTTTAACCCCTTTAAGCTAACCCATAGCGATGGCCTCACGACTAAGTCCTTTTGCTAGGACATCTGCCGTGAAAAAACCACGACAGTCCGCACGCTTAACGTTCGGTGACGATCGATATTATGAATTTATGAGTTTTGATGTACCGAAGGTAGTTCAGTGTACCGAATATGATCACGGACATGACGATGAGTCTCGGAGTGTCCGAGACATAAAGATTGATATATTGGAAGCCTATGTTTGGACATCGGAAAGGTTCCGGATGGTTTCGGGCATTTATCGGAGTACTGGGGGGCTACCGGAACCCCCCGAGGAGTTAAGTGGGCCTCATGGGCCTTGGGAGAGAGAGGAAGGGGCAGCCAGGGCTGGCCGCGCGCCCCTCCCCCTCTAGTCCGAATTGGACAAGGAAGGGGGGGGGGGGCGGCGCCCCCCTTTCCTTCCTCCTCTCCCCTCCTTCCTTCCTCTCCTACTCCAACTAGGGAAGGGGGGAATCCTACTCCTTGTGGGTGTAGGACTCCCCTAGGGCGCGCCATAGCGAGGGCCGGCCCCTTCCCTCCTCCACTCCTTTATATATGTGGGGAGGGGGGCACCCCAAACACACACAAGTTGATCATTGATCTTTTAGCCGTGTGCGGTGCCCCCTCCATAGAAACACACCTCGGTCATATCGTTGTTGTGCTTAGGCAAAGCCCTGCGCCGGTAACTTCATCATCACCTTCATCACGCCGTCGTGCTGGTGGAACTCTCCCTCGAAGCTCTATTGGATCGTGAGTTCGTGGGACGTCACCGAGCAGAACATGTGCAGATCGCGGAGGTGCCGTATGTTCGGTACTAGGACCGGTCGATCATGAAGACGTACGACTACATCAACCGCGTTGTCATAACGCTTCCGCTTACGGTCTACGAGGGTACATGGACGACACTCTCCCCTCTCATTGCTATGCATCACCATGATCTTGCGTGTGTGTAGGATTTTTTTTGAAATACTACGTTCCCAATCATATCATGCATATCTTCTTCGTTGTCTGGCGGAGGTGGAGGCTCTTCCTCATCGTCAGCGTCATCATTTAACTTTTCAAGCATAATTATGTCTCTTTGATTTACAACTTCCTCACCATCAATCCGTGCGTCGTCGTCGTTTGGGTTCTAGTCAACATAACCCAAGTCATCATCATCCTTGTTTCGGACCACGTCATCATGTTCCTCTTGAAAGAACACTCCCTCGTATGTCATGGGGTTTATGTTGTAGTAATCATCAACGTTCGGGTCCGGTAGCTTACCATGTGGCGACACCTTGAACACAACTTCCCAACCCTATAGGTACTCTTTCTGGCATGGGTAAGGCAGATAATATACTTGTGTGGCCTGTGTAGCGGAGATAAAGAGATCAACTTTGTATTGTATCGAGACACCTTATTGTGCAGCGTGGGAACATGGTTCGGATAGTAGGCTGTCCTGAGGTCTGCCACCTCCTCTAGGATAACTGCCTCAGCTATGGAAGCTTCAATCTTAGCTTTGTTTCCACATTTCTGTCTCAGATGCTTGTTCTGTCTCTCAGGGCCGTACTGCCAACGATTCTGCACAGGCCCCCCCCCCCAACAATACCTCGTTCGCGAGGTGCAAAATGAGATGTGTCATCAGAGTAAAGAAGCATGGTGGGAAGATCTTCTCTAGCTTGCATATCAACTCCGGCGCCTTCTTATGCATTTCTTTTATCTTCTGAGGACATACTTCTTTAGCACAAAGCATGCAGGAGAAATGGCTTAACTCCGCAAGAACACACAGACATGCTCGGGAACATAGCCATGAACCATCACCGGCATAATCCGCTCAATCCATACATGATAGTCAGGACTCTTGAGCCCGGTCACTTTGCCCGTTGAAAGATTGACCCCCTTACTTATATTTGACGCATAACCATCAGTGAACTTCACGACATGTTTCAGCCACTTGAATGCCTCCATCTTATGATCCTTTAAAAGTTCGAAGTCAGCATCTGGCTTGAACCAAGATTTTCGACTGCCTGTGGGAGGCTGCATGTGTAGATGTGGTCTATCACAAATATTCTGTTGATCGACTCTAGCATTAACATTATCCTTTGTCTTATCAGGAATGTTGAGGATCATGCGAAAAAGGGACTCTGCGACATTCTTTTCGGTGTGCATCACGTCGATGTTGTATGGAAGCTGCGTGAAGGGAGTAATGTGAGTCCAGTTGTGCGTCTCACCATATCCTTCAAAGCATTTTCCTTTACCTTTTTGCTTTGCCCTCGTCCTCGTCTTCGCCTATGGCTTTGCCTTGCCTTTGCCTTTCCCTTCGCCGACAGGCTTAAGAGCTTTCAGCTGAGGAAGCACATCCGCACCAGAAAACGTTGGAACTCTTCTCGTCTTCCCTATCAGGATGGTCTGGAGGGAGGAACTGTCGATGCAGGTCAAAGGCAACATACTTGCCACCCTTCTTCAGCCAAGGGAAAATCAAGGACTGCATGCAGACAGGGCAAGGCATCTTTCCACTTGTACACCATCCACAGAACAGGGCATAGCCGGGAAAGTCATGCATGCAATACTGTAGCCAAACTTTCATCAAGAATTTTGTTTGCAGATGCCGGTCGTATGTCAACCTTGGGAAGTACCAAGAATGGTGCAAATCATCCACCAATGTCTGCATAAACACACTCAAATTCTTCCCGGGATATTCAGGCCCCGGAATTATAAGCGACATGAACATGGTCTTGCATTGCATTATGGCGCCGAGAGGGAGATTGAGCGGAATAAAAAATACGGGCCAGCGGCTGTATGGATTAGACAACATACCAAATGGATTGAACCCATCACCTGTTATAGCAATTCTGACATTCCCAGCCTTGGCTGCTTCCTCCGGGTACTCTATATCGAATGCCTTCCATGCTTCACCTTCTGATGGATGTACATTTTTTTTGGATTGTACCTTTTCGCTTCCTTGTGCCACTTCATCATTTTGGCAGACTCGGTGATGGAAAGGCGCTACAGTCTTTTTATAAAATCAAGATACCGAAGAATCTTCACAGGGACTTTTAGCTGCTGCTTCTGACCATGCTCATCGACCACCTCAATATACCGAGAGGAACCACACTTCCTACAGTAGTTTTCATCCGCATACTCATGCCTAAACAAAAGGCAATTCTTTGGACAAACATGTATTTTCTCATAATCCATGGAGAGCGCCTTCATGATTTTCTTCGTAGCGTACATGGTTTTCGGCAGTTCATGGCCCTCAGGCAGGCTGTTAGCCCATACTCCTAGAAATGCTTCGAAGCAACCTCGGCTACAGCCGTACTCAGCCTTGACTGCCATTAGTTGCGAGATGGCATCCAGCACAGACAGCTTGGCACCCTCATAAAGAGGTTTCTTTGACGAGGCTAAGATATGCAGGAAGGCCTTTGCGGTTTCCTCCGGCTCCTCCGGTTCATTCGCTGAATGTGATGGAGGTGTCGGCTGTGCAACAAAGACATCATCTAGCATGTCTCTAACCCCATTGTCCTCATAACCAATGACGCGTTGTCGTATCACCTCCTCTCTACCACGGTACTGCTGGGAAAAGTTTATCAGCATATTAAAGTTGGGCATAAATCCATGCGTGCGAAGGTGCTTAGTCATCTCACTCTTAACTCTGCGCAGATGTCTCTTACATTTGGGCACGGGCATTCTGGCACAATCCTCATTGGACTATGGAATATCTCTTTCAAAAACACATCAGTTTTCTTGACCCACTCTGTCATTACTTGATTCCGACGGAAAAACCCACTATACATCCACTGATTATCTGCCATCTCTCCTTTATTAGAAGCCACATGTAACATCCCAAATTTTCAATTTGGAATGTTTTACAATTATTAGCTAAGCATCTATGCATTTTTTTTATTTGAGTGTCATTTGGAAGTTTCAGAGGCATTTGAGTTTTATCTGACTTTGGATTCAACTTGGCATCTAAAATTTATTTCAAAAATCCCTCACAAATACTAGTTCAAAAGTATGAGAGGAGCGAACATGACACTCCAAAAAGTCAGAAGAAAACAATGCCGAAAGTTTTGAATTCAAATTTGAGTTTCATTTGGATTTTTAGAAAAATATTTTTTATAAAGTTTTTATTTAGCCTCTGAAAAATAGTTCATCTTGTAGGATTTATTTTTCCGAATTTTTTGATATCTTTATATTATTTTCTATCTTTATATATAAAAATATGTTATATATAAAAATATATTATTTTCTATCTTTATATTTTTTGTTTCGCAGTCTAATTAAAAAAAGTAAAAAAAAAACGCAGCCAAGCAGGCCCATGCCCATGCGCTTTCTTCTTCTTCCTCTCATCGTTACATAAAGTTGTACGCAGGCACGCATGGCAGCACCCCACCCAAGCGCCCCACCCCTTACCTCCTCTCCCTCGCCCAGAAACTGCTATGAACGGAACCCCCTCACATTCCTCTACCCCTTCCCCTTCACTAGTGCACCTTAATTCCTTCTCTAATGGCCACCATGAGAGCTTGAAACTGCAGCCATTAACACCTCTTGCCCCACCCAACTCTGGACCTCCCCAAGCCCTATAAAAGGCACCCCGCGAGCCCCTCTCACCCCTCGTCCGAAGCCCTCTCCTTCTGGAGCTTTTCCCCCTCCCTAACCTCGCCAATTGCTCGCCGGAGTTCGTGAATTCCGGCGACCTCTCACCGTGTGTACATGAAGCTATCTACAACCACACCTTCATCAAGTGGTTCACCTCATCGTCCTCTACACCGTCCTGCACGCATCCTTCGGCGAAGCACACCGGAGCCGTCTTCTTCCTCGTCTCCGGCGACAAGTCCGGTGAGCACCAGCCAGCCAATCAGAGAGCGCCACTTGTCTCTGGCCGAATTTTTGTTCTTTTTCCAGTATTTTTCTAATATCAGATTCTATACCAAATCTTGTTTCTAGTATATCTTTTAGTCTATAGATCCGATTCAGTTGATTCTTTTTCCTACGGGTTCGTAGAAATATCCTCTATCCACAGAACCAAACGAAATATATTTTTGAAAATTTAAAAAATTTGAATTCAAGCAGATCTGAATTCAAATTTCGTTAGGCCATAACTTGAGTTTTGTAACTCCGTTTTGGGTGATTCTTTTTGCTAATCGAAGCTTGTGACATGTACCTTCTGTTAAAAGCAAAACCATTTATCTTTGTTGCTATAAAAATTACATTCTGTACAAAAACTTTATTTTCGTGTTTTTGGAGTTTTCCGAAGTCTTTTATTTGTTTTCTTTTTGGATCCTTGCTTGTATGCTTATGTATGTTATTGCTTGCTTATGCTAGATCATCCGGAGTGCGAAGCTTGCTACTACGAATCTTGAGAGTTCAACGAACGTCAGCAAGGCAAGTTCACACTTTGATCATAATTTTCAATACCCAATTTCTACTATGCATTAGTTTCACCCTCAAAGATTGCATGAGTAGGATTGGGAACTTGTGGATATGCTTTGTAGTTTATGTGGTAGGAACCTATGCCCTTTTATCACCCCGGGATATATTCGTTATATCATATATTGCTTAGCCATGCTCGTAGTCGGGGATTGGTATGTGTGATCCATGCAAGTTGCGAGAGATAATAATTTTCGGGACAACATAAGGTGGCAACTTTAATACACATCTGGGTGGATTGTTTGGGGCACCTGGAGAAACCAGTGCTTGCCCAAGGGGAATCCCGGAGTACTCGTGTGATTACCCTAGGTCCGCCACCCAGGCTCAAAGGGATCATAAGATATTTCATGCCTAGAAACTTCCGTGTGCAGCCACAAGCCATTATGGGCTCTGGCATAGTTGAGTAAGTTGTGTGACCTCTTTCCGTGGCAGACTAGCTGATGTAGGGGAAAAGTGCGCAAACCTCTACAGAGTGTACAAACTAATCATGATTAGCCGTGTCCCCGGTTATGGACAACTTGAGTATCTAGAAGTGAATTATTGGTTGATCTCATCACTCTTTTTAATGAAATTATTGGGTTACTAATAACTTGGGAATTTTTGGATTGAGTTGGAGGAACCTTCTCAATAATGGCATTTTAATTTTGTAGTAAATAAAAAAATTATTCCTTTGTTGTAGGGTAAAATTGGCTTTATGCAAAAAATTAAACTTAGAGCCTCCACCGGCTAAATTTGCATATAGAGATAGTCTTCTTCATTATTATTATTCTATGGTGTGAAATTGCCAGCATATTCCATGTGCTGACCTACACGGCTGCAACGTCTCATGTTGCAGAGTTTTCCGACGAGGATTAAAGGTGCGATAGGTCGTTGTTCTGCACTCAGTTTGCCGTGGAGTTGGATGGACTCATTTACCTTCGATGCTTCCATAGTTATTTTTATTTAGATGGCCTTTGGCCATATTATTGTAATAAATACTCTTTTGATGACCTCGATGTAATAAAGTGTGTGATTGAACTCTGTTATAATTCATCAAGTACTGTGTGTGTCAGCATACTGATCCAGGGATGACACTTAAGCACAGAGACTTCGATCCATTGGGTCGGGTCGCTACAAGATGGTATCAGAGCACACGCTGACTGTAGGATGCGACCACTAGGAAATGGAAAACCATAAGAAGAAAACTCTATTTTACCACTTCCTTATATATCCGTTGGTCTGTACTCTTCTCTATTCATTTCTATCTCTTCTCTACTTCAATTCAATAGTTGTTGAACCCCATGACCAAGTTGCTCAGCTGATGAGACCAAGACCCATGAAGACATCATTGACGAAGAAGAAGCTAGAATTGACTTTGATTTGAGAAGATTTAGTTCAAACCACCAGTACCAAATGGAGTCCAACGAATGATTGCGGTAGTATGAAGAGATCATATCTCTTGTGGATATGACCTTACATGTAGGTTTTGCTTGTGTGGTGTGATTTGTGTGAATTGCTTGATTTGAAGTTTTATTGCTATCATAAGCATATGGGTAGTGATTTCTCTCATTAGGCTCTTATTATATTCTAATTTCTCATCCACGCTAAACCGAACTGATGCCTTCGAGACGTTACCCGGAACTCCCACCGGAACTTACCCACTTGATCCAGAACCAGTATGCCCTCATGCAGCTACTCATCCAAAATCAGAACCAGAACAACAATAACAACAACCCACCGTCACTACCCCAGAGGGGAAACGGATCAAATATGTGTCGAGGCATACGCCAAGGAGGACTCAAGTGAATTCTCTTTCGGGAGTTGTTCAGGAGGAAGTACCAGTTGTCAAGGATTATCTCGATGTATTCCCCAAGGAATTGCCCGGCATGCCACCAGATCGGGACATAGAGTTTTTTATTGAATTGTTACCAGTCACTGGACCAATATCCAAGAGACCGTATCGGATGCCCGCAAATGATCTGGAGGAAATTAAGAAGCAGATTAAGGAATTATTGGAGAAAGGTTATATTCGACCGAGTTCATCACCTTGGGGAGCCCCAGTGCTTCTAGTTGAGAAGAAGGATGGATCCTTGAGAATGGTTGTGGATTACCGTGCGTTGAATGAGGTGACGATCAAGAACAAGTACCCTCTGCCGACGATCAATGATTTGTTTGACCAGCTACAAGGAGCAAAAGTTTTCTCAAAGATCGATCTTCGATCTGGATATCACCAGCTGAAGATTCAAGAACATGATATACCCAAGACAACCTTTACCACGAGATATGGGCTTTATGAGTATACGGTCATGTCTTTTGGTTTGACTAATGCCCCTGCCTATTTTATGAGTATGATGAATAAGGTATTCATGGAGTTCTTGGATAAGTTTTTGTAGTATTCATTGATGACATATTGATTTACTCGAAGAATGAAGAAGAACACAAGGAACATTTGCGCTTGGTTCTTGAGAAGCTCAGGGAACATCAGTTATATGCAAAGTTCCGCAAGTGTGAATTCTGGTTGAAGGAAGTTGGATTTCTCGGACATGTTATATCAGGGGAAGGAATAGCAGTGGATCCTTCGAATGGAAGGCACCCACCTCAGTCGGAGAGATTCGCAGTTTCCTTGGACTTGCAGGATATTACCGAAGATTTATTGAGAATTTCTCCAAGATCGCAAAGCCCATGACAGAGTTATTGAAGAAAGACACCAAGTTTAATTGGTCCGAGGAATGTGAGGCCAGTTTTCAGGAGTTGAAGAAACGTTTGGTCACAACCCCAGTGCTAATTCTTCCGAATATACGCAAGGATTTTCAGGTATATTGCGACGCTTCTCGTCAGGGACTTGGAGGTGTTCTTATGCAAGAAGGAAGAGTTGTTTCATATGCCTCACATCAACTTCGACCCCTTGAGCGGAATTAGGCCACGCATGATTTGGAGTTAGCAGCCGTAGTGCATGCACTCTAGACCTGGAGGCATTTTCTTATTGGAAATCATTGTGATGTTTACACGGATCACAAGAGTTTGAAATACATCTTCATGCAGAAGGAGTTGAACCTCAGGAAGAGAAGATGGTTGGAGCTCCTAAAAGATTATGACAGGAAATTGCACTATCACCCAGGAAAGGCCAATGTTGTGGCAGATGCATTGAGCCGCAAGAGTTATGTCAATACCCTCACAGCATGAGGATTACCTCAAGAGCTAATTGATGATCTCAGAGATCTTCGATTGGAGATAGTACCACGAGGTTTTGTTGCCGCAATGGAAATTCAATCCACTTTGTTGGGAAAGATCCGAGAAGCCCAGGCGTTAGATAAAGATATTGCAGAAATAAAGGAAAGGATGAACCAAGGAAAGGCAGAAGGATTTCGTGAGGATGAACACGGAACCATATGGTTTGAGCAGCGTATTTACGTGCCCAATGACACAGAGATCAGGAAGTTGATTCTTCAGGAGGCTCATGATTCGCCTTATTCGATACACCCATGAAACACCAAGATGTATTTGGACTTGAAGGAAAGTTTCTGGTGGACAGGTACGAAGAAGGATATTGCCGAATATATAGCAGTATGTGACATATGTCAGAGAGTTAAGGGAGAGCACCAGAAACCAGCAGGATTACTTCAACCTTTGCCGATACCGGATTGGAAGTGGGACAAGCTTGGCATGGACTTCATTACAGGATTACCCAGGACCCGATCACGCTATGATTCTATTTGGGTAGTAGTTGATCGCTTGACCAAGGTAGCTCACTTCATCCCCGTGAAAACCACATATACAAGTGCTAAGTTGGGCAAGATATATATGACCAGGATCGTATGCATGGAGTTCCGAGGACCATCGTATCAGATAGGGGAACACAATTTACCTCAAAGTTTTGGCATCAGTTACACGAAACTTTGGGTACGAGGCTAGAATTCAGTACAGCCTTTCATCCGCAGACAGATGGGCAGACCGAGAGAGTCAATCAGATTCTGGAGGACATGTTGAGAGCTTGTGCGCTAGATTATGGATCTAATTGGGATGATAATTTGCCATACGTAGAATTCTCATATAACAACAGCTATCAAACTAGTTTGAAGATGGCCCCTTTCGAAGCTTTGTACGGAAGGAGGTGCAGGACACCATTGATGTGGGATGGAGTTGGAGACCGTAAATTATTTGGTCCCGACCTTATCAGAGATTCGGAGGAGAAAGTCATGTTGATCCGTGACAGACTCAAAGTAGCCCAATCCAGGCAGAAGAGTTATGCTGATGCTAAACGCAAGGAAGTAACCTACGAAGTCGGAGAGAGAGCATATCTTCATGTGTCTCCACTTCGAGGAGTTAAACGGTTTGGAGTTAAAGGCAAACTAGCACCATGATTTGTGAGGCCATACAGAATTTTGGAACGCATGGGTGAAGTTGCCTACAAGTTGGAATTACCCGAAGCCTTGTCAGGAGTTCATGATGTGTTTCATGTTTCCCAGTTGAAGAAGTGCCATGCGGAGATGGCCGATATTCCTTTGAGAGATACAGTGCAACTAGAAGCCATACAGTTGGATAGTGATCTGACCTATGAGGAGAAGCCCGTCAAGATTCTCGAAACAGCAAGCAGGGTTACCCGCAGCAAGGTCATCAAGTTTGCAAGGTTCAGTGGAGTCATCATACTGAGGAAGAAGCCACCTGGGAACGCGAAGAAGATCTTCGACAGGATCACCCACACCTTTTTGCTAGCCAAACAGAATCTCGAGGGCAAGATTCATCTTAAGGGGGGTAGGTTTGTAACATCCCAAATTTTCAATTTGGAATGTTTTACAATTATTAGCTAAGCATCTATGCATTTTTTTATTTGAGTGTCATTTGGAAGTTTCAGAGGCATTTGAGTTTTATCTGACTTTGTATTCAACTTGGCATCTGAAATTTATTTCAAAAATCCCTGACAAATACTAGTTCAAAAGTATGAGAGGAGCGAACATGACACTCCAAAAAGTCAGAAGAAAACAATGCCGAAAGTTTTGAATTCAAATTTGAGTTTCATTTGGATTTTTAGAAAAATGTTTTTTATAAAGTTTTTATTTAGCCACTGAAAAATAGTTCATCTTGTAGGATTTATTTTTCTGAATTTTTTCATATATATATTTTATATATAAAAATATATTATTTTCTATCTTTATATTTTTTTGTCTCGCTATCTAATTCAAAAAAAAGTAAAAAAAAACGCAGCCTAGCAAGCCCATGCCCATGCGCTTTCTTCTTCTTCCTCTCATCGTTACACAAACTTGTACGCACACACGCATGGCAGCACCCACCCTAGCGCCCCCACCCCTTCCCTCCTCTCCCTCGCCCAGAAACTGCTCTGAACGGAACCCCCTCGCATTCCTCTATCCCTTTCCCTTCACTAGTGCGCCTTAATTCCTTCTCTAATGGCCACCATGAGAGCTTGAAACTGCAGCCATTAACACCTCTTGCCCCACCCAACAATGGACCTCCCCAAGCCCTATAAAAGGCACCCCGCTAGCCCCTCTCACCCCTCATCCGAAGCCCTCTCCTTCTGGAGCTTTTCCCCCTCCCTAACCTCGCCAATTGCTCGCCGGAGTTCGTGAATTCCGGCGACCTCTCACCGTGTGTACATGAAGCTATCTACAACCACACCTTCATCAAGTGGTTCACCTCATCGTCCTCTACACCATCCTACACGCATCCTTCGCCGAAGCACACCGGAGCCGCCTTATTCCTCGTCTCCGGCGACAAGTCCGGTGAGCACCAGCCAGCCAATCAGAGAGCGCCACTTGTCTCTGGCCGAATTTTTGTTCTTCTTCCAGTATTTTTCTAATCTCAGATTCTATACCAAATCTTTTTTCTAGTATATCTTTTAGTCTATAGATCCGATTTAGTTGATTATTTTTCCTACGGGTTCGTAGAAATATCCTCTATCGAGAGAACCAAACGAAATATATTTTTGAAAATTTTAAAAATTTGAATTCAAGCAGATCTGAATTCAAACTTCGTTAGGCCATAACTTGAGTTTCGTAACTCCGTTTTGGGTGATTCTTTTTGCTAATCGAAGCTTGTGACATGTACCTTCTGTTAAAAGAAAAACCATTTATCTTTGTTGCTGTAAAAATTACATTCTGTACAAAAACTTTATTTTGGTGTTTTTGGAGTTTTCCGAAGTCTTTTATTTGTTTTCTTTTTGGATCCTTGCTTGTATGCTTATGTATGTTATTGCTTGCTTACGCTAGATCATCCGGAGTGCGAAGCTTGCTACTACGAATCTTTAGAGTTCAACGAACGTCAGCAAAGCAAGTTCACACTTTGATCATAATTTTCAATACCCAGTTTTTACTATGCATTAGTTTCACCCTCAAAGATTGCATGAGTAGGCTTGGGAACTTGTGGATATGCTTTGTAGTTTATGTGGTAGGAACCTATGACCTTTTATCACCCCGGGATATATTCGTTATATCATATATTGCTTAGCCATGCTCGTAGACGGGGATTGGTATGTGTGATCCATGCAAGTTGCGAGAGATAATAATTTTCGGGACAACATAGGTGTGGGTGGATTGTTTGGCGCACCTGGAGAAACCAGTGCTTGCCCAAGGCTAATCCCGGAGTACCTGTGTGATTACCCTAGGTCCGCCACCCAGGCTCAAATGGATCATAAGATATTTCATGCCTAGAAACTTCCGTGTGCAGCCACAAGCCATTATGGGCTCTGGCATAGTTGAGTAAGTTGTGTGACCTCTTTCCGTGGTAGACTAGCTGATGTAAGGGAAAAGTGCGCAAACCTCTGCAGAGTGTACAAACTAATCATGATTAGCCGTGTCCCCGGTTATGGACAACTTGAGTATCTAGAAGTGAATTATTGATTGATCTCATCACTCTTCTTAATGAAATTATTGGGTTACTAATAACTTGGGAATTTTTGGATTGAGTTGGAGGAACCTTCTCAATAATGGCATTTTAATTTTGTAGTAAATAAAAAAATTATTCCTTTGTTGTATGGTAAAATTGGCTTTATGCAAAAAATTAAACTTAGAGCCTCCACCAGCTAAATTTGCATATAGAGATAGTCTTCTTCATTATTATTATTCTATGGTGTGAAATTGCCAGCATATTCCATGTGCTGACCTACACGGCTGCAACGTCTCATGTTGCAGAGTTTTCCGACGAGAATTAAAGGTGTGATAGGTCGTTGTTCTACACTCAGTTTGCCGTGGAGTTGGATGGACTCATTTACCTTCGATGCTTCTGCAGTTATTTTTATTTAGATGGCCTTTGGCCATATTATTGTAATAAATACTGTTTTGATGACCTCGATGTAATAAAGAGTGTGATTGAACTCTGTTATAATTTATCGAGTACTGTGTGTGTCAGCATACTGATCCAGGGATGACACTTAAGCACAGAGACTCCGATCCATTGGGTCGGGTCGCTACACCACACAACAAAATTAAGGATTCATTTAAATTACTCACACCAATATTTTATTTTTTACAAGGTTGACGAGAAACGACATTTAATCCACCTACATCTCTAATAGGTAAAGATGGGTCCTAATCCCACCTGAGAATGTGTAGATTGAGTACGTTGTCCATGCTCTACCCCATTCTGAGACAAAATTTTGGCAGCACCTCCCCGCTGTTCTCCAAATACACGTCTCAGCAAAATGCCAAGAGAATATGCATCCGGAGAACAACAGGGAGGCGCCACCGAAATTCTGTCTCGGAACAGGGTAGAGCATGAACAACGTACCCAATCTACACATCCTTGGGCTGTCCATGGAAAGCACTTGACAATCCGAAAGAGCTGCAGTGAGAAATATGCAATTGAATGCATATTTATCGATGTAACCCTTTCAGGCGGGAGACGCCTAGGTTACGCGACTTGATGTGAAAATGAAATCTACTTAAAAGAGGGTAGGAGGTGAAGGTGGATTCATAGCTCACCCTTCGCTGTAGAGGAAGTAGTCGAGCAGCGGCAGGATCATGGACGACGAAGGTTCCAGGGAGATGAGATACCACAAAGCCTGTAAATTTTACCGAGTCAAAAAATTTGAGGGCATCACATCACATAAACCATTGACACTTTAAACTATAGAAAATATCTTATTTCGTCAACTGTCAAATTTTGTCCTTCAATTTTTTTAACATGATCGTCATGATAAAATAACCACTCATCTTATATCAGTTTCGGAGCACATCTCACATAGCTTTTTTAACTAAGTGACTCAAGTTGCTTTTTTTAACTATGATAATTCATTTTCGGTCTCGAATTTCACCTACATCACAACATTCATCCATCTATCAATGTAACAACATCACAACATCTAACATCCAACCATGCAGCCATTCATCCATCCAATATTAGCAAAATAATGCAAAAAAAGGTAGCTCACTGACGGGCGAGGCAGGGGCCGTTGGTGGAGGGCTGGAGGAATATGCACGGGAGGGCCGGGGCGGGGCGGGGCTGGCCGGAGAAGCAGACGAGGGCGCCCGCCGCCGCTACCAGCAACGCTGGTCGGGGAGGGACGCGGGCCAGCCGGAGACGCGACCTGCCGTGGTCGAGGCGGCCGCCGCGCGGTCGGGGGGAGGACGGGGCGGCGGTGGTGTCGGGAGGAGGCCGGGGTGCCGGTGGGTGGCGGCGGCAGCGGCTGATACGTCTCCATCATAACTATAATTTTTGATTGTTCCATGCCAATATTCTACAACTTTCATATACTTTTGGCAACTTTTTATACTATTTTTTGGGACTAACATATTGATCCAGTGTCCAGTGCTAGTTCCTGTTTGTTACATGTTTTTTGTTTCGCAGAATATCCATATCAAACGGAGTCCAAACGGAATAAAAACGGACGGAGATTTTTTTTGGAATATATATGAATTTTGGGAAGCGGAACCAACATGAGACGATGCCCGAGTGGGCCACGAGGAAGGGGGCGCGTCCACCAGGGGCAGGCGCGCCCTAGGCCCTCGTGGACACTCCGTAAGGCGGTTGATGCCCTTCTTTTGCCGCAAGAAAGCTAATATCCAGATAAAAACCGTGTCAAAAATTCAGCCCAATGGGAGATACGGATCTCCGGGAATATAAGAAACGGTGAAGGGCTAGAATCTGGGAACGCATAAACAAAGAGGGATAGAGAGACAGATCCAATCTTGGAGGGGCTATCGCCCCTCCGCCGCTATGGAGACCATGGACCAGAGGGGAAACCCTTCTCCCATCTAGGTAGAAGGTCAAGGAAGAAGAAGAAGGAGGGGAGCTCTCTCCCCCTCGCTTCCGGTGGCATCGGAGTGCCACCGGGTCCATCATCGTGTGACGGCGATCTAGACTAACACCTCTGTCATCTTCACCAACATCTCCATCACCTTCCCCCATCTATCTACAACAGTCCACTCTCCCGCAACACGTTGTACCCTCTACTTGAACATGGTGCTTTATGCTTCATATTATTATCAAATGATGTGTTGCCATCCTATGATGTCTGAGTAGATTATCGTTGTCCTATCAATGATTTGTGAATTGCAATGATTGATTCAAATTGCTTGTGGTTATATTGCTGCCTTTGGTGCCCATCATATGATCGCGTGCATGGATCACACCATAGGGTTAGTTGTATGTTGATAGGACTACGTATTGGAAGGCAAGAGTGACAGAAGCTTCAACCTAGCGTAGAAATTGATGCATACGGGATTGAATGGGGACCAATATATCTTAATGCTATGGGTGGGTTTTACCTTAATGAACATTAGTAGTTGCGGATGCTTGCTAATAGTTCCAATCATAAGTGCATAGAATTCCAAGTAAGGTATGACATGCTAGCAGTGGCCTCTCCCACATAAAACTTGCTATCGGTCTAGTAACGTAGTCAATTGCTTAGGGGCAATTTCGCAACTCCTACCACCACTTTTCTACACTCATTATATTAACTTTATTGCTTCTTTATCTTAACAGCTCCTAGTTTATATTTAGGTGCTCTTTATATTCTTGCAAACCTATCCCACAAAAACCAAAAACTACTTCTAGTTTCATACTTGTTCTAGGTAAAGTAAACGTCAAGCGTGCGTAGAGTTGTATCGGTGGTCAATAGTGTAAGTGCATCTAGTGCCACCCCTAGTGGTTTTGGAGTATTGACGACAAACCTGGTTGAGGGACTAATGTGTTTGTGAGAATTGCAGGATAACACAGGTAGTAGTCCCTCATTGATTCGGTTAACCTACCAGAGATGACCCCTAAAAATGTATGAAGACATTGATATCAGTGGTGGTATATGAAGATAATCATATTGAAGACTATAACTTGAGACGACATTGTGTGAAGACTGTGGAGAGCGAAGACATAGATGGTTCGCTGTTTCCTTTTCTTCTTTGTTGAGTCATAGGAACCACCGTACTGTTAAGTGGGGTCCAAGTGAACTAAGTCAGAGTGACTGAAGTGATGCTCAACCAAATCCTATGTCTTCGAGCGAAGACTATGAGAGCAAATCTTATCCAGAGGCGGATGAGTCAGCTTTACTTGGAGCTCAAGTAAAGTTGCCGTGTGTGTTTGAAATCTGACCGTTGGAACACGTGTCAGTTCCTTAGTAACCCAGTGTCACTTCGGACAAATCAGGTCGGGTTGCCCAGTGGCTATAAATAGCCCACCCCTACACCATAAATTGGTGGCTGCTCAGAGTTATTGCACGGCTCTTATCGTTTGAGAGCAACCCACCTCCGAAGCATTTGAGAGAAAAATCCTTGCGAGGACAAAGCCCAAACACCCAGAGCCAAAGAGTGTTAGGCATCACTAAAGTCTTTCTGTCTGTGTGACCTGAAGACTTATTACACTTGAGGACTGTGTTTCCTCCAGCCGGTTAGGCGTCGCGTTCTGAGCATCCAAGAGTCATTGTGGATTGCCGGTGAACGAAGTCTGTGAAGGTTTGGAAGTCTACCTTGAAGACTTACCAGAGTGATTGGGCGAGGACTAGGTGTCCTTAGCTCAAGGGGAACAAGGTGAAGATGCGGTCTTCTGAGTTAAATCTCAGCCTCCCTAACCAGACGTACAGTTGTCACAGCAACTTGAACTGGTCTAACAAATCATTGTCTTCCCCGAGCTACTAGTTCTATCCTTTCCTTCCCTTTAACTACTACTCTATGTTGTGAAGATATTGCATGCTTGCCTTATCTGATTGTCTTCACTGAGTATTTACTAGTTGTGATTGGCTTCATTCCTTCTTCCTTTATGATCACTACTGCCTAGTTGCTATTAGTCTTCATGCTTTCACTTCATACATGACTATGGCTTATCTAGTGTAGTCCACTTTCCGCTGCATACTAATAGGCTTGAGCTTATCGTTTGTCTTCGAAACTACCATGTTTTGAAGCATTTCATAAAAATCGCCTATTCACCCCCCTCTAGTAGATATACTGCACTTTCAATTGGTATCAGAGCAAGGTACTCCCTTGTTCTGTGTGATTCGGTTTAACCACCTGGAGTTTTAGCTATGTCGACTGCAGGGATAATCAAAGTCTCCGCTGCGTGCCCCGTCTTCGATGGCACCGAATATCCCTACTAGAAGAACAAGATGTGCATGCATCTTGAAGCCATTGTCGTGGACCTCTGGTTTATCGTCAAGAACGGCGTTCCCAAGACTGGTGAAGGCATCACCCCTGCTGATGTCAAGAGGCTCGTCCAATTGGATTCAACAGCCAAGAACATCATCTTTGGTCATCTGACCAAAGGACAGTACGGTCGTGTAAGTGCTCTGGACACGTCAAAGGAAGTTTGGGACTGGCTCTCAAAGGTCAATGAAGGAGTCTCTACCCAGAGAGATCAAAGGATCAGCGTCCTTCGCAATCTCTTCAATCGCTTCAAGAGACATGACAATGAGAATGTCCAGCACACTTTTGATCGTCTCACTGACATCACAAATGAGCTTCAAGCACTTGGCACCACTGAGATTACCAAGCATGAAATCGTCAAGACCCTTCTGAGATCACTCGACGGCTCATTTGATATCCTTGCACTGATGATTCAAGAATGCCCTGACTTCAAGACTTTCGATCTGTCTGATATACTTGAGAGGCTCAACACACATGAGTTCCAGCTATCTGAGAAGCGTGACATCTATGGTCCCAACTATGGCCGATCTCGCGCCTTAAAGGCAAAAGCTGTTTCCTCATCTGAAGAAGAATCTGACTGCAGTTCTGATGATCCTGAAGACATTGGAAAGGAGCTTGCCATGCTTGAGAAGAAGTTCCAGAAATTCACTAGGAAGAAAGGCTTCAGAAAGTCTTCAAGATCCAGCTCAAGAAATGATGAAGCTTCTACTCATGACTACAAGAAGAGAACATGTCATAAGTGCAAGAAACCTGGTCACTACATCTCTGAGTGCCCTCAGTGGGACAACGAGAAGAAGAAAAAGAAGAGCAAGGAATATGATTCTGATGACAAGAAAAAGAAGAAATACTCAAAGTCTTCTTCAAAGTATTCATCACACAATAAGAATTCATCTGGCAAGGCTCGTGCAATTGTTGGCAAGGAGATGGATTCTGAGGAAGAGTCTGCTTCTGAAGAAGCGGAGGTGGAGTCGGAGGAGGAGTCTGATTCTGGTGCTGCAAGTCTGGCTTTAGCCACTGCCTACGTGGGCAAGTCCATCTTCAACACTGAAGACAATGGCCACGTCCCCAACAATGATGCTGAGGACGACGACTCTGCACCCACCTTCAGCTTCATGGCACGCGGTGCCAAGGTAAAATCACACGATGCTTACTTTCAAACATCTAGTGAAGATGACTTTGATTGTGAATCAAAACCTAGCTACAAAACACTTGCTAAAATTGCACTAAACAGCAGAAACATATTTCAAAAACTGGTCACTACATCTCTGAGTGCCCTCAGTGGAACATATTGAAAAACTGTTAGACAAAAGCGATGACCTGTTGGACGCGGAAATGACCCGTTCTCAGTCCTTAATTGAAGACATAAAAAATCTTCATGTTAAGTACAAAGAACTTGAAGGTCTTTATGAATCGCTTTCAAAAACTCATGAAAAGCTTTCCCACGAATACATTCAAAGGAAACGAGAACTTGAGAAAGTGAAAGCGGCTCATGAAGATCTTCAAAAGGAGAATGAGTCACTCCGCGCACAACTGATCAGCTCCACTCACGAAGAGTTTGAACCACCATGTCTAAAATGCATTGAACGTGATAATGCTACATCTGTTGCTGAATGCTCTACTGCTGCCACTGTTGCAATATCTTCAACTATTGATGTGGTAACTAACCCCTCTGCCGAGGAAACCACTACTATTGCTGATGAAAACGCTAGGTTGAAGACTTTGCTTGAAACAGGGATGTACAAAAGCCTCAAAGGGCATCAGACTCTATGTGATGTCCTCAAAAAGCAGATACTGAACCGAAACCCTAGGAAAGAGGGTGTTGGGTTTGACAGGAAAATAAATGTTGATGGATCATACTGGAAGCCTGAGCAGTATCCCAAAACCACATGGGTTGCTGCATAGGAACCTACAGTGGATCCATCTACCTTATCTGGCTTCACTTGTGCTAATCCTGTTATCATTGATGAATCCTTTGATGCAAACTATAAACTATTTAAGAATCAAAATGGTGAAGTGTTTGCCAGGTATATTGGTACTAACTACAGGAATGGACCACCTATGAAGAAGATCTGGGTACCCAAAGTTTGTCTTGAGAAGCTTCCAGCAAATACTATCATGACACCCACTGGGATGAAGACAAATCCCAGACCAAAGGCTTCACATGGTCCTAAGGCTTCATACAGACAAAGGACTCATCTGAGTCACCCTAACGCGAATGTTTTGCAGGGAAACCATACTCAGACCCATGAATATGAGCGTGTTTCTTCAAACCGCTATGTTCATAAATCCAAGAATTTTTCTGCCTATTCTTATGAGTATTATTGTCCTCCTGCAAGACTATTTGCTAGGGCCCCAAAGCCAAAATTCTCAGATGCTGCTCTAAGACTCATTGCTTCTAAGCCACCCCTGAAGATGTGGGTGGTTAAGAAGAACTAACTTTCTCTTGTAGGGAAAGGTCTCCAGCCTATGATCAAAGGCTTCTGATGCTATTGCTGGGGACCTAAAACACTTGTTGGGCACAAGATCAAATGCCCAGAATAACTTACTGCTCATACTATTCATAAGTCACTTGTTGAACATCTCATCAGTCCTAACTTTCATCTAAGCTTTCGTAATCCACTTATGCATCAAATGTTTATGCTTCACAATGGCTTTTGGTGAAGCCTATCCTCCTAACTGCATTGTAGGGGGAGACACCAAAGTCTTCAGAATGGATTATGGATAGCGGATGCACAAATCATATGACTGGTGATCCGAAATCTTGTCATGGACTCAACTTTACGTCCATCCAACAAGAGTCACATCACATTTGCTGATACTGGTAAAAGCAAAGTGTTGGGTCTAGGTAGAGTTGCAATCTCAACAGATCAGCACATGGATAAAGTCATGCTTGTTGAATCTCTTGGCTTCAACTTAATGTCTGTCTCAATGCTTTGTGACTTAAACATGATTGTGATCTTTGGTAAATTTCGTTGCATTGTACTAATGGAATCTGACAAGTCTTTAGTATTTGAAGGATACTAAAAAGGTGATCTGTATATGGTAGATTTCTCAGCTGGACCGCAGATGGCCGTATGTCTACTAGCAAAAGCTTCAGAGTGCTGGCTCTGGCATCGAAGGCTAGGACATGCTGGCATGAGGAACTTGCACACTCTCGCAAAGAGAAAGCATGTCATAGGCATCGAGGAAGTCAAGTTCAAGAAAGATCATCTATGTGGTGCCTGTGAAGCTGGGAAGATGACTAGTGCCAAGCACCCCTCGAAGACAATCATGACGACATCTAAACCCTTTGAGCTGCTCCACATGGACTTATTTGACCCTACTCACTACTCCACATTCTCTACCACAGCCTGTCTCTATGGCTTTGTCATTGTTGATGATTACTCAAGATACACATGGGTGCACATAATACTCTACAAGACTGAAGTGCAAGATGTCTTCAGACGCTTCGCCAACCGTGCCATGAACAATTATGGCATCAAGATCAAACATATCTGAAGTGACAATGGCACTGAATTCAAGAACACTGGCCTCGATCTTTATCTGGATGAGATGGGAATCACTCATGAATTCTCAGCCCCATATACACCTCAACAAAATGGGATCGTTGAGCGCAAGAACAGAACTCTAATTGAGATGGCTCGGATGATGCTCGATGAGTACAAAACACCAAGAAGGTTCTGGCCCGAAGCTATTGATACTGCATGCCATGTCATCAACCGTGTTTATCTTCACAAGCTTCTGAAGAAAACATCCTATGAACTCCTCACTGGAATAAGCCAAATGTAAGCTACTTCAGAGTATGTGGAGCTAAGTGCTGGATCCTCATCATAAGTCAAAATTTGCACCCAAAGCTCATGAAGGCTTCATGCTCGGATATGGAAAGGACTCACACTCCTATAGAGTCTTCAACATTTCTCTCTATAAAACTGTTGAAACTGTGGATGTGAGGTTTGATGAGTCAAATGGATCACAAAGAGAGTCCCTACCAAATGTGCTAGATGAAGCTTCACCAAATGAATCTATCGAGCTAATGGGAACTGGTGAGATCATGCCTTCTGAAGCACAACCTGACGAGGAACTCATCATCTCTGCTCCAAATCAACCTGACGACAATGCTCAGCCTGAAGACAACACTTCTGATGAAGACAATGTACAGCAAGAGCAAAATCTTCGTCCAGCTCATCCTCGTGTTGCAAATGAAGTACAAGTTGAGAAGATAATTGATAGCATAAATGATCCTGGTCCACTCACTCGCTCAAGAGCAACACAGCATGCAAATTTCTGTGGGCACTTTGCTTTTGTCTCAATATCTGAACCCAAGAAAGTTGTTGAAGCTTTTGTGGAGCCTGAATGGATTAAAGCAATGCAAGAAGAGCTTCAACAGTTTGAGCTGAACAATGTGTGGGAACTTGTCAAGCGTCCTGATCCTCGAAAGCACAACATAATAGGCACAAAATGGATCTATCGCAACAAGCAAGATGAGCATGGTCAAGTGGTCAGAAACAAAGCTCGTCTCGTTGCTCAAGGATACACTCAAGTTGAAGGGATTGACTTCGATGAAACATTTGCTCCTGTGGCTAGACTTGAAGCTATTCGTATACTGCTAGCCTATGCAAATCATCACAACATACTTCTATATCAAATGGATGTAAAAAGTGCCTTTCTCAATGGAAGAATTGAAGAAGAAGTGTATGTTGGACAACCACCTGGCTTTGAAGACCCAAAATGTCCTGATATGGTATACAAGGTCAACAAGGCACTGTATGGCCTCAAACAAGCGCCTCGTGCTTGGTATGACACTCTCAAAGACTTCCTGAAGAGCAAAGGCTTCAAACCTGGATCCCTAGATCCCACACTCTTCACGAAGACATATGATGATGAGCTATTTGTCTGCCAAATCTATGTGGATGACATTATCTTCGGCTGCATGGACAAGAAATACAGTGATGAGTTTGGTCACATGATGCAAGAACAATATCAAATGTCCATGATGGGTGAGCTGAAGTTCTTCCTTGGTCTTCAAATTTGTCAGCAAAGCAACGAAATCTTCATATCTCAAGAGAAGTACCTTAAAGACTGCCTGAAGAAGTTTGGAATGCAGGACTACAAAGGGTACTCGACGCCAATGCCTGCTAAGCATCATCTGGGTCCCGACGCCAATGGTAAAGAGTTTGATCAACAGGTATACCGCTCCATGATTGGTTCTTTACTCTATTTATGTGCATCTAGGCCAGATATTATGCTTAGTGTTTGCAATTGGCAGATATCTTCACAAAGCCCTTGTATGAGAAAAGGTTTTGCAAATTGCGGTGTGAGCTAAATATCTTAGAATCCTCAAATGTCCTGTAATCATGCACACATCCTAACACTTATGCATATTGATGACTTAGATGTGCAACACACGAAGTAAAGTATATCTTCAATCAATGAAGACTTACATTCTAAGTGTGAATACATTAACATGGAATTTGACTTCGGAGCGCCACGATAATTGTGCGCCGTGTCTGGGTCTAATACTTCCTATACGGTGGGTAACGCCACCACCAAATTCTTGTTTGAAGCGTTTCTCGTGGCGTTACATTTGCAAAGTCTTCGCACTTGGTTTGTCTTCATATAGGACATATATATAGAATTGTGTTCTGTCCTCAACAGCATTCACTTATAGCTATGTCTTCGTATTTGAATCTTTTGGACTAAGTGAATGTGATCGGACCCTAACCTCTCTATGCTTTCTCATATCACAGTATGTCTATCCAAATCATATGCATTCTGTTGAAACAGTCGAATATCTTCTCTGCGTCCTTGTCAGCAGAAGATACGGAGACAAACTTTAAATCTGATTTTAATGCTCCATCCGTTATGCCTGAAACCCGGAGAAGACGGAACGACCACTCCGACAGTTGTGGTGTACGTGGGATCGTGGGACAACTCCCAATGCATTACATGACCGCCACGTGTCACTCGTACGTGAACCGTCAGGGGCACCTGAGTAATTACGCTGTGCCGTCTCCCATGCCTATAAATGCACGTCCCATCATGGTCAAAAGTTTCTTATACCACCTCTCCACCTCGACCAACCCTAGCGCCGCCGCTAGCTTTCGACGACGCCAGCGACGAAGCGCTTCGCTGCCGAAACTTTGTCGACGCCGTCCTCACGCTGGCCACGGACATCTTCTACTCCGCCGTCGCCGTAGTTGTCCTCCGTCGACAAGTTAGGGCACGGAAAACCGAACTGTTGGGCATCCAACTCCTACTCCGTCTAAGAAATTCATCGTGTGGTAAATAAAACTTGCTTTTTACCATCTTCTAGATCCATAAAGATTCTTCTACTTTACCACAAGAGGTTTCTGCCTACCTAGATATATAGATCTATCCTTTCTGCATCTCATATCTTGCCTAGTACATTCTCATATGCTTCAACTATAGTTAGATTCCTCACTTGTACTTATTCGTGGATTCGTACAAATCTGGAACCAACTCCCATGAGTGAATGTCTTCACACTATGAGGTCAAAGTCTTCAAAACTGTTCTAATCTTCAAAACTTCTGAGAATGCATATGACCTCTTCCCCTTCCCTCGCATCTCTAATGCTGTCACAGGTACATGTCCGTGGGAGAATCCCTTGGTTCTCATAGTCTGCATTCATTTTGCAGAGTTTTTGCAGCGTCACATTCATTCCCCTGAAGACAGTTCCTGTCTGACCAGCAGACCAAAGCATTTGCCTGTTTTGAAGCCATTCAATTTGAAGCCCTTCAGGTTGAAGCAAATGGCAACTGACAAGACAGTAAGAAAGGGTGGCAGACAGCGCCGTGGCAACACTTCCATTGATTTGCCTCCTGATCTCAGTGAGATATACAAGACTGATCCAGAGGAGGATTACAATCAGAGGAAGACACGAATCCAATGGATTCGAAGATACTGGGCTGAACAGTGGTTCAAGTATAGGTTCGTGACCCAATAGTATGCTGAGAAAAACGCCATCAAGCATCCATGGGGAGATATCACTCATAAAAATCTTCCCCCCAAGACTCGTGCTGAAGCCATTGCTCAAGGCTTCTATCCTTGCATGGTCAGAGGGCCTCAGCCTGCTGATGCTGATCCAAGCTCTCTGCTCTGGTGTCGCGACGACAATCTGTTCAAGCGAAATCTTCAATTCGCCAAGAACTCGGCCAAAGAGAACAAGAAGCTTTGGGGATTAGACTTCAATCCTGGCCCCTCTGCGCCCCGCGCTGATGGCACGCGCAAAGCTGAACCGAATCTGGTTGGGCCCTTCTACAGCCTAGAGGGCCTCATCAGTCACATAAGGGTTCAAGGGGCAGATGAGGATCA
The DNA here is from genome assembly GCA_902687465.1 of Secale cereale. NCBI lineage: Eukaryota > Viridiplantae > Streptophyta > Magnoliopsida > Poales > Poaceae > Secale > Secale cereale. Next base: position 843,177,314 of record LR738713.1, read on the forward strand.
GCCTGAAGCAGATGCTGACTGTGAAGAAGCACCTGCAACGCCGAAGCCCCAGAAGAAGAAATCAAAGGCTTCGAAGACTACTCCTCCAAAGGCATCTAGAGTGAAGCCTTTGGCCACTGCTCCACCTGCACCAAGTGTGCAATCTGAGGAACACTCTCGTATCTCCAAGAGCAGACAGCTGAAGAGGAAGCCAACACGCAACCCCAGTCCAGCTCTCACTCCTGATGCAATACTGAAGACTGCCAACGATGCCCTTGATCTCTCAAGTGATGAAGATCTTGGTGACGATGCTCTGGAGCTATTGATCAAGAGCAAGCAAGATGCTGAAATCTTCAATGATTTGCCGCTCTTTGACGTTGAAGTGCTCAATAACTTCATTGATGAATGGTTTGACACACCCAACCTGAGCTTCGACGATCTTCAACTTCCAGTTGGTCTCAGCGTCTCCTTCCATGGCGCCATTGCTTTTGAGATGGCTCTGGCTCAGAGAATTGTTGAGCTGAAGCAAAAGATAGACTATGAAAAGGCTCAGTTCAAGAAGCATGTGAACAACCTTAGCGTGCAAGAAATTCAAAACTTCAAGGTTATGATGCACGAGCTCAAGGACAGCGTGAAGAAGCTAAAGGTTCTCGTGAAAGAATCAAGGACTTGGCTGCCAAATGCGTTCAAGCATTTAATGAAGCTGAAAAGCGTAAGGCCCTTGGGCGTCCTGGCATTGACCCACAGATGGCTGCCAAGAAGAAGAAGCAACCAGTACCCGAAGCTGAAGAATCTGGGCAGGAAATGCCTCGCATAGTCTTCCCTGCTAGCATGACTGGCACGAAGCCTAAGGCAACCTCAACCACTTCAAAGCTCAAGAAGACTAAGGTGGCTGAAGCTGAAGCTCGCAAGCGTAAGCAATCTACTGATGAAGCTCCACCCACCAAGAAGCGCAAGACCAAGAGGGATAATGCTGCTTCCAAAGAGCCTATCTTTGTCGAGCCAATCTCAGTTGCTCGCCCTGCATCTGCCCAGAGAGAACGAAGACCGACTGTTCATGAGCCTGCTCCCACAGAGTCTAAAGACATTCCAGCTGTTGACCCCACCGCAGCTGAAGACATTGGTCCTCAAGACAATGTTGAAGATGATGAAGTCCTTCCTCAGATCGAATACAACATTGACTCTTCGCCTGTTCTCACAAACAGCGAACGCATCAGCATTGGTCGTCCATTGACGCCAATTGCTCAAGATGACTCGTGGGCTGATCACCGACAGGATACACAAGCCACTCCCCAGCAAACTCAAGACACCAGTACGGTGCTTGAAGATGGAGACTTTGAGGCCCAACAACCTCCATCTCCTCAGGCGTCGCCAGCTTTTCGCAGGCTTCGCAAAGGACCAAGTCCTCAAGTCGTCACCCCAAGTGTTCCAGAAGGAGTTGAGCAACCATCTGCACCTGATGTTGCTCCTACTGGAAACCCCTCAGAATCTGAAGCCAAAGCGGCTGAAGATATTCCGGCTGCATCAGCCGAAGAAGAACCACCCCAACAAGAAGAAGAACAACCCCATGTTGAAGAAGAACGTACTGCCACGCCCCTGTTCTCGAGGAGAACGTGTCCGACCCTCCAGCTCCTGTAGTGGAGGCTACAAATTCAGAGGCTGCCACCACCAACACTGAAGCCAATGACGTGGTCATGGCTGAAGCTTATGTGGCACCTGAAGTAACTACGCCTGAAGTAACTGCTCCTGAAGCCAGTGCTGCTCCTAAAGCCAGTGTTGTGCCTGAAGCTAATGCTGCACCTGACACCAATCTGCAGCTTGAAGAAAATGCCTCTGCTCCTGTTCCACCTACATGGCCTCATACCATTGAGCAAGCATACAACAAGGATGATCAGCTTGTTACTGTCCGGTGGCCTATTCTGATTCCGCCACCTACAACTGAACCGCGTGCTGCTGGTCCTCAGTTTGATCATCATGTTGCGCACATGCCCCAAGTTCAGAAGCCGAAGCCAAGACTGCCAAGGTTTCCAGGTATTGCAACCTCTTCAGGGTCATTCAATGCCAATAGCTTCACTGCGCACAACACCTTCTTTGACAGCGCCAAGAACCCATATTCCAAACCAAGAATATCATCAGATAGGTTCTAGAGCCATCAACAGCGCAGCTACTACTCAAGAGTACACTATGATCAAGGACGCATTTTCCCTCATATGCGTCTTGACACTGAAGCTATTGCTGGTCGACCCTACTTGGAGGAAGCTCTTGACTGCTTCCGTGATGCTGGCCCACTCAATTTTGTCCTAGATAAAGAGCATTGGAATGAAGAGCTGCTTCTGCAATTCTATGCAACACTCCACATCCGAGGCTACAGCAGGGATCCGAAGACATGGGTCCTTGAGTGGATGACATGCAATGTGCATCATGAAGCTAAAGCCTTTGATCTCATTGAGCTTACTGGCCTGCATACTCCAGGAGATCTCTATGAACCTGGCTGTCAATTGCACACTGAAGCCTTGGAGAGTATATTTCAGAAGCGTCAGCCCAACATGAGCCAAATGCTCAGCATGATGAAGCCTCTGCCAAGTGATGCTGAATACCCTAAGGAATTCTTTGTTGAAGACCTCGAGTACGTGCCGCGCACCATCTATCACATCATAAGGCGTACTCTATGGCCAATCATAGGACATTCTTCATCAGCCAAGCTTGAAGGCACTATGAAGACTTTGGTCTTCTATATCTTCAATGGCATCAGCTTCAATGCTCAAGATTTCTTCATTCGGCAAATGGCTATGTGTGGAGCTGATCTATTGGGTCTGAAATTTTATGCCCCTTAGATAATGCGCCTCATCAAGTTGCACTCAGCTGTCACCTATCAGCCCTCTGCTCGCAACCATCAGATTTTCTTGCCTGAGGTTGATATGTCAGCTGAAGCCATCTACCAAGAGCCCACTAAAGAGCCAGTTAGTCTTCACAATGCTGATCATCAAAGCTTCACTCAGCAGATTGAAGGGGTCCGAGCAGTCTCACGTGTTTATCCTCTGGCTGGCCGTACTCGTCTACCTCGACATGCTGAAACCGAAGCCACTGAAAGCACCATCGCTCAACGGCCTCAGAAGCGATCTCGTGTCCTGAACAACCGAGAGCTTCTAGTAGCCCTTCATCAGAAACAGGACAAGCATCACCTCTGGTTAAAGCGTCAGATGCAAAGCCTCTTGGTGGATGTCAATCACATTCGCAATCTTGCCACCAAGAATGCTTTTGTTGCTCATGAAACATGTCGGATGTCTTGGAAGAGTTTGACCTTGCTGAGTGCTGAAGCGAATCTTCAAGACGATGGCTTCACTGAGAGATTCAAGTTTGACAACACTCCTCCAAGGACTGCTGTTATGCGTCGAACTCCATCTCTTGAAGATTCTGAATACTCCTCCTCCGCTGCAACAATTGTCGCCAGGGTGATCGATGATCAGGATGATGCTACTTCACCGCCTCCTACTTCAGTGCGCATCGACACTGCACCAACCACTTCTGCACCGCCAAACAACAACACCGACCCTGCATCCTCTTCTGCTCCAACTGGGAACGAGTAGAGGCTCTATGTCTTCAAACCTTTTTGGTCCTTACTGACAAAAGGGGGAGAAGCATATGAGTTGATAGTCTTCAAGCGGGTCCATATGGGCTGGTGCTTTATAATTTGCCTAGTGCTTACAACTCTCGTTTTGCTACATTTGGTTCTTTGAGTTGTAACACTTAAACTGATGGTCGTCTGCTACGTTTTTATGCTACTCTGTAATGCGATGATAAATTCCGCATCTGCTACCTTATATTCCGCACTTAGCCATTATTGCAGACGTCCATTTTTTAGTATGCATGTCATTATCTTCGACATATCAATTATGCATGATGAATTGTCTTCATAAGTTGAAGAGGATGTCCACAAGTACAACCTGCCATGTGCATTTGCATACAATGGCAAATCAACCATATGCACATCTTCAGGGGGAGCCTTTTGCTACTTACGAAGACAATACCTTTATCCTTTACAATTTCACATATCTTTATCCCCGTTGAAAACTTCAACCAGTTTGTCATCAATCACCAAAAACGAGGAGATTGTAAGTGCATCTCGTGCCACCCCTAGTGGTTTTGGAGTATTGACGACAAACCTGGTTGAGGGACTAATGTGTTTGTGAGAATTGCAGGATAACACAGGTAGTAGTCCCTCATTGATTCGGTTAACCTACCGAAGATGACCCCTAAAAATGTATGAAGACATTGATATCAGTGGTGGTATATGAAGATAATCATATTGAAGACTATGACTTGAGAAGACATTGTGTGAAGACTCTGGAGAGTGAAGACATAGATGTTTCACTGTTTCCTTTTCTTCTTTGTTGAGTCATAGGAACCACCGTACTGTTAAGTGGGGTCCAAGTGAACTAAGTCAGAGTGACTGAAGTGATGCTCAACCAAATCCTATGTCTTCGAGCGAAGACTATGAGAGCAAATCTTATCCAGAGGCGGATGAGTCAGCTTTACATGGAGCTCAAGTAAAGTTGACGTGTGTGTTTGAAATCTGACCGTTGGAACACGTGTTAGTTCCTTAGTGACCCAGGGTCACTTCGGACAAATCAGGTCGGGTTGCCCAGTGACTATAAATAGCCCACCCCCTACACCATAAATTGGTGGCTGCTCAGAGTTATTGCACGACTTTTGTCGTTTGAGAGCAACCCACCTCCGAAGCATTTGAGAGAGAAATCCTTGGGAGGACAAAGCCCAAACACCCAGAGCCAAAGAGTGTTAGGCATCATTGACGTCTTTCTGTTTGTGTGACCTGAAGACTTATTACACTTGAGGACTGTGTTTCCTCCAGCCGGTTAGGTGTCGCGTTCTGAGCATCCAAGAGTCATTGTGGATTTCCGGTGAACAAAGTCTGTGAAGGTTTGGAAGTCTACCTTGAAGACTTACCAGAGTGATTGGGCGAGGACTAGGTGTCCTTAGCTCAAGGGGAACAAGGTGAAGACACGGTCTTCTGAGTTAAATCTCAGCCTCCCTAACCAGACGTACAGTTGTCATAGCAACTGGAGCTGGTCTAACAAATCACTGTCTTCCCCGAGCTACTGGTTCTATCCTTTCCTTCCCTTTAACTACTACTCTATGTTGTGAAGACATTGCATGCTTGCCTTATCTGATTGTCTTCACTGAGTATTTACTAGTTGTGATTGGCTTCATTCCTTCTTCCTTTATGATCACTACTGCCTAGTTGCTATTAGTCTTCATGCTTTCACTTCATACATGACTATGGCTTATCTAGTGTAGTCCACTTTCCGCTGCATACTAATAGGCTTGAGCTTATCGTTTGTCTTCGAAACTACCATGTTTTGAAGCATTTCATAAAAATCGCCTTTTCACCCCCCCCCTCTAGTCGATTTACTGCACTTTCAAATAGAACTTGAGGGAATATTTGTTCTGCCTTTAGCTCCTCGTTGGGTTCGACACTCTTACTTATCGAAAGAGGCTACAACTGATCCCCTACACTTGTGGGTTATCAAGACCTTTTTCTGGCGGCGTTGCCGGGGAGTAATAGCGTGGGGTGAATATTCTCGTGTGTGCTTGTTTTCTTTATCACTAGGTAGATTTTATTTGCTGTTCTCAGTTGTTTTCTATCTTTAGTTATGGGTAGGAAACGCAAAATACAAAAAAAATAGTGGTACCTACTGAACCAATGGTTGAAGAACCACTAAAAATCTATGTCACTCCTGAAGCTTTTTACTTGGATCATCTTCGATCCCTTTGTGCTCGTGCTGAAACCCCAACTAGCTTAGTTGAGGGCAACTCTTTAGATAATCATGCTTGTTACGTGCGACACCACTTATCTCAAGAAGGGAAACTTTTACTGGATCAAATTCATCGTTTGCAATGCTATGCTTGGAATTTATGTGAAATATATGATTTTACTTGTTGTTCTGAAGACCCTAAGAAACACCTTCCCTACCAATGTGAGTTTAGTGATAATGGAATCATATCTTCGTATGCTAAAGGTGTTTATAGTTACTATGATGTTCAACAAATTGAAGAATTTGTTGCTTTTAAGGGTGCTTATGAAATTTCTTCTTTGATTGAAAAGTATGATGCTACTCTTTACAAATCTGAAAATTTTGCTATATGTAAATATTGTTATGATAATTATGCTTCTAATGCCTATGTTAAACCATATATTGAGGACTACTCTGCTGTCCAAGAAGAGACTAATATTTTGCAGGAATCTATGGAAGAAGAAACTGATGACATTGTGAGCTCATTAGATGATAAAGATGACGAGGAGAGCGAAGAACAAAAGGAGGAAGAGCGGATTAGCTACCCGTTCTCACCTTCTAATGAGAGTAACTCTTCAACTCATACACTGTTTAATTTCCCTTCGTGCTTACCAAAGGATGAATGCTATGATGATTGTTATGATCCCGTTGATTCTTTTGAAATATCCCTTTTTGAGGATGCTTGCTATGCCTGTGGCCAAGATGCCAATATGAATTATGCTTATGGAGATGAACTTGCTGTAGTTCCTTATGTTAAACATGAGATAGTTGCTATTGCACCCATACATGATAGTCCTATTATCTTTTTGAGTTCTCCAAACTACACTATATCAGAGAAGTTTACACTTATTAAGTATTATATTGATAGGTTGCCTTTTTCCGTTACACGTGATGATTTTGATGAATATAATATGCATGTGCTTGCTGCTCCTACTTGCAATTATTATGAGAGAGGAACTACATCTCCGCCTCTCTATGTTTCCAACATGATAAAATTGCAAGAAACTGCCTATACTATGCATTGGCCTTTACTTGATGAGCATGAATTGTTCTTGTATGACATGCCTATGAATAGGAAGAGAGTTAGACTTCGTTGTTGCATGATATATGTTACTTTGTGCTCACTACTAAATTACAAATCATTTTTAATTAAAATTGGCTTTGATATACCTTGGGATCCGGGTGGATCCATTACTTGAGCACTATATGCCTAGCTTAATGGCTATAAAGAAAGCGCTGCCAGGGAGACAACCCGGAAGTTTTAGAGAGTCATTTATTTCTGTTGTGTGCTTTTATAAAGTTTAAAAACAAAAATAAATAAAGAGGGGAACCTAAAACTTTTTCAAAAAGAAAAGTGAAAGTAAGAAGGACGGGCACCGTTGAAATGGGGGAGCTCCTTGAACTTTGTTCATGCCCATGGAAACTTTGCAAATCTTGAATTACAGAAACTTTTCAACAAAAATAATTATCCCCTTGTACAATTCCATTGTATTATAAAAATAATGTGCCAAGAGTTTCCTTTAGGATGATTAAACTGCTTGTTGGTTTGTGCGGTGCAAAAATAGAAACTTTGCGCGATTTTACTTTTATTACTGGAACGTCGAAAGGATCTGAAACTTTTTGCAAAGTCTTTCTATACAAATTTTTGATTTTTCCTAATTTTTCCAGAATTTTTAGGGTTACAGAAGTATGGTTAATGTTCAGATTACTACATACCGTCCTGTTTTCACAGATTGCTGTTATAGCTTCATTATTTGCATATGTTTGAATTCTTGTTGATGCCTCCTTGACTTGGGGCCATAGACTTGTGATAGCATACAATAGGTAATGTTTGTTCATAATTATACAATAATGTTAGAGCAGTACATGATGGGATTTTATTGATCATATGCACTAACCCCGCCACTAAAAGTTCGGTAAAGTTTTGTGTGGATGAAGTGTTCGAGGATCGAGGAGGTCTCGATGTCAGAAGAAGGAAGAGAGGAAACGGCTCAAGCTTGGGGATGCCCAAGGCACCCCAAGTAAATATTCAAGGAGACTCAAGCATCTAAGCTTGGGGATGCCCCGGAAGGCATCCCATCTTTCTTCAACAAGTATCTGTATGTTTTCGGATTCGTTTCATTCACATGATATGCGTAAACTCTTGGAGCGTCGTGTGCTTTTTTTTTCTTTTAATAAATGCACCATGCTAGTATGAGATAGTCCTTGGTTGATTTATAGAATGCTCTTTGCACTTCACTTATATCTTTTGAGTATGGCTTTATAGAATGCTTCATGTGCTTCACTTATATCATTTGAAGTTTGGATTGCATGTTTCTCTTCACATAGAAAACCTCCATTTGTAGAATGCTCTTTTGCTTCACTTATAATTGTTAGAGCGTGGGCATATCTTTTGTAGAAAGAATTAAAACTCTCTTACTTCACTTATATCTATTTAGAGAGTTGACAGTAATTGGTCATTCACATAGTTAGTCATAAAATCCTACATAAACTTTTAGATCGCTGAATATGATATGTTTGATTCCTTGCAATAGTCTTGCGATATAGAGAAGCTAATATGTGGGAGGTAGCAGTGGATGATTGTCGTCTAGTAAAAATATTGGTGTTAAGGTTTGTGATTCCCAAAGCATGCACGTATGGTCTCCTAACTATGTAACCAAATTGGCGCACATTGTATTTTGATTGTTTATCTTTGCGTGAAGGTCGGGGGCGCGCGATGGTTAACTCCTACCAACCTCCCCCCTAGGAGCATGCGTCGTAGTATTTTTGCTTCGAGGGCTAATAGTTTTTCGCAATAAGTATGCGAGTTCTTTATAACTAATGTTGAGTCCATGTATTATACACACTCTCACACTTCCACCATTGCTAGCCTCTCTTGTACCGCGCAACTTTCGCCAGTACCATACACCCACCATATACCTTCCTCAAAACAGCCACCATACCTACCTATTATGGCATTTCCACAGCCATTCCGCGATATATTGCCATGTAACTCCACCGTTCCATTTATTACGACACGCACCATCATTGTCATATTGCCTTGCATGATCGTAAGATAGCTAGCATGATGTTTCCATGGCTTGTCCGTTTTTTGATGTCATTGCTACACTAGATCATTGCACATCCCAGTACACCGCCGGAGGCATTCATATATTGTCATATTTTTGTTCTAGTATCAAGTTGTAATATCGAGTTGTAAGTAAATAGAAGTTTGACGATCAGCATTATTAGAGCATTGTCCCTTGAAAAAAAAGAAAAAAAAAGTCCAAAAAAGGCCAAATAAAAAAAGGAAAAAAAAGCCAAATAAAAAAAGGAAGGCCCAAAAAAAAGAAAAAAAGAAAAAAAAGAAAAAAGAAAAAAGGGGGACAATGCTACTATATTTTTTCTACACTTGTGCTTCAAAGTAGCACTATGATCTTCATGATAGAGAGTATCCTATGTTGTTACTTCCATATACTAGTGGGAATTTTCATTATAGAACTTGGCTTGTATATTCCAACGATGGGCTTCCTCAAATGCCCTAGGTCTTCATGAGCAAGCAAGTTGATCCACACCCACTAGTTTTCTTTTGAGCTTTCATAACTTATAGCTCTAGTGCATCCGTTACATGGCAATCCCTACTCACTCACATTGATATCTATTGATGGGCATCTCCATAGCCCATTGATACGCCTAGTTGATGTGATACTTTCTCCCTCCTTTTGTCTACTACCACCTTTTATTCCACCCATAGTGCTATGTCCATGGCTCACGCTCATGTATTGCGTGAAGAGTTGAAAAGGTTCGAAAAGGTAAAGTATGAAAACAATTGCTTGGCTGACACCGGGATAGGCATGAGGGGTACCTTGTGTTAAGAAAAGGGAGCATAAAAGACTATATGATTTTGTAGGGATAACGTTCTTTAGCATTGATATTTTGAAAGACTTGATTGTTTGTTGGGATGCCCGAGTATTAAATTATTTTATGTCCAATGATAGACTATTGCTTTGAATCACCCGTGTCTTAATATTCATGCCATGATTAGATTACATGATCAAGATTATGCTAGGTAGCATTCCACATAAAAAATATCTTTTTTATCATTTACCTACTCGAGGACGAGCATGAATTAAGCTTGGGGATGCTGATACGTCTCCGTCGTATCTATAATTTTTGATTGTTCCATGCCAATATTCTACAACTTTCATATACTTTTGGCAACATTTTATACTATTTTTGGGGACTAACATATTGATCCAGTGCCCAGTACTAGTTCATGTTTGTTGCATGTTTTTTGTTTCACACAATATCCATATCAAACGGAGTCCAAACAGAATAAAAATGGACGGAGATTTTTTTTGGAATATATGTGAATTTTGGGAAGCGGAACCAACATGAGACGATGCCCGAGTGGGCCACGAGGCAGGGGGCGCGCCCACCAGGGGCAGGCGTGCCCTGGGCCGTCTTGTCCACTCCGTAAGGCGGTTGATGCCCTTCTTTCGCCGCAAGAAAGCTAATATCCGGATAAAAATCGTGTAAAAAATTCAACCCAATGGGAGTTACGGATCTCCGGTAATATAAGAAACGATGAAGGGCTAGAATTTGGGAACGCAGAAATAGAGAGAGACAGAGAGACAGATCCAAACTCGGAGGGGCTCTCGCCCCTCCGCCGCCATGGAGACCATGGACCAGAGGGGAAAGCCTTCTCCCATCTAGGGAGAAGGTCAAGGAACAAGAAGAAGGAGGGGGGCTCTCTCCCTCTCGCTTCCGGTGGCACCGGAGTGCCACCGGGGCCATCATCGTGCGACGGCGATCTACAGCAACACCTCCGTCATCTTCACCAACATCTCCATCACCTTCCCCCATCTATCTACATCGGCCCACTCTCCCACGACCCGCTGTACCCTCTACTTGAACATGGTGCTTTATGCTTCATATTATTATCCAATGATGTGTTGCCATCCTATGACGTCTGAGTAGATTATCGTTGTCCTATCGGTGATTGGTGAATTGCTATGATTGATTTAAATTGCTTTTGGTTATGTTGCTGTCCTTTGGTGCCCATCATATGAGCGCGCGCGTGGATCACACCATAGGGTTAGTTGTATGTTGATAGGACTACGTATTGGAGGGCAAGAGTGACAGAAGCTTCAACCTAGCGTAGAAATTGATGCATACGGGATTGAAGGGGGACCAATATATCTTAATGCTATGGTTGGGTTTTACCTTAATGAACTTTAGTAGTTGCGGATGCTTGCTAATAGTTCCAATCATAAGTGCATAGAATTCTAAGTAAGGGCTGACATTCTAGAAGTGGCCTCTCCCACATAAAACTTGCTATTGGTCTAGTAACATAGTCAATTGCTTAGGGGCCATTTCGAAACTCCTACCACCACTTTTCTGCACTCGCTATATTAACTTTATTGCTTCTTTATCTTAACAGCCTCTAGTTTGTATTTACGTGCTCTTCATATTCTTGCAAACATATCCCATAAAAACCACAAACTACTTCTAGTTTCATACTTGTTCTAGGTAAAGTAAACATCAAGCGTGCGTAGAGTTGTATCGATGGTCGATAGAACTTGAGGGAATATTTGTTCTGCCTTTAGCTCCTCGTTGGGTTCGACACTCTTACTTATCGAAAGAGGCTACAACTGATCCCCTACACTTGTGGGTTATTGATACGTCCAAAATGCATCACTATTTTGTATTATAATTTATCCTTATTCATTGATATATTTCACGCTATGATGATGTTCTTATGTTGTTTTGGTCTATTTTACACAGTTTGCAACTTTCTGGTGCCGGAACAGCAGACGCAGGATTCAGCAGGAAAAAGTGGATACTGAGTTGCTGAAGAAGAACACCTCCAATTTACCTAAAAATTGACGGGACGTGTTTTTCAGAAGAATAACGAAGACACGCAAAAGGGGAGTCAGAGGGGGGCCATAGGGTGCCCAGGCGGCCTGGGGGCGCCCCCCTGGCCGCGCCGGGGGGGCGCCTGGAGCCCCTGGCCCACCTCTGGTCGCCCCCTTTTGCATATATGCTCTCCGTCTCCCGAAAACCCTAGGCACGGGACTTTTTTTCGGAGTTCCGCCGCCGCTTCGAGGCGGAAACCTACAGAGAAGAAAAGGGCATCTCTGGCGGGCAGATTCCGCCGGGGAGATCACCTCCCGGAAGGGGAGATCGTCGCCATCGTCATCACCATCATCACGGGCATCATCGAGATCATCATCAACATCATCTCCAACACCAGCACCATCTCCATCTTCATCCAAATCTCATCTTTCCATCGCAACTCGTGTTGTAACTTGTACTACCTATCCTCTCTACTCCATCGGTGTTGATTACTACTTTGTGGTGAATGCTATTGAGTTTTGTTGGAGAAATATTATTATGTCCAGGTTGTTTATCACATATTTATCCCCTCTGATCATGATCTCTTTTATGTCTTGTGAGTAGTTACCTTAGTTCTTGAGGACATGGGGAAAGTCTTGTTGTTAGTAGTCATATGCTGTTGAAGTAATATGTGTTGTTTGATACTTAAGTTGTGTTGTCATTCTACTAGTGGTGTTGTGTGAGTCGAACACCCAACACTTCGCCTTATTAAGGACCTAGGGGAATGCATTGTGTATAAAGAATGCTTATGGTGGGTTGCCGGAGTGACAGAAACCTGAACCCCAGTTCGCACGCTTTTGCATAAGGGAATAATGGATCCTCGATCGTATTGCTATGGTTAGGCTTTTGCCTTAAATTCTATCTTGTATTTGCGGATGCTTGCAAGGTGTTTAATCATAGGAGTGCATTCATCTTAGTCTAGAGAGTGCACTAGCATAGATCCACCCACCAACACTTATCAACACATAACATAGTATCGATACGGAATATGGCGAAAGCGCATGACTACCTCTCCCGTGTGTCCTCAAGAACGCTTTAGTATTTATAAGTTCAGTTGCTAGGCCTCTCCTTTGCTAAGAAAGGATTGGGCCACTTTTTAATTTCAGTACCTTTTACATTACTTGCCATTACATTCCTGTTGCTTATATCGAGAAAACCCCTAAAAGTTATCTTTCAGTGCTTGCAGTAATTTCTTGCTCAGAATCGTTTATCAATACCTTCTGCTCCTCGTTGGGTTCGACACTCTTACTTATCGAAAACGCTGCAACAGATCCCTTACGGTTGAGGGTCATCAAGTACCGTTTTCTGGCGCCGTTGCCGGGGAGCGTAGCGCTATTGGTAAAGTGAAACTGGTTAGAAAGTCTTTTATAATTCTGTTTTTTATTTTTGCTATTGCTACTCTTTGTCCTTATGGATAACCCTATTATTGGAGCGTTGCTTGCGGGAAGACACCCCACATCTGTGGTGGTTGATCCTCCCCCTACTGAAATTGTGCCTTATAAAATACCAGCTGGCATTATCAATTATGTTTTGGCTAATCGGTATGCAGGAGACAAACATCCCGGTGAACACTTGCTATATTTGTCACGACTATGTTCATTATTTAAGCTTGCAGGTGTATCGAGGGAGTTTATCATGAGGAAATTGTTTGTCGTATCCCTTATAGATAAAGCTTCAGATTGGTATGGGCTTCTCGATAACCCACACTTGCTGGACTGGCAGGAGCTTATGTCTCTCTTTTATACTAAATTTTATCCTCTTCATGAAATTCATCGAGACAGGAATTATATCTATAACTTTAGGTCTCGTCACGGAGAAAGCATTGCTCAAGCTTGGGGGAGACTGAAGTCTCTAATGCTCAAATGCCCGATTCATAAGCTTCCCAAGGAAATTATACTTACAAATTTTTATGCTAGGCTTTCTCGTCAGGATAAGGAGATGCTGGATGCCTCCTCTAGTGGGGTATTTCAGAAGAAGAGTGTTGAAGAAAGGTGGGATCTACTTGAAAGAATCCAGAGGAATACCGAAGATTGGGAAATTGATAAAGGTATTGAACCCGCTATAAATTATGAACATGATTATATTGAGAGCTATGTAGAAACTGATTACTTCAATACTTTTTGCTCTAAGATTGGTCTTGATTCCCATCTAGTGATTGATTTATGTAAGAACTTTGCCTCTCATGTTGATTCTTTTAAAAAGAATAGAGACCAGCACCATGCACCGTTTAAAGAAAAACCTATTGATATTTATGTTGCTGAGCCTGTTTTGCCTGCAGTCATATATGAAAAGCCTCCTTTTGCCACGAGGATAAAGGAACACTCTCTTGTAACAGGCATAATAAATAAAAGTGAGAGAAGAGTTGATGAACCTGAGGACCAGATCAGGGTCGATCCTCGAGTTGCATTGATTAAAGACCTTGTTACTGATGATGTTTTGGATTCCAATATAACTTTTTGTGCTGTTTCCACTAACCTTGTCACAGCCAAGAACAAAGGCCCAATTTCAGGTACTCCGGTGGTATCTGTTAAAATAGGAGACCACAATTATTATGGGCTATGCGATTTGGGATCGAGTGCAAGTGCTATTCCTTATTCACTCTATGAAGAAATCATCGGTGAGATTTCCCCTTGTGAACTTGAAGAAGTTGATGTTACTATTCATCTTGCAAATAGATCAACTATCTCCCCTATCGGAATTGTGAGGGACGTCGAAGTCCTATGTGGAAAGGTAAAATACCCTACCGACTTTTTGGTACTTGGTTCAGCGAGGGACAATTTTTGTCCCATCATTTTTGGTAGACCTTTTCTTAGAACTTGTGGAGCTATAATAGATTGCAAGAAAGGTAAAGTTTCTGTTGAATTCAATGGTGAGCCATATGAATTTAATTTTTCTAAGTTCTCTAAGCAGCCTCGAGGTACTAATTTACCTAGTGATGATAAAATTATTGAAAGTATTGCCTCTATTGCTATTCCCCCTGATGATCCTTTGCAGCAATACATGGAGGACCACGAGAATGATTTACATATGCAGGAAAGAAATGAATTAGATGAAATATTCTTGAGGCAGCCTGCTATCCTGAAGCACAACCTTCCGGTTGAACCTTTGGGAATTTTATCAAAACCGAAAGAAGACCCGGTGTTCGATCTTAAACCTCTTCCCGATACGCTCAAGTATGCTTATTTAGATGAAAAGAAAGTATATCCTGTTATTATCAATTCTAACCTTTCAGGATATGAAGAAGAGCGATTATTGGAAGTACTTCGTAAACACCGAGGCGCAATTGGCTATACCCTTGATGACCTTAAGGGGATTAGTCCATCTATCTGTCAACATACTATCAACCTTGAGCCTGATGCTAAACCAGTTGTTGATCATCAACGACGGTTGAACCCGAAGATGATGGATGTCGTTAGAACTGAGATTCTCAAGCTTCTAGCCGCAGGTATTATCTACCCTATAGCTGACAGTAAGTGGGTAAGTCCGGTACATTGTGTTCCTAAGAAAGGAGGTACAACTGTGGTTCCTAATGATAAAAATGAACTAATACCTCAGAGAATTATTATTGGATATAGAATGTGTATTGATTACAGGAAGTTGAACAAGGCAACCAGGAAGGATCACTACCCGTTGCCATTCATCGACCAAATGCTTGAAAGGTTATCCAAAAATACCCACTTTTGTTATCTCGATGGTTATTCTGGCTTCTCTCAAATTCATGTTAACACTGTCGATCAAGAGAAGACCACTTTTACTTGTCCTTTTGGTACTTATGCTTACAGACGTATGCCTTTTGGTTTATGTAATGCCCCTGCTACTTTTCAAAGGTGTATGTCTGCTATCTTTCATGGTTTCTGCGGGGATATTATGGAAGTCTTCATGGATGATTTCTCCGTCTATGGAACCTCATTTGACCATTGTCTTCACAACCTTAATAAAGTTTTGCAGAGATGCGAGGAGACAAATTTGGTACTCAACTGGGAGAAGTGCCACTTTATGGTTAATGAAGGAATTGTTCTTGGTCACAAGATTTCCGAAAGGGGAATTGAAGTGGACAAAGCCAAGATCGAAGCTATTGAGAGGATGCCTTATCCAAAGGACATCAAAGGTATTCGCAGTTTTCTCGGTCATGCAGGTTTTTATAGAAGATTTATTAAAGACTTTTCTAAAACCTCGAGACCCCTCACTAATCTTCTCCAGAAGGATGTTCCTTTTGCGTTTGATGAAAATTGCAAGGAAGCTTTTGAAGTCCTTAAGAAAGCTTTAATAACTGCTCCTATAGTACAACCACCTGACTGGAATTTACCTTTTGAAATTATGTGTGATGCAAGTGATTTTGCTGTTGGAGCTGTTTTAGGACAAAGGGTTGATAAGAAATTGAATGTTGTACATTATGCTAGTAAGACCCTTGATAGTGCTCAAAGAAATTATGCTACTACTGAGAAGGAATTCTTAGCTGTAGTTTTTGCTTGTGATAAGTTTAGGCAGTACATTGTTGATTCCAAAGTTATTATTCATACTGATCATGCTGCTATTAAATATGTTATGACAAAGAAGGATGCCAAGCCAAGGCTTATCAGATGGGTACTCCTTCTCCAAGAATTTGATTTGCAGATTGTTGATAGGAAAGGAGAAGACAATCCGGCAGCGGACAATCTTTCAAGAATGGAAGATATACCTCATGACCCCATCCCAGTTAACGATAGTTTTCCAGACGAGCAACTTGCCGTTGTAAAAGTACAACCTCTCTCTGATCCTTGGTATGCAGATTATGCTAATTTTATTGTTGCAAAGTATTTGCCTCCAGGTCTAACCTTTCAGCAAAGGAAGAAATTCCTTCATGATTTGAGGCACTACTTTTGGGATGACCCACATCTTTTCAAAGAAGGTCCCGACGGGATCGTGAGAAGATGCATTCCAGAACATGAGCAGAAGGACGTTCTCCGACGGTGTCATGATAGTCCTTATGGAGGACATCACGCCGGTGAGAGGACTGCACATAAGGTTCTTCAATCAGGTTTTTATTGGCCTACTCTCTTTAAAGATGCTAGAAATTATGTTTTAGCTTGTGATAAATGTCAGAGAGTTGTTAACATTAGTAGAAGGAATGAGATGCCTATGAATTACTCACTAGTGATTGAACCTTTCGATTGTTGGGGTTTTGATTTTATGGGTCCTTTTCCTTCTTCGCACAAGTACACTCACATTTTAGTAGCTGTTGATTATGTGACCAAGTGGGTTGAAGCAATCCCCACTGAAAGTGCTGACCACAAAACATCCCTGAAAATGCTTAAGGATGTAATATTTCCTAGGTTTGGTGTACCAAGGTACCTCATGACCGATGGAGGATCACACTTCACGCACGGAGCTTTTAGAAAAGCTTTGGCTAAATACGATGTTAATCATAGAATTGCTTCACCTTATCATCCTCAAACTAGTGGGCAAGTTGAGCTCACCAATAGAGAGATTAAGTTGATCTTGCAGAAAATAGTAAATAGAAATAGGAAGGATTGGTCAAATAAATTGGGAGATGCTTTGTGGGCATATAGAACTGCTTACAAAAACCCCATGGGCATGTCTCCCTATAAGATGGTGTATGGCAAGGCTTGCCATTTGCCATTAGAGCTAGAGCACAAAGCTTTCTGGGCTGTTAGAGAGCTTAACGCTGACCCAAAACTAGCTGGTGAGAAGCGTCTCATGAACTTGACTTCTCTAGATGAATGGAGAAGTGAAGCTTACGAGAGCGCTAAAATGTTCAAGGAAAAGGTAAAAAGGTGGCATGATAGGAAGATTCTGAAACGTGAATTTAATGTTGGTAATAAAGTTTTGTTGTTTAGATCCCGTTTCAGGTTTTCTCCAGGTAAACTACTTTCCAGGTGGGAAGGACCATTTCATATTGAAGAAGTTTATCGGTCTGGTGCAATTAAGATTAATAATTTTGAAGGCACCAAACCTCAAGTTGTGAATGGGCAAAGACTTAAACATTACATAGCAGGAGACCCTTTCGATGTTGATGTGAATATAATATACACAACAACCCACGAAGAACATGTTGCAGCCCTGTTTCAGACGCCAGCAGAAGCATAATAAAGAAAAGGTACGTAGTACGGTAAGAAAACACCGCAAAACATCATAAAAGTTCCGTATTACGAGTTTTCGAAAAATTAGTAAAATTCCGAGTCGAAGTGGAGCCGGAGACGACCACCAGGGAGTCCAGGCGCCCCCCTGGCGCCCCCCTGGGCCGCGCCGGCAGGCCGCCTGGACACCCTGA
Source organism: Secale cereale (assembly GCA_902687465.1). Classification (NCBI taxonomy): domain Eukaryota; kingdom Viridiplantae; phylum Streptophyta; class Magnoliopsida; order Poales; family Poaceae; genus Secale; species Secale cereale. Next base: position 843,195,254 of record LR738713.1, read on the forward strand.
TGCCCGTCTCCGACCCCGCTTTGGTCCGTTACCTTCCTTTATGTGCATAAATTTTTCCTATATATTTGCCCGGGTTGTTCCGGCAACGTATCTTGCGATTTCGCGTGTTTTCTCTTCGATCTGTTTCTGCCAGGAAATCTTTCAGCTAAATTTAGGTGCCATGGCTTCTCCAAGTTCCCCCAAGGACACGTTCGTCGTCAACGTCATCAACCCTTACCTCGCTGAGGTGAAGAAGCACCCTCAGGTGGTTCAGATGAAGGAAGGCGTCCTTCGTCAAGAAGATCTGAAGGGACCTATCAAGGAGGGGAGCGTCCAGGCCAGGCTGGAAGAAGTGGAGCAGGAAGTCTTCAAGTACAAGAAGATGACCGAGCGTGGTGTCGAAGCTAACTTTGACATCACCAACGAGCTGAAGAACTACTTTCTGAAGGAGATGAAGGAGATGTGGGAAAGAATCGCCGCGTCTGAAGACAGAATCATAGAACTCCAAGGGCAAATTAATGATCTACATAACCAGAACTGTGAGTATGAACTAAGGTTTCTACGCATGGGTTTGGGTGCTGAATGCAGGATCCAGGATATGAGCTTCTCATATGAGACTGGAGAACCCCTTCCATGGAAGAGTTTCACCAAGAATTACTTGATCAACGCCAACAAGGATGATGAGTGAAATCTCCATGGTAATGGCATTCCCTTGGCTTGTTCCAAGCTTGGGGGAGTGCCCGGTATCTTTATCTTTTACCTTTTGTCTTTCAGAAGTCAAGTAGAGTCGTATCATGTCTAGGGAGGTTATTATATGAGATAGGTGTGTGCATTGAGGTCTATCGCCCCCTTGGTGAAGAATTGTATCCGTGTGTGTGGAGTCGTCTATGATGGAATATTAATGAGAAGTTTATCGGTTCCTTTTTGCTGCACTCGGTATTCTCTTCACGCAATCGACCTTATATGACGATTCTTATGGGGAGTATTGACCTTATGTCAGGTATGGCTATGAAACTTTATTTAATCTTGGCAAACATAGCTTTGGTCATAACAACAAGCATGATTCTCTTAGAGTATCAACATAGCCAAAACCTTTATGTTATTATACTTGAAGTGTTATGTTGACAAGGAAGACAACTTGATGTCTTATGCTTATTTCAATGTTCATGCTTTATATTGCTTTGCATCTTAGTCATCATCAGTTGTATGCTCCCTCAAAACCTTTGCTAGCCTAACTCTGTACTAAGCGGAATTCTGCTTGTGCATCCATACCCTTAAGCCAATACCTTCCATATGAGTCCACCATACCTACCTACTCGTGGTACTCCACTACCACCTCCTAAAAGTATATAATTTATGTGTTATCCTTAAATGTTCAAAATCTTTTATTTTGTGCCTCTGCTTTAGCTCATGAGGAAGTAGTAGCTAATTCATGACCTTTTTGAGTTGGACAAGCTTCACCCCGGGATTGCATGTATAATGTGCAAACCCATAATACGAAAAGGAACTGGCATTGAGTGCGCCCGGCTTAAAAATAATATAACAAACAAACCCTCCTTCACGCTTTGTTCATGAGAAATCAGAAAACTTTGGCAGTGATAAACAAAGGAGAATAAGAGTACGTTATCGTCCTCATACGGGAGCCGTTCCTCAAAACTTGTCCAGTTCAAGAAGTAATTGAGTTATCTATTAGCATTCGTTGACGAATCATGCACCTCTCAAAAACTTGTTTTCATTCTGTTTGATTTGAGGATAGCACATGACTTTTCCCTACTACCCTAGAGCAGGGCCTATCTTTTAATTTTAAGTTGAGTCAGTTATTCCTACTTCCCTCTATTTCTTAAAGAGAGCAAACGTTTGATATTGATAAGGATTCATTCATATAAAGCTGCATTAAGATTTGTCATATCATATCCTTGTTGACATTATCATTTGATAAGTAAGTTGTTTGTCATGCCCAGCTAAGGCAAATATCTTCCTTTGTGTTAACACTTTCACTTCTTGCTTATTAACTTGTTATTTCAAAAAGCTTCAATTAATCCCATCAAAAGCAAAAGTTAAAATTATTTGTTGTTCCTTGACCAAAGGACATGTTTGCCATGATATAATGAGTTTCTATTAGTCCTACTTTCGAATATAAGTGTTGACACTCTTTCATAAGAGCCTTATGAGTTGAAGATTGTTGCTAAGGATATTTGAGTTGGTGAAGAGACCATGATGCTTCTTGTCCGTATTCTATTTATCGACACTTCACTCTCTAAACTTGTGGACAGGTTTACCGAGTTCATATTCGCTTGGGGACAAGCGAGGTCTAAGCTTGGGGGTGTTGATACGTCCAAAATGTATCACTATTTTGTATTATAATTTATCCTTATTCATTGATATATTTCACGCTATGATGATGTTCTTATGTTGTTTTGGTCTATTTTACACAATTTGTAACTTTCTGGTGCCGGAACAGCAGACGCAGGATTCAGCAGGAAAAAGTGGATACTGAGTTGCTGAAGAAGAACACCTCCAATTTACCTGAAAATTGACGGGACGTGTTTTTCAGAAGAATAACGAAGACACGCAAAAGGGGAGTCAGAGGGGGGCCACAGGGTGCCCAGGCGGCCTGGGGGCGCGCCCCCCCTGGCCGCGCCGGGGGGGCGCCTGGAGCCCCTGGCCCACCTCTGGTCGCCCCCTTTTGCATATATGCTCTTCGTCTCCCGAAAACCCTAGGCACGGGACTTTTTTTCGGAGTTCCGCCGCCGCTTCGAGGCGGAAACCTACAGAGAAGAAAAGGGCATCTCTGGCGGGCAGATTCCGCCGGGGAGATCACCTCCCGGAAGGGGAGATCGTCGCCATCGTCATCACCATCATCACGGGCATCATCGAGATCATCATCAACATCATCCCCAACACCAGCACCATCTCCATCTTCATCCAAATCTCATCTTTCCATCGCAACTCGTGTTGTAACTTGTACTACCTATCCTCTCTACTCCATCGGTGTTGATTACTACTTTGTGGTGAATGCTATTGAGTTTTGTTGGAGAAATATTATTATGTCCAGATTGTTTATCACATATTTATCCCCTCTGATCATGATCTCTTTTATGTCTTGTGAGTAGTTACCTTAGTTCTTGAGGACATGGGGAAAGTCTTGTTGTTAGTAGTCATATGCTGTTGAAGTAATATGTGTTGTTTGATACTTAAGTTGTGTTGTCATTCTACTAGTGGTGTTGTGTGAGTCGAACACCCAACACTTCGCCTTATTAAGGACCTAGGGGAATGCATTGTGTATAAAGAATGCTTATGGTGGGTTGCCGGAGTGACAGAAACCTGAACCCCAGTTCGCACGCTTTTGCATAAGGGAATAATGGATCCTCGATCGTATTGCTATGGTTAGGCTTTTGCCTTAAATTCTATCTTGTATTTGCGGATGCTTGCAAGGTGTTTAATCATAGGAGTGCATTCATCTTAGTCTAGAGAGTGCACTAGCATAGATCCACCCACCAACACTTATCAACACATAACATAGTATCGATACGGAATATGGCGAAAGCGCATGACTACTCTCCCGTGTGTCCTCAAGAACGCTTTAGTCTTTATAAGTTCAGTTGCTAGGCCTCTCCTTTGCTCAGAAAGGATTGGGCCACTTTTTACTTTCAGTACCTTTTACATTACTTGCCATTACATTCCTGTTGCTTATATCGAGAAAACCCCTAAAAGTTATCTTTCAGTGCTTGCAGTAATTTCTTGCTCAGAATCGCTTATCAATACCTTCTGCTCCTCGTTGGGTTCGACACTCTTACTTATCGAAAACGCTGCAACAGATCCCTTACGGTTGAGGGTCATCAGTTATCAGCGACGCGGGTGTGGAGGCGGCGGTGCGGGTCGGGCTGGGGCTGTGGAGGCGGCATTGCGGGTAGGGGGCGGGGCGGATGGTGCGGTCGACCGGGGTGCGAGTTTGGGGCCGCCAGTGGCAGTGCGGGTCGGGGTGGGGTTGGGAGGCCGGAGCGGGTGAGCGGCGGCGCTGGAGGATGAGGGTTGCGGTGGGGGGAATGGATAGAAACGTGTGGAGGGGACGCATCGCGAGGGGATAAGGCAAACTATGCCCACGGCATAGATAGAATCATGCCACGTGTCATGTATGCCGACGGCTAAGCCGTAGGCATAGATATTTTTTTCATCAACTTTCTTCTTTTTCTAAAAAAAATATGTTTCCACTATGTTAATTACAGACTAGTCTTCCTATACCCTCCGTGAAGGGGGTGCCGGCGACGGCGTCGTCCATGAGGGGCGTGCCGGAGGGGGGGGGAAGCTGGGCGGCAGCGCGAGGAGGGGAGCGACGGGAGGGGGTGGAGTTGGTCGGCGGCGGGGCGGGTGTAGCCGGGCGAAGGCGGCGGTGGGGTGGGTGGGGCGCGGATGGGTCGGGTCGGGCCGAGCGAGATGGGGAGCATGAATGGAGGGGGTTGCCCGCGGGTGGATAAGAGGGGACACACCCCGGAGATGCGTGCCACCTCTTCAGACATGCCACCACACCTCACCGCATGTATGAGGTCCCCGTGCGACTCTCTGGTGGCTATGCTACTGTTGGGGATCGTAGCAGAAATCAAAAAATTTCTACGCATCACCAAGATCAATCTATGGAGTAATCTAGCAACGAGGGAGAGGGGAGTGCATCTACATACCCTTGTAGATCGCGAGCGGAAGCGTTCAAGAGAACGGGGATGATGGAGTCGTACTCGTCGTGATCCAAATCACCGATGATCCTAGCGCCGAATGGACGGCACCTCCGTGTTCAACACATGTACGGAGTGGGGACGTCTCCTCCTTCTTGATCCAGCAAGGGGGGAGGAGAGGTTGATGGAGATCCAGCAACACGACGGCGTGGTGGTGGAAGTAGCGGGATTCCAGCAGGGCTTCGCCAAGCGCTGCGGGAGGAGGGAGATGTGTCACGGGAGGGAGAGGGAGGCGCCAGGGCTTGGGGTACGGCTCCCATGCGCCTCCCCACTATATATAGGGGTGGAGGGGCCTGGTTTCTTGCCCTCCAAGTCCATTGGGGCATTGGCAAAGGTGGGGGAAAGAAATCCCATCATTTCCTTTCCCCACCGATTGTTATCCCCCCTTTTTAGGGATCTTGATCTTATCCCTTCGGGATATGATCTTATTCCTTCCAAGGGGGGATCTTGGTGCGCCTTGACCAGTGGTGTGGGGCCTTGCCCCCACTACCCACGTTCATGTGGGTCCCCCCATGCAGGTGGGCCCCACTTCGGAACCTTCTAGAACCTTCCCGGTACAATACCGAAAAATCCCGAACATTTTCCGGTGGCCAAAATAGGACTTCCTATATATAAATCTTTACCTCCGGACCATTCCGGAACTCCTCGTGACGTCCGGGATCTCATCCGGGACTCCGAACGACTTTCGGGTTTCCGCATACTTATATCTCTACAACCCTAGCGTCACCGAACCTTAAGTGTGTAGACCCTACGGGTTCGGGAGACACGCAGACATGACCTAGACGACTCTCCGGTCAATAACCCACAGCGGGATCTGGATACCCATGTTGGCTCCCACATTCTCCACGATGATCTCATCGGATGAACCACGATATCAAGGATTCAATCAACCCCGTATACAATTCCCTTTGTCTATCGGTACAGTACTTGCCCGAGATTCGATCGTCGGTATCCCGATATCTTGTTCAGTCTCGTTACCGGCAAGTCTCTTTACTCGTACCGTAACACATCATCCCGTGATCAACTCCTTGATCACATATTGTGCACATTATGATGATGTCCTACCGAGTGGGCCCAGAGATACCTCTCCGTCATACGGAGTGACAAATCCCAGTCTCGATTCGTGCCAACCCAACAGACACTTTCGGAGATACCTGTAGTGCACCTTTATAGCCACCCAGTTACGTTGTGACGTTTGGTACACCCAAAGCATTCCTACAGTATCCGGGAGTTGCACAATCTCATGGTCTAAGGAAAAGATACTTGACATATAGAAAAGCTTTAGCATACGAACTACACGATCTGTGCTAGGCTTAGGATTGGGTCTTGTCCATCACATCATTCTCCTAATGATGTGATCCCGTTATCAACGATATCCAATGTCCATGGTTAGGAAACCGTAACCATCTATTGATCAACGAGCTAGTCGTCTAGAGGCTCACTAGGGACATGGTGTTTGTCTATGTATCCACACATGTATCTGAGTTTCCTATCAATACAATTCTAGCATGGATAATAAACGATTATCGTGAACAAGGAAATATAATAATAACCAATTTATTATTGCCTCTAGGGCATATTTCCAACAGTCTCCCACTTGCACTAGAGTCAATAATCTAGTTCACATCGCCATGTGATTAACACTCACAGGTCACATCGCCATGTGACCAACATCCAAAGAGTTTACTAGAGTCAGTAATCTAGTTCACATCAATATGTGATTAACACTCAATGAGTTCTGGGTTTGATCATGTTATGCTTGTGAGAGAGGTTGTAGTCAACGGGTCTGCAACATTCAGATCCCTATGTACTTCGCAAAACTTTATGTCATATCGTAGATGCTGCTACCACGTTCCACTTGGAGCTATTCCAAACTGTTGCTCCATTATACGTATCCGGTATCTCTACTCAAAGTTATCCAGATAGGTGTTAAGCTTGCATTGACGTAACTCTTTACGTCGAACTCTTTATCACCTCCATAACCGAGAAACATTTCCTTATTACTCTAAGGATAATTTTGACCATTATCCAGTGATCTACTCCTGGATCACCTTTGTACCCTCTTGCCAGACATGTGGCAAGGCACCCATCAGGTGCGGTACTTAGCATGGCATACCGTATAGAGCCTATGACAAAAGCATAGGGGACGACCTTCGTCCTTCCTCTTCCTTCTGCCGTGGTCAAGTTTTGAGTCTTACTCAACTTCACACCTTACAACTCAAGTAAGAACTCCTTCTTTGACTGATCTATTTTGAACTCCTTCAAAATCATGTCAAAGGTGTGTGTTCTTTTGAAAGTATCATCAGGCGTCTTGATCTATCTGTATAGATCTTGATGCTCAATATGTAAGCAACTTTATCCAGGTCTTCCTTTGAAAAACTCATTTCAAATAACCCTTTATGCTTTCTAGAAATTCTACATCATTTCGGATCAACAATATGTCATTCACATATACTTATCAGAAATGTTGTGATGCTCCCACTCACTTTATTGCAAATACAAGTTTCTAACAAACTTTGTATACCCAAAAACTTTGATCACTCCATCAAAGTGTATATTCCGACTCCGAGATGCTTGCTCTAGTCCATAGAAGGATCGCTGGAGCTAGCATATCTTTTAGCATCCTTGGGATCGACAAAACCTTTCTGATTGTATCATATACAACCTTTCCTTACAAAAACTGGTGAGGAAACTTGTTTTGTCATCCATCTGCCAGATTTCATAAATGCAGCTAATGCTAACATGATTCCAACGGACTTAAGCATCGCTACGGGTGAGAAAATCTCATCGTAGTCAACTCCTTGAACTTGTGAAAAACTATTTGCCACAAGTCGAGCTTCATAGACGGTAACATTACTGTCCACGTCCGTCTTCTTCTTAAAGATCCATTTATCTCAATGGTTTGCCAGTCATCGGGCAAGTCCACCAAAGTCCATACTTTGTTTTGATACATGGATCCTATCTCGGATTTCTCGGCTTCTAACCATCTGTCGGAATATGGGCCCACCATCACTTCTCCATAGTTCGTAGGTTCATCGTTGTCCAACAACATGACCTCTAAGACAGGATCACCGTACCACTCAGGAGTAGTACATATCCTTGTCGACCTACGAGGTTCGATAGCAACTTCATCTGGAGCTTCATGATCACTATCATTAGTTTCCTCTTCAACTGTCGTAGGTTCCACAGAAACATCTTTCTGTGTTGCACTACTCTCCGGTTGAAGTGAGGGTTCGACAACCTCATCAAGTTCTATCTTCCTCCCACTCAATTCTTTCGAGATAAACTCCTTCTCGAGAAAGGACCCGTTCTTAGGGACAAACATTTTTGTCCTTGGATCTGAGATAGAAGGTATACCCAACCGTTACCAGTGGGTATCCCATGAAGATGTATTTGTCCGCTTTGGGTTCGAGCTTTTTCCGGCTTAAGCCGTAAGCATCGCAGCCCCAAACATTGAGAAACGACAACTTTGGTTTCTTGCCAAACCTTAGTTCAAACGGCGTTGTCTCAACGGACTTTAGATGGTGCCCTATATAAAGTGAATGCAGCTATCTCTAATGCATAACCTCAAAACAATAGCGGTAGATCGGTAAGATACATCATAGATCGCACCATATCTCATAAGGTTCGATTACGATGTCCGGACACACCATTACGCTGTGGTGTTCCAGGGGGCTTCAACTGCGAAACAATTCCACAATGTCTTAAGTGATTGCCAAACTCATAATTCAGAAAATATCCCCTTGATCAGATCGTAGGAACATGATCTTCTTGTTATGATGATTCTTAATCTTCACTCTGAAATTGTTTGAACCTTTCAAACGTTTCAGACTTTTGCTTCATTAAGTAAATATACCATATCTACTCAAATCGTCAGTGAAGATGAGAAAATAACGATATCCACCACATGCCTTAATTCTCATTGGATCACATACATCAGTATGTATGATTTCCAACAAGTCACTTGCCCGTTTCATTGTACCTGAAAACGGGATCTCAGTCATCCTGCCCATGAGGCATGGCTCGCATGTGTCAAGCGATTCAAAACCAAGTGACTCCAAACGTCCATCATCATGGAGTTTCTTCATGCATTTTATGCCAAAAATGACCTAAGCGGCAGTGCCACAAGAAAGTGGTACTATCATCATTAACTCTACATCTTTTTGGCATTAATATTATCATCATGTGTATTACTATGATCGAGATTCAACGAACCATTGGGTGCATGACCATAAAGGTATTATTCATGTAAACAGAATAACCATTATTCTCTAACTTAAATGAATAACCGTATTGCAATGAACATGATCTAATCATATTCATGCTCAACGTAGACACCCGATAACATTTATCTAGGTTCAACTCTAATCTCGAAAATAGAGGGAGTGTGCGATGGTGATCTTATCAACCTTGGAAACACTTCCAACACACATCGTCACCTCGCCCTTAGCTAGTCTCCGTTCAGTCCGTAGCTTTTGCTTCAAGTCACTAATAATAGCAATTGAACCGGTATCCAATACCCATGTGCTACAAGGAGTACTAGTAAGGTACACATCAATAACACGTATATCAAATATACTTTGTTGAAGTTGCCAGCTATCATATCTACCATGTATTTGGGGTAGTTCCGCTATCATGTGACCGTTCCCCGTACAATAGAAGCACTTAGTCTCGAGGTTTGGGTTTAACCATGGGTTCCTTCATCAGAGCGACAACTGGTTTGCCATCCATGGAGTTTCCCTTCCAGCCCTTGCCCCTTTTGAAACTAGTGGTCTTGTTAAACCATCAACACTTGATGCTCCTTCTTGATTTCTACTTTTGCGGTCTTAAGCACCGCTAATAGCTTCAGGATTATCTCTATCCTTTGTATGTCATAGTTCATCACAAAGTTCTAGTAGCTTGGTGATAGTGTCTAGAGAATTCCGTCAACCACTATTTCACCTGGAAGATTAACTCCCACTTGGTTCAAGTGATTTTAGCACCCAGACATTCTGAGCACATGCTCACTAGTTGAGCCATTCTCCTCCATCTTTTTGTCAAAAGAACTTGTCAGAGGTCTCATACCTCTCAACACGGGCATGAGCCTGAAATCCCAATTTCAGCTCTTAGAACATCTCATATGTTCTATGGCGTTCAAAACGTCATTGGAATCCCGATTCTAAGCCGTAAAGTATGGTGCACTAAACTATCAAGTAGTCATCAGGACGTCTCTGTCAGGTGTTCACAACATCAACAGACAACGTCGTAGGGGTTTGCACATCGAGCGGTGCATCAAAGACGTAAGCTTTCTGTGTAGCAGTGAGGACACTCCTCGGACTACGGACCCAGTCCGCATCATTGCTTACAATATCTTTCAACTTAGTCTTTCTCTAGGATCGTATTAAACAGGGAGCTACAACGCAGTTATTGGTCTACAACATAATTTGCGAAGACAACTTAGACTATTGTTCTTGACAATGAAGTTCATCTAATGAACTCCCACTCAGATAGACATCTCTCTAGTCATCTAAGTGATACATGATCCGAATCGACTAGGCCGTGTCCGATCATCACGTGAGACGGACTAGTCATCAACGGTGAACATCTTCATGTTGATCGTATCTTCTATACGACTCATGTTCGACCTTTCGGTCTTCCGTGTTCCGAGGCCATGTCTGTACATGCTAGGCTCGTCAAGTCAACCCTAAGTGTATCGCGTGTGTAAATCTGGCTTACACCCGTTGTATGCGAACGTTAGAACCTATCACACCCGATCATCACGTGGTGCTTCGGAACAACGAACCTTAGCAACGGTGCACAGTTAGGGGGAACACAATTCTTGAAATTTTAGAGAGAGATCATCTTATTCACTACCGTCGTTCTAAGCAAATAAGATGTAAAACATGATAAACATCACATGCAATCAAATAGTGACATGATATGGCCAATATCATTTTCCTCCTTTTGATCTTCATCTTCGGGGCTCCATGATCATCATTGTCACTGGCATGACACCATGATCTCCATCATCATGATCTCCATCATCGTGTCTCCATGAAGTCGTCTCGCCAAACATTACTTCTACTACTATGGCTAACGTTTAGCAATAAAGTAAAGCAATTACATGGCGTTATTCAGTGACACGCAGGTCATACAATAAATAAGACAACTCCTATGGCTCCTGCCGGTTGTCATTCTCATCGACATGCAAGTCGTGATTCCTATTACAAGAACATGATCAATCTCATACATCACATATATATCATTCATCATATCCTTTTGGCCATATCACATCACACGGCACATGCTGCAAGAACAAGTTAGACGTCCTCTAATTGTTGTTGCAAGTTTTTACGTGGCTGCTATAGGTTTCTAGCAAGAACGTTTCTTACCTACGCCAAAACCACAACGTGATATGCCAATTTCTATTTACCCTTCATAAGGACCCTTTTCATCGAATCCGATCCGACTAAAGTGGGAGAGACAGACACCCGCTAGCCACCTTATGCAACTAGTGCATGTCAGTCGGTGGAACCTGTCTCACGTAAGAGTACGTGTAAGGTCGGTCCGGGCCGCTTCATCCGACGATGCCGCCGAATCAAGATAAGACTAGTAACGGCAAGAGAATTGACATGATCTACGCCCACAACTACTTTGTGTTCTACTCGTGCAAGATACTACGCATAGACCTAGCTCATGATGCCACTGTTGGGGATCGTAGCAGAAATCAAAAAATTTCTACGCATCACCAAGATCAATCTATGGAGTAATCTAGCAACGAGGGAGAGGGGAGTGCATCTACATACCCTTGTAGATCACGAGCGGAAGCGTTCAAGAGAACGGGGATGATGGAGTCGTACTCGTCGTGATCCAAATCACCGATGATCCTAGCGCCGAATGGACGGCACCTCCGTGTTCAACACACGTACGGAGCGGGGACGTCTCCTCCTTCTTGATCCAGCAAGGGGGGAGGAGAGGTTGATGGAGATCCAGCAACACGACGGCGTGGTGGTGGAAGTAGCGGGATTCCAGCAGGGCTTCGCCAAGCGCTGCGGGAGGAGGGAGATGTGTCACGGGAGGGAGAGGGAGGCGCCAGGGCTTGGGGTACGGCTCCCATGCGCCTCCCCACTATATATAGGGGTGGAGGGGCCTGGTTTCTTGCCCTCCAAGTCCATTGGGGCGTTGGCAAAGGTGGGGGAAAGAAATCCCATCATTTCCTTTCCCCACCGATTGTTATCCCCCCTTTTTAGGGATCTTGATCTTATCCCTTCGGGATATGATCTTATTCCTTCCAAGGGGGGATCTTGGTGCGCCTTGACCAGTGGTGTGGGGCCTTGCCCCCACTACCCACGTTCATGTGGGTCCCCCCATGCAGGTGGGCCCCACTTCGGAACCTTCTAGAACCTTCCCGGTACAATACCGAAAAATCCCGAACATTTTCCGGTGGCCAAAATAGGACTTCCTATATATAAATCTTTACCTCCGGACCATTCCGGAACTCCTCGTGACGTCCGGGATCTCATCCGGGACTCCGAACGACTTTCGGGTTTCCGCATACTTATATCTCTACAACCCTAGCGTCACCGAACCTTAAGTGTGTAGACCCTACGGGTTCGGGAGACACGCAGACATGACCTAGACGACTCTCCGGTCAATAACCCACAGCGGGATCTGGATACCCATGTTGGCTCCCACATTCTCCACGATGATCTCATCGGATGAACCACGATATCAAGGATTCAATCAACCCCGTATACAATTCCCTTTGTCTATCGGTACAGTACTTGCCCGAGATTCGATCGTCGGTATCCCGATACCTTGTTCAGTCTCGTTACCGGCAAGTCTCTTTACTCGTACCGTAACACATCATCCCGTGATCAACTCCTTGATCACATATTGTGCACATTATGATGATGTCCTACCGAGTGGGCCCAGAGATACCTCTCCGTCATACGGAGTGACAAATCCCAGTCTCGATTCGTGCCAACCCAACAGACACTTTCGGAGATACCTGTAGTGCACCTTTATAGCCACCCAGTTACGTTGTGACGTTTGGTACACCCAAAGCATTCCTACAGTATCCGGGAGTTGCACAATCTCATGGTCTAAGGAAAAGATACTTGACATATAGAAAAGCTTTAGCATACGAACTACACGATCTGTGCTAGGCTTAGGATTGGGTCTTGTCCATCACATCATTCTCCTAATGATGTGATCCCGTTATCAACGACATCCAATGTCCATGGTTAGGAAACCGTAACCATCTATTGATCAACGAGCTAGTCGTCTAGAGGCTCACTAGGGACATGGTGTTTGTCTATGTATCCACACATGTATCTGAGTTTCCTATCAATACAATTCTAGCATGGATAATAAACGATTATCGTGAACAAGGAAATATAATAATAACCAATTTATTATTGCCTCTAGGGCATATTTCCAACAGCTACCCCCCAAGGGCCCCCGTCTCGCCTAACTCTGAAGCGGTTGACCACGAGATGTAGCCCTTAGACTTACCACTGACGGATTTTGACCAGTGGACCTCTCCACCCGGTTGTGTTAGGTCAGCCCATAGGAACACCTGGGAGCAACATCCGGGCCAAACCCACAACAAGATCCCCTCCGTGTAGACCCGACACGTCCGTTTCCACCATCCAGGTGATACCGGCGGCGCCCTCTGTGAGGGGTGACATACCTCGGAGATGCGTGCCACCTCTTCAGACATGCCACCACATCTCACCGCATGTATGTGGGCCCGGTGCGACCCTCCGGTGGCTATGCAACCCCCCAGGGCCCCTGTCTCGCCTAACCCTACAGCGGTTGACCACAAGA
>LR738713.1:843210026-843249803 GCA_902687465.1 Secale cereale
GCGGTTGACCACGAGATCTAGCCATTTGACTTCCAACAGACGGGCTTTGACCAATGGACCCCTCCACCCGGTTGTGTCAGGTCAGCCCAGAGGGACACCTGGGAGCAACATCCGTGCCAAACCCATAGCTACATCACCTCCGTGTAGACCTGACGCGTCTGTTTCCCCCCTCCAGGTGCAGCGGCAGCGCCGTTCGTGAGGGGGGCTAAGCCCCGGAGACGTGTGCCGCCTCTACACACAACCCACCACACCACCCCGCATGTATGAGGGGCCGGTGCGACGCTCCGGTGTCATTGCTACCCCGCAGGGCCCCCGTCCCAACTAACCCTGGAGCGGTTGACAACGAGATCTAGCCCTTTGACTTCCCACAGACGGGCTTCGACCAGTGGACCTTGTCGGCATCCTGCAAACCAGGTACCCAGACTTGCCTGTCTGCGGGCCGCAACGCGCTCCTGCCACGGCCTAGTACGGCCCAGCTGATCGACCATCTTCCCAAGACCCTCGCGAGGGGGCTAGACCTCGCGAGGAGAACGACGTCAAGACCCCCTCAGGAGCAGCCTCGGCAAGGTTGCTCTGGAGGGGCAGAGAATCCAAGGTCAAGCCTGCCTCAGGAGGAGGCAGTGCCATAAGCAGTGACGCACCGAGCCAGCGGGTGCCAGCGCCCGCCAGCGGCGCAGTTGCCATTCGGGTGCAAAGGATACAGCGCAGGCGCAAGTTCCCGAGGAGCGGGACAAAGGTTTCCCCTTCGGTGCAACAAGACCGAAGACCGCAAGGACGACATGGAGGATGTCAGCACCGAGCCCACTACCGCGTCACCGCCTGATCCTTTTGCAGGCGAAGACCGCTTTTGTCAGGATAGGAACGTCCTTGTGTTCCCGCTCAAAATGGCCGTTGTGGGATTCCTTTCCGCATAAACATTTTGGGGGAAGAGGACCCTGGCCGCGTGTATAAGTAGCTAGGATCCCCACTATGAGGGGACGAGTCCGAGCAGATCCAGAACTCCGCCCTCACGCAAAGGAGCAAGAACTCTTGCCTCCTGACATTCCTGAGCTCTCCTCGTGAGCTCAGGAACCACTGTACTAGTCCATATTCGAGCCCTCCCAAGGCCAATCCACCAAAGCAGGAAGTAGGGTTTTACACCATAAGTTGGCCTGAACCTGGGTAAACTCTTGTGTGCTTTACTTGTTGTTCGCTTGAATCTCTTCACTGGACGAGGGCGAGATGTTAGGTAGACGTGAGTGGGTGAGATCTTCGTTCAAGCCCATGTGTTCGAACTTCTTGGGTTTGCGGAGCCCGTAATCCGACATTTGGCGCGCCAGGTAGGGGGCGTGTCGAAATCTCGCATCTCCGTTGACCTCGCATCGCCTCTCCTGCTCTGCGCCGCCACGATGACCGCGGCCCGCCGCGTCCGTGTGGAGGCTGGGACTCTCCCCGTCGTCAGAACGACATCAGCGACCGCGCCACCCATGGGTGCTCTGCCTCCTTCCCCAACGACGTTCTCGCCGGCCGGGCCACCCGAGAGCGGCCTGCTCCGCCACTCCCGCTCCCTGTGGCCACGCCGGCGACGCTCTTGGTGGCACGACGGCTGCCCCGGCACTGGCCACCCATGGGAGAGTTCGGCGCTCGAGCGGCCCACAGCGACGGGCGGCGGAGCATTGCCAGCGGGGAGTTGCGCTGCCGCGGGGTCGCCTGCATCCTTGGAGGATCCAAGCGCCGACATCAGCTCGACACGTCAAGTCGCACTTTTGGCAGCTCGGTGCCGCTGCCCAGCCGCAGGAGGCCTCACGAGCGCAGAGCGCGCAGGGGCACGTCATCACCTTAGGCCCTAGCGACCTCGCCACAGAAGCAACCGGCATGAGCGTTCTCCCCACGGTATGCACGCCCACCATCTGCGGGGTGGCCGTCACAAGAACCCTCGTCGACGGCGGCGTCGGGCTCAACATCATCCTCTCCCCCGAGGCCTTCGGTCATCTGCCAGTGTCCTACAGGCAGCTCCTCCCCACCAAGCCCTTCTCAGGGGTCGCAGGCTCGGCCGTCCCGCTCGGCCAGATCCGCCTCCCGGTCACCTTCGGCACACCCGCCAACTACCGGACTGAGCTCATCGACTTCGACATTGCGCCCATCCACCTGCCCTACAACGCCGTCCTCGGCTTCCCAGCCTTGGCGAAATTCATGGCGGTGACTCACCTGGGCTACAACACCGTCAAGATGCCCGGGAGCAACGATGTCATCACCATCAAAGGTGTGACAACCTGATTTTTGCCCTCTTTTATTTGAACCTTGGGATTTTTGAATCGTTTCATATGTACTTAAACACTTGGGTACCCTTGGCTTTCACCCAAGTGCCTCATATCCATCTCAAATCATCTTTTCCCTCTGGTTCACCCCAAAATAATTATTGGGACATTTTTCTTTATTGAAAAATATTCACTTTTCCCTCCAAAACCCTAGTTAAATCCATTGTGCTCCAAAGCAAACCCTATTTTCTGGCCCACAAAAATCTGAGGAAATTCATAAATATTCTTTGGACCCTAGGACAGATCCCTGAGCAAAAATATTGTACCACTTTTTGGAATATTGTTTCAACAGAAATTCTTTTCTATTCTGGGCAGAAATGGTAGTTTCTACAACAACTACCATTTTACTTGCTCCATTGCTTCTGAAACTCCTTGTGCATCTTCACCTTAGTAACTTATGACTAGCCTCCAACTCTTAGCCAATTTACCTGAGTAAACTCTCAAAGTTTTTGTCCAGAAACTTACTAGACGTGTGAAATTCTTTCTACTGCGCCTGGAACCAAACTAACCCTGGGTAACTCTTGTATCTACCACGAACAACACGCCAGGCATGATCTTCGGCACCAAGTAAGCCAGTAGGCAAAGCTCGCGCGGTGACCACGCATGTGCACCATGCCATGGCTGCTTGTTGGCGCACTCTGGATGCCGCCGAGCGCTCTGTTGAGCGCGTTCTTGCTTCCGCGCCTGCCAGAGCTTGCCAACCCACACCACCATCTTCGTCTTGATCTCGACGGTGTCCCCCTGGCACTCGCCGACGTCGGAGCTCGCCGCAGCGAGCACGGGCGCAGTCCGACCAAGGCAACAGTGTGGTGCGCACTATGCTCGTTGCCACCCCAGCGCCCCTGTGTTCGTCCCCGTTCGCCCATAGCTCACGCGTGAACCCCGTCGCCTTCTCCCCCTCTCATTGACGCCATTCGTCGCTGAGCGCAGCGTCCAGGTGTCGCCGGCGGAGCCCCGAACCCCCTCTCGGCTCGCCCATATATAGGACTCCTCCTAGCCTCCCCGAACACCCAGCTCCACTCCCACACACACCACGACTGCGTAGAACCCCGTGGCCCGGCCGAGTAGGCCATAGGCCACCGTCCCCGACCTCGTCGGCGATCCCCTCGGGTCGTCGCGGTAGCTCCAGCCCCTCTCAGGCTAGGGCGAACTTTCCAGAGCCTCCCCCACTCTCTGGTGGTGCCGTTCCACCTAGTTGGAGCCTCTGGAGTCACCGTTGCTCGCCGTCTTCTTCAACTCCGGCGACCACCCGGCTCTGCCTCCGCCTGCGAGGTCATTTTCTACGGGTACGGGCAGGTGCGCCTCGACCCCCTCCGTCGATCTATCCCTCCCATCTTGGCCAAGGAGCCCGCGTCGCCGGCGTGCGCTCCGGCGAGGCCACGGCCGCCCCTGTTCTTGTCCCTCTCTCCCCCTCACCTGACTAGCGGGGCCCACTAGTCAGCCTCTCCGTACCCGTGTGAAGCGGTACGAGTGGTGGCGCCCTGGGCTTTGACGTCTTCGATGTCACCCATGTTCAGTCTGTTTATTTAAATTTCAAATTTAAATATATTCTAGAATATTTCAAACTGCAATAACTTTTTAACCATAAGTCCAAATGAATTGATTCTTTTTGCATTGTGTTCTTTGTAAAGAAATCTTGAATCACACCAAAAATGAGACTATTTGGTGCTGTGTAGATTTTCCGGTGAATTTTTGAATGGTTCTTGATATTTTCTTTTTGTACTTTTAATTATTTTCAGAAGGTGAAGCTTGTCTTGAGGATCACCAAGAGGCTTGTGAACCTCATTTGCACTAAGGCAAGCCATAACAACATTTTCATAGTGCCATTTCAATATTTGTGATTTTCCAACCTGAATAAATGATTTAATTTATGCATATGAATTATTTTTGTTAAATACTTTCTGTTGGTTGTTGTATTTAGTTGTTTCATTTAGTTTACAGAAAGTTGGAAGTTGGCTTAAGTCATTAAGAAAGCTAGAAGAAAGTTTGGATCATTGAGAACTAATATGGATATGTATATAAATAGCTATCTGAAGTTATTTTCTTTTACATAAGATTTATGATACATTTTTTGCTAGAATATGTTCTTTTTTTAATTGCCATTAAATCATAACCAGAATAATATTGAAGTTGTGATGCTTACATTTAGTAAAGTAAAGTCGACCCAGTTATTTATTTTTGTAATGCGTTTTGGTATGTTGCATTCCATGGCATTTTATGACACCAATTATTTATTTTCTTTAAGTTGAAACTGTTAGTAACTCAACTTGAATAAATTGTTGACCGGGTCATGGTGCCACTGAACCGAGTTTTTCCCAGTGCAACCACATTTTCCTTTATGGGAAGGTCTTTATTCGGTCTGTTGTCATGCCTCTTGTCGGTACCTCCAAATAGGGAAGGTTATGGGCATGCGGTACCCTGGCCCGGTAAGCAGACATAACCTTGTGTGCCCGTTGTTCAGTTTATGGTACCGAGTTCCCGTTTGGGACAATTTCTGTTTGGCCACGACGGTGGTCGGTGTGCCTTTGGTAGGCAAAGGGCCACCTAGGACTGTCCCAGTGTGGAATGAGTCAGAGTGGTGAGGAGAGTGTCATGGTAATGGAAGAGTTTTGTCGGAACGCCGTTGGTCCACCCGAATGGGAAAGCGAGGCCATGGGTTCCGTGGTGTGGGTACAGTGCACTACCTCTGTAGAGCGTAATTAATCTATCGATAGCCGAGTCCACGGTCACGGACACGCTCGAAAGTAAGTCACACCATGGGTCAACATATAATAAAATTTTGCTCATTAAGTTCTAAAATTTTGTATTGTAAAAATGGTGGAAGAGCCACCGAGATGATTTGAGACCAAGTATGGTCAGGGTTGTGATCGCTGGAAAGATCACGTTTATGTCCTGTTGAGATGAACATATTTATGGTTTAATAAAAATCACCATGGGTAAGTCAGACCGAGGGTCTGTTTTCACAAAGGCATGAGTATAGCATGTTGTTTATATGTTTATCCAAGTGTGTTGCTGCATTTCAACAATTGAATAATTTTCATGACATTGTTTGTCATTATGATTTTATTTCCTGTAAGCTTGCAAGTACATTCAATGTACTGACCTGGCGTGTCATGCCAGATTTCAGGAAAGTTTCGCTGGAAAGGAGTGCCGTCCGAGTCTAGACCATGTCCACATCAGTGTCCCTGTGAGATGGAGTTTCGCTACGAAGTCGTTCCGCTGCTGCGTAGTTTTTATGACCGAGGCCTTTTATGTTCATTAAATAATGTACATATTGTCGAGCCGCACCGTGTGTGCCGCTTGGCCTCGCTACTGGTTGTAATGTAAAACTATGGTCCGCTAGTATCAATAAAGCGGTTGTTTTCTGTACCAAGATGTTGTGTGTTGCCAGAAGACAAGGTCTCTGGGCTGGCAATGCAAAGTAAACCGGTCGCTCTGATTCGGGGTTCCACAAAAGGGGACCCCAAGGCCGCCCTTCAGGTCCTCGGGCGCGCTTACAGGGTGCTCCGGAGGCATCGAAAGCCGCGCCTGCCAAGAAGAAGCAACTCTTCTCTCAAGACCCCGCCGAGACGCAGTAGGTGCCCGCTGATGAGGAGGGCTCAGGAGCCACCTTCACCATCGGCACGGGCATGGACCCTGAGAAAGAGGCAGCACTGGTCAGCTTCCTTAAGGCCAACAAAGATGTGTTCACCTGGAAAGCCGCTGACTTGGTCGGGGTGCCTAGGCACGTCATCGAGCATCACCTCACGGTGTGCCCCAACGCGCGCCCTATCAAGCAGAAAGCACGCAGACAAGCCCCGGAGAAGCAGGCCTTCATCGTTCAGGAGGTTCAGAAGCTAGAGGAAGCAAACGTCGTACGGGAAGTACGGCACCCAGAGTGGCTGGCCAACCCCGTCATAGTCCCGAAGAAAGGAGGCAAGGAGCGCATGTGCGTTGACTTCACGAGCCTCAACAAGTTCTGCCCTCAGGACCCATTCCCTCTTCCGCGCATCGACCAAATCGTGGACTCAACAGGTGAGTGCAACCTGCTCTGCTTCCTCGACGCCTCCTCGGGCTACCACCAAATTAAGATGGCAGTGGAGGGTGTGGAGAAGACGGCGTTCCTGACCCCATGTGGGTTCTACTTCTACACCTGCATGCCCTTCGGGCTGAGGAACGCGGGTGCCACCTTCCAGCGTCTGATGCACATCACCCTCGGCCCTCAGCTCGGGAGGAACGCAGAGGCCTATGTCGACGACATCGTGGTCAAGACCAGAGAGGCCAGGACTCTCGTCCAGGACCTAGAAGAAACGTTCGCCAACCTGCGCAAGGTGAAGCTGTGCCTCAACCCAAAGAAATGCGTGTTCGGTGTACCCTCCGGCAAGCTGCTAGGGTTCCTAGTTTCGCACCGGGGCATTGAAGCTAATTCGGAGAAGATCAAGGCCATCGAAATAATAAAGCCGCCCACAAACCTGAAGGAGATGCAGAAACTTGCAAGATGCGTTACATCCCTAGGACGCTTCATCTCTAAGCTTGGTGAACGCGCCCTCCCGTTCTTCAAGCTCATGAAGAAGAAGGGGCCCTTTGAGTGAACTCTGGAGGCCAATGCCGCCTTCCGGGATATCAAGGGATACCTCACCAGCTCACTGGTTATGGTAGAGCTGCGACCCGTGGAACCCATGACTCTCTACATCGCCGCGACACCTCACTCCGCCAGCGCCGCGCTAGTGGTGGAGTGCGAGGAGAGGCCCCGAAGCGTGAGGCCACCGGACAATTCGGCATCTTCAGGGTCCCCGTCGCCCCCTGACGCAGTTCCAGAAGTAGATTCAACCGCGGGCACTAGCGGCCCCTCCATTCAGCAAGAGGCACCCAAGATTCCTGAAGCGCCCGAGGATCCTGCTGCGCCGACTCTCGTGGAGCACCTGTCGGCGTCCTGGGAACCAGGGTACCCACACTTGCCTGTATGCGGGCCGTGACGCGCTCTTACCACGGCCTGGTACGGCCCAGCTGATCGACCAGCTGCCCAAGACCCTCGTGAGGGGGCTAGACCTCGCGAGGAGAACAACGTCAAGACCCCCTCAGGAGCGGCCTTGGCAAGGTTGCTCCGAAGGGGCCGAGAATGCAAGGCCAAGCCTGCCTCAGGAGGAGGCAGTGATGTAAGCAGTGATGCACCACGCCAACAGGTGCCAGCGCCTGCCAGCGGTGCAGTTGCCGTTTCGATGCAAAGGAGACAGCATAGGTGCAAGTTCCCAAGGAGTGGGACAAAGGTTTCCCCGTCGGTGCAACAAGAACGAAGACCGTAAGGACGACAGGGAGGATGTCACCACCGCATCACCGCATGATCCTTTTGCAGGCGAAGACCGCTTTTGTTAGGATGGGAACGTCCTTGTGTTCCCGCTCAAAAATTGCCGTTGTGGGATTCCTTCCCGCCTAAACATTTCGGGGGAAGAGGACCCTGGCTGCCTATATAAGTAGCTAGGATCCCCACTGTGAAGGGACAACTGGAAAACAGATCCAGAAACTCGGCCCTCACTCAAAGGAGCAAGAACCTTTGCCTCCCGACCATCCTAAGCTCTCCTTCTGAGCTCAGGAGCCAGTGTACTAGTTCATATTCAAGCCCTCCCGAGGCCAATCCACCAAAGCAGGAAGTAGGGTTTTACACCACAAGGTGGCCTGAACCTGGGTAAACTCTTGTGTGCTTTACTTGTTGTTCGCTTGAATCTCTTCACCGGATAAGGGCGAGACGCTAGGTAGACGTGAGTGGGAGAGATCTTCGTTCACGCCCCTGTGTTCGAACTTCTTGGGTTTGTGGAGCCCGTAATCCGACATTTGGCGCGCCAGGTAGGGGGCGTGTCAAGATCTCGCCTCTCCGACGACCTCGTCCCGTTCTCGTCGTCGACTTTGCTCAACAGCCATGGTGGACACACGCCGAGCAATCGCCGCCCGCCGCACCGCGAACATCGCTCAGTTGGCGTCCGCGGGCAACGGTGCGTGGCCCCGCCCCAAATCGCCGGTCGCCAACGCCGCCACCGACCCGGCCGTCCACGAGCAGCAGGACTCATCGCTGTTTCTGTCTGTGCGGCGCGATGGCCGCACGGCGACGCCTTCACCCACGCCGGCCGCGGCGTCGTCCTCACTGGTCCGCCGCAGGCCGGTCTACCATCAGCCTGCACTTTTGATGGCGCGGGAGCACTACAAGAAATATGTCAACTAGTGACCTTCTGTCAGTGACCCTGGAAGAATTGGTCATAGATCTATGACTATTTCAGACCAATTGGTCAAAAGCTGTTCGGGGGGCTCCAAACCCTAAACTATAACGACCATTTTGGCCAGAAAGGTCGTAATTTCCTTACACGAAATGGTCATAAAGCAGATAGCACTGGTCCGTTGCCTTATTTCTAGCTGATCATGACCAATATAGATGGTCATAACCTTGTAAATTGTGGTGGGTTGCTACGACTAGGCGCCACCTCATCAGTTTTGCCGATGTGTCATGTCCATGTGGCAGTTTTTGCCCTAGGTTGTGAAGCAACCTATATTTTTGTCATTGATACGTCCAAAACGTATCTATAATTTATGCTTGCTCCATGCCTCTTTTGGGTGATATTGCTATGTTATTTATACACTTCAATACACTTTTGATCATATTTGGACTAACCTATTAACTCAGTGCACCCCAGTGCCAGTTTCTGTTTTCGGCTGTTTTTGTATTTTAGGTTTTCACATTACGAGAACTGCTAGGAAAAATCTAGAAAAATTATATAAAAAATCAGCGTTCCAGAAGCTACCGTGCGCCCAAAGTACAGCCGGGGGGGGGGGGCACCAGGGCTCCAGGCGCCCTGGCGGCGCCCCCCCTGGACCGCGTCGGGGGGGCCCCTGGGCCCCCCGAGGCTCCGCTGATGCCCCCCTTTGGCATATATTTAAAGCGTCTCCCGAAACCCTCAAGACGGGAACTCTTTTTCGCGATCTCTTCTCTGTTCCGCCGCCGCCGCCGCTTCCAAGATCGGGAGCACCAGGAGAACTCTTCCCGGCACCCTGCCGGAGGGGAGGATCACCACCGGGAGCCTCTCCACCACCATGGACGCCTCCTGGATGAGTTGTGAGTAGTCTCCCTTGGACCATGGGTCCATGACCAGTAGCTATGTGATGTTCTCCTCCCGTTCTTGTGCTTCACTAATTAGTCCTCGTGAGCTGCCCTACATGATCGAGGCACATATGTAATCCTTATGCTGTTGCTATGATGAGTTTGCTGGGATCCGATGGATTATGAGATTATGTTCAGATTGTGTTTGAGTAATATATTTGATTCACCTCTTTTATATTTATGTTCGTAAGTAATTCTTGCATGTTCTCCGTTGTTATTTATTGCTTTGGCCAAGTAGTAGGTACTGACTCCAAGAGGGAACGTTATGCTTGATTGTGGGTTCATGCCCCTCGATGACTAGTTTGAGTGACAGAAACATGAGTCTAGGGGATGTGCTGTTGCCACAAGGGGGAAAACAACGGTGCTTGTGCCCGCGGGTGCAAGGACTGTTTACTTTACGCAAAGTTCTTTTAATGGAGTTGTCTGTTGCTTTGAGTTTACACTATGGGTGGGACTCGCAACTTAATACCAGCGAGATGTTCTGGATAGATATCTCAAGGTGGATGATTAGTAGTAGATGCATATGGATTTCGGTCTACTTACCTCGGCGTACCGCCCATGCTTTGAACCTCAACCTTTCTTGCAATGTAGTCAGCATTGGTTTGCGTTCATGGTTCTGTCAATTGCCCAGCTGTAATTCGTTTACCTCACATAGCTGTTTTATCGTCTTTTGGGAGAAAGACATCACTAGTGAACATCATGAGACTCCGGTCCATATTACCATCATTGATCACATCCCCTATTTACTTTTCCGCTTTTTACTTACTATTGCAATTATACCTATCACTATTGTCACTTGCGTTTGATCCTTTGTAAACTACAAGGCCGGAGGGATTGACAACCTCTCTGTACTCGTTGGGAGCAAAGTTATTTGTATCTTTGTGCGAGTCCACGTTGATTGCTAATATCTGGCGCCGTTAGCAGTTGACACCTTCTTGTTGAAACTGGGAGTCTCAGGGAAAACGATCCTTGGTATTGCCAAGGGAAAACTTCTGCTACACTACATCTCAAACCTTCCACTTGGGGTAACCAACGAGGGGCGAGAAGCCTAGCAAAGCAATTTCTTGCGCCGTTGCCGGGGACTCCACTCTTCAGGATAGGGGAGTTGCACGCTATCTTTTACCTTTGCTTTTAGTCTTGTTAGTTTACCTTTCAGTTTTCTTTATGTCTTTTCACTAGTTATGCTTATGGACAACCTTGCTATTGGATCGTTGCTTGTGGGAAGACGCCCCACACCTGTGGTGGTTGCTCCTCCCCCTACTGAAATTGTGCCCTATAAAATACCAGCTGGTATTATCGATTATGTTTTGGATAATCGTTATGTAGGAGACAGACATCCCGGTGAACACTTGCTATATCTGTCACAATTATGTTCATTATTTAAGCTTGCAGGTGTATCAAGGGAGTTTGTCATGAGGACATTGTTCGCCGTGTCACTTATAGATAAAGCTTCAGATTGGTATAAGCTTCTCGATAACTCGCACTTGCTTGATTGGCAAGAGCTTATGTCTCTCTTTTATAATAAGTTTTATCCTCTTCATGATGCTTATGTGGAGAGTAAGAGTACCTTTTTGCATGTGGATCATGGTAACAATGCTTTATGTGATGCTTATATTGTTGAGTTTATTCATGATCCCACTGAAAATTATTATGAGAAGGGAACATATGCTTATAGATATTTCAATAATATTAAGTTCCCTCTCTTTATGTTGAAGGTTTTGAAGTTATGCTTGTTTTGCCTTCCTATGCTAGTTGCTTTATGCTTCAATAATTTATTTTCTTGCAATATTCCTATGCATAGGAAGCATGTTAGGCTTAAATGTGTTTGGTATTTGCTTCTTGATGCTCTCTTTTGTTCTTCAACTCTTAATCCTACGAGAGCATCATTAAAGTCTTAAGCCTATCTTTATGGCTATAAAGAAAGAGCTCTAGGGAGACAACCCTTGTTATCTTTGCTTTCAGTTTGTTCTTTCAGTTTTTAGTGGTCTTGATGTTGTTACTACTGTAGCATCATCATTGTATCTTTGCTTTTCAATTTTGTGCCAAGTATAGCCTCTGATTGCTAGAAAGTTCAAAAGTTGTGACGTGCTGTCCAGGAAACAGATTCTGTCCTTGGATAGAAAAATTCGTATAAAATCACCAGATCATCTTTTTGGTCTGAATTATTTCGACAGCGTGCTCTATATAATTGTCTTTCGTGCGTCTGTTCTGAGTTTTTTGATTAGAGTTGCAGAATTGCCCCGGAAAAATCATTTACTACCTGCTGTTCTGTTTTTCACAGATTCTGTCTTGTTTTGCCTTTCCTTCATTTTGCAAACCTAGAGCTTGCTTTTTCTTTGCAAAAACCTTTTGGCAATCTTGAGAAACAGTAGAACTTCAAGAATATCTTTATTTCCAGCAAGGAACAATTATTTTACTATGGGTACTAACCTCGCTAATCAGATTATGATGAGTTATGTATGAAGGGAGTTTTCAAGTGTGCGAGGGAAGATGATAAAAAGATTCGGGAGTGTCAAACGCTCAAGCTTGGGGATGCCCCCATGCACCCCCAAGAAATATTCAAGGAGACTCAAGCGTCTAAGCTTGGGGATGCCCCCGTGCATCCCCTTCTCCATCAACATTATCAGTTCGTCTTTCGTTCCACTATATTTTTATCACTTCATGTGTTATGTGCTATGCTTGGAGCGTCTTGCTTTTAGTTTTCCTTTTTTGTTTTCTTTAGCTTTTCATAACGATTCGGAACTCAGCATTCTTTATGTGGGAGAGAAACACGCTCCACTTCTACCTAGAACATAACATATAATTTTCATGTCTATCCTTGTTGTGTGTGTTCTTTGTCTTTTAATAGCTACTATCATGCTTAGCTCTTAGTATTCATGCTTATCTTTTTAAAGAGCTTTTGTTTAGTTGGTTGCTTGAACTCTCTTTAGTTACCATGATCACCTTATTAAGAGAGTTTGCTTCCGTTGCATTGGTTGATATGTCTATGATAAAGATGCTACGTGCATAATGGCGCTTAGTAGTTCATGTTTTCTTATGGTTAGTCCCAAATAGCTGGGGGGTTCCCAATGTGTTATTGGAATACCAACATGATTTGTTTGCCTATGATGTGGTATGGTTTAGTAATATCATCCTTCAAGAATTTATTTTGATTGACTTGGCGTATGCTCACGCATATTTAAGACTGTAAAGAAAGTCTGTCATGCCTTGATGATCTTTTGTTTCTGAGTAGCGATATAACTTCCATGCCTGATTCAATGTTGCTTTGTCGCTCTGCATGATTATGACCGTCATTGCTCTCTTAGTTGGTCGCTCCCAGTCTTTTGCTAACCTCCACCTATACTAAGCGGACTGACTGCTTGTGCATCCACATCCTTTTTAATCCAGTTATGCCATATGAGTCCACCATATCTTCCTACATGGTATTTACCTGCCATTCCTAACGGAGACTTGCATGTACCATCTCGAAATTATTCAAAAAAAATGCATTCCTATTTTGTGCCTCTGTTGTAAGTTCATGAGGAAGTAGTAGTTAATTCATGATCTTTTTAAGTTGGACAAGCTTCACCCCGGGATTGCATGTATAATGTGCAAACCCATAATACGAGAAGGAACTGGCATTGAGTGCGCCCGGCTCAAAAAGATAATATAACAAACAAACCCTCCTTCACGCTTTGTTCATGAGAAATCAGAAAACTTTGGCAGTGATAAACAAAGGAGATTAAGAGGATGTGATCGTCCTCATTCGGGAGCCGTTCCTCGAAACTTGTCCATCTCAAGAAGTGATTGAGTTGTCTGCTAGCATTCGTTGACGAAACATGCATAATCAAAGAAAATTATTATTACCTCTGTTTTAAAACCAAGAGCTCTGGTACATGTTTTGTCTTTGTTTCCGACTACGGGTTTTCAACCTTGCCAACAAAAGCCACGGTTCGAGAGTCTCCACCTTCCTTTAAAGCACAAACTACTGAGAGCATGATTGTCATTCTGAGTGTAATGTGCATTGTCCCAAAGTAGCATTGTCTTTTGCATGATTGTGATATCGTTTATTTTGAAATCATTGTATCTAGTCATCACTTAAACCTTGGAGGTGCCCCTGCATTTATGTTTTGCTTCACTAAAGGGGGCAAGCTAGATATCACTTTATCATATTTGCACATCATGTTCATTACAAATCTATTTGATGTTTCAGTATCATATTGTAAAACTTTTAGTCCTTTGTGATTTTCTCATGAGGCAACTTAATTACTATAGATTCATTGTCTCAGTAAGCTTTTGTCATATGACTATGAAAAAGTCCTATATGGTTAATAGCATGTCACCACAGAAATTATTCTTGTTATCATTTACCTACTCGAGGACGAGCAGGAATTAAGCTTGGGGATGTTGGTACGTCCAAAACGTATCTATAATTTCTGCTTGCTCCATGCCTCTTTTGGGTGATATTGCTATGTTATTTATACACTTCCACACACTTTTGATCATATTTGGACTAACCTATTAACTCAGTGCACCCCAGTGCCAGTTTCTGTTTTCGGCTGTTTTTGTATTTCAGGTTTTCAGATTACGAGAACTGCCAGGAAAAATCCAGAAAAATTATATAAAAAATCAGCGTTCCAGAAGCTACCGTGCGCCCGAAGTACAGCCGAGGGGGGCACCAGGGCTCCAGGCGCCCTGGCGGCACGCCCCCCCCCCCTGGGCCGCGCCGGGGGGGGAGGCGCCTGGGCCCCCCGAGGCTCCGCTGATGCCCCCCCTTTGGCATATATTTAAAGCGTCTCCCGAAACCCTCGAGACGGGAACTCTTTTTCGCGATCTCATCTCTGTTCCGCCGCCGCCGCCACTTCCAAGATCGGGAGCACCAGGAGAACTCTTCCCGGCAGCCTGCCGGAGGGGAGGATCACCACCGGGAGCCTCTCCACCACCATGGACGCCTCCCGGATGAGTTGTGAGTAGTCTCCCTTGGACCATGGGTCCATGACCAGTAGCTATGTGATGTTCTCCTCCCGTTCTTGTGCTTCACTAATTAGTCCTCGTGAGCTGCCCTACATGATCGAGGCACATATGTAATCCTTATGCTGTTGCTATGATGAGTTTGCTGGGATCCGATGGATTATGAGATTATGTTCAGATTGTGTTTGAGTAATATATTTGATTCACCTCTTTTATATTTATGTTCGTAAGTAATTCTTGCATGTTCTCCGTTGTTATTTATTGCTTTGGCCAAGTAGTAGGTAGTGACTCCAAGAGGGAACGTTATGCTTGATTGTGGGTTCATGCCCCTCGATGACTAGTTTGAGTGACAGAAACATGAGTCTAGGGGATGTGCTGTTGCCACAAGGGGGAAAACAACGGTGCTTGTGCCCGCGGGTGCAAGAACTGTTTACTTTACGCAAAGTTCTTTTAATGCAGTTGTCTGTTGCTTTGAGTTTACACTATGGGTGGGACTCGCAACTTAATACCAGCGAGATGTTCTGGATAGATATCTCAAGGTGGATGATTAGTAGTAGATGCAGATGGATTTCGGTCTACTTACCTCGGCGTACCGCCCATGCTTTGAACCTCAACCTTTCTTGCAATGTAGTCAGCATTGGTTTGCGTTCATGGTTCTGTCAATTGCCCAGCTGTAATTCGTTTACCTCACATAGCTGTTTTATCGTCTTTTGGGAGAGAGACATCACTAGTGAACATCATGAGACTCCGGTCCATATTACCATCATTGATCACATCCGCTATTTACTTTTCCGCTTTTTACTTACTATTGCAATTATACCTATCACTATTATCACTTGCGTTTGATCCTTTGTAAACTACAAGGCCGGAGGGATTGACAACCTCTCTGTACTCGTTGGGAGCAAAGTTATTTGTATCTGTGTGCAGGTCCACGTTGATTGCTAATATCTGGCGCCGTTAGCAGTTGACACCTTCTTGTTGAAACTGGGAGTCTCAGGGAAAACGATCCTTGGTATTGCCAAGGGAAAACTTCTGCTACACTGCATCTCAAACCTTCCACTTGGGGTAACCAACGAGGGGCGAGAAGCCTAGCAGTCATTCCCAAAATTCCCCAAAAAATCTCATAAATTCTTTGGGTCATATCTTCGTCAAATATGTAAAAAAAACCTTCCTTGCCTAGTTCAAAAATAATTCAAAAATATTCATTTTCCTATTCTGTTCAAAAAAACACTTTGTGAAAGAAGTACCATTTTGGCATGTCCAAATGGTATCCATTTTCTACAGTGCTTTTCTATGCCCAAATAACAATCCTCCACCAAATACTAGCTCAATCCATTCATTATTTTGAGCCCAGCTTCAACATTCGTATGTATGTCCAGTGTGGTACTTTGCAAAGCAAGTACCACCTAGTGTCGGTGTACTAAGATAGGGGTACCTTAGTACCCCAACTTGTGCACGGGCAGTAGCAGCTTCCCGTGGCAGGGCTTACCACGTGCTCGCCAAGAACCGTTCTGGTCCCTATGAAGCCATTCAAGAACAAAGTATACAAGTCAGAAGATCAAGGCCCCGGCAAGAGGAGCTTGCCGGGAAGGCCGCACCAGGCTCAAGGTTATCACTTTAGCACAAGACCCTGGCAAGAGGAGCTTGCCAGGAAGGCCAAGGAACACATATCTCAAGAGATGCCTCGGCGCATCATGCGCCCCGGCAGGACCCGGAGAGCGACAAGCCTCCGGGCCCGGCAAGATCACGACCCCGGCAAGGTGCTTGCCGGGGAAACCTACGCTGTGTGCCCACGCTCCAGCTCATCTGCCCACGCGTCGCCCTGGGGCCCTTCCAGGGGCACGTGGCAGGCGGTTGTGCAGCCTGGGGCACACGGTGGCTAGCCACGGTGACGAGGCTACCGCCGTGGCGAACGGAGAAGCATGGACGGACGCTTTTGGGGGCGACGGCGACGGGCATTTAATGCCCTTGTCCCCCACTGTCAAAGTTAGGTGAAGACTACTGTTCATACACTGTTCATGCACTGTTGCAACTACCACCAAAATTACACTTTTACCCTCCTCTACGATGACACCTGTCGGTGACCCCTTTGAGCTATAAAAGGAGGCCCATGCACAACGTAGAGGGGGTTCGGTTCGAAAGCTAGACAACTCTCTCGCTCGGTGTAGCTAGTACTGTAGATCTTCAAGCTCCCGAGCTCAATACAACCTAAGCAGGAGTAGGGTTTTACGCGTCCGTGCGGCCCGAACCTGGGTAAACTGCCCGCGTGTGCTCCTCGATCTGCTCTCCGTGCTCCCTCCGCTCCCTTACCGCAACGTAGAAGGGGCTCCGGTCCCATAGGTGCTCGTGGGAGGACAGTTTCCCCCGACATCTTTGGCGCGCCAGGTAGGGGGCGTCGAGGTTGTGCGAACCTGATCTGGCGCTCACGCGGGTGCAACCTTCAGCAACTTCATCAGCTTCATCGACCTCATCAACAGCATCAACATGCCTCCGAAGAAGAAGGCTTCGGAGGTCGGAGGCCCGTCTGCGTCGATCCCGCCACCACCAGAACCAACGGTTGGTGGGGTAGACGCCGGCGGAAGGGTGACCGCCGGTGAGGAAACTCACGGCGCCACCAAGTCCAAGGACAAGACGGACGACCGGGCGAACTCCAAAGCCTCGGTGTCAGTACACGCTCCACGTCCCTCCCAGGAGGTGCAAGACCCGCAGCGGCGTGGTACGGGAGGTACCATACGCTTGCTAGGGCGTGGCCAAGCCGGAGGATCGCGGGACGCTCAAGGCCAGCGCGCTGGTACGAGCAAGGCGCGGTCGCCGGGGCGAGAAACTGCTCCTTCTAACCCTGTTAGAAGTCCGAGCATATCTCGCTCCTCGCACTGCTCGCCGCCGCTCCCCTCCTCTCCAGCAGAAGCTCTAGCAAGAGCACAGCTGCTCCTCGACTTCCCTCCAGCGGCAGATAAAGCCGAAGACTGGAGGGCGACGATCCAGAGCCTCATCGCCTTCGCCAACAACGACACGCCGCAGCAGCCGGCAACGTCGCGGCCGCGGCAAGTCGACCAGACGAAGGCCGATGGAGACAAGACCGCCGGGGGTGCAACCACCGTGCACTCCCCGCCGCGGAAGCAAAAATCGCCACCCCGCCGGATCAACGTCGACGACGACTCTACGGCGTCGACAGATCCGCGGGCTCGCCGCGATCAGCGCCAAGTCCTAGACGACAGGCGGCAAGAGGACGCTCGGACTCGCATCGAGCGTCGACGAGAAGCTCGAAGACAGTCAGATCAGCGCGCTGGGACCGCTGTCGACGCGCACGCGCCCGGTGAACAAGGCGACTTGCCGTACGCGGCAGGTTGCCTTGCGTTCACTCGTGAGCCGCGACAAGTCCAGTGGCCCAGCATGAAGAATTTCAAGCCCGACGTACCCGAGAAGTACGACGGCAAGACGCACCCCTCGGAGTTCCTCAGCATCTACACCATTGCGGTGCAGGCTGCCGGGGGACGCGACGAGAAGATCCTAGCCAACTACTTCCCGCTAGTGCTTAAGCCAAACGTCCGGTCTTGGCTTATGCACTTGCCGGAGAGCTCCATCTCCTCATGGGCAGATCTGTGCCACCAGTTTTTTGGCGCCTTCACGGGCGGCCACAAACCCCACGGCCAGGAAAGCGATTTCCACATCCTGGCCCAGAAGGAGGGAGAGTCCCTGCGCAAATACATCCAAAGATTCAGCCGCGTCCAGCACAACATTCCCGACGTCCACCCCGCCGCGGTTATCAGCGCGTTCCACCAGAACGTGCGTAACCGCCGGATGAGGGAGGAGATGGCCATGACCAAGATCCGGGATGTCAGCGAGCTCTACGCTCTGGCTGACAAGTGCGCGCGCGTCGAAGAGGGGAGGAGACTCCCCGGAGAGGATACTGGCGCAGGAGGAAGCGACTGTGAAGACGCCGCCCCGGCAAGGAAAAGCCGGCGGCGGAATAACAGAAAGAAGAAGAGCAAGGAGGTGCTGGTTGTCGAGCAGTCCGGCAAGGAGGCTCCCGCTAAGAAAGCACAGGCTGGCAGTTCCGGCAAGGAGCCCGCCCCTGTAGCGGCAGCCGACAAGCAGGACGGCTCCGACAAGCAGTACTGCAAGATCCACCGCGCCAAGGGCCACGATCTCCAGAACTGCAAAAGAGTCGAGTACCTCGTAGAGCAGGATGCTGCTGAATACGAGCGTCGCGACAAGGAGAAGGCCCAAGGAGGCGGAGGAGAACCCAGCAAGAAGCGGCCGTTCAATGGCCGAGGAGGACGCCGCGGCAATGCCAAGCAGCGGCAAGGTGATAGACCTCCCCGGGGCCGCGACAAGGATGAGGATGAAGACGACGATGATGACATGGAAGAAGGAGACAACAGCGAGCAGGAGTTCCAGAAGGCCACAGAAGTTCTGTGTGTCGACGGAGGTGCCTCTCTGCACACTTCCCACCGCCAGCTCAAGCAGTGGGTGCGAGAAGTGAACGCAGCTGAGCCACCCGTCGAGTCGCGTAGGCTGCTGAAGTGGTCCGGCACGCCCATCATCTTTGACCTTGAGGACCACCCTGACCGCACAACTGCGGTCGGGTGCTTGCCGATGTTGGTTTCACCAACTATCCGCAACCTCAAGGTCACCAAGATGTTGGTTGACGGCGGGGCCGGCCTGAACTTGATCTCCTCAGCTGTGATCAAGAAACTACAGATCCCCGACAGCGAGCTCGAGGAAACCGGGTCGTTCCAAGGGATCAACCCGGGAAGGAGCAAGCCGAAGGGGAAGATTACGCTGCCAGTGACCTTTGGCGGGGACCTCAACTTCAGGACAGAGAGGATCACGTTTGATGTTGCCGATATCCCATTACCATACAATGGGATACTTGGCCGTCCTGCCCTCGCCAAGTTCATGGCAGCTTCCCACTATGCATACAACATACTCAAGATGCCGGGGCCGATAAGCGTCATCTCTGTCCTTGGCGACAAGAAGGACGCGCTTATCTGCGCCGACAAGATCTACCGGGATGCAGCAGCCGCAGCAGAAGGTAACACACTTGCCGCTGAAGCTCCCGGGGGGAAGAACAAGACCAAGTCCGGCAAGAGCTCTGGGGCCCACTCCGGCAAACGCACCACCTCGGAGTGCTGCGCTGCCGTCGAGGACGCACCATCGAGCTCCACCGGCAAGTGCAAGAAAGGAATGGCCGCTCCACCGGCAACCAAGAAGGTGTCCGCCAAGGAGGACGGCACTGGTGGTACCTTCACCATCAGTGCTACACTCGACCACAAATAGGAAAGCGCGCTCGTTGCCTTCCTGCGGGCGAATGTCGACGTGTTTGCATGGCAACCGTCTGACATCCCCGGCGTTCCCAGGAAGGTAATGGAGCACAAGCTTGCTGTTTGTCCTCACGCGCGGCCCGTCAAGCAGAAGGTCAGAAAGCAAGCCGTGGAGCGCCAAGTGTTCATAGCCGAAGAGATAAAGAAGTTAGAAGCAGCAGGCCTGGTTAGAGGCGTAATACATCCCACGTGGTTGGCCAATCCAGTTGTCGTGCGAAAGGCTAATGGAAAGTGGAGACTTTGTATAGACTTCACCGACGTGAACAAAGCTTGTCCCAAGGATTCCTTTCCCTTGCAGTGCATCGACCAAATTGTTGACTCCACAGCTGGATGTGAGTTGCTTTCATTCCTTGATGCATACTCAGGTTACCACCAGATATTCATG
Organism: Secale cereale; assembly: GCA_902687465.1. NCBI lineage: Eukaryota > Viridiplantae > Streptophyta > Magnoliopsida > Poales > Poaceae > Secale > Secale cereale. The sequence continues at coordinate 843,230,109 of LR738713.1, forward strand.
GCCAAGGAAGATGAAGAGAAGACTGCATTCATTACTCCATGCGGCACATATTGCTTCATACGCATGCCCTTTGGATTGAAGAATGCAGGCTCCACATTTGCGAGGGTGGTGCACAACGCTTTTGAGCCACAGATCCACAGGAATATAGAAGCCTACATGGATGATATAGTGGTCAAGAGCAAGAGCAAAGATACCCTGATACAGGACTTAGAGGAAACCTTTGAGAATCTGCGCAAGATCCAACTCAAGCTGAACCCCGAGAAGTGCGTCTTCGGAGTTCCCTCCGGCAAGCTTCTCGGGTTCTTTGTGTCCCAGAGGGGGATTGAAGCCAACCCCGACAAGATAAAAGCCATCGAGCAGATTGAAGCCCCGAAGCGCGTCGAGGACGTAAGGAGACTTGCTGGTTGTGTGGCTGCCCTCAGCAGGTTCATTTCAAAATCTGCACAGCGCGCCCTGCCTTTCTTCAAAATTTTGAAAAAGGCAGGTCCCATGAAATGGACTCCGGAAGCGGAGGCAGTGCTGCAAGACTTGAAAGGATACCTGTGCTTCGCTCCGATACTTGTCGCACCTAGGCCACAAGAGAAGTTGCTGCTGTACCTAGCGGCAACCAATCAAGTGGTTAGTGCTGCGTTAGTAGCGGAGAGGGAGGCGGACGAGGAACCCACATCCCCGGCAAGCGAATCCAGCGACAAGCAGGGGGCTTCCCCGACAAGCTCTGGCCCCGACAAGGACAAGTCTGCGCAGGAGCAAGGAGAAGTGCGAAAGAAGATGGTACAGCGCCCAGTGTATTTTGTAAGTTCCCTTCTGCAGGGGGCTAGATCAAGATACTCTGGGGTGTAGAAGTTTCTTTTCGGCCTCCTCATGGCCTCAAGGAAGCTGCGCCATTACTTCCAAGCACACGAGATAACGGTGGTCACTCGCTTTCCGTTGAAGAGGATATTGCAAAATCCCGAAGCAACAGGCAGGATCATCGAGTGGGCACTGGAGCTGTCAAGCTTTGGTCTCAAGTTTGAGAGTACTTCAACCATACAGAGCAGAGCTTTGGCAGAATTCATAGCGGAATGGACCCCAACGCCAGATGAAGAAGTCCCAGAGACAAGCGTCCCCGTCCAAGAAGCAAGCAACGAGTGGATAATGTACTTTGATGGTGCCTTCTCGCTGCAAGGCGCAGGTGCCGGCGTGGTACTCATAGTGCCCACCGGAGAGCACCTCAAGTATGTTGTCCTGATGCACTTTCCCAAGGAGCAGGCGACAAACAATACTGCTGAGTATGAAGGTTTGCTTGCCGGCCTCAGAATTGCGACCGAGCTTGGGATCAAGAAGTTGATTGTGCGGGGAGATTCACAGTTGGTGGTCCGACAAGTGAATAAGAGTTACCAGAGCCCTTTGATGGAAGCTTATGTTGATGAAGTGAGGAAGCTTGAAGAACACTTTGAAGGTCTGCAAATGGAGCACGTCCCAAGAGCTCAGAATGATATTGCAGATGGCCTCTCAAAGTGTGCTGCAATGAAGTTACCTGTGGAACCAGGGACCTTCGTGCTAAAGTTAACTCAGCCATCCGTTACACCATCAGTTGGGCAAAACAAGAAGAGAAAGTTGGTCTCCGGCGACTACTTGCCGGCGGATCTTCCCGAAGCCGTCGCCAAGGTCCCCAAGATCAACAGCCAAGATGCTGAGGAACAGTTTGCTCCTGCAGATCCATGGGTCTGTTCAGTTGAAGCAGGCGTTCCCGACAAGCCTTGCCCCGGCAGGCTTGCCGGGGGACCATCAGCTCCAGCAGAGCCGCAGGTTCTTGCCGTAGAAGCTGAGGTTCCCGCAGCAGCCCTCATGCCTTTAGTCCTTGTTGTTGAGCCTCAGGCTCCAGCATGGGCACAGCAAATCGTCCGTTTTCTGCAAACTGGAGAACTTCCCGACGAGCCAGAAGAGATAGAGAAAATACCAGGCAGTCAAGTATGTACCAGTTCGTTGGTAATGAACTGTACAGAAGAAGACTCAATGGTGTCAGGTTGAAGTGCATTTCCAGGGAAGATGGACAGAAGCTGTTGGCAGAGATACATGGAGGCATATGTGGCCACCACATTGGCGCAAGGGCACTTGCCGGGAAGGCGTTCCGGCAAGGGTTCTTCTGGCTAGAGGCCCTCCAAGATGCAACTGCACAAGTAACCAAGTGTGAAGCGTGCCAGTTCCATGCCAAGCAAATTCACCAGCCAGCTCAAGCTCTCCAGACGATCCCTTTGTCCTGGCCCTTCTCGGTCTGGGGGCTCGATATTCTCGGCCCTTTTCCCCGCGCAGTCGGGGGCTTTGAGTACTTGTACGTAGCAATCGACAAGTTCACAAAGTGGCCAGAAGTGGAACCAGTGAGAAAGGTGACAGCACAGTCAGCAGTCAGGTTCTTCAGATCGATTGTTTGCCGTTTCGGAATCCCTAACAGGATCATTACCGACAACGGCACACAGTTTACAAGTCGCACCTTCATGCAGTACGTCCAAGACCTTGGCGCCAAAGTCTGCTTCGCTTCTGTTGCTCACCCGAGGAGCAATGGTCAAGTGGAGAGGGCCTATGCTGAAGTGCTGCGCGGACTCAAGACAAGAACCTTCGACAGGCTGCACAAGTGCGGAAGAAACTGGATAGAGGAGTTGCCGGCGGCTCTTTGGTCAATCAGGACGACACCAAATCGAGCCACCGGACAGACACCCTTTGCTCTTGTCTATGGAGCAGAGGCAGTTCTCCCCACGGAACTCGTATACGGATCTCCTCAAGTGCTCGCTTACGATGAGCTCGAGCAAGAGCAACTGCGACAAGATGATGCATTGCTCCTTGAGGAGGAACGTCTCCAGGCTGCTGTACGAGCTGCTCGATGCCAGCAAGCCTTGCGTCGCTATCATAGCCGCAAGGTCAAGGCCAGGAGTCTCGAGGAAGGCGACCTTGTTCTTCGGCGTGTTCAGTCCGCCAAGAATTCCAACAAGTTGACGCCGAAGTGGGAAGGCCCTTATCGGGTGAGACAAGTCACAAGGCCCGGCGCTGTCCGCCTTGAGACCGAAGAAGGCTTACCGGTGAGCAACTCCTGGAACATAGAGCATCTTCGCAAGTTTCACCCGTAAGGCGCGGTTGCCGTGATCCGCTCCGGCAACCACCTTTTGTACAAGTCTTGCCGCTGTTGCATGTAAACCTTTGTACAAAGCCGGGCGCAGATCCCGTGCATCAGTAAAGCTTTTGTGCTTCGCACTATTTGTCATTTCCATGCTTTTCTTTGTTATTTGCATGCATCATCTGACACCTTGTGCAACGCACGTCCCCGGTAAGCACTAGCAGGCCATAAGGCACTATACTTGTTTTTCCTCCTATTTTTCTTTCCCTCTTAAGCAGAAGGAGTATTCCTCGCGCACAAGTTTGCCGGGGGGGAAGGAGATGGAGGCATGAACCAAGTACTGTTCAAGAAAGAGAAGCCTTGTCGGGGAGCAAGCAACCCATGAAAGCTAAGTTACCCAAGTTTGAGTATTTCAAACTTTTCAAATTTTTTAGTTGTCTTCCTTGAACAACCACACTTTGTATGGAAAACCTGTGCGCGGAGGAGCTTACCCGTGGTTAGCCGCACCCTTACTTTGTTTCGAGCACGCTCAACGACCTAAGTGAGCTGCGACAAGTGTCGCGCCCTTACCTCGTTTTCGAGTTCGCTCAGCAATCTAAGTGTGCTGCGACTGGCTGCGGCAAGGTTTCTTGCCGGCAAGGGTATTGCCAGCAGGCTGCTAAGAGTCCAGCACTCAGCGCTCGCGGCAAGGGTCCCTTGCCGGCAAGTCCCCTAAAAGCGTAGGGTGGAATGCGTACAAAGTGAAGGGACCAAAGCAAGGGAGATAACACTGCATTGATTGCTCAAAATAAGATTGTATATCACAAAGATAACTTGCCGCAATACTAATAGAATCTTGTCCGTAACATGCTTTGCAGCGGCAAAGGAAGCAGAAAGAAAGGAATCTAATCTACGCGGTCGCCTTCATGCCTCGTGATCTTGCCCACCTTGGCGACGATGTGGGCAACCTGCGCCTTCAACGCCTCCTGGTCAGCTTCGGGCGGCAAGGAGCGGAGGACGTTGACGAGGTTGATGCCGGGGTTGCGGTAGACGATCTTCGACAAGACCCGCTCCATGGTGCCCATGCAGAGCCAACGCGCCTCGTCGGCCAGCTGCACGGGGATCTTCTCCCGCAGCCGCGCAAGCGCCGGCGCAATCCCCCTGAAGAACAAACTCAACTTGGCGCTGTGGGGGAGTTTCTCGTCCGGGGAGTACACGAGATGCTCCGCCCTCAGCGCCATCATCTCCATGTCAATATTGGCAGCGGAGGTGACCAGCTCATCAGTCCACTGCTCCACTGCCCGGGTGAAGTTGTTCTACGAGACGGCGGCGCTCTCCACCAAGGCCCTTTCCTTGCGGAGTTCATCCTTCAGCTGCGTCTCGCGGTCCCGGGCGGCGTCGAGCGAGTCAGTCAGGGTGGAGACCTTCAGCTCTAAATCAGCAATGGAGTCCTTGGCGGCAGTGAGTTCCTGGCCCTTATCGGAGAGGCGTACCTGCAAATCAGAGTTGGTGTGGGCATCTTTCTCCCGCGCCACATTGTGCGCAGTGACCCTCTCCTCGCTCGCCTTCAGGAACAACTCCAGCTGCGCCACCCTGGCCTCCAGATCCTTCTTGGCAGTCTCCGCGGCAGCGGCGGCGTCCCTCGCCTCCTTCAGGGCCCCGCCGATAGCATGCTCCCGGGCGGTGAGGTCGTCCTCGTGGCTGTCGAGGTCGACCTTTCGCTGGTTGAGCGCTCCCTCCCGCCGAGACAGTTCCTCGCCGGCCAGTCGCTGCTGCTCTTCCACCTCAGCCTTCTCGAGGAGGAAGGCTTGCTGCGCCCCGGCAAGCTCTTCACGCTCCTCCGCCAATTTGCGGAGGGCCGCTTGGTTGGCGGCGCGGAGCTCCGCGGCGCGCTTCTCCAAGTCAGCTCCAGCCTTGGCAGCCAGAGCCTCCCGAGACTCCAACTTCGCTTGCTTGGCCCGATACAAGGCCAGCGTCGGGCTCATCGCTGCTGCCGGGCGCATCCACAACCTTCAGCCCGGCGGAGGCGAGGACCTCTCCATCGAAGGTCTCTCCCTCCGCAGGTGCTCGAGACGAGGACGCCCACGGGACTTGTATGAAAACCCCGTTGGCGGCCTCCAGGTAGACGCCCTGCCCAGCCGCGGAGGCGGAAGGGTCGGCGGCCGGTGCAGCGTCCGGCGCTCCTGCGGCCTCCGGGCCAGCAGTGCGGTCGCCGGTCCCTTCCCCTGCCGCGGCGTCTGCGGTCGGGGCGGTCTCTTCAGCGGCAGGCTCGTCGGCTCCAGCCATTCCTTCGGTGGCAGTGGAGTTGCCGCCGTCGCCACGCACCTCCTCCTCAGCGGTGGCCTCCGTCTCCATCGGCTCTGGGGCAGGAGGATCTAGTGGAAGAAAAAGAAAAGAAAAGATCAAGCAAATATCCAAAAAAGATGAATTCGAGAAGAAGAAGTCACAAGGGTTACCTTCGCGGACTTCTTCGACGACTGGGTCCCTCGCCGGGGAATTCTCCCTTGGCGGCGGAGTAGTGGCCCCTGCTGACGGAGGGCCGCCTGCGCCCTCCCTTGGCGGGGTGCTCACCCTTGTCGGGCTGAGCACCCTTGGCGGGGTACTCGCCCTTGGCGGAGTGCTCGTCCTTGGCGGAGCGTTCTCCCTTGTCGGGGAGTTCATCCTTGGCGGGGAGGGTGGAGCAAGTGGCTTGTCGGGGGCGACCTCCTGGTGCTCCTGCGGCTGCGGCTCCACTTCTGCACAAGACAACAAGACATCAAATAAGGATGATAACCTCAAGTGCACCCATCGAGCAGAAAGATAAATACCAGACTTACGCTGGGGCCTGCGCTGGGGGCTGCTCCTCGGAGCAGCAGGCTGATCCGGCAAGCTCGTCGCCGGCGCGTCGCTTGTCGCCACGACGGGCTCGTCGTCCTCAATGTTGACCACAGGGATCTTGGCCCTCTTCGCCATCCGCTGGGTCAAGGTCCTGTGAAGCAAAACAAAGGCAAGATCAGAACCAAGCAAGAAAAATCAAGACAAAATCAAAGAAACTAATAGAATTGCAAGTACTTACTCCTCTTCTTCTTCGTTGGAGCTGAGGGCGGAGAAGTCAAACTCCGCCTGGTGCACTTCCGCGCGAGGAGCAGGAGGAGAAGGCTCCCTCGGGCGCTTGGCGGTCTCCGGGGCTGCGGGCTGTGAAAACCCAGCCCCCGTCGTCGCCGAGGACCGAGGGGCAGAAGGAGCACCCGTTCCGCTCCGGGAAGATCCCCCTCCGCTTGGCGCTCGAGCACGGGGCGCCTCCTTGACGACTTCGCTTGTCTTGGTGGCGCGCGTCGCACGGAGCGCCGGCTGCTGTCGGGGCGCCTGCGGCCTCGCCATCTCAGTTGCCTTGCGGAGGCGCTTCTTCGGTTTCTGCGGAGGGCTTGCCGGAGGCGGAGAGTTCTCCGAGGATGAGGAGGCATTGTCCTCGAGATTCAGAGATCCACCAGAGTCTTCATCGGAATCTCCAGCCTCGGCGTCCTCCTCCTCCTCGGCAGGCCCGCTGGACTCAGTGCCATGCCCGGCGGCCTCGCTTCCTCCGGCAACCTCGCTCGTCCCGGCAAGCTTCACGGAAGGCTCCCCGGCAAACTCCTCGGGCGCAATCTTCAGCAGCTTGAGGATCTCCGCCTCCTCTGCTTGACTCACTGCGTCCGCGGCCTCTGCCTCATCCACAGTGTATCCAAATTCGCCCGCAGCCGCAGCTGCGGCGGCCTCCTCCATCCTGGAGGCAATGTAAGCTACATCCTGCTCGGTGGTATCCCGGGTAAGGCCCTTCTTCTCCTCGGCATTGCGGGGATTCTCGACCAAGTTGTCGAAGAAGGTCAGCACGGTCTCCGGTGGAGGCTCCAGCCAAGTGGGGACGACACCATGGGAGTCGCACTCGGGCATCATCGCGCGTATGGAATCGCGGCCGGTGCTGTTGCACAGTGGCACCACTCCCCGGGAAGGTCTGAACCACTCCGGGTGGGCGGGGTCATGCTTGAAGAGCTCCCGAACCATCCCCTTCAACTCCAAGACGGTGAAGTTGTAGTTCAATCCAGGGCGCAGCCTCATGATGTCTGCCGCATTGCCGAATTCCCAAGCGGGCCTCTTCCTTTCTTGTAAAGGGGCTATGCGGCGGCGGTGGAAATCTGCTCCAACTTCTCCAACAGTCAGATTGGCGACCCGGAGACGAATGATCCTAATGAGGGCAATCTGAAGCTTGCTGTCCTCCGGGGCCAATTCACTCCAATCCCTGCCGCGCACTATGGCAGTTTTGCGCGGCGAGGTAAAGGGCTCAGGATTAGCCTCCAGCACCCAACACCAATCGGCTCTCCACTCCTCCCACTTGCCGCGGAGCTTTCCCTTCAGGTACGAGTCCTTCTTGTTCAGCCTGAAGATCCAGGAGATGCCGCCGGAGAGGGGAGCGCCAGACTCTACTCTAGGCATGAAGAAGTGGCGGAAAAGAGCTACATTTGGATGAACCCCAACATAGTTTTCGCACAGATGTGCGAAAACGGCCATCGTAAGGATGGTGTTGGGGGTGAAATCTAGGAGCTGCAGGCCATACGTATTCATTACATCACAGAAGAACTCCGAGTACGGAGGGCACAAACCACAGTGGAAGAATGCAGCAAAGAAAAAGTACCCGCCGGGGAACATGTCGGCGGCAACGGCGGGGAGGACTCTGGTGCGGGGATGAGCTTTGGTCTCCCTCGCCCAGAACAAATAGTATTTGTCCCGCAGCTCCCTCGCGCCAAGCCTCGGCGCGAAGACCACGTGCTTCTTCCGCAGGGCTGCCAGCTTCGCCACCTGCTCGGACTTCTCCTTCTTGGCCTTGTCGCTCTTCGCCTTGTCGCTCTTCGGAGCCATGGCGGGGGCGGCGAGGCAAGAGGCGAGGAGGTCGATGGTGCCGCGGATGGGGGAGACGGCGGAGGAAGGGAGGGGCTTGGCTCTCTGTCGAACTGAGGGGAGGCAGAGGGCGACGGGGGTTTCTGGAGAATCAAGGCGCAATGAAGACGATGGAGGGAACTGCCCCTGCTTCCTTTTCTTTTAAGGGGGAAGTGGGGGACGTTCCGCATTTCCCATTAAAGAACAGGCCACGATCTCTCCCACGACGCCGCAATCGACGCGCGCCGTTAGGGAGGGATGGGGCGGATACGGAAGGGGATACGGCTTGCCGTGGGCCGCGCGTGCCCGTGCACTGTCTTGGGCCTGGCCCAACAGTGCTCGGCACCGTGTGTGGCCCAGGCCTGGGGGCTCCTGTCGGTGTACTAAGATAGGGGTACCTTAGTACCCCAACTTGTGCACGGGCAGTAGCAGCTTCCCGTGGCAGGGCTTACCACGTGCTCGCCAAGAACCGTTCTGGTCCCTATGAAGCCATTCAAGAACAAAGTATACAAGTCAGAAGATCAAGGCCCCGGCAAGAGGAGCTTGCCGGGAAGGCCGCACCAGGCTCAAGGTTATCACTTTAGCACAAGACCCTGGCAAGAGGAGCTTGCCAGGAAGGCCAAGGAACACATATCTCAAGAGATGCCTCGGCGCATCATGCGCCCCGGCAGGACCCGGAGAGCGACAAGCCTCCGGGCCCGGCAAGATCACGACCCCGGCAAGGTGCTTGCCGGGGAAACCTACGCTGTGTGCCCACGCTCCAGCTCATCTGCCCACGCGTCGCCCTGGGGCCCTTCCAGGGGCACGTGGCAGGCGGTTGTGCAGCCTGGGGCACACGGTGGCTAGCCACGGTGACGAGGCTACCGCCGTGGCGAACGGAGAAGCATGGACGGACGCTTTTGGGGGCGACGGCGACGGGCATTTAATGCCCTTGTCCCCCACTGTCAAAGTTAGGTGAAGACCACTGTTCATACACTGTTCATGCACTGTTGCAACTACCACCAAAATTACACTTTTACCCTCCTCTACGATGACACCTGTCGGTGACCCCTTTGAGCTATAAAAGGAGGCCCATGCACAACGTAGAGGGGGTTCGGTTCGAAAGCTAGACAACTCTCTCGCTCGGTGTAGCTAGTACTGTAGATCTTCAAGCTCCCGAGCTCAATACAACCTAAGAAGGAGTAGGGTTTTACGCGTCCGCGCGGCCCGAACCTGGGTAAACTGCCCGCGTGTGCTCCTTGATCTGCTCTCCATGCTCCCTCCGCTCCCTTACCGCAACGTAGAAGGGGCTCCGGTCCCATAGGTGCTCGTGGGAGGACAGTTTCCCCCGACACCTAGACTCCTCCTTTTGAGCTGAAAATTTGTGAAGACGGTCTTCTTAGTAACTGGTCATCCTCAACCAAAACTCACGCCCATTAGCCAAGTGCATTTCTCATACCACTAATCAAACACTTGGCTGCTAATTCATGTTTGAGCATCGACCGGTCTCCTCGTAAGAATCTTATGTTGTAATTTTCTTCCTAGCACCTACCTGGGGAGTGCCCAACCCACTAGACATGCCTAGGCCTCCCAGAACACATGGCAACGCCACAATCACGCGGTGACCACACGGCGGGCAAGCAAGTTTACGCGCTCTAGAGTTGGGGCCCTCGACCACCGCCCAATCCTTGACGTATCGCCACCAAACCATGTATTTATGATTAAATAGGTACTTATGTAACTAAAAATGATTTTTGGAAAAAATAAATAGCAAACTATGAGGCAGCTGCAGTTCAAAATTGACCCGCTTCCAGCTGAATCGGCGGAAACTTGTCTTTTTCATGAGAGGTGGATCAACACTTTTTACACCCAACCATTTTGTCAATTGTGAATTAAATATGTCCTAGTATTTTATAAAATTGATTTGGTCCAATTTTGCAACAATTATTTGGGAGATCCTTCACAAAAAAACCTCCCTTTGGGCACTCGAAAAATGAAAAATGATTTTTTCGTCCAAAGAAAATGAAAACTTCCTTAGGCAATATTGTTTGCCATTCCAAGATGCGCCCTTGTGCACAATATGAGATCATTTGAACAAACTATGCCATGAATGTGGCCATATGATTGATCATTTGGAAAGCCATGAATCTTCACGCATGATAGCTCATTTCTGAGAACACTTTTTTAAAAGAATTATCGTATTACAAGTTTATTATTTTTCCTGGTAACTTGGTCATATATAATGACACAATGCGAATGTTTTCCAATTTTTTGATTTTTTTTGAATTTTTTATGCCCGTTTCAAAATGCGGTCAAAACGGCGAGAATGACCGTTCCTAGCTAGTGGTTGAATCTTGGTATTTTTTGGTGTTTCTCTGATGAAATAGATACTTATGTACCTAGAAATGATTTTTGTAAAAAATAAAGAGCAAACTACAAGGCAGCTACAGTTCAAATTTGACCCACTTCCAACTGAATCGGTCGAAATTTGTCTTTTTCACGAGAGGTGGATCAAAACTTTTTACACCCAACCATTTTGTCAATTGTGCATTAAATATGGCCTAGTATTTTATAAAATTGATTTGGTGCAATTTTGCGACAATTATTTGGGAGGTCCTTCACAAAAAAACCTCCTTTTGGGCACTCGAAAAATGGAAAATGATTTTTTCGTCCAAAGAAAATGAAAACTTCCTTAGGCAATATTGTTTGCCATTCCAAGATGCACCCTTGTTCACAATATGAGATCATTTGAACAAACTATGCCATGAATGTGGCCATAAGATTGATCATTTGGCTTGAAAGCCATGAATCTTCACGCATGATAGCTCATTTCTGAGAACACTTTTTTAAGAGAATTGTCGTATTACAAGTTTATTAATTTTCCTGGTAACTTGGTCATATATAACGACACAATGCGAAGGTTTTCCAAATTTTTAATATGTTTTAATTTTTTATGCCCGTTTCAAAATGCGGTCCAAGCGGCGGGAATGACCGTTCCTAGCTAGTGGTTGAATCTTGGTATTTTTTTGGTGTTTCTCTGATTAAATAGATACTTATGTACCTAGAAATGATTTTTGTAAAAAATAAAGAGCAAACTACAAGGCAGCTACGGTTGAAATTTGACCCACTTCCAGCTGAATCGGCGGAAACTTGTCTTTTTCATGAGAGGTGGATCAACACTTTTTACACCCAACCATTTGGTCAATTGTGCATTAAATATGGCCTAGTATTTTATAAAATTGATTTGGTCCAATTTTGCAACAATTATTTGGGAGGTCCTTCACAAAAAAACCTCCTTTTGGGCACTCGAAAAATGAAAAATGATTTTTTCGTCCAAAGAAAGTGAAAACTCCCTTAGGCAACATTGTTTGCCATTCCAAGATGCGCCCTTGTGCACAATATGAGATCATTTGAACAAACTATGCCATGAATGTGGCCATATGATTGATCATTTGGAAAGCCATGAATCTTCACGCATGATAGCTCATTTCTGAGAACACTTTTTTAAAAGAATTATCGTATTACAAGTTTATTATTTTTCCTGGTAACTTGGTCATATATAATGACACAATGCGAATGTTTTCCAATTTTTTGATTTTTTTTGAATTTTTTATGCCCGTTTCAAAATGCGGTCAAAACGGCGAGAATGACCGTTCCTAGCTAGTGGTTGAATCTTGGTATTTTTTGGTGTTTCTCTGATGAAATAGATACTTATGTACCTAGAAATGATTTTTGTAAAAAATAAAGAGCAAACTACAAGGCAGCTACAGTTCAAATTTGACCCACTTCCAACTGAATCGGTCGAAATTTGTCTTTTTCACGAGAGGTGGATCAAAACTTTTTACACCCAACCATTTTGTCAATTGTGCATTAAATATGGCCTAGTATTTTATAAAATTGATTTGGTGCAATTTTGCGACAATTATTTGGGAGGTCCTTCACAAAAAAACCTCCTTTTGGGCACTCGAAAAATGGAAAATGATTTTTTCGTCCAAAGAAAATGAAAACTTCCTTAGGCAATATTGTTTGCCATTCCAAGATGCACCCTTGTTCACAATATGAGATCATTTGAACAAACTATGCCATGAATGTGGCCATAAGATTGATCATTTGGCTTGAAAGCCATGAATCTTCACGCATGATAGCTCATTTCTGAGAACACTTTTTTAAGAGAATTGTCGTATTACAAGTTTATTAATTTTCCTGGTAACTTGGTCATATATAACGACACAATGCGAAGGTTTTCCAAATTTTTAATATGTTTTAATTTTTTATGCCCGTTTCAAAATGCGGTCCAAGCGGCGGGAATGACCGTTCCTAGCTAGTGGTTGAATCTTGGTATTTTTTTGGTGTTTCTCTGATTAAATAGATACTTATGTACCTAGAAATGATTTTTGTAAAAAATAAAGAGCAAACTACAAGGCAGCTACGGTTGAAATTTGACCCACTTCCAACTGAATCGGCCGAAATTTGTCTTTTTCACGAGAGATGGATCAAAACTTTTTACACCCAACCATTTGGTCAATTGTGCATTAAATATGGCCTAGTATTTTATAAAAATGATTTGGTCCAATTTTGCAACAATTATTTGGGAGGTCCTTCACAAAAAAACCTCCTTTTGGGCACTCGAAAAATGGAAAATGATTTTTTCGTCCAAAGAAAGTGAAAACTCCCTTAGGCAACATTGTTTGCCATTCCAAGATGCACCCTTCTGCACAATATGAGATCATTTGAACAAACTATGCCATGAATGTGGCCATAAGATTGACAATTTAACTAGAAAGCCATGAATCTTCACACATGATAGCTCATTTCTGAGAACACTTTTTTAAAAGAATTGTCGTATTACAAGTTTATTATTTTTCCTGGTAACTTGGTCACATATAATGACACAATGCGAAGGTTTTCCAATTTTTTTTTTTATGCGGTTAAAACGGCGGACATGACCGTACCTAGATAGTGGTTGAATCTTGGAATTGTTTTCGTGTTTCTATGATTAAATAGATACTTATGTACTTAGAAATGATTTTTGGAAAAAATAATGAGCAAACTATGAGGCAGCTGCAACACAAATTTTACCCGCTTTCTACTGAATCGGCGGAAATTTGTCTTTTTTATGAGAGGTGCATCGAAACTTTTGACAACTAACCATTTGGTAAATTGTGAATTATATATGGCCTAGTATTTTATAAAATTGATTTGATCCAATTTTGCAACAAATATATGGTAGGTCCTTCACAAAAAAACCTCATTTTGGGCACTAGAAAAATGGAAAATTATTTTTTCGTTCAAAGAAAATGAAAACTGCTTAGGCAACATTGTTTGCCATTCCAATATGCACTCTTGTGCACAATATGAGATCATTTAAACAAACTATGCCATCAATGTGGCCATAAGATTGATCATTTGGCTTGAAAGCCATGAATCTTCACGCATGATAGCTCATTTCTGAGAACACTTTTTAAAAATATTTACCGTATTATAAGTTTATTATATTTCTTGCTAACTTGGTCACATTTAATGACACAATGCGAAGGTTTTCCAATTTGTTTTATTTATTTTTTTTGAATTTTTCATGCCTGTTTCAAAGTGCGGTCAAAACGGCGAGCATGACAGTTGCTAGCTAGTGGGGGAATCTTGGAAAACTTTTGATGTTTCTCTGATTAAATAGATACTTATGTACCAAGAAATGTTTTTTGCAAAAAATAAAGAGCAAACTATGAGGCAGCTACTGTTCAAATTTGACCCGCTTCCTGCTGAAATGGCGGAATTTTGCCTTTTTTCACCAGAGGTGTATAAAAACTTTTGATAACCAACCATTTTGTCAATTGTACATTACATATGGCCTAATATATTATAAAAATTATCTGGTCCCATTTTGCAACAAATATATGGTAGGTCATTTACAAAAAAACTCAATTTGGGCACTCGAAAAATAGAAAATGGATTTTTTGACCAATTTAGATAGTCATAACGTCGTACTATATTCTGATTGGTCCGTGGACGTCTCACGCGGATCATGCATCGAACACCGTAGGATGATCGTGGATCCAATGGCAGTCCTCAGCCCTTCCACACCATCCCCGAAACCTTAGCTCTGCCATGTGGTCATTTTGCATGGACCCCTCCGCCTCCTTTCTTTCCCTCGCTCTGTTCTCCTCCTCTCCCCTTCCAGATCCGCCGAGCTCCTCTCGATCACCCTTCCACTACAGCCCTCGCCGCCACCCGCCCCTTCCCTCGCTCTCCTCGATCCAGATCGCCGTGATCTACTCCTCCCTCCCTCCCCTCCTACAAGATCCCCACGCTCTGCTCCTCCCTCCCTCTCTCCCCTCCGGCAAGATCCAGCGCGCGGCCTCCCTCTCCTCGATCCAGATCGAGGCACCTGGCCGGCCCGCCTCAGTCTCCCTCCGTCTCCCACCCATGGAAAGCTCCACCGCCGCTGCCCCCACCCAACGCCGCCACCTCCACCCAACGCCGACCTCGTCTCCACCACCCACACTCCTCCCCTCGCCATGGCCGCTCCCAAGGTCGACCACCACTTCAGCAACGCCCTCCTCGACCGCTTGGATTGATGGATGGGGAACCGGAATCGGCGCGCTGTCGTCCACCTGTTCCTCGAGGGAGGCCGGCCAGCCATGGAGGCTCGACGCCAACCGACGCATGGACGGATGGATGGATGGATGGCCGGGGTGAAACCCTAGCCCCAGACTCACCAATCCCCATCCCCGTCCCCATGGAGATCTTCTCTGTTCCTCGGTGGGGACCTGAGCTTGCTAATGTGGTGGCCTTCGACTCCGGCGAAGCCAAAGGTACGTACGCCCCCTCCTTCCCTTCGTCTTCTTCTTCTTCTTATGGATTTGCCCGTCTGATTTGCGCAATTGGTTTGTGCAGGCCATCACCATCACCATGGAACAAGTCAAGGAGGAGGCCATCGCCATGGAAGGAAGGTCATGGTCATAGGTGTGTGTGTGTGTGTGTTCAAGCCATGGTCAGGTCCAGATTTCGTGCTACTGTATTTACGAAGTAGTTAAGGATGTTTAGGTTGATGGTCAGATTAGCCCCGTTCAAATTTCATATATTAATCAATGGAGCACTAGCAGCCAACCTTGGAGATGGGCATGCAATTGTCTGACCTCCAACCCTGAATGTGTTCTTCCCAAATTTCTACAACCAATAGTACCAAACTGCCATTACAAACATGTCAGTCCACTAGCTTGCCGGCAAGATGCATGCATTGCAGCATGAACATGTAACTACAAGCTGCTGATGCATCGATCCATAGTTTTTCCATTTGGTTGAGAACAATGGGCATTCGCATTAGTAGTATTCATTGGCAAATCATTGGGGTTGAGGGACTCAAGTTAAATCATGTTGATGTCCCTATGGTTCGGTAGGTTCACAGTCTAGCACTAGCAGTAACACCCAAGCAGTTATTATAGAGGGAGGGAGGGAGGTGGCATCCCAAATCATACCTGTCTATGGTATGATTGGGAGGGGATATACTGACTGCTACTATTACAATGTCTTGTTGATTTCTTTTAACAATCATACCTAGCTAAAATCTTGTCCACAGTAGAGCAGCCTCATCCTCTTCATGCTGGCTCGACTGCCTCTGATTCTTCCTGTTTGCTGCCTTTCCTTGCAGATGTGGCAACTCAAGGGCGAAGTCGGCGTCTTCTCCAGGGCCGACGAGTCGGCGCTGTTTGAGATGGGCAACACCAGGGTCATCGCCGCCGTCTACGGCCCCTGAGAGGTAGTCGCTTTTTCTTTGCACACCAACTTTTCTATTCGATGCCATGGCTATTAGGGATTTGGCCCCCGAGAGGTCTCTAGTTAATGATCGGTACTGAGAGATTTTGGTGGTTACTTATGCTTATTGTGTATCACATTGAAAAAGAAAATGCACAATGAGCTTACCTTTGTATGTGAGGATTTTTTCTTTATCGGTTACCCTTCCTTTAGCTCTAGTTTATTTTCGTATAGAAACGAATCTTGGTGTACTGCCTATTTGCATTTGATTATTTTTAAAAAATCCCTAACAGAACTATATATAATAGTGTGGGTATGTGTTTTCTTCTTTCAGTGTCTATAGTGCATTTGCATCATGTTGTATTATGTGCTACAGAATATACATTAGCTGATTTAAACTGATGTTTCCTTCGCCTAATCAAATGCCCTTTGAATTGAGACAGAGAGTCAACACTAATTTTGTTATACTAAGTGCGAACATAAATGAATTTTTGGAACAATTGGAGCAGTACTGTTGTACCAATTTCTGCAAAGTACTCTAGTACATCAGTTGTAAAGTAGGAGTAAGATTGTAGGGTATGTTGTTAAGAGTTTGTGATTTGTACCTAAGCGAATAAGATGGAATGGTCATCGACCACAATGGTTCATACCTTGTCTTGTGCTCTCGTTTAAAAAAATTCAGGACCAACTATTAGCTTTTTGTGAAGCAAAAACAGTTGGTTAAAAAATCGTAGAAACCCCAAATAACCTCGCTCTGCCGTACATTATATTACTTGGGTTGCTGCAACGCTGCCTGCCTGCTACTGTCTTAGTCTGCAACGCAAATCAAGTTGATTTCAGTGCATTTTTTCCATAATTAGACTTATGAAGCTCAAACTGACCATATCAGCACGAGTCTCACATTTAGATTTAAAATGCTAACTGGAAATGTGTGTAGTCGATATTAGTCTTGTAGCATGGTCAGATTCAGAGACTCAACTCATTTCTTCTTTTGTTCCTACAAGACGGTTCAGCTTAACTTTAAAAAGTAACAGTAAATTTGGATACTGCCAGACACAAGAGAAGACTGTTACAACGATAGTATGTGCTAGATTTGATCCTAGGTTGTATGACATATCTGTTACTGCAGGTCACCCATCCTCGAGGAGCAGAAGGAGGGACGCATCTAGCTGGCCATCAAGGGCCTGCTCTGCTCCTCTTCTTCCTTGACCATATGTCCCACCACGTTCCCAGGTTTCCAAGGCGTGCCAGCACACCACTGCCATGCCTCCTCTGCTCTCCGGGGTCGGACCAATCACTCGCTCCTTCAGGTACGCACGTCTCCTGCTATTATCTCAACCCTGTGAGTGCCAACTTGCCTCTTGCCTGCGGAGAGTGTTAACTGAATTTTATCTATGTGAGAACCAACTGGACTTCTTAGATATATCCAAGTGAAGATGTATTATTACTATGGCAGTGAATTTTATCTTTGTGAGATTAGAATTTGAGTACCATCATTCATCTTATGGTATCTTGTTCTCTGTGATAACTTTTGACTTGCAAGATACAATGTTGATTTACTATGTATACCCGCACAACAAGTATATGGTGTTGTCTTATGGTTATGCTGCCTACCGATATTTAACTCTGCTATCTCATTCTGTCTTTATTATAAGCTTGGATAGCCTTGTAGATGTTGTCCTTTGTTCATCTACACGACACCATCATGCATATGTTTATTCGGTTTGAACTTTGCATATGTTTTTTTGGTTTGAACTTTGCATATGTTTATTTAGTTTGAACTCTGCATGACATGAAGTAATTATTTCCGGTGTTTTTCTCAAGTTTTTTTCGTTGTCACTTGATATATACTTAGCTTGTACTTGAAGTTGTGGTTTAATGATGGTGATTTTGTTCTACTTGGATGCATTGGTACCCCCATCATTGAGCGCACGGATCCAACGGTGGCAAGAAGATGATGCTCGTGTGCATCATAAAGCACACCATGGTGATCATCTACCTCCTCACAAATGCTAACTCAATGCAAATCGGCGTTGTCATCCACATGTGTCTCTCTCGGTTCCCTTTATTCTCTCTTGCGTTTGTGATGTTAGTTTATGTGCTTTAACTAGTAATGGTAGATCTTGCCTATTGAATGGATGGCCGTGGTAGTAGAATGGCATTGTTGTTTTAGGTCCAATGTGTTGCGGTGAGGTTACAGACCTGCACTTCATGCATATTCATAGTCTCTGTTTTCTTATATGAATAAAAAAGCATGGTACTAGCTGGATTTGTGTTATCATTCTATATACAGAACTGTCCTTTTTTGAATGGAATGTTGATAATATATTGGCTCCATTCGTTCTGATTCTTCTCAACTTCTTCATGTAACAGGTTGGAGGGCATGTTGCTGTTTTGTTAGCCCAGTCCTGAATATGGTTGTCTAGTGAATTCGGCATATGATCGCTATCGAAGGAGCTCCATGCTGAAGAAGAAAACACTTGTAGAGCTTATGAAGTATCTAGTTGTTACCTTATAGAGCTTGTAATTGTGATTGCCATACTTGTAGAGCTTGTATCGTTATTCCACCCGTAGAGCATGTAAAGCTTGTGTTAGAGCTTGTATTACATGTTATTTCGAGGGCAGGAGTTGCATGAATCTGGCTGATATAATTTGAAGTATTACATGTGTTTTCTGTCAGTGCAATTTGAATACCGCCAATTTAAATACCAGTTATTTATTTACTATTAAATTGAAATATGAATAATATGACCCTGACAGGTGGGATCCATGTGACAAGTGGACCCCTTTTTATATAAAAGAAGAAAAATAAAAATTGTTGAGAAAAAAGGTCTGGCCCAAAAATAAAAAGGCTATAATGTTGGGCCTGGCCCATGTGGGTGTCCAGAATTAATAGGGAAAAAATATATAAAAGGCCGAATTATTGGGCTCGGCCCATGTAAAACAACGAATTGGACCGGGCTGATTCTTGTGCCACATCAGGTTGCCACGTGGGATGCCTACGTGGCCTGGGGAGGCTGCTAGTGTCCTGTAACACCCCAAATTTTTGAGTTGGGTTTCTTCCAAAATCTTGGCCTTTTGGAAGAGGGTTATTTGATCTTTTCTTGAGCCTCTTCTAAAATCTTTCTGGCCAAAGTTTTTGGAGATTTCTCAAGCATGGTTTTTGACCTTGAAGATCTTCTCTTGGGTTGGCTCAAGCCCAAGTTGAGTTTCAAAGAGGTTGTTTGAATTCTCCCCTACTTGAGTTATGTCTTTCAAATTTGACCTTGGGCTTATCTCCCCCCCAACCTTCATCTTGCCATAACCCCAACAGAAATATTTATATCCAAAACCCTCTTCACACCTTAGGACAAGTCTCTCATGAATTCCAGTAAGTTTTGACCTTATTGGGATTTTTCCTATATTTATTTCACTCCAAAACTATTTCTGTCTTTCATAGTGGACCTTGGTGATTTACAAAGGAGCCACCTTTTCCATCCAGATATTTGATTCCAACCCAACTCTCCTAGATGGTCCTTAGTACCCACAACCTAGATCCATCTTGTTTCACTAGTCCATAGTTCAAAATTTTCAAATTTCACCTGCTGCAAGTTTGGACCAGATTTGCAAAATTTGGTGAAATTAATATTTATCTTCTTCCAAAAATCCTGTGAAAAATCAGGCAGCCTCTAGATGCATCAAGAGGCCACTCCACCAAATATCAGCACCAGAAATATTTCAGATTTTTTTTCAAAACTGGCACTGTATTTTGAGCAAATTCGAAAACTGACACTGTGAATTCGTATATTGCAAAAATAGCATCCTCTCGGTCTTCTGTACGCCGAAGAGGCCATTTTCGGCCTGGGTAAAGCCGAAGAGCCCTTTTCGGCCTGGGCAAAGCCGAAGAGAGAGGGAGGTGGGCCGAAGAGTGGGCCGTCGGCGGGCTGTCGACCGAAGAGATGTCTTCGGTTTGGCCCCGACCGAAGACCTCTTCGGCTTACATTAGACCGAAAAGGGCCTTCCCCCCCCCC
>LR738713.1:843251433-843271587 GCA_902687465.1 Secale cereale
GACAATGCCGGAAAGCTTCGATGCAAACAGAAAAAGAAAAGAATACTCTCTTCAACACCTTAAAATCTGGTATACTCGCCAATCTTATGTGTTGTACCTTAACATAAGTGCCGGGATTCCTCTCCTTCAATACTTGAAGGAGCCGCACAACATTGTCATATGAGTCGAAGAACGTCCCAAACCTTTCCTCCATAGCCTTCTGCTTAGCCCTCCAAGCCTTCCCGTAAGGAATGACATAATTCCATCTGACTTTCACTGCTGTCTGGATGTGTTTTGCTTCCATGTCTTTCTTGTTCACTATCTCAGTATACATGAGTTGCGCAATGAGAGTAGAAGACAGGTTCGGATGATTCACCAGAAGGTTTTTCCTCACACAAGTATGTGGAACAACACCGGTGACAACCCAGTGGATGTTATACTTCGGCACGTGCCCGTGCACCTTCGCAGGACAACCTTCTTCAACACATTTCACTGTATAGTTTGTTTGATTTGAAACGTGTGTCCGAAATACCCTCTTCGCCACAGGTTGCACTAGGGCATATGGGTGGATTTTTCGGTCTCTGCAACGCCTTAACAGGTTCAACCACTGCTGGCTCCTCTCTATCAGCATCAACTCCCACTTCACATTTTTACACGATTTGGTCCACAATGCTTGAATACTGACAGAACATACCCCAGGATCCAGTCCAAAACTAGTTGTCAACCAGTACTTCAACTGTCTAATGTCCAGTCTGTCCGGGTCTGGAAGTGTCATGACACATTTTTTATACTCGCTGAGATCAACACCGAACTCATTATATCGAACATTGCCAGGGCCATAATAAACAGTCAAATTAACTGATTCAGACATTTTAACCTGTCAGACACTTCCATCTCATTAATCACAACGAACAATATTTGTACCCGCTACACTAACCGACCGCTAAAATGACAGCACAAACCAATTAACACTAAAAAAATTGTCACGCGTGATTATACCTTCGACGCGTGTGGCCACCTCACGAAGAACTTGCACCAACGAGCAACACCAACCCCTCGACGGCCACCTCCTCTTGCCCAGCCAAACCACCTCCTCCTCCTCAACCAACCATGGTTTCTCCTCCTCACACACAAATAGCTATCCCATTGGAAAAAAATTACCGTAGGCTAGTGGAGATGGCTACGATCTATCGTTTGTGTGGTTTCGATTTGAAAATGGCTGGAGAAATGAAGAGATCGGTGAGGGGGGGCGATTTCTGGTTGGAAACAAGAGAGAGAAAGTCAGAAGAGAGAAATAACAGAGGGGAGAAAGAAGAAAGGCTGGAAGGCTTATCCAGCCACTTTTCGGCCTAAGGTAAGCCGAAGAGGCTCTTCGGTCTGGGCCAAGCCGAAAAGGGCCTCTTCGGTCGACCTCCCACCGACAGCCCACTCTTCGGCCCACGAGCCCCTCTCTTCGGCATACAGGAAGCCGAAAAGTGGTCTTCGGCCTACGCCACGCCGAAAATGGACTCTTCGGCTTACAGAAGACCGACGGGGTGCTATATTTGCAATATACGAGTTGACAGTGTCAGTTTTCGAATTTGCTCAAAATACAATGCCAGTTTTGAAAAAAAATCAATATTTCACACATGCCAGAAACATTTCATCAAACACTTAGCATACACT
Source organism: Secale cereale (assembly GCA_902687465.1). Taxonomy (NCBI): domain Eukaryota; kingdom Viridiplantae; phylum Streptophyta; class Magnoliopsida; order Poales; family Poaceae; genus Secale; species Secale cereale. The sequence continues at coordinate 843,253,078 of LR738713.1, forward strand.
GTACTATCATGTTCAGAAGCTGTTAACTGAAACTGTCAACAAACAGTTCGACAGTTTGTCAGTTTCGTCAGGCTCTTCGACAATCTCACCAGTGGCCTCCTTGGCTCGACGCTGCACTGCACCATCTTCTTATCCAGAGCGTCGCACGGTTGCTTGGCTGCTTCTGGGCGTCGGTGGCGCCCTGGCCCGACCGCGCCGGCGACTGCCACGGCAACAGCGCCGCCCGTGGCGGCTGACAGAAGTAACCCCGCAGCTCGACGCCATTTAGCGCAGCCCAAATCACCCCAGCGCTCCGCGTGTCCACCTCCAGTGCCAGCGCACGCCTGCCGCATCGTCGTCGTGGCCTGGCGCGCGCAGAGCGCGATTTCTGCCGCCGACGTGCCGCGCGGCCGTTCCGTCGAGGACAACCCGTAACTCCCTCTCCCCTGCTGAGTTAGGTGCGGGAATGGAACCACTACACCTCCTAGACGATGCTCAAGCCCCTAACTCCGCCGTCCAACCACTGCAGCACCGTAATCGACTCGCCGGACTTATCCATTCACGGCAACCGCCTCGGGCCGGCTATATAAGACACCCCCGAGCTCGTTCTCGAGCCCGCACATCTTCACTACCTCCCTAGACCACGCCCAGCCTCTGGAAGAGCCCCGAGGGGCCCTTCTTCCCCAACTTCGGCCAACTCCCTCCGCCTCGGGCTCCAGCATCGTTCACTCCGGTGAGAGCTTCTCCGCCGCCGTGGACTCGAGCGTAGCACCATGGCACCCACCTAGATCTAACCCCCACCTCAATTTGATCCCAGGACCCTCTCCGACGAGGCCCACGACCACCCGAGCCGCCGCCCGCCGGAGACAGGGTCGCCGTCGATGTGGAGCTCGCCGACGCTCAACTCCACCACCATTCGACGCGGAAGATCACCGAGAAGCCGTACGTATCACTCCCCTCCCCTAACTCGCCGTGGATCGGCGCCGGCGACCACCGCAGCACCGGCGCCGTCGCGACTCTGCTCCAATTTTCAAACCTGACGCGTGGGGCCCCTTGTCAGCCTCACACCTCTCCCCTCCGAACCGTTTTCTGTAAGCGCATTCGGGCAAAGTACGTTTCCCCTCTGCGGTTGACGTACTGCGTACCGATTCGCTTTGCTGTTTTCTGTTCTAGCCCCTGGAACTTTTGTGTTTCATTACAAATGAGTCCCTGGACAGAAACTCTAATATCTTTTAAACTAAAGATGATTTTGAGTTGATTCTTTTTCTGACCTCTGTAGTTTTCTGTCTAGTTTTTTGTCATATTTTTGTGAAATTTTTTGGAGCAACTTTATTTGCACGCGCCGTATTTATGTTAGTATTTATTTGTTTGAATACGTAGATACCGGAGGTCGTGACGGAGACGCGAACCACACCGAGTTAGAGTCCGACTTCTCAGAACCAGGCAAGCTTGTTTGAACTTTTGATATGATGAGTGTGTTGCATGTTTGCTCGAGTAGTTCGTTTCATAAGCATGATCATATGGGCATATGTGTATGGTTATATTTCATGCAAGTAAGCTTCGGGTGAGCCCCGAGAGATAATGTTTGAACCACCTCGATCATATGGTGATATGATGGGTGGAATGCTGGTATTGTTGGAGCATGCCAGTAGTTGGTTAACTCAGTATCAACGGAGATCATGTCATGATTCCGTTCGTCTCATTTTTCGGTACTATCATAGGCCGTCTGTTGGGATTACGGTCTAGTCAGTTGTAAACCACTTCCCGAGTACACACCAAGTAGAGGCGCCGGGATGAGGGTTCCATGGCCCTGGATTAAAGCCCGTCATCCGGTCAGGGGGCATGGGTGTTTCCAGTTGGGACCGAGAGGGGGGCACCCCTTAGAGCGCGCATATATAAATTTGATCCCATGCTATTCGAGGTTGTAGCCTCCCCGTCTTAGAGTTTTTCGTGAATGTTGTCACGGGTGATTACGGACAGCAGGATGTTAAATGGGTGTGTACTGGTTAGCTGGGTTTCTACTAAAACACCGTAGACGGAACTAGTCCCCATGGCTAGTAGAGTCCGTCGGCTATGAACTAATAGTACAAGCTCTGCAGAGTTAAAATTCCTTCAGTAGCCATGTTTATGGCCTAGGGTCAATCTTCATGTCAACCCGGTGACCGTCTCTAGTATATCCTTGTTGGTAACCAGAGTAGTGTTTTTGTCAAGTTCATTTGGTAGATGAACTCACCAACTATCTCAGCATTGATTTACTTTCACAAGTATTTCATCTTTATTCTATTGTTATTTATAAGCCCTTTATGTGATGTCGCTCAGACGTCCGACTGTGGCATTCTTTTTATTTATAAGCCCTTTATGTGATGTCGCTCAGACGTCCGACTGTGGCATTCTTTTTATTTATAAGCCCTTTATGTGATGTCGCTCAGACGTCCGATTGTGGCATTCTTTTTATTTATAAGCCCTTTATGTGATGTCGCTCAGACGTCCGAGTGTGGCATTCTTTTTATTTATAAGCCCTTTATGTGATGTCGCTCAGACGTCCGACTGTGGCATTCTTTTTATTTATAAGCCCTTTATGTGATGTCGCTCAGACGTCCGACTGTGGCATTCTTTTTATTTATAAGCCCTTTATGCGATGTCGCTCAGACGTCCGACTGAGGCAGTCTTGTTATTTATTTTGCTATAAGCCCTTTATGTGGTGTCGCTCAGACGCCCGACTGTGGCCTGCTATCATTCATTATTTCCTTACGAGGCGTCCCTCAGACACTTGTTTGGTCTCCTTTTATCTTTTGGATTTCGGGAGGATTACCGCCCGACTTCTACGTTTACTTACCGCATGTTAATATTTTATTCCGGTGGCATTTTTCTGGAATAATCATATGCATCATGTTGGCATTTGTTATATCTTAAGTCCGAACTGTCTTGCGAGTACATTCAAAGTACTCACCTGGCTTGTTGATTTGGCCAGATGTGGACGAAGGTGATCTCATGGATGAAGAGTTCGATAGCGAGTCCGACGCTTAGTGGAGTCCCAGTCAGTCCCTTGTGATCCTGGAGTTGATCACTGTTTTATAACCGCTTCCGCCTACCACCAAATAAATTCATCGGGTCTCACTCCGATACTCGATGAGCTGTAATATATTGGAGTCACATCACCCACTTCACTGTGACATATCCACCACCTTTTATTACGAGTTAGTAGTATGCCACCCTGCCTTGTGTCATATCCGCCTCTATGTATTATATTGGCGCGCTTGTAATAAAATTGTGGAGCAACCCCCAGCTCAACCTTGTATAATATTCAGTGTACTGGAATTCTGTGTCAAGGATTTGTGTGTCAGCAGGTAATAATATCCCTCGCTGGTTTAATAAAAAGGTCGGCCTTCCGGTAATTATTTTACTGAAGGACCGGTCCTGACAACCTTGGTATCAGAGCCAGGCTGACTGTAGGAAGCCACTAGGTGCGCTCGCTAATCGGTTATTAGCGAAAAAAATTGCTTTTCAACATTTTTGCATCTCTAGCAATTTTCTGTTGGTCAGCATAAATTTATGGCTTGACTATTCGGAATTTTTGTCTACTTTTGTAGATGGCCAGCAACGACTGTGATGCACAGGTGTTCGCCAACATTGCTGAGGGGTTTGTCAAGCTCCTCTTCGCCATCACCAAAGTCGCGATCGGGCCATCCACCCGTCCCGAGTTTACACTCAACCATCACAAGCTCAACGACAGCGTGTCTATGCATCAAGCCGTGGTGCACTTCAAAGGAGGGCGTTCTGAAGCGCGCCGCCTCCGATTTGTGGGCAGTGCCATGCCTACGGAGAGGCATGCCATGCAGATGGCTGCCCGTGAGGCGATAGCTCGTCTCCGGGACATTCTTCCTTCGATGAAGACTCGTCGCTACCGTTACCTCCCATGCCACGTGCCATATACGTGTCACTATGCATTTGCGTGCACAAATGGGGAGCGTGACGAAGCCATTGAATCAATGGTTGAGTACCTCAAAGCACTTGAGGCAGCCTTTGATAATCTTGTGGACGACTTGGTGGCCACCCGTATGGAACTGGTCTAGAGTGGCTCCGCCAACAGGAGGGAGCTACTCCATACTGTGCCACCAATGATATTTGTCTCGTCCGCAGCATCCTACGCACCTTCCATATTAGCCACCGCTCGCCGTCTGCCTACCACTGAGGAGTTTGACTTGCTCCTACCCCTGTCAGAGCTGCACCGCCTGCTGCACCTGCTTCGACACCTCGTACCCATACTCCGCGCCTGGAGCCTATTAGTGAGGAGGAAGTGGAGTCTCCAGCACCTCTGGGCCTTACCCTCGGCAGGCCGAGGGAAATCTTCAACATCTCCGACTAGCGCGTTATTCTGCGACGCACTGTGCTCGCTTGTAATATGTGTGTGATATGTAAAATAGGTTGATGGGAGTAGTCTGTTTGCGCATCATGTAGGATCTTGGAGGAGTGCACTAGTTTTAATAACATGTCAGGATGTGTACGCACACCCTGAGTGATGAATGTATAATTAGAACATGTGTGTAAAATATGCACTAGCAGCCCTTCTCCGTGCGCAATCAACCAGTTATTTTCAAAAATCTCTTTCGAGCTCGTGTTTGGTCGCTTTTGCAAAGTCTTGGTTTATTTTGCTGCTCGGTTTTTCTCAGGATTTCTGCTTTATTACCCCAGAGTAAGAAATGACTCGTCCCTGGACACGTTCCATGCCAAGTCCGCCAGAAGAAAATTATGGCACACAGACAGACAACAAGTTCACACAGGGGCAGTCAAGTCAGCAGGGCAGTGAGACAACATTTTCCCAAGTGTGCCGTCTTTACGAGCAAAGTCAGCAACAACACCAAGAAATGATGAACCATGTCATTAACATGGGAAATCACCGTGAGCCATACCAACAGCACTCAAAATTGTCTGAATTTCAGAAGACACGTCCAACAACGTTTTCGCACACAGACAAACCTCTTGAGGTTGATGATTGACTTCGAGATATTGAAAGGAAATTAATTGTGGCACAATGCTCAGACCGTGAAAAAGTACTGTACGCACCACATTACCTTACTGGAGCAGCCGCGTCATGGTGGGAAAATTTTCTGCTTATGCATCTCGATATAAATAATATCACCTGGGAGGATATCAAGGAAGGCTTTCGCGGGGCACACATCCTCAAGAGCATTATGAAGATCAAGAAAAGGGAATTTGATGACCTCAAGCAAAGAGGCATGACAGTACAGGAGTACAACAGTCAGTTTGCGAAATTATCGCGTTATGCCAACGAAGAGCGAATGACGAAAAATAAGAAGATGGAGAAATTCCTGGACGGACTGGCACCAGCACTAAAATGCCAATTAGTCGTACACACTTTTCCGGATTTCAAGACACTGGTAGACAAAGCCATTACGTTAGAAAATGAACGTCGCAGTCTGGAAGACATTCGCAATAGAAAAAGGGATCAGACCAACCACCCTCGCAACAACAAGAATAAGGTGAATTTCCAGAGGAATGGGGCGAATAGACCCACGACTAATGACAGACGTCCAAATAAGAATTTTCACGCAAGAGACAAGGATTTTACCTATCGCCTGGGTGTTACCTGCTGCGCATGTGGAGAAGAGGGACACTATGCTAAACAGTGCCCTAAGCCAAGAAACTCAGCACCGAAGCCAAACAGCAACGGAAACAATTCCGCGCCCAAGCGTAAAAACTTCAACCCAAATAACAATCACAGGAAAGGCCACCTGAACGATGTGACCAAGGACCAAGCATAGGATGCACCGGATATCGTACTCGGTACGTTCCCTGTCAACACAATACCTGCCACGGTTTTGTTTGATTCTGGAGCTTCTCATTCGTTCATTTTGAAGAGTTTTGCTTTGCAACATGGTTTCTCAATGCTTCCCTTGGGAAAATCAATGACCATCAAGTCCCCTGGAAGTAAGCAGATCACTCAAAATTACTGCCAAGGTTTGACCATTGAAATTGAGGGATTAAAATTTCACGCAAACCTCATCGTGTTGGAAAACAAGGGACTGGATGTTATCCTGGGTATGGATTGGCTAACCACCAATAAAGGATTTATCGACTGCTTCAACAGGACAGTGATTCTTACTCTTCATCATGGAAAAACAATAAGAGTCGCAGCTCAGGAAAGACCGGTGTCGCGATAACCAAAATTTAACAAAATTGATACTTCTGAGTTAAGCAAGATTCCAGTTGTATGTGAATTTCCGGACGTATTTCCCGAAGAACTACTAGGCATGCCACCAGATAGAGAAATAGAATTCATTATTGAGCTAGCACCGGGAACCACCCCCATATATAAGAAACCATACAGAATGGCACCATCCGAGTTGGTTGAATTAAAGAAGCAAATAAATGAACTGCTAGACAAAGGATTTATACGGGCCAGCTCCTCACCTTGGGGTTCGCCGGTATTGTTTGCCAAAAAGAAGGATGGGACCATGAGGTTGTGTATAGACTACCGAGCGCTCAACATGGTCACAGCAATCAAGAAAAAATATCCGATGCCACGGATAAATGATTTATTTGACCAGCTCGCGCAAGCCAAGGTTTTCTCAAAGGTTGATCTAAGGTCAGGTTATCATCAACTGAAGGTACGAACAGAAGATATCCCGAAAATAGCATTCACCTCAAGATACGGACTTTATGAATTTACAGTAATGCCGTTTGGACTGACCAACGCCCCCGCATATTTCGTCCACCTCATGAACAAAGTATTTATGAAATTCATGGACAAATTTGTGGTGGTATTTATTGATGATATCTTGGTATATTCAAAGACACCAGAAGAACATGCTGAACACCTCCGCATCGTACTGGGAGAATTAAGGAAACATCAACTTTACGCCAAATTCAGCAAATGTGAATTTTGGTTGAAACAAGTGGGTTTCCTAGGACACGTATTAAGACAAGAAGGAGTTGCCGTGGACCCAGATAATGTCAAGGCTGTACTTGGCTGGAAGTCACCAGCCAGTGTAACGGATATACGAAGTTTCCTCGGTATGGCCGTATATTACAGAAGGTTTATTGAAGGATTTTCCACCATAGCCAAACCAATGACACAATTACTCAAGAAAGATAAGAAATTCGTGTGGACCGAAGCATGTGAGAAAAGCTTCCAAGAACTCAAAAAGAGATTAACAACAGCCCCAGTATTAATTGTACCAGACATACACAAGAGTTTTGAAGTATATTGCGACGCATCCCGGAAAGGCCTCGGATGCGTACTGATGCAAGAAGGCAAAGTAGTCGCCTACGCTTCCCGGCAATTGCGAAAACATGAAGAAAATTATCCTACTCACGATTTGGAGTTGGCAGCAGTCATTCATGCACTCAAGGAGTGGAGGCACTTCTTACTTGGAAATCGCTGTGAAATATATACGGACCATAAGAGCCTCAGATATATTTTCACACAGCCAGAGCTCAATTTACGACAACGACGCTGGCTGGAACTGGTAAAAGATTACGACGTTGGTATCCACTATCACCCAGGAAAAGCAAACGTGGTAGCAGATGCTCTCAGCCGTAACCCCAGCCCGAACAGCGGCAGCATACAGAATCTGAGACCCGAATTTCAGCAAGAATTCGCCAGACTCAACCTAATGATGGTCACGGAAGGCGAAGTATCCAAGCTAGAAATAAAGCCTCCGCTAATAGAGCAAATAAAGAAGGCTCAGCTTGGACACCCCAGCATCGAAGGGATAAAAACGAAAGTAAGTCAGGGCAAGGCCTCAGAATTCACCATTGACAGTGAAGGAATATTATGGTTCGGGGACAGACTTTGCGTACCAAATAACAACGACCTTAAACAGCAAATTCTAGCAGAAAGCCACACCGCTCCATACTCAATCCACCCTGGAGGGACGAAAATGTACAAGGACATTCAGGAAAGATTTTGGTGGCACGGCATGAAGAGGGATATAGCCACATTTATTGCATGCTGCGATTCATGTCAACGCATTAAAGCTGAGCACCAAAAACCCGCAGGGCTATTACAGCCAAACAAGATACCAGAATGGAAATGGGACGATATTGCAATGGATTTTATTGTTGGATTACCACGGTCACAACACGGTAATGATGCCATATGGGTCATCACGGATAGACTGACCAAGGTGGCACATTTCATACCAGTCAAGACAACCCACACCACCCAAAAGCTCGCCAAGCTTTACCTCGCCCGTATAGTATGCCTACATGGGGTTCCCAAGACTATAATATCCGACAGAGGCACGCAGTTCGTCTCCAAATTTTGGGACCAGTTGCAGCAAGCCCTCGGAACGCAACTAACATTCAGTACAGCTTATCACCCCCAGACGGGAGGACAAACGGAACGAGTAAATCAAATACTCGAAGACATGCTAAGGGCATGTGTCCTCACATATGGGACCAGTTGGGAGGAAAGCTTACCATATGCAGAGTTTGCATATAACAATAGTTACCAAGCTAGCCTGCAAAAGGCACCTTTCGAAGCCTTGTACGGAAGAAGATGCCGTACTCCATTAAACTGGTCAGAAACAGGGGATAGTCGTATATTCGGTCCAGATATGTTAAAGGAAGCTGAGGAGAGAGTAAAAGTAATACGGGATCGACTCAAAACCGCTCAAAGCTGACAGAAGAGCAATTTCGATCAAAAGCATCGGGAAATAAGTTTTGAGCCCGGTGAAGACGTATATTCGCGTGTGTCACCAATGAGAGGACTGCAACCATTCAAAGTCAAATGGAAACTAGCACCCCGATTCATCGGACCCTTCCGTATAATTGCACGGAGAGGCACAGTAGCCTATCAGCTGGACCTTCCCAAGGAACTGTCAGACGTCCATGACGTGTTCCACGTCTCGCAACTACGGAAGTGTGTAAGCAACCCAGAGAAACATGTGTCACATGAAAACCTTGATGTGCAACCAGACCTCACCTACCGAGAACACCCAGTAAAGATTTTGGAGGAGTCTGAAAGGAGAACCCGTCAGAAGTCAATTAAATTCCTCAAGGTTCAGTGGAGTAATCACACAGAGGATGAGGCAACATGGGAAAGGGAAGATTTCCTTCGGACAGAACACCCACACCTATTTGAGGATCAGCTGAAATATCGGGGACGAGATTTTTCCTAAGGGGGTAGCTGTTGTAACACCCCAAATTTTTGAGTTGGTTTTCTTCCAAAATCTTGGCCTTTTGGAAGAGGGTTATTTGATCTTTTCTTGAGCCTCTTCTAAAATCTTTCTGGCCAAAGCTTTTGGAGATTTCTCGAGCTTGGTTTTTGACCTTGAAGATCTTCTCTTGGGTTGGCTCAAGCCCAAGTTGAGTTTCAAAGAGGTTGTTTGAATTCTCCCCTACTTGAGTTATGTCTTTCAAATTTGACCTTGGGCTTATCTCTCCCCCCCCCCCAACCTTCATCTTGCCATAACCCCAACAGAAATATTTATATCCAAAACCCTCTTCACACCTTAGGACAAGTCTCTCATGAATTCCAGTAAGTTTTGACCTTATTGGGATTTTTCCTATATTTATTTCACTCCAAAACTATTTCTGTCTTTTATAGTGGACCTTGCTGATTTACAAAGGAGCCACCTTTTTTATCCAGATATTTGATTCCAAACCAACTCTCCTAGATGGTCCTTAGTACCCACAACCTAGATCCATCTTGTTTCACTGGTCCATAGTTCAAAATTTTCAAATTTCACCTGCTGCAAGTTTGGACCAGATTTGCAAAATTTGGTGAAATTCATATTTATCTTCTTCCAAAAATCCTGTGAAAAATCAGGCAGCCTCTAGATGCATCAAGAGGCCACTCCACCAAATATCATCACCAGAAATATTTCACACATGCCAGAAACATTTCATCAAACACTTAGCATACACTGTACTGTCAAGTTCAGAAGCTGTTAACTGAAACTGTCGACAGACAGTTTGACAGTTCGTCAGTTTTGTCAGGCTCTTCGACAATCTCACCAGTAGCCTCCTTGGCTCGACGCTGCACTGCACCATCTTCTTATCCAGAGCGCCGCGCGGTTGCTTGGCTGCTTCTGGGCGTCGGTGGCGCCCTGGCCCGACCGCGTCGGCGACTGCCACGGCAACAGCGCCGCCCGTGGCGGCTGACAGAAGTAACCCCGCAGCTCGACGCCGTTTATCGCCGCCCAAATCACCCCAGTGCTCCGCGTGTCCACCTCCAGTGCCAGCGCACGCCTGCCGCACCGTCGCCGTGGCCTGGCGCGCGCAGAGCGCGATTTCTGCCGCCGACGTACCGCGCGGCCGTTCCGTCGAGGACAACCCGTAACTCCCTCTCCCCTGCTGAGTTAGGTGCGGGAATGGAACCACTACACCTCCTAGATGATGCTCAAGCCCCTAACTCCACCGTCCAACCATTGCAGCACCGTAATCGACTCGCCGGACTTATCCATTCACGGCAACCGCCTCGGGCCGGCTATATAAGACACCCCCGAGCTCGTTCTCGAGCCCGCACATCTTCACTACCTCCCTAGACCATGCCCAGCCTCTGGAAGAGCCCCGAGGGGCCCTTCTTCCCCAACTCCGGCCAACTCCCTCCGCCTCGGGCTCCAGCATCGTTCACTCCGGTGAGAGCTTCTCCGCCGCCGTGGACTCGAGCGTAGCACCCTGGCACCCACCTAGACCTAACCCCCACCTCAATTTGATCCCAGGAACCCTCTCCGACGAGGCCCACGACCACCCGAGCCGCCGCCCGCCGGAGACAGGGTCGCCGTCGACGTGGAGCTCGCCGACGCTCAACTCTACCACCATTCGACGCAGAAGATCACCGAGAAGCCGTACGTATCACTCCCCTCCCCTAACTCGCCGGGGATCGGCGCCAGCGACCACCGCAGCACCGGCGTCGTCGCGACTCTGCTCCAGTTTTCAAACCTGACGCGTGGGGCCCCTTGTCAGCCTCACACCTCTCCCCTCCGAACCGTTTTCTGTAAGCGCATTCGGGCAAAGTACGTTTTCTCTCTGCGGTTGACGTACTTCGTACCGATTCGCTTTGTTGTTTTCTGTTCTAGCCCCTGGAACTTTTCTGTTTCATTACAGATGAGTCCCTGGACAGAAACTCTAATATCTTTTAAACCAAAGATGATTTTGAGTTGATTCTTTTTCTGTCCTCTTTAGTTTTCTGTCTAGTTTTTTGTCATATTTTTGTGAAATTTTTTGGAGCAACTTTATTTGCACGCGCCGTATTTATGTTAGTATTTATTTGTTTGAATATGTAGATACCAGAGGTCGTGACGGAGACGCGAACCACACCGAGGTAGACTCCGACTTCTCAGAACCAGGCAAGCATGTTTGAACTTTTGATATGATGAGTGTGTTGCATGTTTGCTCGAGTAGTTCGTTTCATAAGCATGATCATATGGGCATATGTGTATGATTATATTTCATGCATGTAAGCTTTGGGTGAGCCCCGAAAGATAATATTTGAACCACCTCGATCATATGGTGATATGATGGGTGGAATGCTGGTATTGTTGGAGCATGCCAGTAGTTGGTTAACTCAGTATCAACGGAGATCATGTCATGATTCTGTTCGTCTCCTTTTTTGGTACTATCATAGGCCGTCTGTTGGGATTACGGTCTAGTCGGTTGTAAACCACTTCCCGAGTACACACCAAGTAGAGGGGCCGAGATGAGGGTTCCATGGCCCTGGATTAAAGCCCGTCATCCGGTCAGGGGGCATGGGTGTTTCCGGTTGGGACCGAGAGGGGGGCACCCCTTAGAGCGCGCATATTTAAATTTGATCCCATGCTATTCGAGGTTGTAGCCTCCCCGTCTTAGAGTTTTTCGTGAATGTTGTCACGGGTGATTCCGGACAGCAGGATGTTAAATGGGTGTGCACTGGTTAGCTGGGTTTCTACTAAAACACCGTAGACGGAACTAGTCCCCATGGCTAGTAGAGTCCGTCGGCTATGAACTAATAGTACAAGCTCTGCAGAGTTAAAATTCCTTCAGTAGCCATGTTTATGGCCTAGGGTCAATCTTCATGTCAACCCGGTGACCGTCTCTAGTATATCCTTGTTGGTAACCGGAGTAGTGTTTTTGTCAAGTTCATTTGGTAGATGAACTCACCAACTATCTCAGCATTGATTTACTTTCACAAGTATTTCATCTTTATTCTATTGTTATTTATAAGCCCTTTATGTGATGTCGCTCAGACGTCCGACTGTGGCATTCTTTTTATTTATAAGCCCTTTATGTGATGTCGCTCAGACGTCCGACTGTGGCATTCTTTTTATTTATAAGCCCTTTATGTGATGTCGCTCAGACGTCCGACTGTGGTATTCTTTTTATTTATAAGCCCTTTATGCGATGTCGCTCAGACGTCCGACTGAGGCAGTCTTGTTATTTATTTTGCTATAAGCCCTTTATGTGGTGTCGCTCAGACGCCCGACTATGGCATGCTATCATTCATTATTTCCTTATGAGGCGTCCCTCAGACACTTGTTTGGTCTCCTTTTATCTTATGGATTTCGGGAGGATTACCGCCCGACTTCTACCTTTACTTACCGCATGTTAATATTTTATTCCGGTGGCATTTTTCTGGAATAATCATATGCATCATGTTGGCATTTGTTATATCTTAAGTCCGAACTGTCTTGCGAGTACATTCAAAGTACTCACCTGGCTTGTTGATTTGGCCAGATGTGGACGAAGGTGATCTCATGGATGAAGAGTTCGATAGCGAGTCCGACGCTTAGTGGAGTCCCAGTCAGTCCCTTGTGATCCTGGAGTTGATCACTGTTTTATAACCGCTTCCGCCTACCACCAAATAAATTCATCGGGTCTCACTCCGATACTCGATGAGCTGTAATATATTGGAGTCACATCACCCACTTCACTGTGACATATCCACCACCTTTTATTACGAGTTAGTAGTATGCCACCCTGCCTTGTGTCATATCCGCCTCTATGTATTATATTGGCGCGCTTGTAATAAAATTGTTGAGCAACCCCCAGCTCAACCTTGTATAATATTCAGTGTACTGGAATTCTGTGTCAAGGATTTGTCTGCCAGCAGGTAATAATATCCCTCGCTGGTTTAATAAAAAGGTCGGCCTTCCGGTAATTATTTTACTGAAGGACCGGTCCTGACATGACCAAAACAAGACAGTAGGCATATTTTGGTCGTAAACGTCTACGACCTTCTCACAGAGAAGGTCGTTAATTTCAGTTTACGACCGCTAGCTTTTGACCATCTGTTTTTGGTCACAATAAGGTCACAAATGGAAAATAATGACCATTCAGTGACCAATAGTCAAGGTCACAAGTGGAGCTCCTGTGCTACCGCCCGGTAGATGACCTCTACGACGAATGGCTCCACCGCATCACCGAGCTCGTCAATGCCGCCGGAGAGGCACCTGCACCAACTCACTCCTCCCATCCCCCATCACCCCTGGCGGGGAACGAAGGCCGCGGTGTCCCAGCTCCACCTCCACTCTACGACGCCGGCCAGGAGGTCCGGTGCGAGGCTCCGCGACGTGAGCCGCCCCGCAGGGCCCATGCGCCCGACGAGGAGAGCTGCCAGGTGATTCCGCATCCCCAAGCAGGGCCTCGCGGGCTCCCTGTCCCGCAGCGCCAAGACCGCGCACCACAGGAGGTGGTGGCGCCAGCGCCCCAAGAACCAGCACCGCAGGCGCAGGGGGCGCCTGCAACCATGAGCGTGGCTGGATGTCGCGCCTTAGCTCCCGAGCTACGGCGCCTCGTCTGTCCCATCAAGTTCAAGCCGGACCTGCCTCCGCGCTATGAAGGCACCACCGACCCCACAGAGTTCCTCCAACTCTACGAGCTGAGCATCAAGGCGTCCAACGGCACCGAGCAGGTCATGGCGAACTGGTTCCCCATGGCCCTCAAGGGTGGCGCACGCTCCTGGCTCCTGAACCTCCCCGTGGCATCCATCTCCTCCTGGGGGAGCCGCATGAGCGTTTTGTCGCCAACTTCCAAGGTAGCTACGACCGAGCCCCGGCGGCCACGGATCTGCATCGCGTGAGGCAGCAGCCGGGAGAGACCCTGCAAAAGTACATCCAACGCTTCAACACCACGCGCTTCCGTATCCCTAGGGTCTTGGACGAGGCCATCATCTCGGTGTTCTCCGACGGCGTCCGCGACGTCAGGATGAGGAAGGAGCTCGCCATCCACGAGGACCTGTGCACAACCCTCTAGATGTTCAACCTCACGGCAAAGTGCGCCAGGGCGGAGGAAGGACGCCTCTCCCTCCAGGAGTTACCTGAAGCGGAGGCGGACGACATGAAGACCAAGGCCAAAGAAGCAAAGCGCAAGGGCCCACCGTGCTGGCTGCAGAGCCAGAAGTGAAGCGTGGCTGCGGCTACGACGACCCACCCAGAGACAACCGTCTGTACTGCGTCTTCGACAATGTCCACAGCGACAACACTAACGACTGTCAGGAGCTTAGGGCGATGCGCGTCGGGCAGCGCCCTGAGCGCGACAACCGCGGCTACGGCCGCGGAGGTAGCCGAGGTGGACGACATTGGGACGGCAGGAACTCGGGCCAAGGGTGGCGTGAACAGCCTCGTGAACATCACTGGCAGGAGCAGCCTCGCGATGCCCCCTGGCGCGACCAGCCACGTGAGGGTCGCCCTCAGGGCAATGGAGGCCTGCCTCCGCTGCCACCGCCGCCAAGAAGGAACAACGACGACCGCCAGGGAGATGGAGCAGGGGGCTTCCAGGAGCCGCGTGCGGTTTCATGCATCTTGGGAGGAGTCCATGCTCTGGCTTCCCATCGCATCTTCAAACAGTTCGCTCGTGAGGTGAACACGGCGCTTCCCAGGCCTGACGCCGCATGCAACCTCAAGATGACCAAGAAGTTCATCACCTTTGACCCCAAGAACCAGCTCAAGTGCGCCGCAGCCCCAGGCGTTTTCCCGATGCTCTCCACCCCGACCATCAGCAACGTCCTCATGACCAAGACTCTCATCGACGGCGGAGCAGGGCTCAACGTCCTCTTTGTCCAGACTTTCGAGACACTCCAAGTCCCCTACAATCAGCTCCACCCGACCAAGCCATACTACGGAGTCACGGATGGCTCCACACTCCCGATGGGGAAGGTCTGCCTCCCCGTCACCTTTGGTGACCGCGACAACTATCACACCGAGCTCATCGACTTCGACGTCGCCAACATCCACCTCCCGTGCAACGCCATCCTTGGGTATCCTGCCCTCGCCAAGTTCATGGCAGCGACCCATCATGGCTACAACGTCCTCAAGATGCCCGGGAGTGGCAGAGTCATCACGATAGCCTCCGACGAGAAGGAAGCGGTGCGTTCCCTGGAGCACGCCTACTAGACCACAGCGGTCGAGAGCACCAACGAGGATGGAGCCGTCCTCGCCCTGCAGACCGCCCCCAAGAAGAAGAAGAACCTGCCCGCCAACGGATCTCAGGACGCAGGGGCTCCTGATGGTTCCGCCTAAGGACTCGTGCCTACTGACGAGGCGCCCTCCACCCTCAAGACGCGCCCGACGCCCCTCTCATGACGGGCTCGGGGGCTCTCCTCTGGAGTGTCTCCGTCCTGACCAGCGTCTCGAGGGAGGTGTTCTGGAACCACTTGCAGGTGTGTCTCGACGCGCATTTTTTTGAGCCCAGCGTGAGCCGCACAACGCTGGGGGCTCAGGACTTCATCGACCAAGTTACCGAGGAACTTCAGTACGCAAGGCTCATACGCGGTGGGCGTAACCGCACAATGCCGAGCTCACCTACCTGCAACCCAAGCGACCACTTTCGTGTTTGCATCGACGTCGCAGGTCCCAACCGAGCCGCTTCTTTGGAGCCCTTCTGGCCGACGACGGTCGGCTGGAAGAGGGCCCTCCCCTACGGCTACGTTCGCACACTCTTCGGCTTCCGCAACGCAGCTACCACGTTCCAGCACCGCGCGCGGCAGGCTTTGGCGGGTCAGGAGGCTCAGTGGCAGGCAGTCTGGATGGAGCGAGAACCGGACCCCCGCGACCGCTGTGGGCCTCCGGAGCCCATGGGCCTCAAGAGCACGACGATCTTTAGGAGCGACCCGCACGGCTTGCGTCTTCAGCTACCCCAACTCTTCTTCGACAAGTATCAGGTGACACTTCAGGTATTCAATCGAGGGTGCCCTCCGGGCTACCTCATCCTCGAGCTGTTTGGGGCTATCCCCCCGCAGTTGTCTCTTTTTGCGCATGAATCAAGGCCAGTTGCCCCTTCCTATTTGCATTATCTATATGCTTGGCGTTCTCACCGCCACTAAGGTCATGAGCCCTTGCGAGCCCACTCGCGACCGCCCCATGATTAAGGACTGGCACGGCGTCTGTGCTCGGGTCCATCCCTGCAGCGTCGCTAAACCCAAGGGCTGAGCTATGTCTTGCGAGCCATTCCCGTGACGTCACCTCCTGTGGTCCTTGGTGCCTTGTTCTCGCATGGGCTAATTGTGGATGGGTAAGTAAGGGCCCGTGGCAGGTGCCTCGCTCACGCGGGAACCGCGCGCCGGTTGTTTTTCTTTTGGATTGTTGCATGAGAAGACTGGGCACAGCGTCTGTGCTCGGGTCCGGCCCTGCAGCGTCGATAAATCCAGCGGCTGAGCTCTGTCTCGCGGGCCATTCCCGTGACGTCACCTCCTGGGGTCGTTGGTGCTGCGGCCTTCTCATGCGATGCCCTCTAGAGATGCACTCGGCGTAGGTCGACACAACACCTCTCTTTTCACATTTTGCAGAACAAGACTCAGGTGCAACCCACCTTAGGGTAGGGTCTTGTGAGTGATGCGTAAGCTCACGAGAACTTCCTCAGAGTCGTTCAGCTCGTCCTGAGGAGGGCCCATATACACCTTGGCTGTCCTGCCGTGCAAGCCACGTGTTAGGACGGGGCTGTACACGCCCCGGAGTCTCTCCCGGTGGGAGGCTCCCTCCCACGGTCCAGTGGAAGTGCCATGCTCCGCACTGGCAGAACCAACCGAGGAGCGGTTATGCCCACGAACCAGTGGAATCACCAAGCTCCGTGCTGGCCGCTACGACTGAGGCGCGGTTATGCCCACACTCCACGCAAGTGTGGTAGCTCTATGCTCCGCGCTAGTTATAACAACTGAGGGCGACCCCCAGCGGTCGCACCAACCTCAGGGAGCTTTTCAGATCTTGACGCTCACAGCTTCTCCTTGTGTGGGTGTCGCGAAGGGGGCTAGGCACGGGGGCTATGCTCATGTCACGCCTGGCAGACGCCACCCTACCATGTGCGCAGACACCTGGCCTTCTCGTGGCCCCATCCCACACGAAGGCTCATGAGCAAGGTATGGTGCTCGTTCTCCCTCATGAGAGCCGTTCGTACGTCAAGGGGGACCCCTGGGCATTGCGACCCAGGGGCCTCACTAGTCACGTAGCCCCTCACCCCTTGAGTCTAGTTATTACGATAACCTCGGTCACCCGGAGGGCTCAATGGCGATCGAGGTATGCGCGGGGTTGGGCCATGCCGATGCAGAACGCAAACGGGGTTGCTTGAACGTCAAGGGGTCCCCTGGGCCTCGTGACCCAGGGGCCTCACTAGCCACGTAGCCCCTCATCCCTTGAGTCTAGTTATTACGATAACCCCGATCACCCAAAGGGCTCAATGGCGATCGAGGTATGCACGGGGTTGGGCCCTACCGACACAGAGCACCTAAGCAAACATGAAAGGAAGCAAGCACGGAAATCATCAAATTATTACAATAATACCAAGTTTTTCAAATTCAAACGGGTTCTTACGCCTCCCTTCTAGGTGGCTTCTCACCCCTCGTTGGTTACCCCAAGTGGAAGGTTTGAGATGCAGTGTAGCAGAAGTTTTCCCTTGCCAATACCAAGGATCGTTTTCCCTGAGACTCCCAGTTTCAACAAGAAGGTGTCAACTGCTAACGGCGCCAGATATTAGCAATCAACGTGGACCTGCACACAGATACAAATAACTTTGCTCCCAATGAGTACAGAGAGGTTGTCAATCCCTCTGGCCTTGTAGTTTACCAAGGATCAAACGCAAGTGATAATAGTGATAGGTATAATTGCAATAGTAAGTAAAAGGAGGAAAGTAAATAGCGGATGTGATCAATGATGGTAATATGGACCGGAGTCTCATGATGTTCACTAGTGATGTCTCTCTCCCAAAAGACGATAAAACAGCTATGTGAGGTAAACGAATTACAGCTGGGCAATTGACAGGACCATGTGCGCAAACCAATGCTGACTATATTGCAAGAAAGGTTGAGGTTCAAAGCATGGGCGGTACGCCGAGGTAAGTAGACCGAAATCCATCTGCATCTACTACTAATCATCCACCTTGAGATATCTATCCAGAACATCTCGCTGGTATTAAGTTGCGAGTCCCACCCATAGTGTAAACTCAAAGCAACAGACAACTGCATTAAAAGAACTTTGCGTAAAGTAAACAATCCTTGCACCCGCGGGCACAAGCACCGTTGTTTTCCCCCTTGTGGCAACAACACATCCCCTAGACTCATGTTTCTGTCACTCAAGCTAGTCATCGAGGGGCATGAAC
>LR738713.1:843271597-843294868 GCA_902687465.1 Secale cereale
TAACGTTCCCTCTTGGAGTCACTACCTACTACTTGGCCAAAGCAATAAATAACAACGGAGAACATGCAAGAATTACTTACGAACATAAATATAAAAGAGGTGAATCAAATATATTACTCAAACACAATCTGAACATAATCTCATAATCCATCGGATCCCAGCAAACTCATCATAGCAACAGCATAAGGATTACATATGTGCCTCGATCATGTAGGGCAGCTCACGAGGACTAATTAGTGAAGCACAAGAACGGGAGGAGAACATCACATAGCTACTGGTCATGGACCCATGGTCCAAGGGAGACTACTCACAACTCATCCGGGAGGCGTCCATGGTGGTGGAGAAGCTCCCGGTGGTGATCCTCCCCTCCGGCAGGGTGCCGGGAAGAGTTCTCCTGGTGCTCCCGATCTTGGAAGCGGCGGCGGCAGCGGAATAGAGATGAGATCGCGAAAAAGAGTTCCCGTATCGAGGGTTTCGGGAGACGCTTTAAATATATGCCAAAGGGGGGCATCAGACGAGGCTCGGGGGGCCCAGGCGCCCCCCCGGCGCGGCCCAGGGGGGGCGCGCCACTAGGGCGCCTGGGGCCCTGGTGGCCCCCCTCCGGCTGTGCTTCGGGTGCCTGGTAGCTTCTGGAACGCTGATTTTTTATATAATTTTTCTGGATTTTTTCTGGCAGTTCTCGTAATGTGAAAACCTGAAATACAAAAACAGCCGAAAACAGAAACTGGCACTGGGGTGCACTGAGTTAATAGGTTAGTCCAAATATGATCAAAAGTGTATGGAAGTGTATAAATAACATAGCAATATCACCCAAAAGAGGCATGGAGCAAGCAGAAATTATAGATACGTTTTGGACGTATCAACATCCCCAAGCTCAATTCCTGCTCGTCCTCGAGTAGGTAAATGATAACAAGAATAATTTCTGTGGTGACATGCTATTAACCATATAGGACTTTTTCATAGTCACATGACAAAATCTTACTGAGACAATGAATCTATAGTAATTAAGTTGCCTTATGAGAAAATCACAAAGGACTGAAAGTTTTACAATATGATATTGAAACATCAAATAGATTTGTAATGAACATGATGTGCAAATATGATAAAGTGATATCTAGCTTTCCCCCTTTAGTGAAGCAAAACATAAATGCAGGGGCACCTCCAAGGTTTAAGTGATGACTAGATACAATGATTTCAAAATAAACGATATCACAATCATGCAAAAGACAATGCTACTTTGGGACAATGCACATTACACTCAGAATGACAATCATGCTCTCAGTAGTTGGTGCTTTTAAAAGAAGGTGGAGACTCTCGAACCGTGGCTTTTGTTGGCAAGGTTGAAAACCCGTAGTCGGAAACAAAGACAAAACATGTACCAGAGCTCTTGGTTTTAAAAACAGAGGTAACAATTATTTTTTTGATTATGCATGTTTCGTCAACGAATGCTAGCAGACAACTCAATCACTTCTCGAGATGGACAAGTTTCGAGGAACGGCTCCCGAATGAGGACGATCACATCCTCTTAATCTCCTTTGTTTATCACTGCCAAAGTTTTCTGATTTCTCATGAACAAAGCGTGAAGGAGGGTTTGTTTGTTATATTAATTTTGAGCCGGGCGCACTCAATGCCAGTTCCTTCTCGTATTATGGGTTTGCACATTATACATGCAATCCCGGGGTGAAGCTTGTCCAACTTAAAAAGATCATGAATTAACCACTACTTCCTCATGAACTTACAACAGAGGCACAAAATAGGAATGCTTTTTTTTCTTTGAATAATTTCGAGATGGTACATGCAAGTCTCCGTTAGGAATGGCAGGTAAATACCATGTAGGAAGATATGGTGGACTCATATGGCATAACTGGATTAAAAGGATGTGGATGCACAAGCAGTCAGTCTGCTTAGTACAGGTGGAGGTTAGCAAAAGACTAGGAGCGACCAACTAAGAGAGCAATGACGGTCATAATCATGCAGAGTGACAAAGCAACATTGAATCAGGCATGGAAGTTATATCGCTACTCAGAAACAAAAGATCATCAAGGCTTGACAGACTTTCTTTACGGTCTTAAATATGCGTGAGCATACGCCAAGTCAATCAAAATAAATTCTTTGAAGGAAGATATTACTAAACCATACCACATCATAGGCAAACAAATCATGTTGGTACTCCAATAACACATTGGGAACCCCCCAGCTATTTGGGACTAACCATAAGAAAACATGAACTACTAAGAGCTAGTATGCACGTAGCATCTTTATCATAGACATATCAACCAATGCAACGGAAGCAAACTCTCTTAATAAGATAAACATGATAACTAAAGAGAGTTCAAGCAACCAACTAAACGAAAGCTCTTTAAAAAGATAAGCATGAATACTAAGAGCTAAGCATGATAGTAGCTATTAAAAGACAAAAAACACACACAGCAAGGATAGACATGAAAATTCTATGTTATGTTCTAGGTAGAAGTGGAGCGTGTTTCTCTCCCACATAAAGAAAGCTGAGTTCCGACTCGTTATGAAAAGCTATAGAAAACTAAAAGGAAACTAAAAACAAGACGCTCCAAGCATAGCACATAACACATGAAGTGATTAAAATATAGTGGAACGAAAGACGAACTGATAATGTTGATGGAGAAGGGGATGCATGGGGGCATCCCCAAGCTTAGACGCTTGAGTCTCCATGAATATTTCTTGGGGGTGCATGGGGGCATCCCCAAGCTTGAGCGTTTGACACTCCTGAATCTTTTTATCATCTTCCCTCGCACACTTGAAAACTCCCTTCATACATAACTCATCATAATCTGATTAGCGAGGTTAGTACCCATAATAAAATAATTGTTCCTTGCTGGAAATAAAGATATTCTTGAAGTTCTACTGTTTCTCAAGATTACCAAAAGGTTTTTGCAAAGAAAAAGCAAGCTCTAGGTTTGCAAAATGAAGGAAAGGCAAAACAGGACAGAATCTGTGAAAAACAGAACAGCAGGTAGTAAATGATTTTTCCGGGGCACTTATCCAACTCTAATCAAAAAACTCAAAACAGACGCACGAAATACAATTATATAGAGCACGCTGTCAAAAAAATTCAGACCAAAAAGATGATCTGGTTATTTTATACGAATTTTTCTATCCAAGGACAGAATCTGTTTCCTGGACAGCACGTCACAACTTTTGAACTTTCTTGCAATCAGAGGCTATACTTGGCACAAAATTGAAAAGCAAAGATACAATGATGATGCTACAGTAGTAACAACATCAAGACACAACAAAAACAAAATAAATTTATTCATTGGGCTGCCTCCCAAAAGCGCTTTCTTTTATGCCTTTAAGCTAGGCATAATGCATAGAGATCAAGTTTTATCAAGAGTAAAAGAATAGCTAGCCCGTATGACGGACTCAAAAGGTAACTTAATCTTCTTTCGAGGGAAGTGTTCCATCCCTTTCTTGAGAGGAAACTGGAATTTTATATTACCCTCTTTCATGTCAATGATAGCACCAACGGTGCGTAAAAAGGGACGTCCCAAAATAATTGGACACGAAGGTTCACATTCAATATCCATAATAGTAAAATCAACGGGAACATAGTTGTCATTGACAATAATAAGAACATCGTCGATCCTCCCCAAAGGTTTCTTTATGGAAGAATCAACGAGACGAACACCAAAAGAACAAGAATCAAAAGGTTTCAATTTAAGCATATCATATAGTCTTTTGGGCATAATGGAGGTACTAGCTACAATATCACATAAAGCATAGCAAGAGAAGTTGTTTATTTTAATTTTAATCATAGGATCCCAACCATCTTCTAGCTTTCTAGGTATGGAGGCTTCTACTCTAAGTTTCTCCTCCCTAGCTTTGATGAGAGCATTAGTGATATGCTCTGTGAAGGCAAGATTAAGCGTGCTAGTGTGGGGATCTTTAGCCATTCTTTGTAGAAAGGTGACAACTTCTGAGATACTACAATTATCAAAATTAATTTTATCATTATTGGGCAAAATTGTAGTGTCATCCTCTTTGTTTGAATCGCTCTCTATTATAAGAGTTTGAACGTCTTCCCAAGTTTGGGGAAGCTTAGGAGCAATTTTAAACTGAGGCTCATACTCTTTTCCTGGAAGACCATGCCATGGGCATAACTCTCCGTCAAGACTAACATAATCACAAGGTTTATTACTTTTGTAAATCCCGACAGTGGTGATTGGCGTAATGGAAGAAGGGGTGTACTCCTCCCATCTAGTGTTTTTGGTGGAACCCATAGTAGCAAGCAAGCAAGATAACTATTTTTGTGATTTTCGATAAAAGATACTAAAGCAAAAACTTAAAGGTAAACTAACAAGACTAAAAGCAAAGGTAAAAAATAGCGTGCAACTCCCCTATCCTGAAGAGTGGAGTCCCCGGCAACGGCACCAGAAATTGCTTTGCTAGGTGGCTTCTCACCCCTCGTTGGTTACCCCAAGTGGAAGGTTTGAGATGCAGTGTAGTAGAAGTTTTCCCTTGGCAATACCAAGGATCGTTTTCCCTGAGACTCCCAGTTTCAACAAGAAGGTGTCAACTGCTAACGGCGCCAGATATTAGCAATCAACGTGGACCTGCACACAGATACAAATAACTTTGCTCCCAACGAGTACAGAGAGGTTGTCAATCCCTCCGGCCTTGTAGTTTACAAAGGATCAAACGCAAGTGATAATAGTGATAGGTATAATTGCAATAGTAAGTAAAAGCAGGAAAGTAAATAGCGGATGTGATCAATGATGGTAATATGGACCGGAGTCTCATGATGTTCACTAGTGATGTCTCTCTCCCAAAAGACGATAAAACAGCTATGTGAGGTAAACGAATTACAGCTGGGCAATTGACAGGACCATGTCCGCAAACCAATGCTGACTATATTGCAAGAAAGGTTGAGGTTCAAAGCATGGGCGGTACGCCGAGGTAAGTAGACCGAAATCCATCTGCATCTACTACTAATCATCCACCTTGAGATATCTATCCAGAACATCTCGCTGGTATTAAGTTGCGAGTCCCACCCATAGTGTAAACTCAAAGCAACAGACAACTGCATTAAAAGAACTTTGCGTAAAGTAAACAATCCTTGCACCCGCGGGCACAAGCACCGTTGTTTTCCCCCTTGTGGCAACAGCACATCCCCTAGACTCATGTTTCTGTCACTCAAGCTAGTCATCGAGGGGCATGAACCCACAATCAAGCATAACGTTCCCTCTTGGAGTCACTACCTACTACTTGGCCAAAGCAATAAATAACAACGGAGAACATGCAAGAATTACTTACGAACATAAATATAAAAGAGGTGAATCCAATATATTACTCAAACACAATCTGAACATAATCTCATAATCCATCGGATCCCAGCAAACTCATCATAGCAACAACATAAGGATTACATATGTGCCTCGATCATGTAGGGCAGCTCACGAGGACTAATTAGTGAAGCACAAGAACGGGAGGAGAACATCACATAGCTACTGGTCATGGACCCATGGTCCAAGGGAGACTACTCACAACTCATCCGAGAGGCGTCCATGGTGGTGGAGAAGCTCCCGGTGGTGATCCTCCCCTCCGGCAGGGTGCCGGGAAGAGTTCTCCTGGTGCTCCCGATCTTGGAAGCGGCGGCGGCGGCGGAACAGAGATGAGATCGCGAAAAAGAGTTCCCGTCTCGAGGGTTTCGGGAGACGCTTTAAATATATGCCAAAGGGGGGCATCAGCGGAGCCTCGGGGGGCCCAGGCGCCCCCCCGGCGCGGCCCAGGGGGGGGCGCGCCGCCAGGGCGCCTGGAGCCCTGGTGGCCCCCCCCCCCCCGGCTGTACTTCGGGCGCACGGTAGCTTCTGGAACGCTGATTTTTTATATAATTTTTCTGGATTTTTCCTGGCAGTTCTCGTAATGTGAAAACCTGAAATACAAAAACAGCCGAAAACAGAAACTGGCACTGGGGTGCACTGAGTTAATAGGTTAGTCCAAATATGATCAAAAGTGTATGGAAGTGTATAAATATCATAGCAATATCACCCAAAAGAGGCATGGAGCAAGCAGAAATTATAGATACGTTTTGGACGTATCAGCCGCTCCACCCGCGAATTTTCTATATCATAGGCCGGATGATACCTTGTCAAATCTGCTTCATCGGCAAGCTTACTGGCGAGAGGGCGCATATCCTTAGTCAAAGCACGGAGATCTTCAGCAGAGAAGGCTGACCCGTCCTATTTATTGCTGGGATAGCCGTTCATGGCTTCAGCCGGGTCAAAATCAGGGACCCATGCTTTGGCCCGGGTCAGCGCCATAAGAGAGCCAGCTCATGCAGCAGACTTCTTCACCTCAACCAGATGCACAGGTAGGACAGATAGCTTCTCCAGGGTGGCTTGGATGGTAGTCAGTGCCAGTTTATTGTGTTGCTAGGTGGCTTCTCACCCCTCGTTGGTTACCCCAAGTGGAAGGTTTGAGATGCAGTGTAGCAGAAGTTTTCCCTTGGTAATACCAAGGATCGATTTCCCAGAGACTCCCAGTTTCAACAAGAAGGTGTCAACTGCTAACGGCGCCGGATATTAGCAATCAACGTGGACCTGCACACAGATACAAATAACTTTGCTCCCAACGAGTACAGAGAGGTTGTCAATCCCTCCGGCCTTGTAGTTTACAAAGGATCAAACGCAAGTGATAATAGTGATAGGTATAATTGCAATAGTAAGTAAATAACGGAAAAGTAAATAGCGGATGTGATCAATGATGGTAATATGGACCGGAGTCTCATGATGTTCACTAGTGATGTCTCTCTCCCAAAAGACGATAAAACAGCTATGTGAGGTAAACGAATTACAGCTGGGCAATTGACAGGACCATGTGCGCAAACCAATGCTGACTACATTGCAAGAAAGGTTGAGGTTCAAAGCATGGGCGGTACGCCAAAGTAAGTAGACCGAAATCCATCAATATCTACCACTAATCATCCACCTTGAGATATCTATCCAGAACATCTCGCTGGTATTAAGTTGCGAGCCCCACCCATAGTGTAAACTCAAAGCAACAGACAACTGCATTAAAAGAACTTTGCGTAAAGTAAACAATCCTTGCACCCGCGGGCACAAGCACCGTTGTTTTCCCCCTTGTGGCAACAGCACATCCCCTAGACTCATGTTTCTGTCACTCAAGTTAGTCATCGAGGGGCATGAACCCACAATCAAGCATAACGTTCCCTCTTGGAGTCACTACCTACTACTTGGCCAAAGCAATAAATAACAACGGAGAACATGCAAGAATTACTTACGAACATAAATATAAAAGAGGTGAATCAAATATATTACTCAAACACAATCTGAACATAATCTCATAATCCATCGGATCCCAGCAAACTCATCATAGCAACAGCATAAGGATTACATATGTGCCTCGATCATGTAGGGAAGCTCACGAGGACTAATTAGTGAAGCACAAGAACGGGAGGAGAACATCACATAGCTACTGGTCATGGACCCATGGTCCAAGGGAGACTACTCACAACTCATCCGGGAGGCGTCCATGGTGGTGGAGAAGCTCCCGGTGGTGATCCTCCCCTCCGGCAGGGTGCCGGGAAGAGTTCTCCTGGTGCTCCCGATCTTGGAAGCAGCGAAGGCGGAACAGAGATGAGATCGCGAAAAAGAGTTCCCGTCTCGAGGGTTTCGGGAGACGCTTTAAATATATGCCAAAGGGGGCATCAGACGAGGCTCGGGGGCCCAGACGCCCCCCCCCCGGCGCGGCCCGGGGGGGCGCCGCCAGGGCGCCTGGGGCCCTGGTGGCCCCCTCCGGCTGTGCTTCGGGTGCCTGGTAGCTTCTGGAACGCTGATTTTTTATATAATTTTTCTGGATTTTTTCTGGCAGTTCTCGTAATGTGAAAACCTGAAATACAAATACAGCCGAAAACAGAAACTGGCACTGGGGTGCACTGAGTTAATAGGTTAGTCCAAATATGATCAAAAGTGTATGGAAGTGTATAAATAACATAGCAATATCACCCAAAAGAGGCATGGAGCAAGCAGAAATTATAGATACGTTTTGGACGTATCACTCCCCGAGGCACTTGCACTTCTCTCATCTGGACAGGAACAGATTAGGCATCACCAAGCGCGTCATCACCGGTCTCTGCCTCTTCGGCTGCGATAGCAGTAGCCCGGAGGAACGCCTCCACCAGTTCCGTGACTTGCGCCTCTAGGGCCTCAGCAACCGTGACCTCCCTGTTCGGTGGCTTGGGAGCGACTTCTGCCTCCTCCTCGCAAAGATGACCCAGGCGCAGAAGGAGGGGCTTCTGAGCGTCGCGGCCCCAACCGGCTCCAGAACCTTACCTCCTGTCCCTGCGTGTGGCGTCGCAACCCTACGTGGCAGCGGCGGCCTAGGCGTCTCAGGAGACGAGTCCCAAGAAGCACAGAGCCTGGCCCCGTGGGAAAGGTGACAGAAAATCAAGTGCCATCGCCACCTGACCGCAGGGGATCACTAAGATAAGCTTTCAACGCCCGCATCTACTCGCGTACCTACACCTACGCCCACTGTAATCATGAATTCGCTGGAGCATGAAAGCCCCTCTCGACGGCCCTGGTGGACGATTGCCTGCACGCCAAGAGGGACCTCCCGAGCATCGCGCCTCGGGGGCTCCTACTGGACCCTGGGCCGCTCACCTCCTAGCCTTGACCACGGCGTCGTGACCTGGCATACCAGTGTAGGCTGAAGCTTGTCTAGGGACTTGGTCTCGTAGGTGTAGGGCCCTAAACTACCGTGGGGACAGAAGAAAGGGAAAGTCATGCTCCAGCAAAGGGCCTCATGAGGAACACAAGTTTATAACGCCAGAAAATAGCAAAAGTATTACAAGGATTTACAAGCCCTTATGGCCGTCTATGGGTGTCTCGCAGGAACCAAGCTAAAGAGGGTCGCTCTCGGAGGAATGCGGCCTGGACTCCTTCAACGACGGCGGTGCCGGGAGGACGTTGTTCCCTTCCGGCAATAAGGGCGGCGACTTGGCGGCTCATAGCTCTCGTTGGAGCTCGAGGCCGTCTCAGGGGTAGCATAGCTGCTACCGGAGGAGTCGGAGGCGCAACCAATGGCGAGCACCTCGCCCCCGGCCTCGTTGTCCTTGCAGCATGGGGAATGGTTGCCGGCGAGCCCGTCCCCCGCGCCGCACGCCAGCCGGCAAACATCCGCCCCGAAGACCTTGAGGGTCATCATGCCCATCCCGTCCAGCGCGAAATGAAGAATGTGCCTCCCAGCGAGGGCGCAGGCGCGATGCACCATGCCCCAACCCTAGGTCATGAAGACCTGGCCGGAGGAGACCACCTCCACATCGGCGTATGAAGGGGGAAGGTGGCACCCTTCATGCCGCAGCTGCATCGTCACCTGCCCGCTAGCTGGGAGAACCTCCTTCAGAAATGGAGGAAGGAGGATCCAAGAATGCGGAGGGGCTCCCGCCCACACGATAAACTCGTGGGCGTCGTCTTCAGTATGGGACGGCAGTAGGGCACACGATCGCCCGTCTCTCCGGGCGGCTGACTGCACCGCCCCCGTCGACGTCCCTGCTTCGTCCGCCTGTCGCAAGAGCACCTAAGGGAAGCGGGAATCCTGGCGGCGCCCGTGTGCACCATGTACGGGCGTCCGCCGGTCTCAGGGACGCTCTTGGAGAATCATGACGCCTCTTCTTCGGGGGGAGCCGCTCGGGCTCCACCATCGGGCTCTTCCCCTTCTCCGCGGCCGAGAACCTATGTATCGGCGTCATGAAAAGCCCTCGGAGAAGCGGGAAGAGCAGGGATTGATCTGCAATAGTCAAGTGAAGGACGTGGCACCTCACCCCCTGTTTATAGGTCGAGAAGATCAATTGCCGGCCACTCATGCGCGGCCATAATGGCCCTGCCGCCCGCACCAACGAGTTGTCAAGTCACACGGTTGTCAAGACTGCGTGGGAAGCGGAGTCGCCCGCGTCCCATCCAACAGTCACGCGCCAGCCTGGCCCGCAGCCTTTTGGGGCCCACGGCGTTCCATCCTCGGCTAACACTTCGCCCCGAAGCCAACTCCGCGCGCGCCTTGGGCTCGGGGGCTACTGTCGGCGTCCTGTGAAGCAGCGTACCCGGACTTGCATGTCTGCGGGCCGCGACACGCTCATACCATGGCCTGGTACGGCCCAGCTGATCGACCAGCTGCCCAAGACCCTTGCGAGGGGGCTAGACCTCGCGAGGAGAACAACATCAAGACCCCCTCAGGAGCGGCCTTGCTAAGGTTGCTCCGGAGGGGCGGAGAATCCAAGACCAACCCTGCCTCAGGAGGAGGTAGTGACGTAAGCAGTGATGCACCGCGCCAGCGGGTGCCAGCGCCCGCCAGTGGCGCAGTTGCCGTTTCGGTGCAAAGGTGACAGCGCAGGCACATGTTCCCAAGGAGTGGGACAAAGGTTTCCCCTTCGGTGCAACAAGACCAAACACCGCAAGGACGACAGGGAGGATGTTACCACCGAGCCCACCACCGCGTCACCGCCTGATCCTTTTGCAGGCGAAGACCGCTTTTTCAGGATAGGAACGTCATTGTGTTCCCGCTCAAAAATGGCCATTGTGGGATTACTTCCCGCCTAAACATTTCAGGGGAAAGAGGACCCTGGCCGCCTATATAAGTAGCTAGGATCCCCACTGTGAAGGGACAACTGGAAAACAGATCCAGAAACTCGGCCCTCAATCAAAGGAGCAAGAACCTTTGCCTCCTGACCCTCCCGAGCTCTCCTCCTGAGCTCAAGAGCCAGTGTACTAGTTCATATTCAAGCCCTCCCGAGGCAAATCCACCAAAGCAGGAAGTAGGGTTTTACACCACAAGGTGGCCTGAACTTGGGTAAACTCTTGTGTGCTTTACTTGTTGTTCGCTTGAATCTCTTCACTGGACGAGGGCGAGACGCTAGGTAGACGTGAGTGGGAGAGATCTTCATTCACGCCCCTGTGTTCGAACTTCTTGGGTTTTTGGAGCCCGTAATCCGACAGCACCCGGTATACTTCGTCAACACCGTACTGCGAGACGCGCGCTCGCACTACCCGATGCCTCAGAAGCTGCTCCTGGCGCTCCTCGTCGCCTCCAGGAAGCTGCGCCATTACTTTCAGGGCCACCCTATCAAGGTCGTCTCGTCATACCCTCTCGAGAAGGTACTCCGGGGCCCGAATGTCGTCGGGAGAGTCGCCGAGTGGAACATCAAGCTTCAGGCGTTCCAGTTGGAGTTTAGCACCACGAGAGTGATCAAGGGAGCGGCTCTGGCAGACTTTGTGGCGGAATGGACTGATGCGCCGGAGCAGGGGGCTGGGAAGGATCGCTCGCTGGCCCCGATGATGAAGTCCCGGACGGATGGGTGGTATACTTCGACGGCGCCTTCTCGCGTCTTGGCGCGGGGGCTGGCGCCGTGTTAGTATCTTCCACTCAGGACAAGTTGTACTACGCTGTGCAGCATTGCTTCCAGCAAGGCGAGAAGGTCTCCAACAACATCGCAGAGTACGAGGGCCTAATTATTGGGCTCAAGGCTGCCGCTGCACTGGGGGTCAAGCGTCTCACCATCAGAGGTGATTCGCAACTCCTCGTTAACTTCTCCAACAAGAAATACAAGCCCATGGACGAGCACATGGAGGCATATCTGGAGGAGGTGCGCAAGATGGAGAATCGATTCCGAGGACTAGAGGTGCAACACTTACCAAGAGGCACCAACAAGGAAGCGGATGACATCGCCAAACGAGCCTCCAGGTGGGAGCCTCAGAGGTCGGACGTCTTCGAGGAGCAGCTGCTCAAACCATCGGCAACACCTCCCGTTCCTGAGCCGGCGCCCCCTCAACAGGGGCTACCCGTGGCGCCTGCGGACGGTGCCCCGCCCTGCGGACCGGCCTCCAGAGCCCGCTTGCTACTCGCTGCGAAGCCCGAGGAGGGTTGCTGGACCCAGGAGCTCAAGATGTACCTGCAACACGACACCCTGCCAGACAAGGAAGAAGACGCAGAGCGCATGGTCCGGCAGGCCTCAGCTTACTGCATCCAAGATGGCGAACTCTACAGAATGCGCCCCAACAACGTCTCACAAAAATGCATCTCGAGGAAACAGGGGCGCGAGCTGCTGGCCGACATCGACGGTGGGGACTGCGGTCATCACTCGTCGTCCCGCACCCTCGTGGGCAAGGCCTTCCGCAGCAGCTTCTACTGTCCCACAACGCTCAAGGATGCCACGGAGCTTGTGCGGGCTTGCGAGGCGTGTCAGTTTCACGCCAAGCAGATCCACCAGCCAGCGCAGGGCCTCCAGACGATCCCGCTCTCCTGGCCCTTTGCGGTCTGGGGATTAGACATCCTGGGTCCATTTCCCCGGGCCGCGGGGGGCTATCGCTTCCTCTACGTCACCATCGACAAATTCACCAAGTGGGCATAGGTGGAGCCTGTTCGTGCGATCCCAGTCGGGTCGGCCGTCAAGTTCATCCAGGGCCTCGTGAGGCGATTCTGGGTCCCCAGCCGCATCATCACGGATAACGGTTCGTAGTTCACAAGCAATCTCTTCAGGTCATATTGTGCTAACCTTGGAACACAGATCTGCTACGCCTCGGTGTCAGGACCGGTTTTCAGGGTATTAAATTCCCCAGAAATGGCCCTTGTACTCACCAGCCCCAGGATTACTGTTAGCTGATGAGTCACCACTTGATACAGAAAACCCAAGCAAAAATTACAAAAATATGTGGTACAAGACCATTCTGGCCTTTAAGTACGACACAAGGTTTCTAGTGGCTGATGGCGGAAACGGTCTGTGACACGTCGGCGTCTGTGGAACTCCATTTCCCACGGGAACAGCTGACCAGGTTAACTCCTATCTTCGCGAGGCTGCTATCACCGTTGCATAAGTTCCGGGTAGTCGTCGCAACGCTCCTCTCCAAGCAAGAAATCTGGCCAAGACAATAGCCAGGGGCAAGCCAGTGAGTACTTTGAATGTACTCGCAAACATTTTGAACACGGATAAAATATAATCATACTCGAAAATATTAGATGATCACGATGTTAATTATGATATGACAGTCCATATTTCAAGTAGGTCATTTGTATAAAAATGCATATGTAATCAGGGAGTGATAATAAAATAAGTAAACGAATATGCCACAGTCGGGCGTCTGAGCGACACCACATAAAGGGCTTATAAATAAAAGAAATAACAAATATGCCACAGTCGGGCGTCTGAGGGACACCACAGAAGGGGCTTATAAATAAAAGAAATAACAAACATGCCACAGTCAGGCGTCTGTGCGACACCACAGAAAGGGCTTATAAATAAAAGAAATAACAAACATGCCACAGTCGGGCGTCTGAGCGACACCACAGAAAGGGCTTATAAATAAAAGAAATAACAAACATGCCACAGTCGGGCGTCTGAGCGACACCACAGAAAGGGCTTATAAAAGACAGTAAATATCCAGGAGGTAGAACCGTCCCAGGGATACTCATTAATTCAAATGATATAAAGGGTTAGTCCGAAATAATCCTAACAAAAATTAACAGTCATCATAGGTCACAGATCATGATCCATGTTCTGTTTTAGCAATTTCTCCTCCGCGGACCGACGCTAAGGCCGACACTTGACTCTTCCCAGACTGTAGTCCTAACCCAGGGACACGGCTATTCGAATAGATTTAATCTCTACAGAGGGTGTACTCTTTACCCACGAATAACGGATTCCTTTAGTCCCTCTGGACTAATTCCGTCTACGGTCTTTTAATTTGAAGACACACCTGACCGCACACACCAGCCTAACTTATCGGTGCCTGGAATCACCCATGACACCCGTTAAGCCAGACTCTAAGTGGGGAGGCTACAACCTCGACTAGCATGGGATCATAAAATTTATAACGCGCACAAAACTGGGGAAGCTATCCCCTTCGGCTCCAACCGAAACACACATGCCCCCGGACCAGGTGGCCTGCCTACCGGATGCAGCCGGTATCTTCCACCATGGCCTCTCTATACGGTGTGTGCTAGAACAGGGGTCGACAATTTACTGAACCGTACCCTGCCGTTGACAGGGACAAGTGGTAGCACGAAACAAGCATGGGGGTTACTGGAGCAAGACTCGATCTATGGTCGACTCAGGAGGTTTCGGCATCATTTGCATAATTAGCATAACTGATACATTCCACGATAATATTCGGAATCACCATCCGTCATGCCTCACCAAGCCATACCGGACTCCAGCGTCTCAACGAGGAGCTAGTGACAAGCTCGTGTCTACACAAGACAACGACTTTCACGGTTTTCTTCCGTTAGGCATGGAAGGCATACTAGGGGGATCACCGTCATGCATATTAATTATCCACAGCATGGGGGTATACCTCATGCACTCATGGTTATGATCATATCATCACATATGAAAAAGGAAAGAATGCATCCATTTTGAGGTGGCGTTGTAATCGCATCAACAACACTCACAACCATTAGACCAGGGTTCAAAAGTGCTTGCCTTCAAGTAGTGGGGAGGTAAAGTGTATTCCAAGACTTTTGGAAGTTTTCTCTCTCTTCAAAAGCCTATTTGAGAGAATACGAAATCAATGCATAGACTCAAAACATCACACAAAAAGTTGTCTGGAAAATTTTCAAATAAATATGAAAATAAACTAGACCAAATTTGAGGAACAACAGAAAAAGAATCAATTAATTAAAAAGTTAAGGCCAGTCAAAGTTTCAGTCAAACACTGATTTTAAATTAAAACAGAAAAGAAAACGTTTCAACTAAGAATACGCTTTCGGGCCAGGGAATACGTACTTCTGAGGTTTACGTCTCCACTTAAAACACGTGGAGGTGGGGCTGTGTCACTGACAGTGGGTCCATGGGGCCCACTGGACAGGTTTGACCAGTCGCCTCTCCCTCCTCTTCCTCTGCCCGAACAGAGGGGGGACTCCGTCTATCGTCGCCGGCGAACGAAGGTTCCTCCCGGTGGTCGCTGGGTCGTCGGAGGTGGAGAGAGCCGTCGGCGGTGAGCTCCGCGGCGGAGGGAGCTTCGGTGGATTTAGGGGCTCGGCCGGTGGTGGTTCCTGGCTGTGTTTGAGATGCTGGGCAGTTCCGCATGATCACGTGGAGTCGAACGATGGAGTCGGGAGGGCAGGGGAGGCTCTGGATGCGCCGGAACGGACCGAAACGCAGCGGCGGCCGAACTGACCGGAGACGGAGAAGAGGGTCTTCTCCTGGCGATTGCGGTCCAGGGGTGCTCCATGGGGGTGGCCTGAGATTGCCTGAGGGCTCAGACGAGCTCGGGGGTCTCTTAAATAGCGCAGCCATGTCGGTCCGCGACGGCCGTGGATAAGATCGCCGGCGACTGCCATTCTGTAGCTGCAGGGGGGACATGGAGGAGACGAGCGCTTGTGAACGAGCTTGCGGATGAACCCGCACTGCTCCAGGGGGCAGCTGGCGAGCGCGTGTGGCTTGGGCGGTGTCGACCACGGCAGAGGTCCACTGTGACCGCCGGCGTGCCGCCAAATGAGCTATGGCGAAGGCGCTGTGGAGTTCCAGGGGCGGCTTGGAGTGTTCTGGTGTGTGGATGAGGCCGGGGCGTGGCTCTGCAGGCGAGCTGGGGCCAGGGGCGCGACGCGGCGGCTCGGCGCACGCACGTGCAAAACGCACGCTCTAGGCGCGCCCAGCGCACGCGCACCATGTGCTCGATGAAATGCCAGCGCGTTTTAGAGAGCATAGGGGAGGCTTAGTTTTAGCAGGCCTAGATTAGGGTTAGCTAGGAACTTAGTGTACATGCTGGTTAGGCAAAGCAAGCTGGTCCATTGCACAAACCAGGAACCAAGTCAAAACTGACCATGCATGCAAGGTGTTTGACAAAATGCAATGGGAATCTAAATATCCCTTGGGGTGGCCAAAAACTCCCGGTTGGGGTCTCTTTGGATGGTGAGGAGGATGGTAAGGTTAGTTGGCCATTTTGAGAAACTTGTTAGTGCAAGATTTGCAAAACTCCAGTTCTGGACAAAAAGAAAAGGGCATAATTGCATGGACCAAAAATGATCCAAATGCTCCAATCTCCTGGACTTAAGGGTTCTGCAGGAAGGACTACAAGTTGGAAAAAGCTCATGGCCAAAAGAGCAAGTTAAGGTAGGTTGCAGTAGAAAGTGGCAATCTGGACCAGAGAGCAAAAGAGGAAGTTTTACTCAATTTTTCCAAAGAACACCCAAGGGTTTTTGCATGATAGTGATGTAGGGGCTTCACATGACATCCCCAATTTTTGGTGGAATTTTTGGATAATTCCATCAAAGGGTTGTAGTGAAAAGGGACTTTAAAGCAGAAGGAAATCCCTTTAATAAATATAACTTAAGGAGAAAAAATTAATAATGCAAAAGAACCTATTGAAAGGGAGATTGTCATTCTTGGTTGGGGAAATTAAGTCCCAACAATATACCAAGAATTTTGCACTGGGGCAAAACTCCATAACAACAAAAGAAGGGAGGCTCTGAAAATCAAAGAAAACCCAGAAAAAGAAAAGTTGAAACTCCTGGTCAAATTCTCATTACTAAAACAAGGGCAAAATTTTGGGGTGTTACACTCGGTGGCTCACCCCAGGAGCAACGGTCAGGCCGAACGCGCCAACGCGGAAGTCTTGCGCGGCCTCAAGACGCGCAGCTTTAAGAAGAAGCTCGAGGCTTGTGGCAGGGGCTAGATCGATGCGCTCCATTCCGTGATGTTGTCAATCCGAACCACTGCCACCAAACCCATGGGAGAAACTCCTTTCTTTCTCGTCTACGGGGCGGTCCTCCCTCACGAGGTCAAGCATCGCTCCCCACGGGTCCTGGCTTTCAATGAGGAATGCCAGGACACCGCCTGGCGGATGGACCTCGCGCTCGGCGAGGAGGGCTGCCGCCGAGCTACCCTCAGGGTGGTGCGATATCAGCAGGCGCTGCGGTGGTACCACTGCCGCAGCATTCGCGCGTGTACACTTGAAGTTGGTGACTTGGTCCTCAGGCGGGTCCTTTCTAGTGAGGGATTACACTAGCTCTCGCCCATGTGGGAGGGCCCGTTCAGAATCGCCCGTGTCTCCAGGCCTGGTGCTGTGCGCCTGGAGACACAGGATGGGATACCTATCGAGAATTCCTAGAACATTGAACACCTCAGGAGGTTCTATCCGTAATCAAGGCTCCGTGCTCGTGAAGGTCTCCGCTGGTGACACTCTCACATAATAATGAGTTAGGGCTGTACACACCTCGGAGTCTCCTGTGCGTTGCCTACGGGCCCTCAGACGGGGCTCCCACCCACGTCCTAGTGGCAGTCCTTAGCTCCGCGTTGGGAAGAAGATGTAGTGTAGGGGTCGGACGCGACTTTTTTTCCTTTTTTGGCTTGGTGTTTGGCTGTCAGCCTTTTCTACTTCCTTGGCTATCAGCCCTTCCTCTACCCCGTGCTATGAAGTTCTCGTGTTTCTCATGTTTCTTGCATTTGGTTGGAAGTCTTGCTTGGGATCTTTCTCGCCGGTTTTAAGTTCAGCTTGTTAAGCAGGGGTTGCGCCACTTGCTCTTCTTCGCGCACGGCGCGCGTGGGGGCTGGGGCACGGCCGGTCACCAGCCTTCGTCTGCCACAGCCCCATCACCTCGCCTGGCCAAGCCTGCTCAGGCTCTGGCGTCGGGCTTCTCAGTCCGCGCAATCTATCCTACCGAGTCGGCTCATGCTTTGGCGCCTTAATCCACGCTCGACGCTCTCAGCAGCTCTCAGCGGCTCACCCATGCTCGGGGGCTGCGCGAGCTCTCCGGATTCGGCCGTCCTCATGACCCGATGGGGGCTCAAGACGCCAATGAGTCAGGAGCACTTCGCCTCTAGACATCGCAACACATAAGCTAAGTAATCTCACCGAGAGAAAAAACATGATAGCAAGTTCTCGCTTCATACATATGTCGCAGTCCATTACACGCCTTCTCGAGGCAACTTAAAGTTTTGACACAGGAAGGACATGAAGAAAAAAAGGGGGGAAGAAGAAGAAGCGAAGGCCGCCCCCGTTCAGTCGGAGTCTCCCAGTTCCTCCGGCTTCACCGAGCCACAGCGGCGCAGCGACCCCCACCCCTCGCCGAGCCGAGCTCGGCGACGTGGTGGCTCGTTGTAGCCGCCGCTGCTGGAGGAGCTGCTGCTGCCACAGAGAGGGGACCTGCAGCGCCCCCAGGACCAAAATCATGTAGGGAGGAGGAGCTGCTCCTCCGGACGCTGTCCCCGCCGTCCTCTTCGTCATCAGCCTCAGGACAGCACCCAAGGCACCTCCCTTCCTCCGAGAAGACCCTGACGAACAGCGTGAAGGCGCCATCGTACCTGACATGGAGCGTACACCTCCCCTGCAGCCGGCGCGCACGAGCAAACGATTGCCAGCCGCGCTCCAGGAACACGTCGCCCGAGGGAGCCACATCAACCCCCACCCAGGATGCACCGCTACAGCAACCGTCGGTCTATAGCCAAACGCCGGCGTGGCCTCCGGCCGGTAGCACATCGCCAAATGAGCGGGGAAGCCGGAGCCACAAGCCGCTAGGCTTCTCCGCCCACACCACGAACTCCGACGACACATCGAAGGACTGGAGCTGCGGGCGCGGAGGACGCACGACCGCCATGCGACGCCTCGCGCCTCCTCTCCCACCACGGCCGTGACCACCTTCACCGCGGGAAGACGCACCGCACCTCTCACTGGCGACCGCGGCGAGACTTGGAAGGCCGCGCCCGCTCCCTCGAGGAGTCACTGCGGGCGTGGCGGCATGCTTGTGGGGATGCCTGCGGCCCCTCTTCAACGGCAGGGAGGCCAAATCCTTTGGGGCCTTCCCCTTCTCTGCGCCAGACGGCTCCCTCGGCGGCGCCATGGAGATCTCGCAGCAAGAGGGAGAGCAGAGAGCAAGCAAGGAGACATACGGCACTGGCTTGAAGATGGCTTGGGGGCTCCCCCCCTAGTCCCATTTATAAGGCGGAGGAGTCTGACCACCAGTCGCTAGCATCGCAGCCATAACGGCCCCGTCGTCTGCGCCGGGGAGTTGTCAACTCACGCCGTTAACAAGACTGCGTGGCGAGCGGAGTCGCCACGTCCCATCCAACCGTCACGTGCCAGCTTGGCCCGCCGCCTTTGGGGCCCGTGGCGGTTCGTCCTTGACTAAGGCTTCACCTCGAAGCCAACTCCGCGCGCGCCTTGGGCCCGAGGTCTACTATCGGCGTCCAGGGAACCAGGGTACCCAGACTTGCCTGTCTGCGGGCCGCAGCGCGCTCCTGCCATGGCCTGGTACGGCCTAACTGATCGACCAGCTGCCCAAGACCCTCGCGAGGGGGCTAGACCTCGCGAGGAGAACGACGTCAAGACCCCCTCAGGAGCGGCCTCGGCAAGGTTGCTCCGAAGGGGCAGAGAATCCAAGGCCAAGCCTGCCTCAGGAGGAGGCAGTGATGTAAGAAGTGACGCACCGCGCCAGTGGGTGTCAGCGCCCGCCAGCGGTGCAGTTTCCATTTCGGTGCAAAGGAGACAGCGCAGGCGCATGTTCCCGAGGAGCGGGACAAAGGTTTCCCCTTCGGTGCAGCAAGACCGAAGACCGCAAGGACGATAGGGAGGATGTCACCACCGAGCACACTACCGCGTCACCGCCTGATCCTTTTGCAGGCGAAGACCGCATTTGTCAGGATAGGAATGTCCTTATGTTCTCGCTCAAAATGGCCGTTGTGGGATTCCTTCCCGCCTACACATTTCGGGGGAAGAGGACCCTGGCCGCCTATATAAGTAGCTAGGATCCCCACTATGAGGGGATGAGTCCGAGCAGATCCAGAACTCTGCCCTCACTCAAAGGAGCAAGAATTCTTGCCTCCTGACCTTCCTGAGCTCAGGAACCACTGTACTAGTCCATATTCGAGCCCTCCCGAGGCCAATCCACCAAAGCAGGAAGTAGGGTTTTACACCACAAGGTGGCCTGGACCTGGGTAAACTCTTGTGTGCT
Organism: Secale cereale; assembly: GCA_902687465.1. Classification (NCBI taxonomy): domain Eukaryota; kingdom Viridiplantae; phylum Streptophyta; class Magnoliopsida; order Poales; family Poaceae; genus Secale; species Secale cereale. Next base: position 843,291,530 of record LR738713.1, read on the forward strand.
TTACTTGTTATTCGTTTGAATCTCTTCACTGGACGAGGGCGAGACACTGGGTAGACGTGAGTGGGAGAGATCTTCGTACATGCCCCTGTGTTCGAACTTCTTGGGTTTGCGGAGCCCGTAATCCGACAGACCTCTCCACCTGGTTGTGTCAGGTCAGCCCGGAGGGACACCTGGGAGCAACATCCGGGCCAAACCCATAGCTACATCCCCTCCGTGTAGACCTGACGCGTCCGTCTCCCCCCTCCAAGTGCTGGCGGCGGTGCCGTCCGTGAGGGGGGGCACGCCTCGGAGACGCGTGCTGCCTCTTCAGACATGCCACAACACCCCCCTCGCATTTATGAGGGGCCGGTGCGACGCTCCGGTGGGATTGCTACCCCCCAAGGCCCCCGTCCCGCCTAACCCTGGAGCGGTTGACCACGACTAGCCCTTTGACTTTTAACGGACGGGCTTTGACCAGTGGACCTCTCCACCCGGTTATGTCAGGTCAGCCCGGAGGGTCACCTGGGAGCAATATCTGGGCCAAACCCACAGCTACATCCCCTCCGTGTAGACCCGACGCGCCCGTTTCCCCCCTCCCGGTGCCGGCGGCGGCACCGTCCGTGAGGGGGGCCACACCCCGGAGATGCGTGCCGGGCATTTGCAAATGCCACAACACTTTCAGACTTGTGAGAGGCCGCGTACGCAAGATTGCCGGCATGCTAGCCCCCGGAGGCCGCCGACCACAGTCGTAGACATGCGAAGGGCAATGCGCGTAGAGGGAATTGTTCTGATACTTCCACATCACCAAAAATTATGAAAAATCACCATCATTCCTATAACACATGTGCCCACGACGTGTAAAAAACTCATGATTTTATAAACACTTGGGAGCAAAGTCCCCTTCGTATAGACCCGATGCGGCTGTTCCCCACTCCAGGTGCCGGCCGGCGGCGGCGCCGTCCGTGAGGGGGGTCACACCCCTCCATATAGAACCGAAAAATAATGTATGTATGCTTATATTAACACATGCTATATGGAAGTTAGTCAAATAATAATATGTAAGAAAACATACTAGTGCGGAACCGGGCTTTACCACCGAGGTCAAAGGGGTCACCGACAGGTCGCAACGCAGCCGAGGGTAAAAGTGTAAAAAGGGTGGTAGCTAGAACATTGTTTGTATAGTGCTTTATACCTAACTCTGACGGCGGGGGACAAGGGCATTGAATGCTCGTCGCCGTCGCCCCAAACAGTGCAAAAAGTGACCGTCAGGGCGCCTCCGTCCGCCACGAGGGTGGCCATGTCATCGCCGCTTGCCACCGTGTTCCCCTGGCTGCACGGCCTTCCTCCACGTGCGCCCGGAAGGGTTTCAGGGCGACACGTGGGTGGATGCGCTGGAGCGTGGGTACTGAGTGGAAGCTTGTCGCGGCAAGCACCTTGCCGCGGTGGCTATCTTGTCACTTCCGGGAGCTTGCCGCTCACCGGGTCTTGCCGGGACGCGTGGCGCCTCCCGGCAAGCTTCTTGATATGCCTTGAATGGCCTTCCCGGCAAGCTCCTCTTGCCGGGGCCTTGTGTCTTGAATGGTTCTGTGCCTTGAGTGGCCTTCCCGGCAAGCTCCTCTTGTCGGGGCCTTGTCTCTTTGACTTGAATACTTTGTTCTTGAATGGCCCCAAGGAAACCATGGAGGATCTTGGCGGTCGCCTGGCAACCCTTTCCGCGGGATGCTGCAACTGCCCGTGCACAAGTTCGGGATACTAAGGTACCCCTACTTTAGTACACCGACAGTCTGCCTTACGCCGAATTCTCCTACAACAACAGTTTTCAAACAAGTCTAAAGATGTCACCGTACGAGGCTTTATATGGCCGCAAGTGTCGTACCCCGTTAAATTGGTCTCAGACTGGAGATAGCCGTATCTTCGGAACGGACCTCATGTTGGAAGATGAGAAACAAGTCAAGGAAATCAGAGATAGATTACAATTGGCCAAATCTCGACAAAAGAGTTATTACGATGCAAAACACTGACATCTCAGTTTTGAACCCGGAGAACACGTATACCTCCGAGTCACTCCTATGAAAGGAGTCAAGAGATTCCAGACTCGCGGAAAGTTGGCACCAAGATTTATTGGCCCCTTCCCAGTGATTTCCTGAGTGGGCCCTGTTGCTTATCAGTTGGAATTGCCCCCGGAATTGTCCTATGTGCACAACGTGTTTTATGTCTCACGGTTGAGGCGGGTACTCTTGGGCTTAAACACTTGGGTACCCTTGGCTTTCACCCAAGTGCCTCATATCCATCTCAAATCATCTTTTCCCTCTAGTTCACTCTAATATAATTATTGGAATATTTTTCTTTATTGAAAAATATTCATTTTTTCCTCCAAAATCCTAGCTAAGCCCATTGTGCTCCAAAGCAACCACTATTTTTCTGGCCCACAAAAATCTGAGGAAATTCATAAATATTCTTTGGACCCTAGGACACATTCCTGAGCAAAAATATTGCACCACTTTTTGGAATATTTTTGCTACAGAAATTCTTTTCTATTCTGGACAGAAATGGTAGTTTCTACAGCAACTACCATTTTACTTGCTCCATTGCTTCTAAAACTCCTTGTGCATCTTTACCTTAGTAACTTATGACTAGCCTCCAAAACATAGCCTCCAACTCTTAGCAAATTTACCTCAGTAAACTCTCAAAGTTTATGTCCAAAAACTTACCAGACGTGTGAATTTCTTTCTACTGCTTCTGGAACCAAACTAAACCTGGGTAACTCTCATATCTACCACGAACAACACGCCAGACATGATTTTTGGCACCAAGTTGCCAGTAGGCAAAATTCACGCGGTGACCACTACTAGGAAAAGGGCTATAGATAGGATTGTTACTAATGGTGCACCAGACATGCGGTGCGCCATTAGTATATACTAATGGTGCACCATGTGTTGGTGCGCCATTAGTGTCCAAATACTAATGGCGCACCACATCAACGGTGCGCCATTAGTAACAATTTTTTTTTTCATTTTTTTCAATACTACTAATGGCGCACAAGTGGATAGTGCGCCATTAGTAGTTAAACTACTAATGGCGCACCACATCCACGGTGCGCCATTAGTAAATTTTTTTCAAATTTTGTTTTTATTTTGTTTTTATTTTATTTTCAAAACTAGTAATGACGCACCATGGGCGTGGTGCGCCATTAGTAGTTAAACTTACTAATGGCGCACCACATCCACGGTGCGCCACTAGTATTTTTTTCAAAAAAAAAATTATTATTTTTTTATTTTTTTCAAAACTAGTAATGGCGCACCGTGGGAGTGGTGCGCCATTACTAGTTGAACTAGTAATGGCGCACCACTCCCACGGTGC
>LR738713.1:843294929-843313053 GCA_902687465.1 Secale cereale
CCGTGGACCGCCTTTTCCAGTTCAAAAAAAATAAAAGAAAATGATGGAAATGTCAAAAAAAAATAAAAGAAAATAAGTTTCCCATGTGATATGTGGTCTACTTGTTGGGAAAATTTACAAATATGAATTTTGACTTTATTTGCAGAATATCTCTGCAATTTAGTAAAACGGGCATAAATTTTGCATACGAACTTGGATTAAAAAGTTTTTTATATGAAAAATCATCTACTCGAAAAGTTACATCCGAATTTAACGAGGGGAACCCCGTTAATCATTTTAAAAATCCCCAAAAACCTAACAGAAAAAAGTTAAGGGGCTTTTAAGATCTAGAGGCAAAAAAATTCAAAAAATTTAAAACGTACTAGTGGCGCACCGTTTGCTAGGTGCGCCACTAGTAACAGAAAAAAATATAAAATTTTCGAAAAAAATATTTGATTTTTTTTCCATAATATGATACGTAATATGACCGGGAAGTTTGAAATATATTTTCAAAATTTCATCATACTCATGAACATTAACAAACTCCTAGACATCAAGAAGGGTTAATAGGATTGATATGATAAATATATCAACAAGTGCCTGTGAAGTGAGCTGGTGCTGGGGTTGGATAGAACTACGAAGTTAAGCGTGCTCGGGCTGGAGTAGTGTGAGGATGGGTGACCTTATGAGAAGTTTGACCACGGAGTGCGATTTGAAAAAAAAAAGAAAAAAATTTCAAAAAAAATTTCTGAAAAAAAAACATTCTGAAAAAAATTTACTAATGGCGCACTTCGATGTAGTGCGCCATTAGTATGCCAAAGCACCTGGGTATATATGGCCCCATGGGAGGCATACTAATGGCGCACCGTGCCCTATATTAATGGCGCACCTGTGGTGCGCCATTAGTATACCAGATACTAATGGCGCACCAGTGGTGCGCCATTAGTAAAAAATACTAATGGCGCACCAGTAGTGCGCCATTAATGGCCAAAACTGGTGCGCCATTAGTAGGCCTTTTCCTAGTAGTGGACCATGCGTGTGCACCATGCCAGGCTACTTGTCGGCGCGCTCTGGATGCCGCCGCGTGCTCTGTTTCGCGTTGCTTGCTTCTGCGCCTGCCAGAGCTTGCCAAGCCGCGCCACCATCTTCGTCTCGACCTCTACGGCGCCCCCATAGCACTCGCCGACGCCGGAGCTCGCCGCAGCGAGCACGGGCGCGGTCCGGCCAAGGCAATAGTGCGGTGTGCACTGTGCTCGTCGCCACCCCAGCGCCCCTGTGCTCGTCCCCGTCCGCCCACAGCTCCCGCGTGAACTCCGTCGCCTTCTCCCCCTCTCACTGACGCCATTTGTCGCCGGGTGTAGCATCCAGGTGTCGCCAGGGGAGCCCCAAACCCCCCTCTCGGCTCGCCTATATATAGGACTCCTCCCAGCCTTCTAGAGCACCCAGCTCCACTCCCACACACACCACGAGTGCGCAGAACCTCGTGGCCCGGCCGGGTAGGCCACAGGCTGCCGTCCCTGAGCTTGAGCTCGCCGGCGATCCCCTACCGTTCCACCTAGCTGGAGCTTCTAGAGTCACCGTTGCTCGCCGTCTTCTTCAACTCTGGTGACCACCCCGTTCAGCCTCCGCCTGCGAGGTCATTTCCGACGCCGTTCGACCACCCCTAGCTACTCCACGGGTACGGGCAGGTGCGCCTCGACCTCCTCTATCGATCTATCCCTCCCATCTTGGCCAGGGAGCTCGCATCACTGGCGTGCGCTCCGGTGAGGTCGCAGCCGCCCCTGTTCTTCTCCCTCTCTCCCCCTCACCTGACTAGCGGGGCCCGCTAGTCAGCCTCTCTGTAACCGTGCGAAGCGGTACGAGTGGTGGCGTCCTGGGCTTTTACGCCTTCAACGTCACCCCCTTTCAGTCTGTTTATTTAAATTCCAAATTTAAATATATTCCAGAACACTTCAAACTTCAATAACTTTTTAACCATAAGTCCAAATGAATTGATTATTTTTGCATTGTGTTCTTTGTAAAGAAATCTTGCAGCACACCAAAAATGAGACTATTTGGTGTTGTGTAGATTTTCTGGTGAATTTTTGAATGGTTCTTGATATTTTCTTTTTGTACTTTTAATTATTTTCAGAAGGTGAAGCTTGTCTTGAGGATCACCAGGAGGCTTGTGAACCTCATTTGCACTAAGGCAAGCCACAGCAACATTTTCATGATGCTATTTCAATATTTGTGAATTTCCAACTTGAATGAATGATTTAAATTGTGCACATGAATTATTTTTGTTAATTACCTTCTGTTGGTAGTTGTATTTAGTTGTTTCATTTAGTTTACATAAAGTTGGAAGGTGGTTTAAGTAATTAAGATAGCTAGAAGAAAGTCTGGGTCATTGAGAACTAATATGGATATGTATATAAATAGCTATGTGAAGTTATTTTCTTCTATATAAGAACTATGTTAAAAAAATTGCTAGAATATATTCTGTTTTTAATTGGAAGTAAATCATAACCAGAATAATATTGAAGTAGTGATGCTTACATTTAGTAAGGTAAAGTTGACCCAGTTAATTTTTTTGTAATGCATTTGGTATGTTGCATTCCATGGCATTTTATGACACATGTTATTTATTTTCTTTAAGTTGAACATGTTAATAACTCAACTTGAATGAATTGTTGACCGGGTCATGGTGCCACTGAATCGAGTTTTTCCCAGTGCAACCACATTTGCCTTTATGGGAAGGTCTTTATTCGGTCCGTTGTCATGCCTCTTGTCTGTACCTCCAAATAGGGAAGGTTATGGGCATGCGGTACCCTGGCCCGGTAAGCAAACATAATGTTGTGTGCCCATTGTTAAGTTTATGGTACCGAGTCCCCGTTTGGGACAGTTTCTGTTTGGCCACAACGGTGGTCGGTGTGCCTTTGGTAGGCACAGGGCCACCCAGGACTATTCCAGTGGGGAATGAGTCGGAGTGGCCGGGAGAGTGTCATGGCAATGGAAGAGATTTGTCGGGACGCCGTTGGTCCACCCGAATGGGAAAGCGAGGCCATGGGTTCTGTGGTGTGGATACAGTGCACTACCTCTGCAGAGTGTAATTAATCTATCGATAGCCGAGTCCACGGTCACGGACACGCTCGAAAGTAAGTCACACCATGGGTCAACATAAAATAAAATTTTGCCCACTAAGTTATGAATTTTTGTACTGTAACCATGGTGGAAGAGCCACCGAGATGATTTGAGACCAAGTATGGTCAGGGTTGTGATCGCCGAAAAGATCACGCATTATGTCATGTTGAGATGAACAATGTTATAGTTTAAGAAAAATCACTATGGGTAAGTCAGACCAAGGGTCTGTTTTCACAAGGGCATGAGCACAGCATGTTATTTGTATGTATATTCACGTACCGTGCGGCATTTTTAACAATTGATTAATTATCATGATATTGTTTGTCATTATGATTTTGGTTGCTGTAAGCTTGCAAGTACATTCAATGTACTAACCTGGCGTGTCATGCCAGATTTCAGGTAAGTTTCGCTGGAAAGGAGTGACGTCCGAGTCTAGACCGTGTCCACATCGGTGTCCATGTGAGATGGAGTTCCGCTATGAAGTCGTTCCGCTACTGCGTAGTCTTTGTAACCGAGGCCTTTTATGTTCATTAAATAATGTACATATTGTCCAGCCGCACTGTGTGTGCCGCTTGTCCTCGCTACTCGTTGTAAATGTAAAATGGTGATCCGCTAGTATCAATAAAGCGGTTGTTTTCTGTACCAAGATGTTGTGTGTTCCTAGAAGACAAGGTCTCTGGGCTGGCAATACAAGGTAAACCGGTCGCTCTGATCCGGGGTGCCACAAGACATGTTTCTACAAATCTTGAAGGATTCTGCACAGCATCCCAAGATCATCAAAGTCGTTGCAGCCTAGATTCAGAAAGTGGTAGACTCCGCAATGAAAACCTAATATCTAGCCAAAAGTAGTCACAAAGCTTTCATTCCATCGGTTCGTGATACAGTGCATGTGATGGAAGATATCTCCTCGGGCAAAGCACCAATGCCAAGCTCTCCAGATTACCACACCACTTTTGAAGGACCTCGGCTTCCTTAGTGCGAACGACAACTTGCTAATCAACCTCCTTCACACCTTGAAGTGAGCTTGCACACTCGACTACTGCTTTTGAAGCATATGGCTGAGGATCACCAAGAGAAAGAGCACTTTGGTGCCAAACTAAATGCAATCAACAATCGAACAAAAGTTGTGCACATGATTGCTGCTGAAAACAAGAAGCGTCTGTGGAAATTACTTCGGAAGTTCTTCTCCAGGAAGCAATTGAGCAATTCTCATCTTAAAGAACTCTATGAGTATATTGAACAAGGGTTCTCAACTAAAGATTTTCAAGATCGGATCACTCCGCCGACACCAGCTCTTGAACCAACAACCAATTTACTTCGGATTCAATTACGCAAATTGCTCGACGAGTCAAAAGCAACCTCGCCCACTAAGAAACCTGCTGAAGGAAATATTATATCTCGCAAGACTCAAGAGGATGATCCAGATGTGCCTTCTTCTTCTCATCCCCGAGCCAGCATTGAAGGATCTATCACCGCTGCTGACGATGAAGACATACCAGCCACCTCTGAATCAGAAAGTTCTTTGGACAGATCTTCGAGAGATGCCTCAGAGTGAATCAAATTCAACTTTATTCTGAGACATGTTATTCGTCACCTTTTTTAAAATAGTTGACAAAAAGGGGAGAATCACATCGAGAGTTTCGACAGATTTGGTCTGTTGGATTTGGTCCCCGTGCTTATTTGCTCTGTTTTATGAGACTTCTGAGATGTTCGCTTCAAAGACTATTTATGCCTATCCTTGTGCTCTGATATAAAACTTCTATTATGAGCTGTAATATTAAGAACCTGCCTGTTGCACTATGTTCTCTCGAAGCTTTTGTATTGCAGGTGGAATTATTGACAGAAGTCATGAACGATTGCACTATATTCTCGTTAGATTACTTATCATCAGTGCGAATCATTACCTCGAATGATTGAAAAATCCTCCAAACAAGTCTATGAATTGAAGTGCATCTTATCGAATATCATTAACCCTGCACACATCTAGGGGGAGTATATTTCACCAACGAGACAAGTAACGCAAGTTCACTCTTGTTTGATTTACATTTCATTTATCTATTTCCACTTTGATGACTATCTGTTTTGTCAACAACCGTCCAAAAAGGGTCACATTTTTGGTGCAATGATAGGCCCCTTATGTTTTGGAGTTTTTTGACATAAACAGTATGGGACTTATGTGTTTGCTAGTGCACACAGAGTAACAGGTCCCTGAAGTATCAAGGAGTTTGATGCAAACGACGAAGATAATCTCCCTGAGTAGCAGCGAAGGTTATCACCAAAGACAAAGCTAACAAGAGTGACCCCTAAGAATTACTGAAGTTCAAGAAATTGGTTCGGTGTCTTTTCGAAGCAAATGACTATGCTCAAGGAAGAATGAAGACGAGATGAAGACGTAGCATTTGTTTTGTTGTTCTTCTTGTTTCATGGACTCGTAGGACAACCATACTATTAAGTGGGGTGTAGCGTTCCAAGATTTGATTCTCTGATGATAAACCCAAATCCTATGTAAGGTGTGAGAGAAATCTCTTTGTCTTCCGAGAAAATACTTTTCCGCGGGAGACTGTGACCTTCTTCGCTTCAAGAGATTTGTCTCGGATCGAGGAGTTAGCATTACTTGTCCCTAAGGTAATGTTACCGTTGCTTAAAAAATCCGACCATTGTGAACGTGTCGACTGGCCATTGGCTGGACCATGCGTCCAAAATGGTCATTTCCCTTCTGGGAAGGCTACGGCTGTAAATAGCCACCCCACGCTCGCTTTGTATGGTGGCTGCTCCATTTGATTCTGAGAAGATTTTCAAGCAACCCACTCTCTAAACGATTTGAGTCTAAAATCCACCGAGAGGGAAAAAAACTAGAGTCGAATAATTAGATAGTGGTTTGGCATCACTGGAATCTAAGTTTAGTACGCTTCGCCTATTACTCTCGAGAGCTGCAAACTCTCTAGACGGTTAGGTGTCAATTTGTTCAGAGACCAAGAGTGCTTGCGGTTCTCGAAGAAGAAGTCTATAAAGGTTCGGAGATAGCCTTCAATTATCTACCATGAGTGATCGGCATCGGTTGACAAATCGAGTGTCGAGGAGCATAGGGTGAAGAGAGTTTATCTTCCGTGTTAAGTCACAGCCCCTCCAACCAGACGTAGTCCTTGTGGAGAAGGACAAACTGGTCGAAAAAATCCCATGTCGCCATCGAGCATCACTGGTCATTTGTATCACCCTGTTTATCTTCGATGCATTTTTGCTCGTGTGATCTGTTACGATGCTCGGTCTAGTTTCAGTTCAGTACTTGGTTTTACTTCTCTCTTGTCTATTTCTCATTTATTCCGTTGTTGCGTTCTGAGAGATATAAGTTTTTCGAAGAAAATTTCAAACTCCCGTTCAACCCCCCCCCCCCCCATGTGGTAGACATACTTCGGCCCTACATCACCAATGATCATATCATCATGGGAGGACCAATCTTCATCAACATCTTCACAAGCACCATCTCATCTCAAACCCTAGTTCATCTCTTGTATTCAATCTTCATCTCCAAACCTCATGTTGGTGCATGTGGGTTGCTAGCAATGTAGATTACATCACCTAGTTAATGCTAGTTGGTTTATTTGGTGGGAAATTCTATGTACGGATCCTTAATGATATTCAATACACCTGTGATCTTGAACATGAATATGATTTGTGAGTAGTTACTTTTGTTCTTGAGGACATCAGAGAAGTCTTGTCATAAGTAATCATGTGAATTTGCTATTAGTTTGATATTTTGATGATATGTATGTTATTGCTTCCTTTAGTGGTGTCATGCACTAGTAGAAAACAAACCTTATGTTCGGATCATTAGTCTCGGTTTGGATTCGGCCCGGGACTAATGTGACCATTAGTCCCAGTTCCAACGGCTAGTCATTAGTTCCGGTTCATTTTCTACCTCTAGTCCCGGTTTGTGATACAAACCGGGACTAAAGGAGTTGAGGCTTTAGTCCCCTTGGTGTCTCCAACCGGGACTAACCTTTAGTCCCAGCTTGTGTTACGATCCGGGACTAAAGGGTCTATTTTTTCAATTGTTTTCTGTTTTTAGTATCTGTTTTAAATTGCTTATATCTTTTAGGATATTTGATGTTTTTGAGTGATTATTTTTGCATTAGATTCAAAATTTTGTCGAGTTTCTGTGTGCGCCAATAGTTTTCAAAATTGAATGGTTTAAATTTAGATCTTTTCAAATTTATTTAAACCATAGATTGTTAATAACTTGAGTTTAAAAATATTTTAAAATTTAATTCTTTTTGCTCCTACTCACATGTTAGATTGTTGTCATAGTAAGATTTATTTGATTATTTTTAAAATAATCTAAATTAGGATTTTAATTAAAACATTACTATTTTCTTATATAGTTGTTTTAGTCATTTAATTGTTGTTTTTAGTTATTTTTATTTAGTTCTTCCTGTAGATTTTATCATGTTGTAGTATGCTTCTATTAGACAACAGTAGATAAAAATTTAGAATTAATTAATATTAATTTTGTTACTTGTCGGGGAAACTGATCGCCCACGAACACCTATGGGACCGGAGCCCCTTTTCGGTATGGCAAGGGGGCGGAGGATGCGTGATACGTCCAAAACGTATCTATAATTTCTGCTTGCTCCATGCCTCTTTTGTGTGATATTGCTATGATATTTATACACTTCCATACACTTTTGATCATATTTGGACTAACCTATTAACTCAGTGCACCCCAGTGCCAGTTTATGTTTTCTGCTGTTTTTGTATTTCAGGTTTTCCCATTACGTAAACTGCCAGAAAAATTCCGGGAAAATATATAAAAAACCAGCGTTGCGGAAGCTTCCTTGCGGCCAAAGTAGGGCCGGAGGGGGCCACCAGGGCTCCAGGCGCCCTGGGGGCGCGGCCCCCCTGCTGGCCGCGCCGGGGGGCGCCTGGGCCCCCCAGGCCTCCGCTGATGCCCCCCTTTGGCATATATTTACACCGCGTCCCGAAACCCTCGAGGACGGAACCCTTTTTCGCGATCTTATCTCTGTTCCGCCGCCGCCGCGCTTCCAAGATCGGGAGCACCAGGAGAACTCTTCCCGGCACCCTGCCGGAGGGGAGGATCACCACCGGGAGCCTCTCCACCATAATGGACGCCTCCCGGATGAGTTGTGAGTAGTCTCCCTTGGACCATGGGTCCATCACCAGTAGCTATATGATGTTCTCCTCCCATTTTTGTCCTTCATCGATTAGACCTCGTGAGCTGCCCTACATGATCGAGGCACATATGTAATCCTTATGCTGTTGCTATGTTGAGTTTGCTGGGATCCGATGGATTATGAGATTATGTTCAGATTGTGTTTGAGTAATATATTTGATTTACCTCTTTTATATTTATGTTCTTGAGTAATTCTTGCATGTTCTCCGTTGCTGTTTATTGCTTTGGCCAAGTAGTAGGTAGTAACTCCAAGAGGGAACGTTATGCTTGATTGTGGGTTCATGCCCCTCGATGACTAGCTTGAGTGACAGAAACATGAGTCTAGGGGATGTGCTGTTGCCACAAGGGGGAAAACAACGGTGCTTGTACTCGCGAGTGCAAGGATTGTTTACTTTACGCAAAGTTCTTTTAATGCAGTTGTCTATTGCTTTGAGTTTACACTATGGGTGGGACTCGCAACTTAATACCAGCGAGATGTTCTGGATAGATATCTCAAGGTGGATGATTAGTAGTAGATGCAGATGGATTTCGGTCTACTTACCTTGGCGTACCGCCCATGCTTTTGAGCCTCTACCTTTCTTGCAGCATAGTTAGCATTGGTTTGCGCACATAATCCTGTCAATTACCCAGCTGTAATTCGTTTACCTCACATGGTTGTTTTATCGTCTTTTGGGAGAGAGACATCACTAGTGAACATCATCGGACCCCGGTCCATATTACCATCACTGATCACATCCACTATTTACTTTCTGTTTTTACTTACTAGTTGCAGTTATACCTATCACTATTATCTCTTGCGTTTGATCCTTTGTAAACGACAAGGCCGGAGGGATTGACAACCTCTCTGTACTCGTTGGGAGCAAAGTTATTTGTATCTGTGTGCAGGTCCGGTCGATCGCTAGTTGCGCCGCTAGCAGTTGACACCTTCTTGTTGAACCTTGGAGTCTCAGGGGAATTCGATCCTTGGTATCTTTGCCAAGGGAAAACTACCGCTACACTGCATCTCAAACCTTCCACTTGGGGTAACCAACGAGGGGCGAGAAGCCATCAAGAAAAGTTTTCTGGCGCCGTTGCCGGGGACTCCACTCTTCAAGATAGGGGAGTTGCACGCTATCTTTTACCTTTGCTTTTTAGTCTTGTTAGTTTAGCTTTCAGTTTTTGCTTTAGTGTCTTCTATCAAAAATTACAAAAAAAAATTATTTGCTAGTAGTCCTTTCTGTTTAGTCATGCATGTTAGGATTTGGTGCTTTGAGGGAATCAGAATTCTAGATTTCCATCAAAGGGATGGAGAAAATATGAAGAAGGCATGGGACAGAATTTTTGATGCACATAGGAGAATAATGCCTTGGATACCTATAAAAATTGTGCTTAGAAATTTTTACCATGGTCTTTTTAAATGGTGTAAACACTCTCTTGATATTATAGCTGAAGGAGATTTCCTAGAGTGTGATGAAGCTAGAGCTCTTGAAATTATACATGGTCTATCTAGTTACTTTGTTTATGATCATAATTTTGATACTGTCATAGATAGACTTGCTACTATTGAGAAGAGAATGGATGCTCTAGACTTGATGAAGGTAGAGAAACCCAAACCCAATAAGAGAGATATTTTGGAAATAGATAATGATTGGGAGCCTTTTGTTAGGATTAGCATCTCTCATCAAGACTTCCTTGCTTATTGTGATATTGGATCCATGGTTTCTACTATGCCAAAAATTGTTCATGATTCTTTAAAATTTAACATGGATAGATTATCATCTCATCATGAACACACTAATGGAGATATTTCTGAGATCCAGGGAAGAATAAAAGACGTGCCAGTTACATTCCTTAAAGGGATTACAATGGTTGATTTCTTCATCATGAAGCAAAACCAAGGAAATATAGTGCTTGGAAGGGACTTCCTCCGAGCAGTTAAAGGCTTCATCGATATAGGTAAGGGACAAATCCGCTTACGCGGGAAGGCAAAAGGTGTGTACCCCTTTCCTAGAAGGAACAAGAGTGAACTTGTTGAGGAACCATTTGAAGCAATTTATAACTCCGATTATTATGATGATTATTGATTCCTCTTTGCATTATGCCTAGCTTAAAGGCATAAAAGAAAGCGCTTTTGGGAGGCAGCCCACAATGAATAAAATTTTATTTTTCTTTTGTTGTGTATTGATGTTGTTACTACAGTAGCATCATCATTGTATCTTTACTTTTCAGCTTTGTGCCAAGTGTAGCCTCTGATTGCAAGAAAGTTCAAAAGTTGTGACGTGCTGTCCAGGAAACAGATTCTGTCCTTAGACAGAACAATTCGTATAAAATCACCAGATCATCTTTTTGGTCTGAATTGTTTCGACAGCGTGCTCTATACAATTGTCTTTCGGGCGTCTGTTCTGAGTTTTTCGATTAGAGTTGCAGAAGTGCCCCGAAAAAATCATTTACTACCTGCTGGTATGTTTTTCACAGATTCTGTCCTGTTTTGCCTTTCCTTCATTTTGCAAACCTTGAGCTTTCTTTTTCTTTGCAAAAACCTTTTGGCAATCTTGAGAAACAGTAGACCTTCAAGAATATCCTTATTTCCAGCAAGGAACAATTATTTTATTAAGGGTACTAACCTCGCTAATCAGATTATGATGAGTTATGTATGAAGGGGGTTTTCAAGTGTGCGAGGGAAGATGATAAAAATATTCAGGAGTGTCAAACGCTTAAGCTTGGGGATGCCCCCATGCACCCCCAAGAAATATTCAAGAAGACTCAAGCGTCTAAGCTTGGGGATGCCCCCCGTGCATCCCCTTCTCCATCATCAATTATCAGTTCGTCTTTCGTTCCACTATATTTTTATCACTTCATGTGTTATGTGCTATGCTTGGAGCGTCTTGCTTTTAGATTCCTTTTTAGTTTTCTTTAGCTTTGCTTGCTTTTCATAACGAGTTGGAACTCAGCTTTCTTTGTGTGGGAGAGAAACACGCTCCACTTCAACCGAGAACATAACATAGAATTTTCATGTCTATCTTTGTTGTGTGTGTTCTTTGTCTTTCAATAGCTACTATCATGTTCAGCTCTTAGTTTTCATGCTTATCTTTTTAAAGAGCTTTTGTTTAGTTGGTCGCTGGAACTCTCTTTAGTTATCATGCTTATCTTGTTAAGAGAGTTGGCTTCTGTTGCACTGGTCGATATGTCTATGATAAAAATGGTATGTGCATAATGATGCTTAGTAGTTCATGTTTTCTTATGGTTAGTCTCAAATAGCTGGGGGTTCTCAATGTGTTATTGGAGTACCAACATGATTTGTTTGCCTGTGATGTGGTATGGTTTAGTGATATCTTCCTTCAAGAATTTATTTTGATTGACTTGGCATATGCTCACGCATATTTAAGACTGTAAAGAAAGTCTATCAAGCCTTGATGATCTTTAATTTCTGAGTAGCGATATAACTTCCATGCCCGATTCAATGTTGCTTTGTCGCTCTGCATGATTATGACCGTCATTGCTCTCTTAGTTGGTCGCTCCCAGTCTTTTGCTAACCTTCGCCTGTACTAAGCGGACTGACTGCTTGTGCATCCAAATCCTTTAAACCAGTTATGCCATATGAGTCCACCATACCTTCCTATACATGGTATTTACCTGCCATTCCTAACGAAGACTTTCATGTACCATCTCGAAATTATTCAAAAAAGCATTTCCCTTTTGTGCCTCTGTTTTAGTTCATGAGGAAGTAGTAGTTAATTCATGATCTTTTTAAGTTGGACAAGCTTCACCCCGGGATTGCATGTCTAATGTGTAAACCCATAATACGAGAAGGAACTGGCATAGAGTGCGCCCGGCTCATTAAAAAAAATACAACAAACAAACCCTCCTTCACGCTTTGTTCATGAGAAATCAGAAAACTTTGGCAGTGATAAACAAAGGAGATTAAGAAGATGTGATCGTCCTCATTCGGGAGCCGTTCCTCGAAACTTGTCCAGCTCAAGAAGTAATTGAGTTATCTGCTAGCATTCGTTGACGAAACATGCATATCCAAAAAAATAATTATTACCTCTGTTTTTAAAACCAAGAGCTCTGGTACATGTTTAGTTTTTGTTTCCGACCACGGGTTTTCAACCTTGCCATCAAAAGCCACGGTTCGAGAGTCTCCATCTTCTTTAAAGCACCAACTATTGAGAGCATGATTGTCATTCTGAGTGTAATGTGCATTGTCCCAAAGTAGCATTGTCTTTTGCATGATTATGATATCGTTTATTCTGAAATCATTGTATCTAGTCGTCACTTAAACCTTGGAGGTGCCCCTGCATTTATGTTTTGCTTCACTAAAGGGGGCAAGCGAGATACCACTTTATCATATTTGCACACCATGCTCATTGCAAATCTTTTGAGTATTTCAGTATCATATTGTAAAACTTTCAGTTCTTTGTGATTTTCTCATGAGGCAACTTAATTACTACAGATTCATTGTCTCAGTAAGCACTTGTCATGTGACTATGAAAAGTCCTTATATGGTTAATAGCATGTCACAACAGAAATTATGCTTGTTATCATTTACCTACTCGAGGACGAGCATGAATTAAGCTTGGGGATGTTGATACGTCCAAAACGTATCTATAATTTCTGCTTGCTCCATGCCTCTTTTGTGTGATATTGCTATGATATTTATACACTTCCATACACTTTTGATCATATTTGGACTAACCTATTAACTCAGTGCACCCCAGTGCCAGTTTCTGTTTTCTGCTGTTTTTGTATTTCAGGTTTTCCCATTACGTAAACTGCCAGAAAAATTCCGGGAAAAATATATAAAAAATCAGCGTTCCGGAAGCTTCCTTGCGGCCAAAGTAGGGCCGGAGGGGGGCCACCAGGGCTCCAGGTGCCCTGGGGGCGCGGCCCCCCTCCTGGCCGCGCCGGGGGGCGCCTGGGCCCCCCAGGCCTCCGCTGATGCCCCCCTTTGGCATATATTTACACCGCGTCCCAAAACCCTCGAGGACGGAACCCTTTTTCTCGATCTCATCTCTGTTCCGCCGCCGCCGCGCTTCCAAGATCGGGAGCACCAGGAGAACTCTTCCCGGCACCCTGTCGGAGGGGAGGATCACCACCAGGAGCCTCTCCACCACCATGGACGCCTCCCGGATGAGTTGTGAGTAGTCTCCCTTGGACCATGGGTCCATGACCAGTAGCTATATGATGTTCTCCTCCCCTTTTTGTCCTTCATCGATTAGACCTCGTGAGCTGCCCTACATGATCGAGGCACATATGTAATCCTTATGCTGTTGCTATGTTGAGTTTGCTGGGATCCGATGGATTATGAGATTATGTTCAGATTGTGTTTGAGTAATATATTTGATTTACCTCTTTTATATTTATGTTCTTGAGTAATTCTTGCATGTTCTCCATTGCTGTTTATTGCTTTGGCCAAGTAGTAGGTAGTAACTCCAAGAGGGAACGTTATGCTTGATTGTGGGTTCATGCCCCTCTATGACTAGCTTGAGTGACAGAAACATGAGTCTAGGGGTTGTGCTGTTGCCACAAGGGGGAAAACAACGGTGCTTGTACTCGCGGGTGCAAGGATTGTTTACTTTACGCAAAGTTCTTTTAATGCAGTTGTCTGTTGCTTTGAGTTTACACTATGGGTGGGACTCGCAACTTAATACCAGCGAGATGTTCTGGATAGATATCTCAAGGTGGATGATTAGTAGTAGATGCAGATGGATTTCGGTCTACTTACCTTGGCGTACCGCCCATGCTTTTGAGCCTCTACCTTTCTTGCAGCATAGTTAGCATTGGTTTGCGCACATAATCCTGTCAATTGCCCAGCTGTAATTCGTTTACCTCACATGGTTGTTTTATCGTCTTTTGGGAGAGAGACATCAGTAGTGAACATCATGGGACCTGTCAGGACCGGTTTTCCAATAAAATACTTATTGAAAAATCGCCCCTTTTATCAAACTAGTATAGAGAAAATCTCCATACTGGCAGACAAATCCTTGATACAGAAAATCCAGAAGTACTAAATATTAAACAGGGTTGAGCTGAGGCTGCTCAACAATTTATTACAAGCACGCCAAAATTACACATAGAGGCGGACATGTCACAAATGGAAATGGTGGCATGACTACTAACTCGTGGATATAGTGGTAGTGGATATATCACAGTGATGTGGGTGGCGTGACTCCAACATCTTACACTCATCAAGCGTCGGAGTGAGGCTTGATGATTTATTTATGGTGGCGGAAGCGAATATAATACAAGTGACCGATTCCAGGATCGCAAGTGACTGACTGGGACTCCTCTAGGCGTCGGACTCGCTATCGAACTCTTCATCCATAAGATCGCCTTCGTCAACATCTGGCCAAATCAACAAGCCAGGTGAGTACTTTGAATGTACTCGCAAGACAGTTTGGACTTAAGATATAACAAATGTAAACATGATGCACACGAGCAATAATGCACACGTGAGTAATTAAATTAGCACTGCAATATAACTGGATAGCTGAAGACCGATCGGGTGTCTGAAGCGACGCCTCGAAAGGTAAAATAGACTAAACATGCCGCAGTCGGGCGTCGGGGCGACACCGCAGAAAGGGCTTATATCAAAAATAAATAACAAGAATGCCACAGTCGGACGTCTGAGCGACATCACATAAAGGGCTTATATCAAAGTGAATAACAGGAATGCCACAGTCGGACGTCTGAGCGACATCACGTAAAGGGCTTATATCAAAAGTAAATAACAAGAATGCCACAGTCGGACATCTGAGCGACATCACATAAAGGGCTTATATCAAAGTAAATAACAGGAATGCCACAGTCGGACGTCTGAGCGACGTCACATAAAGGGCTTATATCAACAAAGAAAAAACTCGAGTAGTTCCTGGAGGTAGTACCATCCTAAGGAATACTCAGTACATAAAAGTAAACAGGTTAGTCCATTCACAGAAGTATCATTCAACCGGGTTTACCCTGATACTGAGACTGACTCGGATCAGCTAACCGACATCCTTGACCAAGGACTTGGTTACACGAATGGTTTTGACTCTGCAGAGTTTGTACTTTACCACAGCCAACGGATTTCAGTAGTCACTAAGGACTAGTTCCGTTCACGATATTTCAGAAGAAAACACATCTAACCAGTACACACCCATTCCACATTCCGTTGCTAGGAATCACCCTAGGCAACGTTCAAGAAAAACTCCTGAGGCGGGGAGGCCACTCCTCGAATAGCATGGGATCAAATTTATATCGCGCGCTCTAAGGGGTGCCCCCCTCTCGGTCCCAACCGGAAACACCCATGCCCCCTGACCGGATGACGGCTTTAATCCAGGGCCATGGAACCTTCATCACGGCCTCTCTATTTGGTGTGTACCGAGAAAGAGGTTTACAACTTACTAAACCGTATTCTTTGAAGAAAACATGTGGCAGCACGAAAGAGGAATGGACGGGATCGAGACTTGATCCACGTCGACACCGAAGTTAAACAATTTGTATAGAACTGGCATGCTCCAACAATACCAGCCTGCAACCTATCATGCCACAACATGACTAGGTTGTTTCTCCATATTACGGTCTCATCTGGTTTGTATCTCACTTGCAACTTACTTTGCATGAAATATACCATTCAAAAATGCTCATATAAACATGCCATGAGCAAAGCCACTCTAGCAAACATGAAAAACACTCATCATATCAAAGGTTCAAACATGCTTGCCTGGTTCGGAGTAGTCGGAGTCTAGTTCGGCGAAGTTTGCGGCTCCGTCACCTCCGTCGGTATCTACGGTATAAAAAGAAACCGAATACTACGTAAATACGTGCATGCGTAAAAAGTGTTCCAAATATTTTTCAAATAAATATGATAAAAAACTAGACAGAATTTTGAAGATGACAGAAAAGGAATCAACTAAAAATCCTTTTTAGTTTAAAAGTTATAAAGAAAACAAACCCAGGGACTAGTCTGTAATGAAACAGAAACTACCCAGGGTTAGTTTGATAAACAGAAAACGCTTCAGACGAAAATACGCCGAACCAAATGGAAAACGCACTTTGCCCGAAGGCGTCTTCAGAAAACGGTTCGAATAAAAAGAGAAAGCTGACAGGGGGGGCTCGCATGTCAGGTTTAAAAGAGGGGAACAGAGTCGCCGGCGCCAGAGGCCTGCGGTGATCACCGGCGACGAACCACTGCGAGGTAGAGGGAGGGAGAGGTACCGGCGTGCTCAGGAGGCTCTTCCGCGTCGGTGGGTGGTGGAAGTGACCGAAGGGAGGCACCACAACGACGGCGGCTTCCTCGACGGCGGACGGCGGCGTCGGGCGATGGTGGATCTCACCGGACGGGGTATCAGACTGCAAATCGATGCTTGGGTTAGACTAGGTGGTGTACTAGGAAGCTGCTGACTGAGTTTGAGGAGCTGGGGTGCTCTCACCAGAGCGGAACTTGCCGGAGCCCGAAGCGGATCGAGGTGGCCGGAGTCGGGGAAGAAGACCCTCCCGAGGCCCCCTGAGAGGTTTTGGCGAGGCTTTGGTGAGGTGTGGTGGGCGCGGTGGCTTCACAACGTCTCTGGGGCCCTATTTATAGGCGGGCGAGGGAGGTGCCGCGGACGGAGTATCTCCGGCGAGGGATTACGGCGAGGCAGGGGTCGGACAGGTAGTTTAGGTGGCTGAGCATCTTCAGTGTGGTCTACTGGCTCCATTCCGCGCCTAAGCCCGTCCGCATATGGCTTGCTCCGCTGTTTCAACGGAACGCCGCTCACGGGCTCGCCGGCGGCAGAGAGCGCGCTCTGCGCTACTCAGGCCACGGCGACGGTTCTGCAGCGCGCTTGGAGGGAGAAGGGGGACACGCGGAGGCCACCGGTGGCTTGGGCGGTGCGGAGCGGCGCCGTGTTGCAGGGTTCATCTCTGTTGGCCGCCACGGGCGGTACTGTCGCCGCTGGACTCGCCGGAGACGACGAGACAGCTCAGCACCGATGCCCGCGTCCAGCCAACCGACCATGCGGCGCACGGATAAGAAGAGGGAGCAGTGCACAAGTGGCCAAGCGAGTCACTGGCGAGATGGGCGACGGCGACTGAAGAAACGACACTGATGACTGAAGCTCAACACTGAATTTCTGAAACTCAACAGTAACAGTGCAAGAAAGGTGTTTGATGAAATGTTTGATGTATGTGGAGAATTTTCCTTGAGCTGGGGCTTGGTGAGGGGGTCTCTTGATGCATCTGGAGGCTGCATGAATTTCCTCAGGATTTTTGGAAAGAAGAAGGAATGAATTTCACCAAAAATGACCAATCTGCTCCAAACTTGCAGCAAGTATATTTTGAAAATTTTGAACTGATGACCAGTAGGTCTTGATGGATATGAGTTGAGGGTACTAAGGACTAGCCCTAGGAATTTGTTTGGAGCAAAGATTCAAAATGAATCTAGTAGTTCCTTTGTAAACCACTAGGGTTCAAATAAAAGACAGAAAAATATTTTGTGGTTTAAATAAATAGAAATAAAATCTATAGGAAGTTGAAACCTGCTGGAAATGATGCTTAACTTGGCCCAAGATAGGGAAGAAGATTTTGGAAGAAAGTTATCCACATAGGTCATGGCAAGAGAGTATTTTTGAATAGGTAGTAATAAATCCAAGGATTTAAAGGAGAATCTTTTTAACAAAAGGAAAAGTAAAATGATCCAAAAGCACTTGTGTTGAACCAACCCAAGTTGAAAGACCCTCAAGACCAGAATCAAGATTTAGAAGGGCTCACAAAAGATTTTGTCATAAACAAAAATTTGAGAATGAGGGTTCCTTCTAAAGAAAAATTTAAATAGCCTCCTTTAAATCAAATAAGGATTTTGGGTAAAAACCAAACCAAAATTTTTGAGGTGTTACA
>LR738713.1:843317577-843333912 GCA_902687465.1 Secale cereale
GCAAGTATATTTTGAAAATTTTGAACTGATGACCAGTAGGTCTTGATGGATATGAGTTGAGGGTACTAAGGACTAGCCCTAGGAATTTGTTTGGAGCAAAGATTCAAAATGAATCTAGTAGTTCCTTTGTAAACCACTAGGGTTCAAATAAAAGACAGAAAAATATTTTGTGGTTTAAATAAATAGAAATAAAATCTATAGGAAGTTGAAACCTGCTGGAAATGATGCTTAACTTGGCCCAAGATAGGGAAGAAGATTTTGGAAGAAAGTTATCCACATAGGTCATGGCAAGAGAGTATTTTTGAATAGGTAGTAATAAATCCAAGGATTTAAAGGAGAATCTTTTTAACAAAAGGAAAAGTAAAATGATCCAAAAGCACTTGTGTTGAACCAACCCAAGTTGAAAGACCCTCAAGACCAGAATCAAGATTTAGAAGGGCTCACAAAAGATTTTGTCATAAACAAAAATTTGAGAATGAGGGTTCCTTCTAAAGAAAAATTTAAATAGCCTCCTTTAAATCAAATAAGGATTTTGGGTAAAAACCAAACCAAAATTTTTGAGGTGTTACAACACCCACCCCCTTAGGAAAAATCTCGTCCCCGAGATTTCAGCTGATCCTCAAATAGGTGTGGGTACTCTGCCCGAAGAAAATCCTCTCTTTCCCAAGTCGCTTCATCTTCGGTGTGGTTGCTCCACTGAACCTTGAAGAACTTAGTGGTCTTTTGGCGGGTTCTTCTTTCAGACTCTTCTAATATCTTTACTGGATGTTCTCTGTAGGTGAGATCCGGTTGCACATCAATGCTCTCATGAGATACACGCTTCTCTGGGTTGCTTACACATTTTCTCAATTGTGATATATGGAACACGTCATGGACGTCGGACAGTTCTCTTGGCAGGTCCAGCTGGTAGGCTACTGTGCCTCTTCGTGCAGTCACCCGGAAAGGTCCAATAAAACGTGGTGCTAGCTTTCCTTTAATCTTGAATCGCTGCAGGCCCCGCATAGGGGATACTTTTAGATACACATATTCACCAGGTTCAAAACTGACTTCACGATGTTTTTGGTCATAATAACTCTTTTGTCGGCTCTGAGCTGTCTTGAGTTGGTCCCTGATTAATTTAACCTTCTCCTCAGCTTCTTTGAGCATGTCTGGGCCGAAAATACGGCTGTCTCCGGTTTCTGACCAATTTAATGGGGTACGGCATCTTCGCCCATACAAGGCTTCAAAAGGTGCCATCTGTAGACTGGATTGATAACTGTTGTTGTATGCGAACTCGGCATACGGTAAACTTTCTTCCCAACTGGTTCCATAAGTGAGAACACATGCTCTTAGCATGTCTTCCAGGATTTGGTTTACACGTTCAGTCTGTCCTCCAGTCTGGGGATGATATGCTGTGCTGAATACTAGTTGGGTTCCCAGAGCTTGTTGCAAATGGTCCCAAAATTTAGAGACGAATTGAGTGCCTCTGTCGGATATTATGGTCTTTGGGACTCCATGTAGACAAACAATACGGGAGAGATAGAGCTTGGCAAGCTTCTGAGTGGTGTATGTTGTCTTCACCGGAATAAAATGTGCCACCTTGGTCAACCTATCTGTGATGACCCAAATGGCATCATTTCCGTGTCGTGACCGAGGTAGTCCGACAATAAAATCCATTCCAATCTCGTCCCATTTCCATTCAGGTATCTTGTTTGGCTGTAATAGTCCTGCTGGTTTTTGGTGCTCGGCTTTAATGCGCTGACATGAATCACAACAGGCAATGAATGAGGCTATATCCCTCTTCATACCGTGCCACCAAAATCTTTCCTGTATGTCCTTGTACATTTTTGTTCCTCCGGGGTGGATGGAATATGGAGCGGTATGGCCTTCGGTCAAAATTTGTTGCTTGAGGTCTTCTACATTTGGCACGCAAAGCCTGTCCCTGTACCATAGTATTCCCTCACTGTCTACGACAAATTCCGAGGCTTTGCCCATACTCACTTTTCTTTTTATGCCTTCGATGCTGGGGTGTCCATGCTGGGCTTTCTTAATTTGTTCCATCAGGGTGGGTTGTATTTCTAAATTTGATATAGAGCCTTCAGTGACCAACACCATGTTGAGTTTGGCAAACTCCCTCTGAAACTCAGGTCTCAAATTTTGTGCACTGTCGTTGCTTGAGCTTGGATTGCGGCTGAGGGCATCTGCCACTACATTTGCCTTTCCTGGGTGGTAGTGAATGCCAACATCATAGTCTTTTACTAATTCCAACCAGCGTCGTTGACGCAAATTGAGTTCTGGTTGAGTGAAAATATATCTGAGGCTTTTATGGTCTGTATATATTTCACAACGATTTCCAAGCAAAAAGTGCCTCCATTCTTTGAGTGCATGAATAACTGCCGCTAATTCCAAATCATGAGTGGGGTAGTTTTCTTCATGCTTCCGCAGTTGCCTGGAAGCATATGCGACTACTTTGCCTTCTTGCATTAATACGCATCCGAGGCCTTTCCGGGACGCGTCACAATATACTTCAAAATTTTTGTGTATGTCTGGTATGACCAATACTGGGGCTGTTGTTAATCTCCTTTTGAGTTCTTGAAAGCTTTTCTCACAATCTTCAGTCCATACAAATTTCTTATCTTTCTTGAGTAGCTGTGTCATAGGTTTCGCTATGGTGGAGAATCCCTCAATAAATCTTCTGTAATATCCAGCCATTCCCAGAAAGCTTCGCACTTCGGTTACGTTGGTTGGTGGTCTCCAGTCGAGTACGGCCTTGACCTTTTCTGGGTCCACGGCAACGCCTTCTTGGGTTAATACGTGGCCCAAAAAACCAACCTGTTTTAGCCAAAATTCACATTTACTGAATTTGGCGTATAATTGATGCTTCCTTAATTCTCCTAGCACAATTCTGAGATGTTCAGCATGTTCTTCTGGTGTTTTGGAATATACCAAAATGTCATCAATGAACACCACAACGAATTTGTCCATAAATTTCATGAATACTTTGTTCATGAGGTGAACAAAATATGCGGGGGCGTTCGTCAGTCCAAACGGCATCACTGTAAATTCATATAACCCGTATCTGGAAGTGAATGCTGTTTTAGGGATATCTTCTGTCCGTACTTTTAATTGATGATATCCCGACCTTAAATCAATTTTTGAGAAAACCTTGGCTTGTGCAAGCTGGTCAAATAAATCATTTATCCGTGGCATCGGATATTTGTTTTTGATGGTAACCATGTTGAGGGCTCGATAGTCTATGCATAACCTCAGTGTCCCGTCCTTTTTCTTGGCAAATAATACTGGCGAACCCCAAGGTGAGGAGCTGGTCCGGATAAATCCCTTGTCCAGTAATTCTTTTATTTGCTTCTTCAATTCTACCAACTCGGACGGTGCCATTCTATAAGGTTTCTTGTAAATAGGAGTGGTTCCAGGTGCTAGTTCAATACTGAATTCTATTTCTCGGTCTGGCGGCATGCCTGGTAGCTCTTCAGGGAATACATCAGGAAACTCACATACCACTGGAACTTTATTTAATTCTGATATATCAACCTTGTTCAACCTAGGTCGCAATGATACTGGTCTTTCTTGGGCTTCGATTTTTACTGTCTTCCCGTGGTGATGAGTGAGGATCACAGTCCGATTGAAACAATCGATAAATCCCTTGTTGGTGGTTAACCAGTCCATTCCTAGGATAACATCCAGTCCCTTATTTTCCAATACAATGAGGTTTGCTTGAAACTTTAATCCTTCAAGCTCAATGACCACACCTCGGCAATAACTTTGGGTGATTTGCTTAATCCCGGGGGACTTGATGGTCAGAGAATTTTCCAAGGGAAGAATCGGAAAACCATGTTGCAAAGCAAATTTCTTCGAAATGAACGAATGAGAAGCTCCAGAATCAAACAAAACCGTGGCAGGTATTGTGTTGACAGGAAACGTACCGAGTACGATATCCGGAGCATTTTGCGCTTCTTCCTTGGTCACATGGTTCACGTGACCCTTCTTGTGATTGTTGCTGGGATTGAAGTTGTTACGCTTTGGAGCTGAATTATTCCCGCCATTGTTTGTCTTGGGGGCCGAGTTTCTTGGCTTTGGGCATTGCTTGGCATAGTGTCCTTCCTCTCCACAAGCGAAGCAAGTAACGCCTGGGTGATACGTAAAATCTTTATCCCTTGCATGAAAATTCTTGTTTGCGCGTGGAACATTGGTTGCGGATTTGTTTGCCTCATTTTTCCGAAAATCAGTCTTGTTCCGGTTGTTGCGAGATTGAGAAGTCTTGTCCCGCTTGCGCTTGCGAAAGTCCTCCAAGCTGCGGCGTTCATTCTCCAAGGTAATTGCTTTGTCCACAAGAGTTTTAAAATCTGGAAATGTGTGTACGACCAGTTGGCATTTAAGTGCTGGTGCTAGACCATCCAGGAATTTTTCCATCTTTTTATTTTCAGTCATATGTTCTTCGTTGGCATAACGAGATAGTTGAGTAAACTGGCTATTGTACTCAGTCACTGACATGCTTCTCTGCTTGAGGTCATCAAACTCTCTCTTCTTAATCTTCATAATACTTCTGGGAATGTGCGCCCCACGAAAATTTTCCTTAAACTCTTCCCAGGTGATGTTGTTTTCATTGGGATGCATGTGTAGGAAATTTTCCCACCACGATGCAGCTGCTCCTGTAAGGTAGTGGGGTGCATATAGTACTTTCTCATGGTCTGAACATTGTGCAATAATTAATTTCCTCTCGATGTCTCGAAGCCAATCATCAGCCTCAAGAGGTTTATCAGTGTGAGAGAAAGTTGGGGGACGTGTCTTTTGTAGTTCAGCCAATTTGGAATGCTGCTGATATGGTTCGCGCTGATTTCTCATGTTGATAATATGGTTCATCATTTCTTGATGTTGCTGCTGACTCTGCTCATAAAGGCGGTATACTTGAGAAAATGCGGTTTCACTGTCTTGCTGACTTGACTGCCCCTGTGTGAAGTTATTACCGGTCCGGGTACCAAAATTCTCTTCCGGCGGGCTTGGCATGGAACGAGTCCAGGGACGATGCATTTTCCACTCTGGGGTATTTTGCAAATTCATGAGAAAAACCGAGTAATAAAAATAAATAATTTTGTAAAGGCAGGAAAATTTTTAAAACTCCCAAGACTTTTCAAGAAAATACTTGATTGCGCATGGAGAAGGACCGCTTAGTATCTTACAAGCAAGCTGTAATTATACAATATCTCACTCAGGAAGCGCGTACACACTCCTGACATGTTATTTAAGCTAGTGCACTTCTCCGAGTTCCTACATGACGCGCACACAAACTACTTCTCATCAAGCCTATATACATATAAACATATCATACAAGCAGGTACAACACACGGCTTGCTTGGCGCACTCAGTCGGAGATGGTGAATACATCCTTTGGCCTGCCGAGGGTAAGTCCCAGTGCCGCTGGGGACTCAACCTCTTCCTCACTAATAGGTTCTAGGCGCAGTGTGCTGGGTTGGGCGGCTGAAACGGGTGTGGTAGGCGGTGCAGCACGAACTGGAGTAGGAGCAATGACCTGGTCAAACTCCTCAGTGGTAGGTAGGCGGCGAGCGGTGGCTCGGATGGCAGGTGCATAGGATGCTGTGGACGAGATATATGACAGTGGTGGTGCTGTATGGAGTAGTTCCCTCCTGTTGGCAACACAGCCCTGAACGGAGTCCATACGGGCAGCCACATAGTCGTCCACGATGTTATCAAAAGCTGCCTCGAGCGCCTTGAGATACTCAACCAGCATCTCAATAGCATCATCCCGTTCTCCCCTAGTGCAAGCAAAAGCATAGTGACAAGTGTATGGTACGTGGCACGGGAGGTAGCGGTAGCGACGAGCCTTCATCGAGGGAAGAGCATCCCGGAGGCGAGCTATTGCCTCACGGGCAGCCATCTGCATGGCATGCCTCTCCGTAGGCATGGCCCTCCCGACAATTCGGAGGTGGCGTGAAACAGAACGTCCTCCCTTGAATTGCACCACAGCCTGGTGCATTGACACGCTGTCGCTAAGCCTGTGCTCGTAGAGCGTGTACTCCGGACGAGTCGATGGCCCGATCGCGATCTTGGTGATGAAAGCGAGGAGCTTGATAAACCCCTCAGGCACATTGGCGAACACCTGAGATTCACAGTCGCGACCGGCCATCTACAAAAGTAGACAAAAATTCCAGATAGTCAAATCATAAATTTATGATGACTAACAGAAAAATTGCTACAAGAACCAACTGCTAAAATCACACCTATTACGCTAATAACCGATTAGCGAGTGCACCTAGTGGCTTCCTACAGTCAGCCTGGCTCTGGTACCAAGGTTGTCAGGACCGGTTTTCCAATAAAATACTTATTGAAAAATCGCCCCTTTTATCAAACTAGTATAGAGAAAATCTCCATACTGGCAGACAAATCCTTGATACAGAAAATCCAGAAGTACTAAATATTAAACAGGGTTGAGCTGAGGCTGCTCAACAATTTATTACAAGCACGCCAAAATTACACATAGAGGCGGACATGTCACAAATGGAAATGGTGGCATGACTACTAACTCGTGGATATAGTGGTAGTGGATATATCACAGTGATGTGGGTGGCGTGACTCCAACATCTTACACTCATCAAGCGTCGGAGTGAGGCTTGATGATTTATTTATGGTGGCGGAAGCGAATATAATACAAGTGACCGATTCCAGGATCGCAAGTGACTGACTGGGACTCCTCTAGGCGTCGGACTCGCTATCGAACTCTTCATCCATAAGATCGCCTTCGTCAACATCTGGCCAAATCAACAAGCCAGGTGAGTACTTTGAATGTACTCGCAAGACAGTTTGGACTTAAGATATAACAAATGTAAACATGATGCACACGAGCAATAATGCACACGTGAGTAATTAAATTAGCACTGCAATATAACTGGATAGCTGAAGACCGATCGGGTGTCTGAAGCGACGCCTCGAAAGGTAAAATAGACTAAACATGCCGCAGTCGGGCGTCGGGGCGACACCGCAGAAAGGGCTTATATCAAAAATAAATAACAAGAATGCCACAGTCGGACGTCTGAGCGACATCACATAAAGGGCTTATATCAAAGTGAATAACAGGAATGCCACAGTCGGACGTCTGAGCGACATCACGTAAAGGGCTTATATCAAAAGTAAATAACAAGAATGCCACAGTCGGACGTCTGAGCGACATCACATAAAGGGCTTATATCAAAGTAAATAACAGGAATGCCACAGTCGGACGTCTGAGCGACGTCACATAAAGGGCTTATATCAACAAAGAAAAAAAAACTCGAGTAGTTCCTGGTGGTAGTACCATCCTAAGGAATACTCAGTACATAAAAGTAAACAGGTTAGTCCATTCACAGAAGTATCATTCAACCGGGTTTACCCTGACACTGAGACTGACTCGGATCAGCTAACCGACATCCTTGACCAAGGACTTGGTTACACGAATGGTTTTGACTCTGCAGAGTTTGTACTTTACCACAGCCAACGGATTTCAGTAGTCACTAAGGACTAGTTCCGTTCACGATATTTCAGAAGAAAACACATCTAACCAGTACACACCCATTCCACATTCCGTTGCTAGGAATCACCCTAGGCAACGTTCAAGAAAAACTCCTGAGGCGGGGAGGCCACTCCTCGAATAGCATGGGATCAAATTTATATCGCGCGCTCTAAGGGGTGCCCCCCTCTCGGTCCCAACCGGAAACACCCATGCCCCCTGACCGGATGACGGCTTTAATCCAGGGCCATGGAACCTTCATCACGGCCTCTCTATTTGGTGTGTACCGAGAAAGAGGTTTACAACTTACTAAACCGTATTCTTTGAAGAAAACATGTGGCAGCACGAAAGAGGAATGGACGGGATCGAGACTTGATCCACGTCGACACCGAAGTTAAACAATTTGTATAGAACTGGCATGCTCCAACAATACCAGCCTGCAACCTATCATGCCACAACATGACTAGGTTGTTTCTCCATATTACGGTCTCATCTGGTTTGTATCTCACTTGCAACTTACTTTGCATGAAATATACCATTCAAAAATGCTCATGTAAACATGCCATGAGCAAAGCCACTCTAGCAAACATGAAAAACACTCATCATATCAAAGGTTCAAACATGCTTGCCTGGTTCGGAGTAGTCGGAGTCTAGTTCGGCGAAGTTTGCGGCTCCGTCACCTCCGTCGGTATCTACGGTATAAAAAGAAACCGAATACTACGTAAATACGTGCATGCGTAAAAAGTGTTCCAAATATTTTTCAAATAAATATGATAAAAAACTAGACAGAATTTTGAAGATGACAGAAAAGGAATCAACTAAAAATCCTTTTTAGTTTAAAAGTTATAAAGAAAACAAACCCAGGGACTAGTCTGTAATGAAACAGAAACTACCCAGGGTTAGTTTGATAAACAGAAAACGCTTCAGACGAAAATACGCCGAACCAAATGGAAAACGCACTTTGCCCGAAGGCGTCTTCAGAAAACGGTTCGAATAAAAAGAGAAAGCTGACAGGGGGGGCCCGCATGTCAGGTTTAAAAGAGGGGAACAGAGTCGCCGGCGCCAGAGGCCTGCGGTGATCACCGGCGACGAACCACTGCGAGGTAGAGGGAGGGAGAGGTACCGGCGTGCTCAGGAGGCTCTTCCGCGTCGGTGGGTGGTGGAAGTGACCGAAGGGAGGCACCACAACGACGGCGGCTTCCTCGACGGCGGACGGCGGCGTCGGGCGATGGTGGATCTCACCGGACGGGGTATCAGACTGCAAATCGATGCTTGGGTTAGACTAGGTGGTGTACTAGGAAGCTGCTGACTGAGTTTGAGGAGCTGGGGTGCTCTCACCAGAGCAGAACTTGCCGGAGCCCGAAGCGGATCGAGGTGGCCGGAGTCGGGGAAGAAGACCCTCCCGAGGCCCCCTGAGAGGTTTTGGCGAGGCTTTGGTGAGGTGTGGTGGGCGCGGTGGCTTCACAACGTCTCTGGGGCCCTATTTATAGGCGGGCGAGGGAGGTGCCGCGGACGGAGTATCTCCGGCGAGGGATTACGGCGAGGCAGGGGTCGGACAGGTAGTTTAGGTGGCTGAGCATCTTCAGTGTGGTCTACTGGCTCCATTCCGCGCCTAAGCCCGTCCGCATATGGCTTGCTCCGCTGTTTCAACGGAACGCCGCTCACGGGCTCGCCGGCGGCAGAGAGCGCGCTCTGCGCTACTCAGGCCACGGCGACGGTTCTGCAGCGCGCTTGGAGGGAGAAGGGGGACACGCGGAGGCCACCGGTGGCTTGGGCGGTGCGGAGCGGCGCCGTGTTGCAGGGTTCATCTCTGTTGGCCGCCACGAGCGGTACTGTCGCCGCTGGACTCGCCGGAGACGACGAGACAGCTCAGCACCGACGCCCGCGTCCAGCCAACCGACCATGCGGCGCACGGATAAGAAGAGGGAGCAGTGCACAAGTGGCCAAGCGAGTCACTGGCGAGATGGGCGACGGCGACTGAAGAAACGACACTGATGACTGAAGCTCAACACTGAATTTCTGAAACTCAACAGTAACAGTGCAAGAAAGGTGTTTGATGAAATGTTTGATGTATGTGGAGAATTTTCCTTGAGCTGGGGCTTGGTGAGGGGGTCTCTTGATGCATCTGGAGGCTGCATGAATTTCCTCAGGATTTTTGGAAAGAAGAAGGAATGAATTTCACCAAAAATGACCAATCTGCTCCAAACTTGCAGCAAGTATATTTTGAAAATTTTGAACTGATGACCAGTAGGTCTTGATGGATATGAGTTGAGGGTACTAAGGACTAGCCCTAGGAATTTGTTTGGAGCAAAGATTCAAAATGAATCTAGTAGTTCCTTTGTAAACCACTAGGGTTCAAATAAAAGACAGAAAAATATTTTGTGGTTTAAATAAATAGAAATAAAATCTATAGGAAGTTGAAACCTGCTGGAAATGATGCTTAACTTGGCCCAAGATAGGGAAGAAGATTTTGGAAGAAAGTTATCCACATAGGTCATGGCAAGAGAGTATTTTTGAATAGGTAGTAATAAATCCAAGGATTTAAAGGAGAATCTTTTTAACAAAAGGAAAAGTAAAATGATCCAAAAGCACTTGTGTTGAACCAACCCAAGTTGAAAGACCCTCAAGACCAGAATCAAGATTTAGAAGGGCTCACAAAAGATTTTGTCATAAACAAAAATTTGAGAATGAGGGTTCCTTCTAAAGAAAAATTTAAATAGCCTCCTTTAAATCAAATAAGGATTTTGGGTAAAAACCAAACCAAAATTTTTGAGGTGTTACAGGACCCCGGTCCATATTACCATCACTGATCACATCCACTATTTACTTTCTGTTTTTACTTACTAGTTGCAGCTATACCTATCACTATTATCTCTTGCATTTGATCCTTTGTAAACGACAAGGCCGGAGGGATTGACAACCTCTCTGTACTTGTTGGGAGCAAAGTTATTTGTATCTGTGTGCAGGTCCGGTCGATCGCTAGTTGCGCCGCTAGCAGTTGACACCTTCTTGTTGAACCTTGGAGTCTCAGGGGAATTCGATCCTTGGTATCTTTGCCAAGGGAAAACTACCGCTACACTGCATCTCAAACCTTCCACTTGGGGTAACCAACGAGGGGCGAGAAGCCATCAATGCGCAAAGAGCGGATCGAGGCGAGCACACGAGCAGTTTACCCATGTTCAGGCCGCACGGATGCGTAAAACCCTACTCCTGCTTTGGTTTGTATTGCGTTCTTGCTCGGGAGCGAGGAGAGCTACAGTATGCTCTAACCGCTGGCCGGACCGAGCGTGAGAGTGATCGATGTTCCGAACCCCTTCTACGTTGCGCATGGGCCTCCTTTTATAGGTCAAAGGGGTCACCGACAGGTAGCAACACAGATGGGGGTAAAAATGTAAAAAGTGTGGTAGTTGGAACAGTGTTTGTACAGTGCCCCGTACCTAACCCTGACGGTAGGGGACAAGGGCATTAAATGCCCATCGCCGTCGCCCCAAACAGTGCAAAAAGTGACCGTCGGGGCGCCATCGTCCGCCACGACGGTAGCCTTGTCATCGCCGCTTGTCACCGTGTTCCCCTGGCTGCACAGCCTTCCGCCACGTATGCCTGGAAGGGCCCCAGGGCGACACGTGGGTGGATGTGCTGGAGCGCGGGCACTGAGTGGAAGCTTGCCGCGGCAAGCGCCTTTCCGCGGTGGCTATCTTGTCGCTTCTGGGAGCTTGTCGCTCACCGGTCCTTGCCGGGACGCGTGGCGCGTCGCGGCAAGCTTCTTGTTATGCCTTGGATGGCCTTCCCGGCAAGCTCCTTTCGCCGGGGTCTTGTGTCTTGAGTGGTTTTTGTGCCTTGAGTGGCCTTCCCGACAAGCTCCTCTTGCCGGGGCCTTGTTTCTTTGACTCAAATACTTTGTTCTTGAATGGTCCCAAGGGGACCTCGGAGGATCTTGGCGGCCGCTTGGCGAGCCTTGCCGCGGGACGCTACAACTGTCCGTGCACAAGTTCGGGATACTAAGGTACCCCTACTTTAGTACACCGACAGGAGCCCCCGGGCCTGGGCCAGACACGGTGCCGAGCACTGTTGGGCCAGGCCCAAAACAGTGCACGGGCGCGCTCGGCCTGCAGCACGCCGTATCCCACTCCGTATCCACCGCGCCCTCCTTTAACGACACGCGTTTAATGCGGCGTCGTGGGGGAGATCATGGCCTGATTCTTTAATGGGAAATGCGGAACGTCCCCCTCCCCCCCCCCCTTAAAAGCAGGGGAAACAGGGGCAGTTCCTTCCATTCGCCCGTTGCTTCTTCGTCCCTCAGAAACCCCCGCCGCTCCCCTCCTCCCCGAAGGTCGAAAGAGAGCAGCGCTCCGCCCCCTCCGCCGCCACCAGCATCACCAGCGCCGTCGACCTCCCCCACCGTCCCCGCCATGGCTCCGAAAGGCGAGAAGGGGAAGTCCGCGAAGTCCGTCAAGGCGCTGCAGCTAGCAGCAATGCGGAAGAAGATGGTGGTCTTCCCGCCAAAGCTTGACACGGAGGAGCTGAAGGATTCCTTCTATCTTTTCTGGTCGAGGGAGACGAAGGCGCATCCGCGCACCAAGGTACTCCCCGCCGTAGCCTGCGAGATGTTCCCGACCGGCTACACCTTCTTTGCTCTGTTCTTCTACTGCGGGCTCTGACCGCCCTATTCTGAGTTCTTCTGCGACATCATGAATACCTACAGGTTTCATCTCCTTGACTTCACCCCCAATGCCGTATTGACCATGGCCGTTTTCGCACATCTGTGCGAAAACTTTGTCGGAGTCTACCCCAATGTAGCTCTTTTCCGCCATTACTTCACGCCCCGAGTTGAGGCAGGGTCGCCTCTGTCTGGCGGAATCTCCTGGATCTCGAGGACGCACAAGAAGGAAGCCTTTGTGGAGGGGGAGCTCCGCGGCAAGTGGGATGAATGGAGAGCCAACTGGTGTTGGATCGTAGAGGATGACCCGCAGCCATTCACTTCCCGGCGCCAGGCCCCAGTAGTACGCGGCAACGACTGGAGCGATTTGGCCCCGGAGGATAGCAGATTGAAGATTGCTACTACCCGGATCCTTCGCCTCCAGCAAGCCAAGCTCACTGTAGGCGCAGTCGGAGCAGACTTTCTCCGCCGTCGCATCGCTCCCTTGCAGGAGAGGAAGAGGGCTGCTTGGGAGTTCGAGAATGCGGCAGACATCATGAGGCTGCGCCCGGGCCTCAATTGGAATTTTACTGTCCTGGAGCTCAACGCGATGCTCCAGGCGTTGTTTAAGTATGACTCCGCCCATCCTGAGTGGTTTGCGTTGCCGCCGGGCGTAGTTCCGTTGTGCAACAGCTCGTCGCTCAGCGCCATCCGTGCAGTGATGCCGCTGTGCGATTCCCACGGGATCGACACCACTTGGCAAGAACCTTCCAACGAAGTTGTGCAGACATTCTTCGACAACTTGGTGGAACTGCCAGTCGATCCCGACGAGAAGAAAGGCCTCACCCGCGACACCACCGACCAGGAGATGGCATACATTGCCACCAGACTGGAAGAGGCCGCGGCAGCCAGGGCCGCGGGCTAATTTGGGTACACTGTGGAGGAGGCGAAGGCAGCGGAGGCGACAAGTCTTGCCGAGGAGGAAGAGCTCCGCAAAGCGGGGAAGCTTGCCGGGCAGATCGCCGGGACAAGCGAGCCCACCGAGCAGGGTGCCGAGTCGAGCGGGCCCGCCGAGCAGGGTGCCGGGTCAAGCGAGCCTGCCGAGGACTTGAGCGGCTCGCTGGAGATCGGCTCCTCCTCCTCGTCCTCGGGCAGCTCGCCACCACCAGCAAGTCCTCCAGCTCCGACAAGAAGACGCCTCCGCAAGGACGCAGACGTGATGGGGCGGCAGACGGGCCAGCAGCCGCAGCGCCGCGTGACACGCGCCACCGCGACAAACAAGGCGGCCAAGGGAGTGCCTCGTGCTTCAGCGGCAACAGGAGGGGGATCTTACTGGACCGGTGCCCCTGCTCCCGCCGTCCCTCGTGCTTCGGCGGCAACCGGAGCGGGGTATTCTCAGACCACCGTCCCTGCTCCCGCCAAGCGACCGAGGGAGCACACTCCTCCGCCTCCTTGCGTCGTGACGCGCGAGCCGGATTTTGATTTCTCCGCGCTTAGCTCCGACGAGGAGGAAGAAGAGTAAGTCTTCGCAATTTTTGTACTTCTTTGATTTTCTGTTGTTTCTTGTCTCGTATCTTTTTCGCCTAACTCTGAACCTGTCCTTTTCAGAACTCTGGCCCACAGGGCGGCGAAGAGGGCCCAGGTCCCGGTGATCGTCATCAAGGACGAGCCCGCCGCGTCAGCAGGGGGCGCGCCTGAGACAAGCTTGCCGGACCCGGCAACTGTTCTTCAGAGCAGCCCCCAGCGCAGCCCCTAG
The DNA here is from genome assembly GCA_902687465.1 of Secale cereale. NCBI lineage: Eukaryota > Viridiplantae > Streptophyta > Magnoliopsida > Poales > Poaceae > Secale > Secale cereale. The sequence goes on from LR738713.1 coordinate 843,331,465, forward strand.
CGTAAGTGTAGTGCATCTTCTGTTGTTGGACGCGCGTGGGTGCTTCTTCTTTTCTGACGTCTTGTTTGTTGATTCGTGCAGGAGCAGAGCAGCAGCATCAGGAGCGCCAGGAGACCGCCCCTGACGTGCCGCACGTCTCGACCACACCGCCAAGGGGGAGCTCCCCGGCAAGGGAGAACACTCCGCCAAGGGCGAGCACCCCGCCAAGGGATGGCGCTAGCGGCCCTCCGTCGGCGGGAGCTACCTCCACGCCGCCGAGGGAGAGCTCCCCGGCAAGGAACCCCACCGAGGAGGAGGCCCGCGCAGGTAAACCCTTGGACTTTTCTTCTTACAATTCTTCTTTTTTGGATATTTGCTTGACTTGTTCGTCTTTTCTTTCCTTCTATCAGACCCGTCCGCCGCAGAGCCCATGGAGACGGAGGTCGCCGTCGAGGAGGACGCGCGTGGCAACGCCGGCGACGCCGCCGCTACCGACGGGCGGCCGGTGCTGACGAGCCCGCCGCCGACGAGGCAGCCAAGGCCGCTGGCGCGGCAGCTGAGGAGGAGTCCGGCAGTCGCACTGACGGCCCCGAGGCCGCCGGAGCGTCAGGCGCTGCGTCGGCTGCCGATCCCTCCGCTGCCGCAGCCGAGCCAGGCGCCTATCTGGAGGCCGGCAACGGTGTCTTCATCCAGCTCCCGTGGGCGTCCACGTCCAGGGCGCCAGTCGAGGGAGAGGTATTCGACGGGGAGGTCCTTGCCTCCGCCGGACTGAGGTTCGTCGACGCGCCAAGCAGCAGCAGCGAGCCCAAGGAGGAGCGGCTTCTGCGGAAGCTTCTGTCCCTTTACCGCGCCCGGCAAGCCAAGCTGGAGTCCCGAGAGGCTCTGGCCGCCAAGGCGGGTGCTGACTTGGAGAAGCGCGCAGAGGAGCTCCGAGCCATCAACCAAGCAGCTCTCCGATCCTTGGCGGAGGAGCGGGAGCAGCTTGCCGAGGCGCATCAGGCATTCATTTTGGAGAAAGCTGAAGCGGAGGAGCAGCAGCGGCTTGCCGCCGAGGAGCTATCCAGGCGGGAAGGTGAGCTGACGCAGCGGAAGGTCGACCTCGACACCCACGAGGACGAGCTTGCCGCGCGTGAGAGATCGCTTGGCGGAGCTTTGCAGGAGGCAAAGGATGCCGCCGCAGCTGCCGAGACCGCCAAGAGAGAGTTGGAGACGAGGGTGGCGCAGCTGGAGGCCAACTTGAAGACGAGCGGCGAGGAGGTCGCCGCACTCAAGCTCGAGAGGGAGAAGGACGCACACAGCCACTCCGAGCTGCAGGTCTGCCTCTCCGAGAAGGGCAAGGAGCTCGCCGTCGCCAAGGACTCCATCGCCGATCTGGAGCTGAAGCTGTCCACTCTTACCACGACGCTGGACGGCGCCCGGGAGCGGGAGACGGCCCTGAAGGAGGAGCTCAGGGCCGAGAAGGTGTTGCTGGACAGTGCCGCCATTTCCCAGAATAACTTTAGGCGGACCGTCGAGCTATGGACGGAGGGCCTTGTCAACTCCGCCGCGGACATCGACAAGGAGCTGGCGGAGCTGGGGGCGGAGTATCTCGGGTACTCCACCAATGAGAGCCTCCACCCTAGCGCCAAACTAACTCTGTTCTTCAAGGGCGTGGCGACGGCCCTCCAGCAACTCCGGGAGAAGATCCCGAAGCAGCTGGCGGACGAATCGCGTAGGCTCTGCACGGGGGCTCTCCAAAAGGTGCTGATGAAGGTGGCCTTCCGCAACCCAGGGCTCGACCTCACCAACGTCCTCAGGACTCTGCCGCCCGATGCCGACCAGGAGGCGCTCAAAGCCCTTGTCGCACCCATTATGGACAAGGTGGGCGGGATCAAGAGAGTTGAAGGCGACCGCGCGGACTAGGCTTTTTACTTTCTTCTTTCCTTGTCGCTGCCAACCATGTCATGAACAATAGTCTATTAGAATCGCGACAAGTCATTTTGTAATATAACTCTATCTTAGGTGGTTAATGCAACGTTATTTCCTTTACTTGACTTCCTTGCTTTGTATGTTTTTACCCCACGCTTTTAGGGAACTTGCCGGCGTAGGCACCCTTGCCGCGAGCGCTGAGTGCGGAACTTCAGCAGCCTGCTGGCGGTGCCACCGCCGGCAAGAAACCTTGTCGCAACCAGTTGCAGCACACTTAAGCTGTTGAGCGGGCTCGGAAACAAAGTAAGGGCATGACACTAGTCGCAGCACACTTAAGCTGTTGAGCAAACTCGAAACAAAATAAGGGCGCAACTGGCTACGAGTTCGTTCCTCCGCGCCCAGGTTTTCCATACAAAGCGTAGCCGTTCAAGGAGGATAACTTAAAATTTTAAAAATTTGATTGCTCAAACTTTGGCAACTTACCTTTTGTGTTGTCTGCTTCCCGGCAAGGCGAGGCTTTCTTGAACAGCACTTGGTCCATACCACCATCTTCTCCTCCCC
>LR738713.1:843340939-843361152 GCA_902687465.1 Secale cereale
CCCCCCCGGCTGTACTTTGGCCGCACGGTAGCTCCTGGAACGCTGATTTTTTATATATATTTTCTGGATTTTTCCTGGCAGTTCTCGTAATGTGAAAACCTGAAATACAAAAACAGCCGAAAACAGAAACTGGCACTGGGGTGCACTGAGTTAATAGGTTAGTCCAAATATGATCAAAAGTGTATGGAAGTGTATAAATATCATAGCAATATCACCCAAAAGAGGCATGGAGCAAGCAGAAATTATAGATACGTTTTGGACGTATCAACATCCCCAAGCTTAATTCCTGCTCGTCCTCGAGTAGGTAAATGATAACAAGGATAATTTCTGTGGTGACATGCTATTAACCATATAGGACTTATTCATAGTCATATGACAAAAGCTTACTGAGACAATGAATCTGTAGTAATTAAGTTGCCTCATGAGAAAATCACAAGGAACTGAAAGTTTTACAATATGATACTGAAACATCAAATAGATTTGCAATGAACATGATGTGCAAATATGATAAAGTGATATCTAGCTTGCCCCCTTTAGTGAAGCAAACATAAATGCAGGGGCACCTCCAAGGTTTAAGTGATGACTAGATACAATGATTTCAAAATAAACGATATCACAATCATGCAAAAGACAATGCTACTTTTGGACAATGCACATTACACTCAGAATGACAACCATGCTCTCAGTAGTTGGTGCTTTAAAAGAAGGTGGAGACTCAACATAAAAGTAAAAGAATGGCTATGTGCTAGAGCTTTTTTTATTTTGAAAACATAGAAGCAATTTTGTCAACGGTAGTAGTACTTCATATGTGCTATGCATAAAACATCCTATAAGTTGCAAGCCTCGTGCATCGAATACCAATAGTGCTCGCACCTTGTCCTAATTAGCTCGGATTTCCATGGGTTATCATTGCATTACATATGTTTCAACCAAGTGTCACAAAGGGGTACCTCTATGCCACCTGTACAAAGGTCCAAGGAGATAGATCGCATTTGATTTCTCGTTTTTGATAGATCTCAACTTGAGGACATCCATACCGGAACAACATAGAAAATAGATAATGGACTCCTCTTTAATGCATAAGCATATTCTCATAAGAGATTGAGGATTACTGTCCAAGCTAAAACTTCCACCATGATACATGGCTTTGGTTGGCGGCCCAATGTTCTTCTCTAACAATATGCATACTCATTCAACCCATGGCAAATCACCCTTACTTCAGACGAGACGAACATGCATAGCAACTCACATGATATTCAACAAAAGTGTAACAGTTGATGGCGTCCCCAGAAACATGGTTACCGCTCAGCAAGCAACTTATAAGAAATAAGATACATAAGCAACATATTCTTTACCACAATAGTTTTTTAAACTACTTTCCCATGAGCTATGTATTGCAAAGTTAGTTCGCTTAGTACAGGTGGAGGTTAGCAAAAGACTGGGAGCGACCAACTAAGAGAGCAATGATGGTCATAATCATGCAGAGCGACAAAGCAATATTGAATCAGGCATGGAAGTTATATCGCTACTCAGAAATAAAAGATCATCAAGGCTTGACAGACTTTCTTTACAGTCTTAAATATGCGTGAGCATATGCCAAGTCAATCAAAATAAATTCTTGAGAGAAGATATTACTAAACCATACCACATCATAGGCAAACAAACCATGTTGGTACTCCAATAACACATTGGGAATCCCCCAGCTATTTGAGACTAACCATAAGAAAACCTGAACTACTAAGCGCCATTATGCACGTAGCATCTTTATCATAGACATATTAACCAATGCAACGGAAGCAAACTCTCTTAATAAGATGAGCATGATAATTAAAGAGAGTTCAAGCAACCAACTAAACAAAAGCTCTTTGAAAAGATAAGCATGAATACTAAGAGCAGAGCATGATAGTAGCTATTAAAAGACAAAGAACACACACAGCAAAGATAGACATGAAAATTCTATGTTATGTTCTAGGTAGAAGTGGAGCGTGTTTCTCTCCCACATAAAGAACGCTGAGTTCCGAATCGTTATGAAAAACTAAAAAGAAAACTAAAAACAAGACGCTCCAAGCATAGCACATAACACATGAAGTGATAAAAATATAGCGGAACGAAAGACGAACTGATAATGTTGATGGAGAAGGGGATGCACGGGGGCATCCCCAAGCTTAGACGCTTGAGTATCCTTGAATATTTCTTGGGGGTGCACGGGGGCATCCCCAAGCTTGAGTGCTTGACACTCCTGAATCTTTTTATCATCTTCCCTCGCACACTTGAAAACTCCCTTCATACATAGCTCATCATAATCTGATTAGCGAGGTTAGTACCCTTAATAAAATAATTGTACCTTGCTGGAAATAAAGATATTCTTGAAGTTCTACTGTTTCTCAAGATTGCCAAAAGGTTTTTGCAAAGAAAAAGCAAGCTCTTGATTTGCAAAATGAAGGAAAGGCAAACCAGGACAGAATCTGTGAAAAACAGAACAGCAGGTAGTAATTGATCTGTTCGGGATACTTCTGCAACTCAAATCAAAAAACTCAGAACAGACGCGCGAAAGACAATTATATAGAGAACGCTGTCGAAAAAATTCAGACCAAAAAGATGATCTGGTGATTTTATACGAATTTTTCTATCCAAGGACAGAATCTGTTTCCTGGACAGCACCTCACAACTTTTGAACTTTCTAGCAATCAGAGGCTATTCTTGGCACAAATATGAAAAGCAAAGATACAATGATGATGCTACTGTAGTAAACAACATCAAGACACAACAAAAGCAAAAATAAAAATTTTATTCATGTGGGCTGCCTCCCAAAAGCACTTTATTTTATGCCTTTAAGCTAGGCATAGGACTTTAATGATGCTCTCGTAAGAATAAGAGCTGAAGAACAAAAGAGGGCATAAAGAAGCAAATGCCAAATACATTTAAGCCTAACATGCTTCCTATGCATAGGAATATTGCAATAGAATAATTCATTGAAGCACGAAGCAACTAGCATAGGAAGGCAAAACAAGCATAACTTCAAAATATTCACCATAAAGAGAGGAAACTTCTTATTATTAAGATATTTAGAACCAAGCCTCCCTCTCTCATTATAAATTTCAGTGGCATCATGGATGAACTCAACAATATAAGCATCACATAAAGCATTACCATGATCCACATGCAAAAAGGTACTCTCACTCCCCACATAAGCATAATTTTTCTCATTGGTAATAGTGGGAGTAGGACTATCATAAACAACTTGAACACTATAGATTAGTTGTATATCAGGAGGGTGGTGTTCAACAAGGGAGTAATTCCCTTCATGATTATGACAAGTTTCATAAGGATAATTTCTCCTTATGTCATAGGTACCTTTATAATCACTATAGATTGGAGTTATAACATCATCATGGTAGAGAAGAGCATTATCATTGCTAGCAACTATATTTGTAAACATGTTGTCTTTATTCTTACTAGCAAGAGAATTATCAATTATCACATCACTAGTGGAGATAGGATTTGCAATCCTATCATCCCCAAGCTTAGAGCTTCCCATATCTTCACTTTCAGAGTTGTTAACAAAAAGATTTTCAAGATCATAAGTAGCATTATCATCATTTTCCCAATCACAATAAGTAACATGCATATCATAATCAAAATCATCTTCAATAGTACCTACGGACGTATCATCAAGATGATAATTAAGGCAATAAACTTCACCTTCTTCTTTAAACTTACAACCGTTAGGATAAAAGTTGATGGGAGGAATATGCTCAGGCCAGGTTGATACCCATTCTTCTTCCTTCTTGCTCCTCTTCCTCCTCCTCTTCTTTTTCTTCTTCTTCACCTTAGGAGGGAGTGGTTGGAGACGAAGCTTCTCCACATATCCTGGTTTATCATTAGAAACAATAGGGGAAACTTGGGAGAAACTCTCCTTTTTATTAGCAGAAATATAAGAGACATTTTTATACTTTGGTAAAGTTCCCTCCTTTCTAATCTTACTTATGTAATCATTTTCATGGCAATTAACAACACAATAGAGATGGCAATTTTGCAAAGTGTTTTTTATTCCTATGGCATTATCATCCAGCCAAGAAGTCTTTTCTGATAACTCTTCACACATCAAAAATAACATAAGCTCATCATAAAGATCAGAGGTGATCATGTTATCACACAACCGGTTAACAGTTATGTTTTGAAAGTTCATGCATTGAAAATTAAAGTGACCCTCTATACGGCAAAGTTCACAAGTAAAAGGATAAAGGTCACACAATTCTCTAGCAATTTCATTTAAATCTCTGACCCAAGTGATTGTTCTTTCATGCTTATGTTGCTTACAATACTTCTCTTCTTCAATCATAGGCCTTTCACAAGGTCTATCCACTCCACAAAAATTAACATGCTTATATAAAACTTCATTTTTAGGAATTGGATCATGCATGTTGAAATCATCATGAACAATTTCATTTCCTTTGCAAGTCTCTTTAAAAGGTTTATGATACTTGATCCAATCCTCCTTAGGCATATTAAGATGTGAAGCAAAAGATTTGAGGAAATCAACAAGGAGTTGAGAATCAAGCCCAAACTTAGCACTAAACTTATTAAAACTTGTAGTTTCAACAAAGGACTTAATGCAATCATACTCATAAATTATACCTGACTCTTTACCTTTGTCGATCTCCCAATCTTCAGTGTTGCGTTGAATTCTTTCAAGGAGTTCCCATTTAGCATCAATCTTTTTGTTTGTGAAAGAACCCATAGAGGAAGCATCGAGCAAATCTTTATCCTGTCGAGAGAGCCTCGCATAGAAGTTAGTAATAATAATATCTTTGGGGAGCCCATGGTTAGGACATTTTAGCATTAACATTTTCAGTCTCCCCCAAGCTTGAGCTATGCTCTCTCCGTCATGAGGATAAAAATTATAAACATAATTCCTATTCTCATGGACTTCATGAAGAGGATAAAACTTGGAGTAAAAGAGAGACTGGATCTCTTCCCACTCCAGCAGGTGAGAGTCATCTAGTAGCCTATACCATTCCAATGCTTTTCCTTTCAGTGACAAGGCAAATAATTTCCTCATGACAAACTCCCTTGATACACCTGCAAGCTTAAATAATGAACATAGTTGTGACAGATATAGCAAGTGTTCATCGGGATGTTTGTCTCCTGCATAACGATTAGCCGAAACATAATCGATAATACCAGCTGGTATTTTATAGTGCACAATTTCAGTAGGGGGAGGAGCAACCACCACAGGTGTGGGGCGTCTTCCCGCAAGCAATGATCCAATAGCATGGTTTTCCATAAACATAACTAGTGAAATAAAAACAAGAAAAAAAAGATTTAATTGCAAGATCTAAAGATATACCTTCAAGCGCTCACCTCCCCGGCAACGGCGCCAGAAATAGCTTGATGTCTACACACGCTTCTACTCTTGTAGACTATGTTGGGCCTCCAAGCGCAGAGGTTTGTAGGACAGTAGCAATTTCCCTCAAGTGGATGACCTAAGGTTTATCGAACTCAGGGAAGTAGAGGTTGAAGATGGTCTCTCTCAAGCAACCCTGCAACTAAGATACAAGAAGTCTCTTGTGTCCCCAACACACCTAATACAACTAAGAGTTGTATAGGTGCACTAGTTCGGCGAAGAGATGGTAAAATATGGATGATAGGAGTGGCAAAGCAAAGTAATATAAATATGTAATAAAAAGTGCAGCAAACAAACAAGTGGTAAACGTGAGCACAAATGGTATTGCAATGGTGGAAACAAGGCCTAGGGTTCATACTTTCACTAGTGGCAACTCCCAACAACATTAACATAATCGAATCACATGATATTTCCCGTAAAACATGCAAAGGGGACACACTCGGAGGTCATTCCTTCGTGGTCAAGAGAGGACGAGAATTATGTAGGGCTACAAAAGCACACCTCAAAGTCCGTAGTTCTCAATCTAAGGATTTCCCAATGTCACCGCGGCCATCCAAAGAGAGTTCCACAATCACCACAACATATCTAAAGGATAGTCAAAGACAAGCACCAAGAGACTCTCAATCTTCAATCAACACACAAGAGAGGAAATCACTCATGAAAATACTTTTCTAATCCATGTCCAATAGACCGCTGTCACCTTGGTCTCGGGGATTATACTAGATAAAGACAAGTGAGTACATCAATCCAATACATAGAGGAAGGGGAAATATCACGGGATCACCCTAGATTAACATAGCCTATGATCACAACGAAGATCACATCATGGGAGAGAGAATTGACCACATAGCTACTGGTAAGAACCTCAGCCCCGAGGAGGAACTACTCCCGCATCATGGAGGGAGGAAGCAACGTCGATGGAGATGAATCCGGGGGCACTTCCCCGTCCCGGCAGGGTGCCGGCGCAGGAATTCTGGTCCCCCGAAGCTTGATGGCGATGGCGGCGGAGATCGGAATCGCGTCTGGAGAAAAGGGGTCGGGAATCAGGGTTTTCTCGACGGACCTTAAATATATGCCAAAGGGGGTCACCAGGGGAGTCCTGGGGGGCCCAGGCGCCCCCCCGGCGCGGCCTAGGGGTGGGCCGCCTGGGCAGGCCGCCTGGAGCCCCTGTGGGTCCCCCCCCCCGACTATACTTTGGCCGCACGGTAGCTCCTGGAACGCTGATTTTTTATATATTTTTTTTGGATTTTTCCTGGCAGTTCTCGTAATGTGAAAACCTGAAATACAAAAACAGCCGAAAACAGAAACTGGCACTGGGGTGCACTGAGTTAATAGGTTAGTACAAATATGATCAAAAGTGTATGGAAGTGTATAAATATCATAGCAATATTACCCAAAAGAGGCATGGAGCAAGCAGAAATTATAGATACGTTTTGGACGTATCACATGTCAACAGCGGGCCCAGCGCGCTGGTCGGATTGACGATGCGCCTCTCTTCGGTGCTCGATGCGGGTTCGAGCGTCCTCTTGTTGTCGATCGTTGAGAACTTGGCGCTAATCGCGGCGAACTCACGGATCTGACGACGCGGTGGAGTCGTCGTCGACGTTGATCCGGCGAGTCAGCGATTTCGGCCTTCGTGGCGGGGAGTGTACGGTAGTTGCACCCCCACCAGTCTTGTCGCCATCAGCCCGCGCCTGGCTAACTTGCCGCGGCTGTGACGTGCTCGGCTGCTGCGGAGTGTCGCCGTTGGCGAAGGCGATGAGGCTTTGGATGGTGGCCCTCCAGCCGTCGGCCTTGTCTGCCGCTGGAGGGAAGTCGAGGAGCAGTTGAGCTCGAGCTAGAGCTTCTGCTGGAGTGGCGGGTAGCGGTGGCGAGCGGTGCGAGGAGCGGGATATGCTCGGACTTCTAACTACGTTAGAAGGAGCAGTTTCCCGTCCCGACGACCGCGCCTTGCTCGTGCCGGCGTGTTGATGTGCATGCTGACCTTGAGCGTCCCGGGATCCGCCAGCTTGACCTTGGCCCAGCAAGCGTATGGTGCCTTGAGTACCACGACGCTGCCAGTCTCGCGCCTCCTGAGACGGGCGCGGTGCATGCACGGACGCCGAGGCCTTGGAGTGCGCCCGGTCATCCGTCTTGTCCTTGGACTTGGCGGCGCCGTGAGTTTCCTCGCCGACGTCCGTCCTTCCGCCGGCGTCTACCCCACCAGCCGTTGGCTCCGGCGGTGGCGGGATCGACGCGGACGGGCCTGCTTCCTCCGAAGCCTTCTTCTTCGGTGGCATGCTGATGGAGTCGATGAAGTTGATGAAGGAGTTGAAAATCTAGCCCGTGTGCAGGCCGGATCGGGTTCGCACAACCTCGACGGCCCCCTACCCGGCGCGCCAAAGATGTCGGGGAAACTGATCGCCCACGAACACCTATGGGACCGGAGCCCCTCTTCGGTACGGCAAGGGGGCGGAGGATGCGCAAAGAGCGGATCGAGGCGAGCACACGAGCAGTTTACCCAGTTTCGGGCCGCACGGATGCGTAAAACCCTACTCCTGCTTTGGTTTGTATTGCGTTCTTGCTCGGGAGCGAGGAGAGCTACAGTATGCTCTAACTGCTGGCCGGACCGAGCGTGAGAGTGATCGATGTTCCGAACCCCTTCTACGTTGCGCATGGGCCTCCTTTTATAGGTCAAAGAGGTCACCGACAGGTGGCAACACAGATGGGGGTAAAAATGTAAAAAGTGTGGTAGTTGGAACAGTGTTTGTACAGTGCCCCGTACCTAACCCTGACGGCAGGGGACAAGTGCATTAAATGCCCGTCGCCGTCGCCCCAAACAGTGCAAAAAGTGACCGTCGGGGCGCCACCGTCCGCCACGACGGTAGCCTTGTCATCGCCGCTTGCCACCGTGTTCCCCTGGCTGCACAGCCTTCCGCCACGTGTGCCTGGAAGGGCCCCAGGGCGACACGTGGGTGGATGTGTTGGAGCGCGGGCACTGAGTGGAAGCTTGCCGCGGCAAGCGCCTTGCCGCGGTGGCTATCTTGTCGCTTCTGGGAGCTTGTCGCTCACCGGTCCTTGCTGGGACGCGTGGCGCGTCGCGGCAAGCTTCTTGTTATGCCTTGGATGGCCTTCCCGGCAAGCTCCTCTCGCCGGGGTCTTGTGTCTTGAGTGGTTTTTGTGCCTTGAGTGGCCTTCCCGGCAAGCTCCTCTTGTCGGGGCCTTGTTTCTTTGACTCAAATACTTTGTTCTTGAATGGTCCCAAGGGGACCTCGGAGGATCTTGGCGGCCGCTTGGACTACAACAAGAACCCCCCCTTCAGCAACGCATCAATGTGTTGTCGAATGCCCATATAAGCGTTGGTAATGTCTACACCAACGGATTTCTATGTGTTGTCGTTGGTGGCGTTGCAAGGGTCTACTACAACACATATGCATCCGTCGGTAACTCGGGTGTATAAGCGTTGCAAGGTAGCAACATATATACTAAAGCCTAACAACGCTTTGTATGCGTTGGTGGTACAGGCAGAAATGGGTTTGAAATGGAGAAAACAAATCATTGCAACTCCGGAATTAGTCGCTACATAGATATTGTAAAGCAATGTTGGTAGTGTACACGAGATAGAATACACTAAGAAAGACCTCATATATTAAATCAACAATGTGGCTTTACAAAGAACACCATCCAAAGAACACATTGTTGCTTTACAAAGAACTATGTGACCTTGTACACATGTGTTTAACAACATGTGCGCTATACATAGAAACAGATTGAAGTTTCATTGAAGATGACAAAAACCTAAGCTCATCACATGATACATGTTCAACCTTCATTAACTAAAACAAAAATGGTTATCTTCAATTGGCATCCATAACTCCATGTCCTGAAGATAGTTCCTTCCAGTTGCAGCTATAATAAATTGTGAATTCTTCATATTTCTGCCAGCAATCAAGGAAATATGAACAATTAATATAGTACTCCCTCCGTCCCAAAATAAGTGACTCGAGTTTGTACTAACTTTAGTAAAAAGTTAGTACAAACCCGAGTCACTTATTTTGGGACGGAGGGAGTACTTAGCATAATAAATAAGTTCTGGACAAATTTGAAGTGCATGGTACCAACAAGAATTTCTTTCTTATTTCAAGGTTATACCTTTGTATTAATGTACAAATTTATATTCCGACTATAAGTTAAGGAAAAACATGTAGGTATTGAAAATTAATTGAGGCAATATTCCTGTAAATTTGGTATAGTAATGCCCAGCCACATATTCAATTAATAATGTCGATTTGCAATGAGTGAATGCCGAAGATGTAATAAAGCCAACTGCAACTTATGCTTGTCAATACTGGATCATGTTCAAATTTACAAATTCATCATATATTGTAGGAAACAAAATATAGTTAGAAAATCTCTAGGTTACTTTGGATCTTACCTTTTTATTGGTCTGTACTTCTGAAGTCAGAGCATACGAATATGCAGAGGCACAACGCACTTGTTACAATTAATTATCCTACAATCATATGCATCAATCATTAAGGATCTTGAGAAAGAGAGAGATATTACTACGGCACAACACGAAAAACACTCGCACAGATTCCAATAGAATTTACCTCTGGTGATGTTATTTTTATAATCGAGAGATCATATCTGAAATAATCTAGGAATAGTTGGTAACAAAACTAATCAATCTTTTCTAACATGATATCAAATACATGGGATAAACATGTTGGTAAAGAGAGATCAATCTAAATGAACAGTTAGCATGGCATATAAAGATGAATCCATATACACACGCTGCACGGACAGACACAAAGAGAGGCAATGGATTGATGAACACCATACCTACATGATGTCATTGACGTGCTGCCATCATCGTTGGTTCTATTTACCATCCCAGGTTGCAGCACTCGTGTAAATGCGAAATCTGATTACCTCAAATAGCTCTGTATCTTTAATATCATGTGCATACCTGCAGGACCATAGTTCACTAAGTAACAACTCAAATTCACATACTAGTGAGTATAAAAGATGTAGTGTGGCATCTCGCGAAGCATTTCTTGTTGTGATGCATCCTTCTGATCTAAAAAAGATTGCAAGTCATCATAACATGCAAATAAATACAAAGATTTCAGTATCTAGAAGTACCAAAAGTTAAAGAAAAAATTCAAATGAATCAAATTTTACCTATCTGCTTTTACATGCTAGCAAGTGTGAGATGTCTAGACTAAGATTTATACACCTTTTTAATATGTCATTCTGTATAGTGACGGTTAATATTATTGAATAAGGATTTGTTATGCACTTGGAATATTACTGCCTCAATGACAACAGAAGCTTTAGCAAAAGGAGTGAATAAATAATGTGCGATGACCTCGGTGAATGCAAGCATTGATACAAACAAGACTGGTGAATAGTCATCCAAGGCAAAATAATTGGTTTACTCTGCATTATAATCTAGCACTCTGGAGTATGATAGCCATCTCGAGAAATAAGTACAAATGGCTAATATAGGTGCAAGTACAATTATGGTCTGGAACTAATTCAAAGGATCACTAGCACAAACAAGGATAACAGAATTAGAGGATCAGTTTCCTAAAAGAGGATCACTAGCCATGATTTAAGTACAGTATTGGAAATATCCATGGACCAATTGAATTGGAAGGGGACATGCATGTTGTCCAATCTCGTCCCTATTTGGTCCACCAATGGCACAAGGGGCACAAATGCCAATGGAAGCCACCATGTTGTTAAATTAGGGGGGGGGACAAATTACTGGGAACAAGGGAATCTTCAGGAAGATGAAACTTCAGGCAGCAGGCCGCCAGAGCAACAACCTTCGGAGATAGCGACGAACAAACCCTAGGTATACATGCCACACAAAGCACCAAAGATGATAAGAACAGAGGGACAAGTGCCTCACCAACCATCGGGGCCGGATTTGAGGTAGACGAGCCGGAGCAGCAGCATCGAGCCTGTAGCGGCATCTGCGTGTTCAGAGATGCTTGGGTTAGAACAGACAAACCGGAGGGGCAGGAGCTTCAACGGCGACCCGTGGAGACTAGGGTTGATGCAGGGGCACGCGCAGGGGCATGGAGGCCGTCGGGACAGTTGAGTATCGGACGGGAGCGCTAAGGGGGAGCAGGGCTGGTGAGCTATGGGGTGGGAGAGCGCCGGAGCTAGCCCAGATCGAAGGTGGCGGCGGAAGCGTCGTGGTTATGGAGTCAGGAAGGAGAGGAATCAGGGGAGGTGGGGAGAGATGGGATAGGGTTTGTTTTTTTGGCTTTTGTTTGGACGGACGAGGCACATACACATAGGTGGAGGTGGTTAGCTTTTTTAAAGGAAAAACGAGGAGGTCAGTGCTAAGCGTGGGAGGTGGGAGGTGGGAGGTTCAACTAAACAACACATAGGTTGTTATCGTTGGTATATATCCGTTGCTATATGGGGGTCTTTGTTGAAGTGCGCGAGCCTTGCCGCGGGAAGCTACAACTGTCCGTGCACAAGTTCGGGATACTAAGGTACCCCTACTTTAGTACACCGACATTACTGTTTTGTATAAATAGTCATTTAGTTTCTATTGTTCAACAATAATTTAGTTTTGTAATTAGTTAATATTGCTTTATTGATATGTTTGTTGTTTTTAATATTGCTTTATCGCCATTTCAGTTTTGAAGAAAAAAATGATAAAAAATGATGTCATATTTGGATTCCTCACATTTTTCTGATAATAATGGATATACTATTTGTCGAATTTTGATTTACAGATTTAAAGATATTAATTATGCCATATTAAATGAATAAATGTGGAAAATAAATAAAATAATATTATTACTTATTTTATTCTCATTGAAATTCAATATTATTATTACTTATTTTATTTTAATAATTGTTTGGAATTAGAATAATCATGTGACATCAAGACCTAAGGATTAATAGGATTGATAGCTTACTATTGTTAGGAAAACAACAAGTGCAGACTTGAAATGTAGGGAAATGGAACTCGGAAGTTACGCGTGCTTGGGCTGGAGTAGTGAGAGGATGGGTGACCGGCCAGGAAGTTAGATGGTTCGGAATCAGTGATCCATGCTGGAGCAATTAGGAGGGGTGATTAGAGATTAAATTGTCAAATAATTCAAAGATTTGAAAACTGGAAAAAAATCCAAAAAAATAAAAAAATTGTTTTTATTCCAAAAAAATGCTAGAGCCTTTAGTCCGAGTTGGTAACACCAACCGGGACTAAAGGTCCTCCAATCTCACTCCAGACAGCAGCCACGTGGAGCCCCTTTAGTCCCGGTTTGTAACCAACCGGGACTAAAAGTGAGGGCCTTTAGTCCAGATTGCTTAGTCCCGGTTAAAAAAACTGGGACCAAAAGCCCGTTTTCTACTAGTGATGCGAACGTCGACTACATGACAGTTCACCATATTTGGGCCTAAGGGAAGGCATTGTGGAGTAATAAGTTGATGATGGGTTGTTAGAGTGACATAAGCTTAAACCCTAGTTTATGTGTTATTCCATAAGGGGCTGATTTGGATCCATATGTTTCATGATATGCTTAGATTTATCTTAATTCTTCTTTCGAAGTTGTGGATGCTTGGGAGAGGGGGTAATCATAAGTGGGAGGCTTGTTCAAGTAAGAACTGCACCCAAGCAATGGTCCACCCACATATGAAATGATCAAAGTAGCAAATGTGAATCAAATAAACATGATGAAGGTGACTAGATGAAATTCCCATGTGTCCTCAAGAACGCTTTGCTTACTATAAGAGAATCATTTTCTCTAAAAAGGATTGGGCAACCTTGCGGCATCTTTGTTACTATTGTTACTTGTTACATGTTACGAATTACCTTGCAATCAAATTATCTGTTACTTATAATTTCAGTGCTTGCGAGAATACCTTGCTGAAAGCCGTTTGTCATTTCCTTCAGCTCCTCGTCGGGTTCGACACTCTAACTTATCGAAAGGACTACGATTGATCGCCTATACTTGTTGGTCATCAGTTGCCTGTATTGTGGTGGTTTTTGCATACGATGTTGGGAATGGTGATTTTATGATTTTCACTCGGAGAGAGGGGATTTGATCGATGAGAGAGGGGCAAGGGGGTAATGACGTTGCGTGTTAGAATTATTTGTGGTCGACCCCTTATTTTCTCTAGGCTTATCTGTGATGCCGCTCACAATACGTATATCGAAGGCTAGGGGTAGAGATCTTCTTATATTGTGTTTCCAAAGAGTTCACCTCTTATACAGACAAGATTCCTAGTGTTTTCAATTAGTTTGAGGGATAGACTCCAAATCAAATTACCAACCACGATCAAGTTTGCCTGTTAACGGATTCTACCTGTTTTTTCCTCGGAGCACGCACTTGTGAGCAATGTGCCATAATAGAGTGTAAATTCCTCTAATAATGTAGATCAACATTAGGGTCGGCAGTAATCTAACTATACGATCTAGCTCCTTCCAATTATCAATGTACCTGTGTAGTCTTTCCAATATAATAGTATATCGTATTTCACTGATAATCCACAAGCTTCCTTAAGTATATAATACGTAAGTACGTTCTAGCAAGTAATAATTCCATGATAATCATATATAGTAATTTCGTGCATAAATACATGTATAATTATATAACAAGGTTTTCCGAATATTAGTAACTCCTAGTAATTTGAATATAGTTGCAGGACACATAATTTCAACATCTCCCACTTGTCACAAAGGATCATTCAAACATCCTTAAACTGGTAGCCATAACATGCTTGCCAAATACCTCTAGACAAATAGGCTTCGTCAATGGATAAACAATCATATTAACACTACCTCGAAAACCAACAAAATAATATATATGGTGGTACTTCCCTTCAATATGTTTTCTTATTGTGACACTTAAGATCACTAGAGATCTTTAGTTTCCGCCTAACTATTCCAGCATAGTTGTCCTCGGCGCCTCGACTATTATTTGCTCGAGAATAATTACACCTTTATAGGCACCTTGTGTAGTATTTTGTTTCCTCAAGTGAAATTCCCCATGAATTATTTTCAGTCACATATGACAATTCCACATTGAGTCAAAATATATTATAACCATGTTGAATAAATTTTCAAAACCAAATAAATATCAAATCCAATCAGTAAATGAAGTTCCATCAGTATTGTGAACAGCACCACGGATAAATTGCAGGGGAAATAGGGGGTAGGCCACAAATAAATCTGTAACATCGCGTTCCCTGTTGCGCTCACTCGGCATAGTTCACTGAAAACGGTCGTACCATGCTATGAAGGCTCAACACCGTACCACGCAGGCAATCAAATGACCTAATTGCATTCCCAAGCCTTTTTGGGTACCACATTCCTCCCACCTAGAAAGAAGAGGCACTTATCATCGCAACACTACCGCGCAATTCATGCATAGGAAACCTGCATGTTAACACACACACACGCGCGCACACGCACACGCACACGCGCACGCGCACGCGCACACGCACACACAATTTATTTCGCATCATCCAAATCTAACTCAAATAGATCAGAGCTAGTGACACTATCCCAACCACGACCATCGCCATCTTCCGTTTTCTCCACCTGATGACCTTCACCTAATTTTGCATCAATAATCTTCTCAAGGACTAGGACATGGCGCTCTTCTTCCAAAGCATAGGCGCCACATCTCACCACCCACCTCTCCTCCTCGCCACTGGCGCCCCTCACTACCCGAACGCCTTGCAGCCTCCTATCCCCCACCACCTCACCGAAATCACGGCCGAAGGCAGCAGCAGGAGCAGCAGAAGCCGTGAGAACATCACTGCTTCCACGCGAGAACGAGGAGGAGACCTGGGGCGGCTCGTCGTGGATCCCCGACGACATTGTACTGCTTGACCCCGACGGATTCTTACGAAAGCTCGCCGCCAGCGACGCAAGGCAGCCTAAGACAGCGCCGAGGTTGCTCTTAGTCTTGGCTCCCTGCTCCTCGGTGCTGCGGAAGCTTTCCACCTTGTGATGCACTTCTTTCAGTTGGATCGTCATGTCTTCAGGCTGCTTGACCGTGACTGGGTTGGCAGCAACGTCGGCGAGGCCGTCGAAGTAGCGTGTTGCTCGAAACACGCCGAGTTCACCGGAGTTGCCACAGTACCGAGAGCGGCGCTGCATTGTGAGTTGAGATGGTCGGAAGAAGTAGTGTTTGTGTGTGCAACCCACGCACGTGTGGGGTTACGTTTATTATAATGAAGCTGTGGAGGAGGGGAGATGTATGTTGGTAGATTAGGAGCTGTTTGGATTGTGACTACGTTTGCTTTACGTTGCCATATTATTTTTTTTGGTATTTAGAACTCATCTAGATGAGATATAATTTGATCTCATTCATCTGGAAAATAAGAATAGATACAACTCACGTCAGCACACACGCGTCTTATAGCATCACATCCAATGGCTATAAAAGATGAATGAGACCAAATTATCTCATCTAGATGAGTTCTAGGAAAACTGATACTTTTTTGTCACACTTGGCAAACCTGCCTAATTTGAGTTGTTTAAATTGTTAGCCACACTTTGGCTTGGCTAAAGGAATCTTGTCACGTTTTTTGTGTCTATGATATATGGGGTTCACTTTTCATAAAAAAAATTATCTTAGATGTGGCTAGAATCAAACACCCACCTAACATGATCAAACTTACCTAAGATGATGTGTGGTAATATGTGGCTCGAAACCAAACAGTCTCTAAACTTCATGGCTGAGACAGGAATTTTGTTGAATTAATGGGGGGCAGTGCATCTAATGTCACGTGTCAAGAAAGGTGTGGTTGTTATGAGCGAAAGTGGCGTAGCGATCGAATTAATGTTGTACATGGGGTCGTGTTGGTCGCATACAGTGAGTGAAACTGGCACAATTATTACTACTCACCACCGCCACCCTGTTCATGAACAGAGCTCCAATTAGCACCGCAAGTTCCGTCGACTAACAGTTGGTTCAAGAGATGCACACGTAGTATATATCATCTGGTATGCTTTGCATTTACTTATATGTCAAATGCGGCCGACAGTTTAGCAAACGGTATGATTGTTAAATTGTGATCCGAATTTAACGCCGTGTTGGGCATAGCTTCGTGTCATCCTAGACATAGCACGAGCGATGTGAGGTGTTGTGTTGGCGTCCACTTGCATGAGTATAACTTGTTCACTTCTGCTTCGGTACACCCTCCTAAACACATTGATGGCTGAAATTAACCGATACCCCTTCATACTAATAGGCAGGATGGTCTTTTTTTAAAGTACGTCGTATTAGCCGATACATTACATTTCCACCTCAGCCATGGCACTGCCTATTTTTACTTTACTGTTGAAATTTAAAAATAATCAGCAGCGCACATTCGCCTGTCTATTTTTACTTTACTGTTAAAATTTAAAAAATCAGCAGAGCCCAGTGTTTCGAACTCAACACAAGCACACAACATACCAACGGTGGTAACCAACAAGACACCTTAGTTGCTTTGAGTATTTTACTCCCTCCTATCCTGTTTACCATGCGTATAAGGTTTTTTTTTTTTTTGCCTATTTACTCTGGGCATTCCTGGTTTGTAGCACCTTTTCCCCAAGCCAACCCTCTGATCCTCCGTGATACGGCCACGCCTGGTCCTATTATCGTGCATGCGGTTGGATTCATGGGGCAAAGATCAACAAATGTGCAACATCAGGAGCCTCATGCATTCATGCTACTGGTAAAGATAAGAAAAATGTGCGTTGGTTTGAAAGGAAGGAAATTAATATATATTTCTTGTTTTATTACTAACCATGCAAGGAGTACATCACGTACATGTTCTGTTGGCAAGGAATACTCCATCCGATCCTTATTATTTCTTACCATGCACATTTTTTAACTTCGCATGGTGCCTTAGAATGGTGATACAATGCTCTAGAAATTTTTTGTCCATTTGAAAGACGTTGATAAAAGGTACCCTGAGACGGAACCTGCCACCCAACCCCGAACACTCTACCATAACTTTTTCCTATTTAAATTCGTGAACATTTTCTTAAATTTGCAAACTTTGTTTTCAAATTCATTTACTTTTTTTCATATACATGAACTATTTTCAACTTTTACGAATGTTATATAAAATCCCGTAATTTTTCCCAAATTCATAAACATTTATAAAAGCATGTCGTGTCACGTTCGACTAGTGTTCTAGGGTATTTTCATGGAGAAAACCTTAGAAAATGCATAAAATGTCAGAACTCAATGCAATTTATCATGGATGCTTGGCATGGTGATGCTAGTGTGTGGAAAAAAATTGGGTCCATTTTATTGAAATTTTATTGATGTGAAAAAGTGCATCCTGACTTGCCATACCGGCCTAGCAACCCAAACCACCACCTTTGACATAGTGTGCTTCTTGCCATGCATAAAATGACTCCAATTTTTTCAGTATGTGGGCATGCTCATGGCAGGCCTTCGTGTCAAATTTGAGGAAATTCGGACACCGGACACACGTTGCGTCACGTTTGGCTAAGGTTTTAGGGTTTTTTCATCGGGAAAACTCTAAAAATGCATAAATTGTCAGAATTCATTGAAACTAATCATGTATGCTTGGCATGATAATGCTAATGTGTGGAAAAAATGGATCCATTTTATTGATATTAAAAAAGTGCATCCAGACTTGCCCTACCGACCTACCTGAACCAGCACCTTTGAACATGGCGTGCTTCTTGCCATGCATGAAATGATACAAAAAAAATTCAGCATGTGGGCATTCTCACAATAGGCCTCCATGCAAAATTTGAAGCAATTCGGACACAAAACGAACGTTGCGTCACGTTCGGCTATTGTTTTGAATTTTTTCACCGGAAAACCATAGATAAATGTGTAAAATGTCAGAACTCAATGAAATTTATCATGGATGCTTGACACGGTGATTCTAGCGTATGAAAAAAATGCATGCAGACTTTCCCTACCGGCCTACCCGAAGCAGCACCTTTGACTATGATGTGGTTCTAGCCATGCATGAAATGAAACTAAATTCTGCTATCGTGTGGGCATGCTCATGGAAGGCCACCATACAAAATTTGAAGGAATTCGGACACCTAAACAAGTTGCGTCACGTTCGGCAAGTGTTTTGGGTTTTTTCCACAGGGAAAACCCTAGAAAATGCATAAATGTCAAAACTCAACGTAACTTATAATGTAAGCTTGGCATGGTGATGCTAGTATGTGAAAAAAAATTGGGTCCATTTTATTGATGTGAAAAAAATGCATCCAGACTTGCCCTACCGGCCTATCCGAACCATCACCTTTAAACATGGTGTGCTTCTTGCCATGCACGAAATGACAACAAATTTTACCAGCATGTGGGCATGCTCATGGCAGGCCTTCATGGAAAATTTAAAGGAATTCCTACACCGAACGCACGTTGCGTCACGTTCGGCTAGTGTTTAGGGGGTTTTTTCACCGGGAAACCCTAGAAAATGCATAAATGTCATAACGTAATGAAATTTATCATGGATTATTGGCATGCTGATGCTAGTATGTGGAAAAACTTAGAAAATTCATAAAATGTAAAATTTCAATGTTATTATGGATACTTGGAATGGTCATGCTAGTGTGTCGAAAATTTTAGGTCCATTGTATTGTTGTGAGCATTTTTTGAAAAAGAAAAGGAACAAAGAAGGAAAAACAAAAAAACAACGAAAATGAAAAATGAACCGGTCACTGATTGATTTATTATTGCTTTTATTTTTCTATTTAATAGATGTTCAGAAATTTTAAAGGCATTCCTTTTTTATGCGAGTATGTTTCTATTGAAATGAACAATAAACGGACATTTTTTCAATTTAACTGATGTTCAGAAATTTAATGTTATTCATGTGAGCATTTTTCTATTCAAACGAACAATGTTTTTGACATATGTGTACAATTTTTAAAATGTGAATATTTGTACTTTTGAACGAAAAATGAAAAAAAAATCAAATTTTGAACCAAATTTATAAGTGTGAGCATTTTTTGAAACAAAAAAAAAAGAAAAAAAGAAAAAAGAAATCGTGATAAAAGGACAAAATCAACAATGGGCTAGCCCAGCGGCGAATTGAAGTAGAAGAAAACAAAAAGAAGTAAATATGCACACTCATTGGAATGTCCTAGTTAGTTAGTGTGGTTCTCCTTATACCAAGAGGTCTTGAGTTCAATTCATGTCACCTGTGGTATTTTTTTGAACTTTAATAAAAATTGGGTACGATATCTTGTACAATGTCACATATACAGATGGGTATACGGTTGGATGAAATGACCATACTGCTCTTATACTTGTTTACTTGTCCTTCAAAAATCCTTGTTTGTTGCCACCTATATATATCCTATGTAGTCGCCCCTAAATACAATATGTCGTCTAGTTCTTTGTAAACTCCTCCATCACAACGAAGGTACACCTTCGTGGGTCCGTGATTTTTCCCCACAAAGGGTTTTTACATGAAAATATGTGTCCCTTCTGTTCATGTGATTTTGTTTTATCTGACAATTGGTATCAGATAGAGGGTTTTCTTCTGGCTCCAGATGAACCGCCACAATTAGACGAGGTTGTCGAGAGTTTCCACTAGAGATTTGGTTTGTGGGGCAGCCGTGTCCGATTGCTACTGCATATTTACATACACAACAGCCGCATTTCATGAAAACTTAGATCAGCTGGTTTTCCGCTGGATCACGAGCAATTGGGAGAAGATGTGTTGTTCAGGGCATCTTCAATACAGAGGCAATTTTAGGCCTCCAAAGTACAGACAACCGAAATCCTTCACTCAGGCTCCTAATCGAGGGGTGGTCTCGGGCACTCCAAACGTCAGCCATGTTGGCTCGACA
>LR738713.1:843361287-843448312 GCA_902687465.1 Secale cereale
CCCCCCCTCCCCGACCGCCGCCACCGCTTCTTAAATGGACCCCATCACTCTCACTCGGGATGTCACTCTTCTTCCCTTCCAACTCCCAGTGGCACCCCACCGCGGTCAAGAAGGAGTGACATCTGCCCCTGCCGTAGTCGTGTACCTGCCTCCAATACTACCTCTGTTGTGGCCGGTTGCGTGGTGCGTCCATCTCATCGTCATGGGCTCAAAAATTGAACGAAAACATCGACACGTTGTTGAAGTAGGGCTAGCCTTGTTATCAAATGCATCTATGTCACTCAAATTATGGGTTGAAGCTTTTTTTACTGCAACATAGTATCTTATTAATTTGCTTCCTTGCAAGGTTGTAAAGTTTGAAACTCCAATCACACGTCTTTTTGGTGTAACACCATATTATACATCTCTTCTTGTCTTTGGTTGTACATGTTGGCCAAATCTTTGACCATGCAACACACACAAACTAGCATTTCGCTCAAAGAAATGTGTTCTCCTAGGATATAGTCATATGCACAAGGGTATGAAATGTCCAGATGTCCTTACAGGCCGACAGTTTAACAAACGGTGTGATCCGAATTCATGGCCGTGTTGGACATAGCTTCGTGTCATCCTAGACATTGTACAGCGATGTGAGGTGCTGCGTTGGCATTGACTTGCATGAGTGCAGTTTGTTTACTTATCCTTATAAAATTCTTGTTTGTTACCACCTATATATCATCCTATGTAGTCGCCCCTAAATACGAAATGTCCTCTAGTTCTTTATAAACGGTCTCTGTTGCGGGCTCCGGACATAGATACTCGACAACAGGGAACGTCTGCGTAACCCCCGCGTCGCCCCAATGTGGTGACATGGGGGCGATTCCCAGTGCCGCCACTAGAAACCATCCCCAATCTCCTCGTCTAGCCGCCACTTGAGGGCCTGTCGGCGAAGCCCGAGCGGGGGTCTGGGACGGTGGGAACAGGGCGCTTCCCTGAGGCGTCTCTCTTCTTCCCAGGCGTACTCCATGCGGCGGCCACGGTGACCGGATTTGCAGGGTGACAGGATTGTGGCGCTTGCCGGTTCCAGCGGCATGGGTCGGACCAGGTTGACAGTGGATCACTGGCTCACGTCGCTGACTCGGTTGGGGTGTGCCCTTTAATCATGGCAAATCTTCCTTGAGCTCGAGTTGGTCATCTCTACCTTCAACCGATCTAGCGATGTGGTGGACTGATGCCTCCCGGTGCAGCGGCTACGGCCCCAGCAGCCTACTCCGCCTTCGTCTGATCTACAACTGCCAAGGTCGGCCCCTCATGGACCTGACGCCTCAGCCACTTCGTTCCGTTGAACAAGGATTCAATAACCGCCACAATGCCTGGCCATCCTGCTATGTCACGGAGCCCATTGGCTCCTACGACCCATCGCCTAGAACGGACTGGGCAGGCTGGAGGAGAGCTCCTCGCTGGCGCCTACTATGTTTGATCGAGGAATCGAACTCGCGATCACATGATCGAGATCGAGATTTAGTGTTCTCTACCACTCCACCTGCTGAAGGTCGGTGTTTACTTGACCGAGCGAATATTTAAGAACTAAAAGCAGCGATGGGTCAATTTTTAGGAAGAAAATCTTCCGTTAAACATTTTTGTGATATAGATGAATAAATTTTAAATACATGTTGAACATTTTTGATCTAAGATGAACAATTTTGAAATACACATTGAACATTCTTGTGATATAGGCTGAACAACTTTTAAGTACACAATGAACATATTTTAAAATACGTTGAACATTTTCTTAATATATGCTGAACATTTTGGTAATGTACGTTGAACATTTTTCTAATACATAATCCACATTTTTACAATGCATAATGAACTTTTTCATAAAAATAATGAACATTTTTTCTAAATATACAATGAATGTTTTTATAACACATGGTGAACTTATATATACCACACAAAAAAGAGATGGAAAAAAAGAGAAGAAAAAAAGATAAAGGAAGAAGATAAATAGATAGAAAATAAACAAAAAAACGAAGGAAAAAGATAACAGAACAAAAAACAAGAAAACAACAACTGAAAAAACGAACAAAACATTGAAAAAACCATAAGCAAAAAAGCACCGAAGAAAAACGAAAAAACCTGAAGCACACAGCGAAGGAGGCAGCAGCGAACGAAAAACCCATCAATCCAGTGCGTGGGCCGGCCCAACCGCAAGCACACCTCAGCGAAGGCACAACATTTTGACGCTAACGAGCGTCAAATAGGATCTGCCCGAGGAAACCAGCGCCCGGGCAGCTGGCTGCGTTGCTTGCCTGGGCCTGGCCTAGCAATGCTCGCTGTCCACGCTGCTCGTTCGCTAGGCCCAGCCGCTCGCTGGCCCCTGCTGCTCGCTCGCTAGTGGCCCGCTCGCCAGCTCGATCGCTGGTTTCTTACTCCCTCTGTAAACTAATATAAGAGCGTTTAGATTACTATTTTAGTATTCTAAACGCTCCTATATTAATTTACGGAGGGAGTACTTTTTTTCTCTCGCCAAAAATTGCTATATTATGTACTGATTTTATTGGGAAAAAAACAACCGGTTTGCTATAGTATGTACTCTTGTTCTTAGAAAAAGTTCATCAATTTCGAAAAAGCGCATCGAAATTGATAAAAGGTCATCGAATTTGAAAAAGGTTCATCAATTTGAAAAAAGTTCATCGAATTCGAAAAATAGTTCGTCGAATTCAAAAAACAGTTCATCAAATTTTAAAAAAGTTCATCGATTGTCAAAAAACGTTCATCGATTTTGAAAAAAGGTCATCGATTGGGAAAGCTTCATCGAATTTGAAAAACTTTCATCAAAATTGGAAAAACAAATCATCACACTTGAAAAAGTTCATCGAATTTGAAAAAAATTCATCGCATTTGAAAAAGTTCATCGGATATGAAAAAAGTTCATCGCATTTGAAAAAAAGTTCTTCGGATTTGAAAAAAGTTCATCGAATTTGAAAAAATAAATCGTCGCATTTGAAAAAGTTCATTGAATTTGAAAAAGTTTGTCAATTTTGAAAGAAAAAAATTGAAACGAGTTCACGCATTAAAGAAAAAAAAAAGAAAACAGGAAAACAAAGAAAGAAAAGGGAAAAAACAAAACGTAAAAAAGGACAGAATGCATTTCGTATACATAGAAAGAGAGAACGGAAGTACCATATGCACCAACGACCAAGTGGCCTGGTTAGGGCAGTATCGATGGAGCGGTGAGGTCGCGGGTTCGAATCCCGCTACACCCACCTTCACCTTTTTATCCTTCAGAAATGGGAGATGGGCCGACCCGTTTGTCGCGAATGAAGGGAGGGGGGTATGCGCCCGATTGCGGGAACAACTAAATCGGGCGCTTAAGGCGCCAAATAGGAAACGCCAGGCTGGAGTAACTCGGTGCTCTCTCAGATCGACTCTTGCTAATTGTCCTCCCGTTGGTGTTCCTCCTTCCCATTGTCCAGATCGGATCAAGGAAAGTCCGAGATTTGGTGGCCATGGACCAGGCCGACAGTGAAGGCTAGTGGCTTTGCGATCTATCTCGGAGACTCCATGGTTGTGCAGTTGTGTTGCGGTGGCTGCGTCTGTGTGAATTTATCGGATCTATCTCGGAGAGTCCATGTACTAGTTATAAAGAGACTCCATGTACTAGTTGTGCTTTTGTGCGATCTATCTTGAAGACTCCATGTACTAGTTAATTTACCGGATCAGCTCCATCTTCGGCGACTGTATCGTCAATAGTGATTAGTCTGGACAGTGGTAGCAAAACCACAATGGATTGCGGTGGTCTTCAAAAGAGTTCCTGAGGGTTCCTCGTCGGTGGTTTGCTTCAGTGGTGTGATGCAATCTATAGACGATGGTTTGACGCAGAGGATATGGTTGTGCAGCAACGGCGTTTGGTTTCTTGGCTAACGCATGTTGTTGCTGAGAAAGTGAAAAGGTGGTGGCAACAACACATGGTCGACTTAGACGAGTACCGGGATGAAAACCTAAGTCTAACCCATGTTGGTTATACATGATAATGGTGATGTTGTTGTATCATCACCTTGTTGAAGGCATCGCTTGGATATGCTCCATCTAATTCTTCAGGGTGAAAACCTAGATTCTGACCTTTGGTGGTTGAATCCAGTGATGGTGGCGTTTGAGCGTTGCTCCCTTCATGAAGGAGTTGCAAACCTCGTTGTCTTTGTGGTGTTATTAGATGGTTGGTGCGGATTGTAGGATATATGCCCTAGAGACAATAATAAATACTACTCCCTCCGTCCCAAAATAAGTGACTCAAAAGTAACTCAACTTTGTACTAAAGTTAGTACAAAGTTGAGTCATATTTGAGTCACTTATTTTGGGACGGAGGGAGTATTATTTATCTCCATGCTCATAATTATGTTTATGTTCCATGATATAACTGCTATCGTTCTCGAGTCTACAGTAACTCGAGGCTCAGAGGAAGACTCATATGCATGTGTGGAATAATAAACGGTAAGAAGTATTCCTAGTCTGGCCTCTAAGACTAGCTCAAATGTTGCATGATGGTTCTGTTTTCCTGATCATGGGCATGTCTATGCCAGCAACTTTGAGGGCACAATGTTAGAAGAACATTTGTGTTGAATCAACCCGAACTGATGTTATGCTATGAGATACTTTCGTCACAAGTTAATGGTTAATACCACATAGATGGTTAACGGTTGCATGATTCCTTTGACCATGAGAGTATCGAGTTTTATTCATGCTTGCTTCATGAACTTTGGGGTTTGTTAAACGTCAACCGTAAATGGGTGCCTATTACGGTGGCTTACAGGTTCATGGAAAGGTATGTCAAGTAACTTAATAGCTCAAGATTGGGATTTTCTCCTCCGACGATGGAGAGATATCTTTGGGTCCTCTCGGGGTTATGGTATCCATCATCGTCTAGCCAGACACAATGTGATTTGAGCATGGGGATGCCGAAACACGGAAACAAGAAAACAGAAAAATATCGGTAATGAGGTAACTGGGATAGTGGACAAGTTGTTGATCCACAGGTATGCCAACATGTCTCACCTCGGGTGTTTGTAATATATCGTGAAGCAACGTTAATAGCACACGACAACTGGAGGTTCACTCGAATATTTATTCATGTGTGTATAGGGGTTAATATGGGTGTCCACGGCTCCGATATTGATCCTTGATCAGAAAGAGTTCCGGTCATATCTATACTTCACCGGACCTATAGGGTCAGATGCTTAAGGGTCATCTATCTGAGGAATACTAGGCATGGAGTCTGAGAAAAAATCACCGAAAAAGTTTTGGACGCAACGGATACGTTCCAGAGAGGACACCGGAATAGTTTCGGTAAAACTGAAAAGTTGTTGCAGGGGGTATCATTAAGTCAAATTGGTTTCGGCACATGCCTAATAAATCTTGGAGGGTGCCAGAATCATTCTGGAAACTTCTGGGTATTTTTTGAGATAAAAAACTGGAAATGTTCCAGAGCTGCCAGGACCGGTTTGGTTGCTTTTCACAAATAAAATTCACTAATCCGAAATAGTTTCGGAACGAATCCACAATTATTTTAGTGGGTACTGGAATTGTTCTAAGACCCATAGAAATATTTTTGGATTTAACGGACGCTGAAAAATGTCGTCATGAATAGTGAAATCAGCTTTATGATTACTTTTTGGAAAGCACCTTTTTGGACTTTTGCTCCAAAATATCTTGGAGATGACATGGATGGAGGTGGATGAAATTTCAGCCCCTCCACCCCTCCTTCTCCTATAAATAGAGGTGGAGGGGGCTGCCCAAAGTCATTCTTGCTCTCATACACATGCCATTGACTTGTCTGGTGATAACCCACAAGTGTAGGGGATCGCAACAGTTTTCAAGGGTAGAGTATTTAACCCGAATTTATTGATTCGACACAAGGGGAGCCAAAGAATACTCTCAAGTATTAGCAGTTGAGTTGTCAATTCAACCACACCTGGAAGACTTAATATCTGCAGCAAGGTAACTTAGTAGCAAAGTAATATGCAAGTAACGGTAACGGCAATAAAAGTAACGGTAGTATTTTTGTAGTGATTGTAACAGTAGCAACGGCAAAGTAAATAAGCAACAAGCAATATGTGAAAAGCTCATAGGCATTCGATCGGTGATGGATAATTATGTCGGATGCGATTCCTCATGTAATAGTTATAACATAGGGTGACACGGAACTAGCTCTAGTTCATCAATATAATGTAGGCATGTATTCCGAATATAGTCATATGTGCATATGGGAAAGAACTTGCATGACATCTTTTGTCCTACCCTCCCGTGGCAGCGGGGTCCTCGTGGAAACTAAGGGATATTAAGGCCTCCTTTTAATAGAGTACCGGACCAAAGCATTAACACATAGTGAATACATGAACTCCTCAAACTACGGTCATCACCGGGAGTGGTCCCGATTATTGTCACTTCGGGGTTGCCGGATCATAACACATAGTAGGTGACTATTGACTTGCAAGATAGGATCAAGAACTCACATATATTCATGAAAACATAATAGGTTCAGATCTGAAATCATGGCACTCGGGCCCTAGTGACAAGCATTAAGCATAGCAAAGTCATAGCAACATCAATCTTAGAACATAGTGGATACTAGGGTCAAACCCTAACAAAACTAACTCGATTACATGGTAAATCTCATCCAACCCATCACTATCCAGCAAGCCTACGATGGGATTACTCACGCACGGCGGTGAGCATAATGAAATTGGTGATGGAGGAAGGTTGATGATGACGATGGCGATGATCTCCACTTTCCGGAGCCCCGAACGGACTCCAGATCAGCCCTCCCGAGAGAGATTAGGGCTTGGCAGCGGTTCCATATCGTAAAACGTGATGAATTCTTCTCTCTGATTTTTTTCTCCCCGAAAGTGAATATATGGAGTCAGGGGTGATGTCGGTGGAGCATCAGGGGGCCCACGAGGCAGGGGGCGCGCCCAGGGGGCGCCCCCACCCTCATGGACAGGGTGTGGGATCCTAGTCTGGTTCTTTTCGCAGGTATTTTTTATATATTCCAAAATAAATCTCCGTTGAATTTCAGGTCATTCCGAGAAAATTTATTTCTGCACAAAAATAACACCATGGCAGTTCTGCTGAAAACAGCGTCAGTCTGGGTTAGTTCTGTTCCAATCATGCAAGTTAGAGTCCAAAATAAGGGCAAAAGTGTTTGTAAAAGTAGATACGTTGGAGACGTATCAACTCCCCCAATCTTAAACATTTGCTTGTCCTCAAGCAGTTCAGTTGATAAACTGAAAGTGATAAAGAAAAACTTTGACAAACTCTGTTTGCACTTGGTGTTGTAAATATGTAAAGCCAGCATTCAAGTTTTCAGCAAAGATCATGAACTAACCACATTCACAATAACTTTCAGGTCTCATGACTACTCATATCAATGGCATGATCAACTAGCGGGCAATAATAATAAACCTCGGATGACAACAATTTCTCAAAACAATCATAATATGATATAACAAGATGGTATCTCGCTAGCCCTTTCTGAGACCGCAAAACATAAATGCAGAGCACCTTTGAAGATCAAGGGCTGACTAGACATTGTAATTCATGGTAAAAGAGATCCAGTCAATTCATACTCAATGTAGATTAATAGCAATACATGCAAATGACAGCGGTGCTCTCCAACTGGTGCTCTTTAATAAGAGGATGATGATTCAACATAAAAGTAAATAGATAGCCCCTTCACAGAGGGAAGCAATGATTTGTAGAGGTGCCAGAGCTCGATTTTGAAATAGAGATGAATAATATTTTGAGTGGTATACTTTCATTGTCAACATAACAACCAAGAATCTCGATATCTTCCATGCTACACACATTATAGGCGGTTCCCAAACAGAATGGTAAAGTTTATACTCCCCAACCACCAACAAGCACACTCCACGGCTAGCTCGAAACAACGGGTACCGTCCAAACCAGCAATAGCCCTGGGGGAGTTTTGTTTAATTATTATGATTTGAGCAGGGGACTGGGCATCCCGGTTACCAGCCATTTTCTCATGAATGATGAGCGGAGTCCACTCATCGTGAGAATAACCCACCTAGCATGGAAGATATAGACAACCCTAGTTGATACATGAGTTGTTCGAGCATACAAAACAGAATTTCATTTAAAGATTTGGAGTTTGGCACATACAAATTTACTTGGAACGGCAGGTAGATACTGCATATAGGAAGGTATGATGGACTCATATGGAATAACTTTGGGGTTTATGGAAGTGGATGCACAAGCAGTATTCCCGCTTAGTACAAGTAAGGCTAGAAAGAGACTGGGAAGCGACCAGCTGGAGAGCAACAACAGTCATGAACATGCATTAAAATTAATCAACAATGAATGCAAGCATGAGTACGATATAAATCATCAAGAACATAAATATCGTGGAGGCTATGTTGATTTTATTTCAACTACATGCGTGAACATGTCCCAAGTCAAACCACTTGAATCGTTCAAAGGAGGATACCACCCTACCATATGATGGCTTCTCGCCCCTCGTTGGTTACCCCAAGTGGAAGGTTTGAGATGCAGTGTAGCGGTAGTTTTCCCTTGGCAAAGATACCAAGGATCGAATTCCCCTGAGACTCCAAGGTTCAACAAGAAGGTGTCAACTGCTAACGGCGCCAGATATTTAGTGGCTGACTGGACCTGCACACAGATACAAATAACTTTGCTCCCAACGAGTACAGAGAGGTTGTCAATCCCTCCAGCCTTGTCGTTTACAAAGGATCAAACGCAAGAGATAATAGTGATAGGTATGACTGCAACTAGTAAATAAGAACAGTAAGTAAATAACGGGTGTGATCAGTGATAGTAATATGGACCGGGGTCCCATGATGTTCACTAGTGATGTCTCTCTCCCAAAAGACGATAAAACAGCTATGTGAGGTAAACGAATTACAGCTGGGCAATTGACAGGATTATGTGCGCAAACCAATGCTAACTATGCTGCAAGAAAGGTTGAGGCTCAAAAGCATGGGCGGTACGCCAAGGTAAGTAGACCGAAATCCATCTGCATCTACTACTAATCATCCACCTTGAGATATCTATCCAGAACATCTCGCTGGTATTAAGTTGCGAGTCCCACCCATAGTGTAAACTCAAAGCAACAGACAACTGCATTAAAAGAACTTTGCGTAAAGTAAACAATCCTTGCACCCGCGAATACAAGCACCGTTGTTTTCCTCCTTGTGGCAACAGCACATCCCCTAGACTCATGTTTCTGTCACTCAAGCTAGTCATCGAGGGGCATGAACCCACAATCAAGCATAACGTTCCCTCTTGGAGTTACTACCTACTACTTGGCCAAAGCAATAAACAGCAACGGAGGACATGCAAGAATTACTCAAGAACATAAATATAAAAGAGGTAAATCAAATATATTACTCACACACAATCTGAACATAATCTCATAATCCATCGGATCCCAGCAAACTCATCATAGCAACAGCATAAGGATTACATATGTGCCTCGATCATGTAGGGCAGCTCACGAGGTCTAATTAGTGAAGAACAAAGAGGGGAGGAGAACATCACATAGCTACTGGTCATGGACCCATGGTCCAAGGGAGACTACTCATAACTCATCCGGGAGGCGTCCATGGTGGTGGAGAGGCTCCCGGTGGTGATCCTCCCCTCCGGCAGGGTGCCGGGAAGAGTTCTCCTGGTGCTCCCGATCTTGGAAGCACGGCGGCGGCGGAACAGAGATGAGATCGCGAAAAAGGGTTCCGTCCTCGAGGGTTTCGGGACGCGGTGTAAATATATGCCAAAGGGGGGCATCAGCGGAGACCTGGGGGGCCCAGGCGCCCCCCCGGCGCGGCCAGGAGGGGGGCCGCGCCTCCAGGGCGCCTGGAGCCCTGGTGGCCCCCCTCCGGCCCTACTTTGGCCACACGGAAGCTTCTGGAGCGCTGATTTTATATATATTTTTTCGGGAATTTTTCTGGCAATTTACGTAATGGGAAAACCTGAAATACAAATACAGCAGAAAACAGAAACTGGCACTGGGGTGCACTGAGTTAATAGGTTAGTCCAAATATAATCAAAAGTGTATGGAAGTGTATAAATATCATAGCAATATCACACAAAAGAGGCATGGAGCAAGCAGAAATTATAGATACGTTTTGGACGTATCAACATCCCCAAGCTTAATTCCTGCTCGTCCTCGAGTAGGTAAATGATAACAAGAATAATTTCTGTGGTGACATGCTATTAACCATATAAGGACTTTTCACAGTCACATGACAAGTTCTTACTGAGACAATGAATCTGTAGTAATTAAGTTGCCTCATGAGAAAATCACAAAGAACTGAAAGTTTTACAATATGATACTGAAACACTCAATAGATTTGCAATGAGCATGGTGTGCAAATATGATAAAGTGGTATCTCGCTTTCCCCCTTTAGTGAAGCAAAACATAAATGCAGGGGCACCTCCAAGGTTTAAGTGACGACTAGATACAATGATTTCAGAATAAACAATATCATAATCATGCAAAAGACAATGCTACTTTGGGACAATGCACATTACACTCAGAATGACAATCATGCTCTCAATAGTTGGTGCTTTAAAGAAGGTGGAGACTCTCGAACCGTGGCTTTTGTTGGCAAGGTTGAAAACCCGTAGTCGGAAACAAAAACTAAACATGTACCAGAGCTCTTGGTTTTAAAAACAGAGGTAATAATTATTATTTTTTGGATATGCATGTTTCGTCAATGAATGCTAGCGGATAACTCAATCACTTCTTGAGCTAGACAAGTTTCGAGGAACGGCTCCTGAATGAGGACGATCACATCCTCTTAATCTCCTTTGTTTATCACTGCCAAAGTTTTCTGATTTCTCATGAACAAAGCGTGAAGGAGGGTTTGTTTATTGTATTATTTTTTAATGAGCCGGGCGCACTCTATGCCAGTTCCTTCTCGTATTATGGGTTTGCACATTAGACATGCAATCCCGGGGTGAAGCTTGTCCAACTTAAAAAGATCATGAATTAACTACTACTTCCTCATGAACTAAAACAGAGGCACAAAAGAGAAATGCTTTTTTTTGATTAATTTCGAGATGGTACATGAAAGTCTTCGTTAGGAATGGCAGGTAAATACCATGTATAGGATGGTATGGTGGACTCATATGGCATAACTGGTTTAAAGGATTTTGGATGCACAAGCAGTCAGTCCGCTTAGTACAGGCGAAGGTTAGCAAAAGACTGGGAGCGACCAACTAAAAGAGCAATGACGGTCATAATCATGCAGAGCGACAAAGCAACATTGAATCAGGCATGGAAGTTATATCACTACTCAGAAATTAAAGATCGTCAAGGCTTGATAGACTTTCTTTACAGTCTTAAATATGCGTGAGCATACGCCAAGTCAATCAAAATAAATTCTTGGGGGAAGATATCACTAAACCATACCACATCATAGGCAAACAAATCATGTTGGTACTCCAATAACACATTGAGAACCCCCCCAGCTATTTGAGACTAACCATAAGAAAACATGAACTACTAAGCACCATTATGCACATAGCATTCTTATCATAGACATATAAACCAATGCAACAGAAGCCAACTCTCATAATAAGATAAGCATGATAACTAAAGAGAGTTCCAGCGACCAACTAAACAAAAGCTCTTTAAAAATAAAAGCATGAAAACTAAAAGCTAAGCATGACAGTAGCTATTGAAAGACCAAGAACATACACAGCAAAGATAGACATGAAAATTCTATGTTGTGTTCTAGGTTGAAGTGGAGCGTGTTTCTCTCCCACACAAAGAAAGCTGAGTTCCAACTCGTTATGAAAAGCAAGCAAAGCTAAAGAAAACTAAAAAGGAAACTAAAAGCAAGACGCTCCAAGCATAGCACATAACACATGAAGTGATAAAAATATAGTGGAACGAAAGACGAACTGATAATTGTTGATGGAGAAGGGGATGCACGGGGGCATCCCCAAGCTTAGACGCTTGAGTCTTCTTGAATATTTCTTGGGGGTGCATGGGGGCATCCCCAAGCTTGAGCGTTTGACACTCCTGAATCTTTTTATCATCTTCCCTCGCACACTTGAAAACTCCCTTCATACATAACTCATCATAATCTGATTAGCGAGGTTAGTACCCATAATAAAATAATTTTTCCTTGCTGGAAATAAGGATATTCTTGAAGGTCTACTGTTTCTCAAGATTGCCAAAAGGTTTTTGCAAAGAAAAAGCAAGCTCAAGGTTTGCAAAATGAAGGAAAGGCAAAACAGGACAGAATCTGTGAAAAACAGACCAGCAGGTAGTAAATAATTTTTTCGGGGCACTTCTGCAACTCAAATCAAAAAACTCAGAACAGACACCCGAAAGCCAATTGTATAGAGCACGCTGTCGAAAAAACTCAGACCAAAAAGATGATCTGGTGATTTTATACGAATTTTTCTATCCAAGGATAGAATCTGTTTCCTGGACAGCACGTCACAACTTTTGAACTTTCTTGCAATCGGAGGCTAAACTTGGCACAAAGCTGAAAAATAAAGATACAATGATGTTGCTACAGTAGTAACAAACATCAAGACCACTAAAACTGAAAGAACAAACTGAAAGCAAAGATAACAAGGGTTGTCTCCCTAGAGCTCTTTCTTTATAGCCATAAAGATAGGCTTATGACTTTAATGATGCTCTCGTAGGAATAAGAGTTGAAGAACAAAAGAGAGCATCAAGAAGCAAATACCAAACACATTTAAGCCTAACATGCTTCCTATGCATAGGAATATTGCAATACAATAATTCATTGAAGCACAAAGCAATAAGCATAGGAAGACAAAACAAGTGCAGCTTCAAAACCTTCAACATAAAAAGAGGGAACTTGATATTATTGAAATATATATAAGCATATGTTCCCTTCTCATAATAATTTTCAGTGGGATCACGAATAAACTCAACAATATAAGCATCACATAAAGCATTGTTACCATGATCCACATGCAAAAAGGTATCATTACTCTTCATATAAGCAAAATCTTTCTTATTAGGAATAGTGAGAGTAAAGCAATCGTAATCATCATGGTAATCATTGTATTTAGGAGGCATATCATAATCATAATAAATTTTATCCTCAATAGTAGGTGGACTGAAAACATCATATTCATCATTGTAATCATATATAGGAAGCAAAGTATCATCAAAGTAAATTTTCTCTTCAAAAGTTGGGGGACTAAAAATATCATGTTCATCAAACGTGTCATCCCCAAGCTTAGAGCTTTCCATGTCATTAGCAATATTGATATTCAAAGAAAGCATACTAATAACATCACCACCATCATGATTGTTATGCAAATAATAAAGTTCCATAGGTTTTTTAATTTTCTCTTCAAACACATCATGTCCCAAAGCAAGGTAGAGCTTATAAAGCTCTCTCATATTTTTGTTGTTTTCCATTAAGCAAAACTAGGGAAAAGACATAAAGAAAACTGAAAGGTAAACTAACAAGACTAAAAAGCAAAGATAAAAGATAGCGTGCAACTCCCCTATCTTGAAGAGTGGTGTCCCCGGCAACGGCGCCAGAAAACTTTGCTTGATGGCTTCTCGCCCCTCGTTGGTTACCCCAAGTGGAAGGTTTGAGATGCAGTGTAGCGGTAGTTTTCCCTTGGCAAAGATACCAAGGATCGAATTCCCCTGAGACTCCAAGGTTCAACAAGAAGGTGTCAACTGCTAACGGCGCCAGATATTTAGCGGCTGACTGGACCTGCACTCAGATACAAATAACTTTGCTCCCAACGAGTACAGAGAGGTTGTCAATCCCTCCGGCCTTGTCGTTTACAAAGGATCAAACGCAAGAGATAATAGTGATAGGTATGACTGCAAGTAGTAAATAAGAACAGTAAGTAAATAACGGGTGTGATCAGTGATAGTAATATGGACCGGGGTCCCATGATGTTCACTAGTGATGTCTCTCTCCCAAAAGACGATAAAACAGCTATGTGAGGTAAACGAATTACAGCTGGGCAATTGACAGGATTATGTGCGCAAACCAATGCTAACTATGCTGCAAGAAAGGTTGAGGCTCAAAAGCATGGGCGGTACGCCAAGGTAAGTAGACCGAAATCCATCTGCATCTACTACTAATCATCCACCTTGAGATATCTATCCAGAACTTCTCGCTGGTATTAAGTTGCGAGTCCCACCCATGGTGTAAACTCAAAGCAACAGACAACTGCATTAAAAGAACTTTGCGTAAAGTAAACAATCCTTGCACCCGTGAATACAAGCACCGTTGTTTTCCCCCTTGTGGCAACAACACATCCCCTTGACTCATGTTTCTGTCACTCAAGCTAGTCATCGAGGGGCATGAACCCACAATCAAGCATAACGTTCCCTCTTGGAGTTACTACCTACTACTCGGCCAAAGCAATAAACAGCAACGGAGAACATGCAAGAATTACTCAAGAACATAAATATAAAAGAGGTAAATCAAATATATTACTCACACACAATCTGAACATAATCTCATAATCCATCGGATCCCAGCAAACTCATCATAGCAACAGCATAAGGATTACATATGTGCCTCGATCATGTAGGGCAGCTCACGAGGTCTAATTAGTGAAGAACAATAAGGGGAGTAGAACATCACATAGCTACTGGTCATGGACCCATGGTCCAAGGGAGACTACTCACAACTCATCCGGGAGGCGTCCATGGTGGTGGAGAGGCTCCCGGTGGTGATCCTCCCCTCCGGCAGGGTGCCGGGAAGAGTTCTCCTGGTGCTCCCGATCTTGGAAGCGCGGCGGTGGCGGAACAGAGATGAGATCGCGAAAAGGGTTCCGTCCTCGAGGGTTTCGGGACGCGTTGTAAATATATGCCAAAGGGGGGCATCAGCGGAGACCTGGGGGGGCCAGGCGCCCCCCGGCGCGGCCAGGAGGGGGGCCGCACCCCCAGGGTGCCTGGAGCCCTGGTGGCACCCCTCCGGCCCTACTTTGGCCGCACGGAAGCTTCTGGAGCGCTGATTTTTTATATATTTTTCCGGGAATTTTTCTGGCAATTTACGTAATGGGAAAACCTGAAATACAAAAACAGCAGAAAACAGAAACTGGCACTGGGGTGCACTGAGTTAATAGGTTAGTCCAAATATGATCAAAAGTGTATGGAAGTGTATAAATATCATAGCAATATCACACAAGAGAGGCATGGAGCAAGCAGAAATTATAGATACGTTTTGGACGTATCACCATACCACATCACAACCATTTTAATATCATGCTGGCACGCAAGATAGACCATTATAAACTCTTAGCTAATTAAGCATGGCATGAGCAGTGATACGTCCATTTTGCATCATGCTTATAAGTTGATATTTATTGCATCATGCTTATAAGATCGATCATTTTGGTAGTATCTTGATCTATTAGAATAAAGTTCGCATGATCTAGTTGTGAGCTTTTTCTTTGTGAGCTTTATCCTTTGTAATCGAGTCCGTGAGCTATATAATAAAGATTAGTGTTGAGTCAAGGGCTTGATTTCCTCACTTAGGTCATGATAAAAAGAAAGAAAGCATAAAGAGTATCAAAGAGATCATATCGATCTTATGGGAAGTAATGACTTCACATACAAGAGTATGATAAATAAAAGTTATTGGGAGGTGACAAACATAGTTTTGGTCATCGTTGCAATTAATAGGAAGTAATAAAAGAAGAGAGGCTTCACATACAAATATATTATCTTGGACATCTTTTATGATTGTGAGTGCTCATTAAAGTATGACATGCTAAAGAGTTGATGTTGGACAAGGAAGACAACATAATGGGTTATGTCTTCTTATATCTGAAATAAAGTATATTGTCATGGATCATCCAACATGTTGAGCTTGCCTTTCCCCCTCATGCTAGCCAAAACTCCTCGCACTAAGTAGAGATACTACTTGTGCTTCCACATATCCTTAAACCCAGTTTTGCCATGAGAGTCCACCATACCTACCTATGGATTGAGAAAGATCCTTCCAAGTAAGTTGTCATGTTGCAAATCCGCTAAAATATGTATGATTTATTAGTGTGGGAGAAATTAGCTTTATACGATCTTGTGATATGGAAGTAATAAAAGCAACGGACTACATAATAAAGGTCCTTATCACAAGTGGCAATATAAAGCAAAGTTCTTCTATGCTAAGACTTTGTGCATCCAACCATAAAAACACATGACAACCTCTGCTTCCCTCTACGAAGGGCCTATCTATTATTCCTGTCTTATAAGTGTCAAGGTGAGACCCACCTCTCCTTTTTACATTTTATCCTTTGGCAAGCACATTGTGTTGGAAAGATCCAGACATATATACCCACTTTGATGTAAGTTTTCATGATCTATTACTGTTGACATTACCCTTGAGGTAAAAGGTTGGGAGGCAACACCATAAGCCCCTATCTTTCTCTGTGTCCGATTAAAACTCCATAAACATAAGTATTGCATGAGTGTGAGCAATTGTGAAAGACTATATGATAGTTGAGTATGTAGGCTTGCTGAAAAGCTCTTATATTGACTCTTTCCGATATTACGATAAATTGCAATTGCTTCAATGACCGAGATCAAAGTTTGTTAGTT
This sequence comes from Secale cereale, assembly GCA_902687465.1. Lineage (NCBI taxonomy): Eukaryota > Viridiplantae > Streptophyta > Magnoliopsida > Poales > Poaceae > Secale > Secale cereale. Next base: position 843,377,870 of record LR738713.1, read on the forward strand.
TCCAATGAAGTTTATGATTCATACTTGATATTGTGGATGAATTGTTACTTTAGCATAAGAATCATATGACTATATTTATAAAAGTTGTTGTTATGATAATGATCATGATGCCCTCATGTCCGTATTTTTTTTCGACACCTCTATCTCTAAACATGTGGACATATTTTTTGATATCGGCTTTCGCTTGAGGACAAGCGAGGTCTAAGCTTGGGGGAGATACGTCCATTTTGCATCATGCTTATAAGTTGATATTTATTGCATTATGGGCTGTTCTTACATGTTTTGTCATAATACTTATGCCTTTTCTCTCTTATTTTACAAGGTTTACATGAAGAGGGAGAATGCCGGCACCTGGAATTCTGGGCTGGAAAAGGAGCAAACTCTAAAAACCTATTCTGCACAACTCCAAAAGCCCTGAAACTCCATAGAACGTCGTTTCGGAAATATAAAAAAAATCTGGCGAAAGAAACCCACGAGAGGGGCCACCTGTAACGACCCGGATTTGGCAAAATCCAAGTCTCTGTGCTTACTGTGCTATCCCTGGATCATAGCTAGCACACACAGTAACAAAAATGATTTTCAGTAAGACATACATCATTCTACTACAACGGTAGATCCAGATATATATATATATAAATCATACCTTAGTCACAGCTCAAGCTGGCACATTACACAGCGGAATTATACGTAGTCGCTAAGTTAGGGCTTCATCAACGCCACTGGGCTCGTTGAGTGTAGACCATAACCCTATCGTCTCTTAACCTGCTGAGATCTGCACATGACAGGTGCAGATGAGTACGTGGAATGTACTCGCAAGTTGCAAAGGAAAGTTTTAGCAGAATATGTATATATGCAGGATAAGTATTGGTGGAGGTTTCCTTTGCGTAAAGCCAATTTTCTCCTATACTAATTTTGTAAACTTCTTTTGAAATAAAATAATTTTTAGTATAAAAGGTTGGAGTGAGACTTTGGATATACGCACCAAAGTTCATTCTCCGATTTTAGTAAAACATTTATATAGTTGAAGTGAAACACAATCACTGTGCTCAATCCTCAACCAACCCTTAAAACAGATGTTTAGCAAAGAGAGGGGAGATTCTTCTTCAGTCCAAGTCTTCAGTTGCTCAAATTGCCCGTAACCGGGGGCACAGCTAATCGATTAGGTTTAACCCTCTGCAGAGGTCGTACACGTTCCCCACATGTCACAACCAACCCCGTTTACCATTACACACTTGGGTGTATGACTAGGAGAAGATTGTGACAAAGCCTTTCCGTAACAGCCCCCTATACCTGACCAAGCCGCCCGCAACTTAGGCAGTGAAAGCCCCTCTTCGATGGCGGTCCTGAGGTAAGGGTTTCCCGTTAGTACTAAGCTAAGCCAGAGCCGATAGTAGTATGTGGCTGTACTGGAAGCTACATCAAACTGTACTCGGAAGATCTCATTTCCCTGGACGGCGGTCCCCACCAAAACCTGTGTGCAAGACCCCAGTCGGGCGCATTCACTGCAAGACCCCGATGGGGGCAATCACTTATAGACGCTCCCGTCAATACCATTCCGCCCAGAGAGAAGAAATAAAATAATATATAATTTTTGTTTTTCAAAAGTTTTCACAAAATGTTGCCTCAAAAGATGGCAAGTTTATTTGTTTAAAACTGGTTTGATTTTCAACCCACCCATTTATGCAAGCGCGGCCAAGCATGGTAGTAAGTCTTGAACCTAAGTGTCTAGCTAGTAATAATACTTTGCAAAACTTTTGTAAAACATGCATAGTATTTAAATTCAAAGAGATATGCATAATATGAAAATATAGGTCAGGGCATGATCAATTTGCAACTTGCCTTTGGATTCTCGGTAACACAGTTCTACCTCCGCGTAGAATTCGCCGTCGCACTCGTCGCAATCTAACGCCATAAAGTTACTTAAGTAAGACACTCCACACATCAAGCATCCATATAAAAAGTGCTCAAGCAAAACCATCCAACAGACAAGTCATGCCAAACAACCCTAGCAAGAATATCCATATGATTCGAATTTACGCAATTTGTTCGGTTCTTGCGAATGGAATATAGTTCATGTTAGTAAAATAATTAATAATTTCTAACTCTAAATTTTTATGATGACAACAACTAACCAGAGAGGTTTTCTACACATCAATCTAATGGTTTTAACAATGAAATAAATTTTATTTTAATGAATTTATTAATCGATGACCAAAGAAAGTCAAAACTAGGGTATTGGGCTAGAACACTAACTAAAGCTTGCTGAATAATTGTTCAATGAGTGCTAGCAGATTGGTATGGTTCCAAAGGCAAATTTTCATATGTAAAATCTTTTCATATCAATTACAGAATAAAAGATATAGTAAAAATACTCAAATTCTCATTTAAATCAAAACTAAATTTTAATCTGCGTAAAAGTGAGATTTCAAAATTTTAAAATAAACTAGAGGTCCGCAGCTACCCAGGGATATCTTATTTGTCAAATTTGGATAAGCGGTTTAAAAGATGTGATTTTTCTAAGTTGGGCTAAATTTCTGTAATAGAAACGGAAATAAGAAAACATCTCGCCACGTGGCAGTTTCTTACAGGAGGATGCTGTTTCATTTTTTTTAACAGAGAAGAGGGCTGGCCTCACCGGAGATGGTGATGGTGGCTCGGACCTGAAGTGACGCGGCGGTCTCTGGCAATGGTAGAGAAGTGGACGGGGGAGAGAAAGTCGGGGCGAGTCTTCTGGGACACTACGCGGCTCCTAGTTCTTCCTCGGGTGGCTGCTACATGTCGCCGGAGTTGGGCGGAATTCCGGTCGGAAGTGGACATCGTGAAACTCGTGATCCGGCTGCGAATTTCAACATAAAACTATGTCCATAAGATGCGCAAGGTCAAGATACGAAGGATAGAAGAGTTAGAATGTCTGCTTCACCTCGAACTCGCCGGAACCTTCCACGAACAGCAGCGGTGTGCAGCAACTCCGGTGAGCAATTGCCCACAGGAGGAATCGAATTAGAGAGGGATTTTGAAGGTGACGGTGTAGGGAAGTGGGGTGTATCCAGGGATGGTATTTATAGGTGCGAGGGGAGTCCATACGAAGAGATCCACGACGAACTTAGTGTGGCCATTAATGGCTGTTCGTGCATATACGTTTCTTGGGTCCATTCGACGAATTAAAGCAGTAACGTTGGGTCTTGATTCCCTGAATGGATTCACAATAATGTCCTCCGCATTTTTCGTGTGGACGCCGAAGTGAAACGGGCAAGGATGTGAATGGGAGAAGGAGATAAAGTGATGAGTGCATGGCTGTTTCTTGCCTCTGTATGTGTTCTCATGGTGAACGTACAGGATGGAGGAAGAAGAAGGCCAGGATGGGCCTTAGTGGGAATTAAGCCCAACAGGAAATGGAGAAGATAAAAAAACTAGAGCAGAGGTGGGCTGCGCTAGAAGAAGTTGGGCTGGGCGCTGTGATAAGCTGCGGTCGCGCACGCATATTTGCGAAAAACGACGAGTGAGCTAAAAAGATTTTGGCCAACAAAAAATTGGTTCACTACAAAGTTTTATTGATATAATTGTTTTCACAAATGTTGATAATTACAAAACTATTACTTTTACTCAGGAAAAATAGTTTTATCACCGTATGAATGTCATTAGTTTAAATATTCTATGGACACAACTTTTTTTTAAGGAAACAAAACTTATATAGTTCTGTTTACAAAAATAACTCACTAAAAATAAAATAAAATTGTGCTATATTAGATATTTACAAATATATTTTTGGAGAAGTCACATTATCTCCTCTCATAATTTTTTTGTTTGAATAATTTGGAAATATTTAAATAACATTGAAACTCCAAATATGGTCCAATTCAAATGGAACTCCAAAAATTTAAATAACTCCACATAAAATATTCTTCCACCACATTTTGAGAAAGTCATTTTATTCTTACTCAATTTTTTTATTTGTGGTTTAAAAATATTTCACAGGTGTTCAAGAAAATAAATTGGATTGAAAATTTTGAAACAAGACTGAAAAGTTTTTTTTTGACAGTCATAGCAATTCACTCAATAATATCTTATTATTAACATTCCAAAATTTGGAAAATTTTGGGATGTTACAAACTACCACCCTTAAAAGAAATCTCGTCCTCGAGATTTGGTGAGGCTAGCAAGAATGGATTAGGGTTTGGGTTTCTTGGGTTAGTTCCCGAGGGTTATTTCTTAGCATCTGCAGGCTTGCGGTTTATTCTTCACTCCCCGCTTGCAAAAGTATATTCCGTTGGTATAATTCCATTTACCGCTATCACTTTAACATATCCTAAGGCCTTAGACACCATCCTTGCTCTTAGCCAACTGTTGAGTGGATCATTTATTCTCCCAGTGTGTCCTTAGGGTACTACCTCCCTTAAAAACAAACTTGTGGGGGTTTCCACAATCTCCATATTCAATGATGGTTCTTCATCAAGATCCCGTGGGTGAGAAATATGCTTTTCCTCAATAGAAGAGTCTTGCTCAAGATCCATAATTTCCAAAACTACTACCGAGACTCTCATGGTGGTCGATAGCTTCTGATAGAACTCCTTCATGTTTCTTCCTCACCGTACCATCTACGTTAGGCGTGATTGCCTATCTATAAGGATAATACGTCTTACCATTCTAGGGTTTTAGGCTTGTCGCATCGACACTCAACTAGGTTCTCAGGTCTCTCCGACTTACCCATCAAACATATGAAAGTATATAATAAGAGTCTCCGGTATGGTGATCAATCCATCCCGTACTCAAATCATTACCCCATATGTAGATTGGTGAATCGCGTGTTCTAACACTCAGTCTTCCTCACTCCTCTTCAAGAGGTCTTCACCTGCAACACTAATAAAACACATTTGGGTGGCGATTATCCTACATGGCTTGTATCCATAAAATAATGGAATTTTGTCGCATCTTCACTTGCTTTCTTAAAATCCCATATGACAAGACAAGGCTGAAATAGAACTTGAACTGTTTCCAAGTGATTGCTTTTTTTTTTGTGATTCATCGATGGCTATAAGGGTCTTCAACCAAGTGTCATTCTCTCGAATGAAATACTAAGTATCATACTTCACCTTCTTCTTTGGGTTTACCTTGGCTTCTTCTATTACTTCTTCATTATTCTAAATCCACTCTTCTATTTCTGAACGGGTCAGCAGTGCCATCAAAATAACTCCATCGGTCTATTAATTTTAAGGTTTGGTCAGAGAAGAGATAGTTTTGGATAGTAAGGAGAAGGAATATACATGCAATCACTCATTGAAGAACTCGTATCTCATCGTTTTCTAACGATTATAATAGGCTCGTTTACTACGATTTCGTCACGAAGTCTTCGATCCTTCACTTCTTGAAAGTCTTCGGTGCCTAACGCTTCACCCGCATGAGGGTCTTCTGTTAATCCTCCTTAACTTGCACCTCTCAAGGTTGAATAAGTATTACAAAACTACGGAGGTTGTATCCTAATAATGAAAGTTTTTTTTAATCATACAACTCAAATCAATGGCGAAGAATTCCAACAAACTCCAAATTTCACTCATAGATTTCATTCAAACAATTCCTATGGTACCCTCATCCACATGATTTCTCATGGTCGGGCACACTACTCGCACTCTTTCGTTTATTTCACAACTCTCATGGTGAGCTTGGATACTATTTGAATCGTGTGGAATACTCCATGACAGTGATAATCTTCAACTTCTTCATAGCCATCTTAGTCTTGAGTGTCTTTGGTTGTTCTTTACCAAGGTCACTGGAGTTTGGAAGGTTGGTCATCTAAGTTTTTGAAAGCAGAAGAGAACTTAGTAAAGAAAAGAAGAGGATACGAGAAAGCTATTATTACTACTGGAAATTTAAGTTGTTCCTGTCAAGGTATTCCTATTTCTAAGCCATTTTCTAGGATCACGTCCTACAGTCAACGTATGCTCTGATACCATTTTGTAACGACCCGGATTTGGCAAAATCCAAGTCTCTGTGCTTACTGTGCTATCCCTGGATCATAGCTAGCACACACAGTAACAAAAATGATTTTCAGTAAGACATACATCATTCTACTACAACGGTAGATCCAGATATATATATATATAAATCATACCTTAGTCACAGCTCAAGCTGGCACATTACACAGCGGAATTATACGTAGTCGTTAAGTTAGGGCTTCATCAACGCCACTGGGCTCGTTGAGTGTAGACCATAACCCTATCGTCTCTTAACCTGCTGAGATCTGCACATGACAGGTGCAGATGAGTACGTGGAATGTACTCGCAAGTTGCAAAGGAAAGTTTTAGCAGAATATGTATATATGCAGGATAAGTATTGGTGGAGGTTTCCTTTGCGTAAAGGCAATTTTCTCCTATACTAATTTTGTAAACTTCTTTTGAAATAAAATAATTTTTAGTATAAAAAGTTGGAGTGAGACTTTGGATATACGCACCAAAGTTCATTCTCCGATTTTAGTAAAACATTTATATAGTTGAAGTGAAACACAATCACTGTGCTCAATCCTCAACCAACCCTTAAAACAGATGTTTAGCAAAGAGAGAGGAGATTCTTCTTCAGTCCAAGTCTTCAGTTGCTCAAATTGCCCGGAACCGAGGGCACGGCTAATCGATTAGGTTTAACCCTCTGCAGAGGTCGTACACGTTCCCCACATGTCACAACCAACCCCGTTTACCATTACACACTTGGGTGTATGACTAGGAGAAGATTGTGACAAAGCCTTTCCGTAACAGCCCCCTATACCTGACCAAGCCGCCCGCAAATTAGGCAGTGAAAGCCCCTCTCCGATGGCGGTCATGAGGTAAGGGTTTCCCGTTAGTACTAAGCTAAGCCAGAGCCCATAGTAGCATGTGGCTGTACTGGAAGCTACATCAAACTGTACTTGGAAGATCTCATTTCCCTGGACGGCGGTCCCCACCAAAACCTGTGTGCAAGACCCCAGTCGGGCGCATTCACTGCAAGACCCCGATGGGCGCAATCACTTGTAGACGCTCCCGTCAATACCATTCCGCCCAGAGAGAAGAAATAAAATAATATATAATTTTTGTTTTTCAAAAGTTTTCACAAAATGTTGCCTCAAAAGATGGCAAGTTTATTTGTTTAAAACTGGTTTGATTTTCAACCCACCCATTTATGCAAGCGCGGCCAAGCATGGTAGTAAGTCTTGAACCTAAGTGTCTAGCTAGTAATAATACTTTGCAAAACTTTTGTAAAACATGCATAGTATTTAAATTCAAAGAGATATGCATAATATGAAAATATAGGTCAGGGCATGATCAATTTGCAACTTGCCTTTGGATTCTCGGTAACACAGTTCTACCTCCGCGTAGAATTCGCCGTCGCACTCGTCGCAATCTAACGCCATAAAGTTACTTAAGTAAGACACTCCACACATCAAGCATCCATATAAAAAGTGCTCAAGCAAAACCATCCAACAGACAAGTCATGCCAAACAACCCTAGCAAGAATATCCATATGATTCGAATTTACGCAATTTGTTCGGTTCTTGCGAATGGAATATAGTTCATGTTAGTAAAATAATTAATAATTTCAACTCTAAATTTTTATGATGACAACAACTAACCAGAGAGGTTTTCTACACATCAATCTAATGGTTTTAACAATGAAATAAATTTTATTTTAATGAATTTATTAATCGATGACCAAAGAAAGTCAAAACTAGGGTATTGGGCTAGAACACTAACTAAAGCTTGCTGAATAATTGTTCAATGAGTGCTAGCAGATTGGTATGGTTCCAAAGGCAAATTTTCATATGTAAAATCTTTTCATATCAATTACAGAATAAAAGATATAGTAAAAATACTCAAATTCTCATTTAAATCAAAACTAAATTTTAATCTGCGTAAAAGTGAGATTTCAAAATTTTAAAATAAACTAGAGGTCCGCAGCTACCCAGGGATATCTTATTTGTCAAATTTGGATAAGCGGTTTAAAAGATGTGATTTTTCTAAGTTGGGCTAAATTTCTGTAATAGAAACGGAAATAAGAAAACATCTCGCCACGTGGCAGTTTCTTACAGGAGGATGCTGTTTCATTTTTTTTAACAGAGAAGAGGGCTGGCCTCACCGGAGATGGTGATGGTGGCTCGGACCTGAAGTGACGCGGCGGTCTCTGGCAATGGTAGAGAAGTGCACGGGGGAGAGGAAGTCGGGGCGAGTCTTCTGGGACACTACGCGGCTCCTAGTTCTTCCTCGGGTGGCTGCTACATGTCGCCGGAGTTGGGCGGAATTCCGGTCGGAAGTGGACATCGTGAAACTCGTGATCCGGCTGCGAATTTCAACATAAAACTATGTCCATAAGATGCGCAGGGTCAAGATACGAAGGATAGAAGAGTTAGAATGTCTGCTTCACCTCGAACTCGCCGGAACCTTCCACGAACAGCAGCGGTGTGCAGCAACTCCGGTGAGCAATTGCCCACAGGAGGAATCGAATTAGAGAGGGATTTTGAAGGTGACGGTGTAGGGAAGTGGGGTGTATCCAGGGATGGTATTTATAGGTGCGAGGGGAGTCCATACGAAGAGATCCACGACGAACTTAGTGTGGCCATTAATGGCTGTTCGTGCATATACGTTTCTTGGGTCCATTCGACGAATTAAAGCAGTAACGTTGGGTCTTGATTCCCTGAATGGATTCACAATAATGTCCTCCGCATTTTTCGTGTGGACGCCGAAGTGAAACGGGCAAGGATGTGAATGGGAGAAGGAGATAAAGTGATGAGTGCATGGCTGTTTCTTGCCTCTGTATGTGTTCTCATGGTGAACGTACAGGATGGAGGAAGAAGAAGGCCAGGATGGGCCTTAGTGGGAATTAAGCCCAACAGGAAATGGAGAAGATAAAAAAAACTAGAGCAGAGGTGGGCTGCGCTAGAAGAAGTTGGGCTGGGCGCTGTGATAAGCTGCGGTCGCGCACGCATATTTGCGAAAAACGACGAGTGAGCTAAAAAGATTTTGGCCAACAAAAAATTGGTTCACTACAAAGTTTTATTGATATAATTGTTTTCACAAATGTTGATAATTACAAAACTATTACTTTTACTCAGGAAAAATAGTTTTATCACCGTATGAATGTTATTAGTTTAAATATTCTATGGACACAACTTTTTTTAAGGAAACAAAACTTATATAGTTCTGTTTACAAAAATAACTCACTAAAAATAAAATAAAATTGTGCTATATTAGATATTTTCAAATATATTTTTGGAGAAGTCACATTATCTCCTCTCATAATTTTTTTGTTTGAATAATTTGGAAATATTTAAATAACATTGAAACTCCAAATATGGTCCAATTCAAATGGAACTCCAAAAATTTAAATAACTCCACATAAAATATTCTTCCACCACATTTTGAGAAAGTCATTTTATTCTTACTCAATTTTTTTATTTGTGGTTTAAAAATATTTCACAGGTGTTCAAGAAAATAAATTGGATTGAAAATTTTGAAACATGACTGAAAAGTTTTTTTTTGACAGTCATAGCAATTCACTCAATAATATCTTATTATTAACATAATTTTGGGATGTTACACCACCGGCTATCCTCGAGAGTGGGGGGCGCGCCCCCCTTCCCAGGGCGCGCCCCCCTACCTCGTGGGCCAGCCGGCAGGCCCCCGGTGCCCATCTTCTCCTATATGAGGTGTTTTGACCTGGAAAAAGTAATAAGGAGGCTTTCGGGACCAGACGCCGCCGTCTCAAGGCAGAACCGAGGTGGAAACCAATCTAGGGCTCAGGCAGAGCTGTTCTGCCGAGGATACTTCCCTCCGGGAGGGGGAAATCGTCACCGCCGTCATCACCAACAACTCTCCCATCCTGGGGAGGGCTATGTTCATCAACATCTTCACCAGCTCCATCTCCTCTCAAACCCTAGTTCATCTCTTGTATCCAATCTTTGTACCCAAACCTCAGATTGGTACCTGTTGGTTGCTAGTAGTGTTGATTACTCCTTGTAGTTGATGCTAGTTGGTTTATTTGGTGGAAGATCATATGTTCAGATCCATTATGCATATTAATACCCCTCTGATCATGAATAATATTATGTCTTGTGAGTAGTTACTTTTGTTCCTGAGGACATGGGAGAAGTCTTGCTATTAGTAGTCATGTGAGTTTGGTATTCGTTCGATATTTTGATGAGATGTATGTTGTCTCCCCTCTAGTGGTGTCATGTGAACGTCGACTACATGACACTTCACCATTATTTGGGCCTAGAGGAAGGCATTGGGAAGTAATAAGTAGATGATGGTTGCCAGAGTGACAGAAGCTTAAACCCTAGTTTATGTGTTGCTTTGTAAGGGGCTGGTTTGGATCCATATGTTTTAGGCTATGGTTAGGTTTACCTCAATACTTCTTTTGTAGTTGCGGATGCTTGCATTAGAGGTTAATTATAAGTGGGAGGCTTTTCCAAGTAAGGACAGCACCCAAGCTCCGGTCCACCCACATGCCAAATTATCAAAGTACCAAACGTGAATCAGACGATCGTGATGAAAACTAGCTTGATGATAATTCCCATGTGTCCTCGGGAGCACTTTCCTTTATATAAGAGTTTGTCCAGGCTTGTCCTTTGCTACAAAAAGGATTGGGACACATTGCTGCACCTTATTTACTTTTACCTTTTGTCACTTGCTACCAATTACCTTATCACAAAACTATCTGTTACCTATTATTTCAGTGCTTGCAGAAAATACCTTACCGAAAACTGCCTATCATTTCCTTCTGCTCCTCGTTGGGTTCGACACTCTTACTTATAGAAAGGACTATGATAGATCCCCCTACACTTGTGGGTCATCAAGACTCTTTTCTGGCGCCGTTGCCGGGGAGTGAAGCGCCTTTGGTAAGTGGAATTTGGTAAGTAAAAATTTATATAGTGTGCTGAAATTTATTGTCACTTGTTACTATGGCTCAAAATCCTTTGAGGGGCTTGTTCGGGGTATCTTCACCCACAGCAGAAGAGCAAAGAGTTGCTCCTCAACCTACTGCACCTATTGAAAATGTTTGCTTTGAGATTCCTTCGGGTATGATAGAGAAACTGCTTGAAAATCCCTTTACAGGAGACGGAACACTGCATCCCGATTTACATCTAATCTATGTGGATGAAGTTTGTGGATTGTTTAAGCTTTCAGGTATGCCCGAGGATGTTATCAAGAAGAAGGTCTTCCCTTTATCTTTTAAGGGATATGCATTGACATGGTTTGTGAAGGAAATATGCCCTAGAGGCAATAATAAAGTTGTTATTTATATTTCCTTATATCATGATAAATGTTTATTATTCATGCTAGAATTGTATTAACCGGAAACTTAGTACATGTGTGAATACATAGACAAAACAGAGTGTCCCTAGTATGCCTCTACTAGACTAGCTCATTGATCAAAGATGGTTATGTTTCCTAACCATAGACATGAGTTGTCATTTGATCAACGGGATCACATCATTAGGAGAATGATGTGATGGACAAGACCCATCCGTTAGTATAGCACTATGATCGTTTAGTTTTACTGCTATTGCTTTCTTCATGACTTATACATGTTCCTATGACTATGAGATTATGCAACTCCCGAATACCGTAGGAACACCTTGTGTGCTATCAAACATCACAACGTAACTGGGTGATCATAAAGATGCTCTACAGGTGTCTCCGAAAGTATTCGTGGTGTTGGCATAGATCAAGATTAGGATTTGTCACTCCGAGTGTCGGAGAGGTATCTCTGGGCCCTCTCGGTAACACACATCACAATAAGCCTTGCAAGCAAAAGACTAATGTGTTAGTCACGAGATAATGTGTTACGAAAACGAGTAAAGAGACTTGCCGGTAACGAGATTGAACTAGGTATGGAGATACCGACGATCGAATCTCGGGCAAGTAACATACCGATGACAAAAGGAACAACGTATGTTGTTATGCAGTTTGACCGATAAAGATCTTCGTAGAATATGTAGGAGCCAATATGAACATCCAGGTTCCGCTATTGGTTATTGACCGAAGATGAGTCTCGGTCATGTCTACATAGTTCTCGAACCCGTAGGGTCCGCACGCTTAACGTTTGATGACGATCGGTATTATGAGTTTATGAGTTTTGATGTACCAAAGGTAGTTCGGAGTCCCGGATGAGATCACGGACATGACGAGGAGTCTCGGAATGTCCGAGACATAAAGATTGATATATTGGACGACTATATTCGGACACCGGAAGTGTTCCGGAAAAGTTTCGGATTTAACTGGATTGCCGGAGGGGGTTACCGGAACCCCCTACGAGGGGGGATGGTCCATAGTGGGCCTTGAGGAAAGGAGAGAGGCAGCCCATAGAGGCTGGCCGGCGCCCCACCAGGGGATCCTAGTTGGACTAGGATTGGGGGGCGCCACCTCTCCCTCCTTTTTTCCTTTCCCTCTCTTCCTTCTTGGTGGACTCCTACTAGGAATAGGATTGCAATCCTATTCCTAGTAGGATTGCCCTAGCCGCACCATAGGAGGCCGGCCGGCCCTCCTCCCTTGCTCCTTTATATACGGGGGCAGGAGGGCACCCAAAGACACAGAAGTTGAATTGTTCCAGCCGTGTGCGGTGCCCCCCTCCACAGAAACACACCTCGGTCATACCATCGCAGTACTTAGGAGAAGCCCTGCGCCGGTAGATACATCATATCCGTCACCACGCCGTCGTGCTGACGAAACTCTCCCGTGAAGCTCAACTGGATCAAGAGCTCGTGGGACGTCATCAAGCTGAACGTGTGCTGAACACGGAGGTGCCGTACGTTCGGTACTTGATCGGTTGAATCGCGAAGAAGTTCGACTACATCAACCGCGTCACTTGACGCTTCCGCTTCCGGTCTACGAGGGTACGTAGACACACTCTTCCCTCTCGTTGCTATGCATCTGGTAGATAGATCTTGCGTGATCGTAGGAATTTTTTTAAAATACTACGTTCCCCAACAGTGGCATCAGAGCCAGGTCTATGCGTAGATGATATGCACGAGTAGAACACAATGAGTTGTGGGCGATACTAGTCATACTGCTTACCAGCATGTCATACTTTGCTTCGGCGGTATTGTGAGATGAAGCGGCCCGGACCGACATTACGCGTACGCTTACGCGAGACTGGTTTCACCGTTAAGAGCACTCGTTGCTTAAAGGTGACTGGCGGGTGTCTGTCTCTCTCACTTTAGCTGAATCAAGTGTGGCTACGCCCGGTCCTTGTGAAGGTTAAAACAACACATACTTGACGAAACATCGTTGTGGTTTTGTATGCGTAGGTAAGAACGGTTCTTGCTAAGCCCGTAGCAGCCACGTAAAACTTGCAACAACAAAGTAGAGGACGTCTAACTTGTTTTTGCAGGGCATGTTGTGATGTGATATGGTCAAGACATGATGAGTTATACGGTTTTGTATGAGATGATCATGTTTTGTAATGTTATCAGCAACTGGCAGGAGCCATATGGTTGTCACTTTATTGTATGAAATGCAATCGCCATGTAATTGCTTTACTTTATCACGAAGCGGTAGCGATAGTCGTAGAAGCAATAGTTGGCGAGACGACAACGATACTACGATGGAGATCAAGGTGTCGCGCCGGTGACGAAGGTAATCATGACGGTGCTTTGGAGATGGAGATCAAAAGCACAAGATGATGATGGCCATATCATGTCACATATTTTGATTGCATGTGATGTTTATCTTATTATGCTTCTTATTTTGCTTAGAACGACGGTAGCATTATAAGATGATCCCTTACTAAATTTCAAGGTATAAGTGTTCTCCCTGAGTATGCACCGTTGCGAAAGTTCGTCGTGCCGAGACACCACGTGATGATCGGGTGTGATAAGCTCTACGTTCAAATACAACGGGTGTAAGCCAGTTTTGCACACGCAGAATACTCGGGTTAAACTTGACGAGCCTAGCATATGCAGATATGGCCTCGGAACACTGGAGACCGAAAGGTCGAGCGTGAATCATATAGTAGATATGATCAACATAAGATGTTCACCATTGAAACTACTCCATCTCACGTGATGATCGGACATGGTTTAGTTGATTTGGATCACGTGATCATTTAGATGACTATAGGGATGTCTATCTAAGTGGGAGTTCTTAAGTAATATGATTAAATTGAACTTTAATTTATCATGAACTTAGTCCTGGTAGTATTAGCATATCTATGTTGTAGATCAATAGCTCGCGATGTTGCTCCACGTTTATTTTTTATATGTTCCTAGAGAAAACCAAGTTGAAAGATGTTAGTAGCAATGATGCGGAATTGTTCCGTGATCTGAGGATTATCCTCATTGCTGCACAGAAGAATTATGTCCTTGATGCACCGCTAGGTGACAGACCTATTGTAGGAGCAGATGTAGACGTTATGAACGTTTTGACAAAAGCTCGATATGATGACTACTTGATAGTTTAGTGCACCATGCTTTACGGCTTATAACCGGGACTTCAAAAACGTTTTGAAATGCCACGGAGCATATGAGATGTTCCAAGAGTTGAAATTAGTATTTCATACTCATGCCCGTGTTGAGAGGTATAAGACCTCTGACAGTACTTTGCCTACAAGATGGAGGAGAATAGCTCAACCAGTGAGCATGTGCTCAGATTGTCTGGGTAGTACAATTGCTTGAATCAAGTGGGAGTTAATCTTCCAGATAAGATAGTAATTGACAAAGTTCTCTAGACACTATCACCAACTTAGTAGAACTTCGTGATGAACTATAATATGCAAGGGATGACGAAAGTAATTCCCGAGCTCTTCACGATGCTGAAATCGGCGAAGGTAGAAATCAAGAAAGAGCATCAAGTGTTGATGGTTAACCAGACCAGTTGTTTCAAGTAAAGGGCAAAGGGATAGAAGGGGAACTTCAAGAAGAATGTGTCGGGGGAAACTGTCCTCCCACGAGCACCTATGGGACCGGAGCCCCTTCTACGTTGCGGTAAGGGAGCGGAGGGAGCACGAAGAGCAGATCGAGGGGCACACGCGGGCAGTTTACCCAGGTTCGGGCCGCGCGGACGCGTAAAACCCTACTCCTGCCTTGGTTGTATTGAGCTCGGGAGCTTGAAGAGCTACAGTACTAGCTACACCGAGCGAGGGAGTGGCTTAGGTTTCGAACCCCCTCTACGTTGTGCATGGGCCTCCTTTTATAGCTCAAGGGGTCACCGACAGGTGTCAACGTAGAGGAGGGTAAAAATGTAACTTTGGTGGTAGTTGTAACAGTGCAGGAATAGTGCGTGAACAGTAGATGAACAGTGGTCTCACCTAACTTTGACAGTGGGGGACAAGGGCATTAAATGCCCGTCACCGTCGACCCCAAAAGTGTCTGTCTATGCTCCTCCGTTCGCCACGACGGTAGCCTCGTCACCGTGGCTCGCCACCGTGTACCCCAGGCCGCACAGCCATCCGCCACGTGCTCCTGGAAGGGCCCCAGGGCGACGCGTGGGCCGATGAACTGGGGCGCGGGCACACAGCATATGTTTCCCCGGCAAGCACCTTGCCGGGGTCTTGATCTTGCCGGGCCCAGAAGCTTGTCGCTCTCCGGGCCCTGCCGGGGCGTATGATGCGCCGAGGCATCTCTTGAGGTGTGCATTCCTTGGCCTTCCTGTCAAGCTCCTCTTGCCAGGGTCTTGTGCCAACGTGATAATCTTGAGCCTGGTGCGGCCTTCCCGGCAAGCTCCTCTTGCCGGGGCCTTGATCTTCTGACTTGTATACTTTGTTCTTGAATGGCTTCATAGGGACTGAAAAAGGTTTCCGGCGAGCACGTGGTAAACCCTGCCGCGGGAAACTGCTACTGCCCGTGCACAAGTTGGGGTACTAAGGTACCCCTATCTTAGTACACCGACAGGAGCCCCCGGGCCTGGGCCACACACGGTGCCGAGCGCTGTTGGGCCAGGCCCAAAACAGTGCACGGGCACACGCGGCCCACGGCAAGCCGTATCTCCTTCCGTATCCGCCGCATCCCTCCCTAACGGCACGCGCCGATTGCGGCGTCGTGGGAGAGATCGTGGCCTGTTCTTTAATGGGAAATGCGGAGCGTCCCCCACTCCCCCCTTAAAAGCAGAGGAAGCAGGGGCAGTTCCCTCCTTCGTCTTCATTGCGTCTTAACTTTCCAGAAACCCCCGCTGCTCCTTGCCTCCACCCCTCCTCCGCCGTCTTCTGCATCCGCGGCGCCGTCGAGCTCCTCGCCTCTTCCCTCGCCGCCTCCGCCATGGCTCCGAAGAGCGACAAGGTGAAAGCGGACAAGACCAAGAAGGAGAAGTCCGAGCAGGCGGCGAAGCTGGCCGCCCTGCGGAAGAGGAGTGTGGTCTTCGCGCCAAGGCTTGGCGCGAAGGAGCTGCGGAACAAGTACTATCTGTTCTGGTCGGGGGAGACCAAAGCTCATCCCCGCACCAGAGCCTTCCCCGCCGTCGCCAAAGATCTGTTCCCCGGCGGGTACTTCTTCTTCGTTGCTTTCTTCCATTGTGGATTGTGCCCTCCGTTCTCGGAGTTCTTTTGCGATATTATGAACACATATGGCCTCCACCTCCTAGACTTTACCCCCAACGCCATCCTTACGATGGCCGTTTTCGCACATCTGTGCGAAAACTATGTTGGGATCCATCCAAACGTAGCACTCTTTCGCCATTTCTTTATGCCTAGAGTAGAGGCTGGCGCTCCCCTTTCCGGCGGCATCTCCTGGATCTTCCGGTTGAACAAGAAGGATTCATACCTGAAGGGAGAACTCTGTGGCAAGTGGGAAGAATGGCGTGCAGATTGGTGCTGGGTAGTGGAGGATAGGCCGGAGCCTTTCACTGCGCCGCGCACAACAGCCATAGTGCGCGGCAGGAATTGGAGCGAATTGGCCCCGGAGGACAACAAGCTCAGTATTGCCCTCGTCAGGATTATCCGTCTCCGGGTAGCTAATCTGACCATCGGAGAGGTTGGGGCAGATTTCCTCCGCCGCCGCATTGCCCCTTTACAAGAAAGGAAAAGGCCCGCCTGGAAATTTGGCAATGCGGCGGATATCATGAGGCTGCGCCCTGGATTAAACTTCAATTTCACTGCTTTGGAGCTGAAAGGAATGGTCCGAGAGCTCTTCAAGCATGTCCCGGCCCATCCGGAGTGGTTCAGACCGGCCAAGGGAGTGGTGCCACTGTGCAACAGCACCGCCTGTGATTCCTTGCACGCAATGATGCCGGCGTGCGACTCCCATGGCATCGTCCCCACCTGGATCGAGCCTCCGCCGGATACTGTGCTGAGCTTCTTCGACAACTTAGTTGAGACGCCCAAGAACACCGAGGAGAACAGGGGCCTCACCCGGGCCACTACGGCGCGGGACATAACTTACATTGCCTCCAGGATGGAGGAGGCCGCCGCAGCTGCAGCGGCGGGAGATTTTGGATACACCGTGGATGAGGCGCAGGCCGCGGACGAGGCGAACCGCGCGGAGGAGGCGGAAATCCTCAGGCTGCTCAAGCTTCCGCCCGACGAGTTTGCCGGGGTTCCTTCCTTGAGGCTTGCCGGGATACCCGGGGTTGCCGGGGTGAGCGAGGCCGCCGCCGGGAGCGAGGTTGCCGGAGGGAGCGGGGCCGCCGGAGGGAGCGAGGCCGCAGGGCAGGGTGCTGGACCCAGCGGGCCTGCCGGGGAGGAGGAGGAGGACGTCGAGGCTGATGAAGACACCGGTGGATCTCTGGGACTTGACGACGACGCCTCCTCGTCCTCAGAGAACTCCCCGCCTCCGGCAAGTCCCACACAACAACCAAGGAAACGCCTCCGCAAGGTGGCTACGGCGACGAGGCCACAGGCGCCTCGACAGCAGCCTGCGCGCCGGGCGACGCGTGCCACCAGGGCGAGCCAAGTCGCGACGGAGGCGCCCCGCGCACCAGCGCCAAGCGGAGGAGGATCCTCCCGGAGCGGGACAGCTGCTACTTCTGCTCCTCGGCCCTCGGCGACGACGGAGGCTGGGTCTTCGCAGCCCACAGCCCCGGAGACCGCCAAGCGCCCGAGGGAGCCTTCTCCTCCTGCTCCTCACGCGGGAGCATCTCAGGTGGAGTTCGACTTCTCCGCCCTCAGCTCCGACGACGAGGAAGAGGAGTAAGTACTTGCAACTTATAAGTTCTTTGACTTTGTCTTGATCTTCCTTGATGATTCTGATCTTGTTTTTGTTTTGCTTTCAGGACCCTGGTCCAGCGGATGGCGAAGAGGGCCAAGATCCCTGTGGTCGAGGTTGAAGACGACTCGCCCGCCGCGGCGACCGGAGACGTGCCAGCGGCGAGCTTGCCGGATCAAACCGCCGCTCCGAGGAGCAGCCCCCAGCGCAGCCCCCAGCGTAAGTCTGGTTTTGAATTTTCTGTTTGTTGGGCGCGCTTGAGGTTTTTGCTTGTACTAATATCTTGTTGTCTTGTTTGTCTTGTGCAGAAGTGGAGCCGCAGCCGCAGGAGCGCCCGGAGACTGCCCCCGACGAGCCACTTGCTCCACCCTCCCCGCCAAGGGTGAACTCCCCGGCGAGGGAGAACGCTCCGCCAAGGACGGGCACCCCGCCAAGGACGGGCTCCCCGCCAAGGGTGAGCAGCCCGACAAGGGTGACCACCCCGCCAAGGGAGGGCGCGGGCGGCCCTCCGCCAGCAGGGGCCACTGCCCCACCGCCAAGGGAGGACTCCCCGGCGAGGGAGCCTGTCGTTGAAGAAGTCCGCGAAGGTAAGTCTTGCAACTTCATCTTCTTGAACTTGTCTTTTTGGATATTTGCTTGATCTTTTCTTTCCTTCTTCTTCTGCTAGATCCTCCTGCCCCGGAGCGGATGGAAACAGAGGCCACCGCTGAGGAGGAGGTGCGTGGCGACGGCGGCAACGCCACTGCCGCTGAGGGCATGGCTGGAGCCGACGAGCCTGCCGCTGATGAGACCGCCCCGACCGCAGACGCCGCGGCTGGGGAGGGGGGCGGCGACCACACTGCTGGCCCGGAGGCAGCAGGAGCGTCAAGCGCTGCACCGGCCGCCGACCCCTCCGCCTCCACGGAGCGGTCGGGCGTCTATCTTGAGGCTCCCAACGGGGTCTTCATACAAGTCCCATGGGCGTCCTCGTCACGAGCCCCCGTGGAGGGAGAGACCTACGATGGAGAGGTCCTCGCCTCCGCGGGGTTGATGGTTGTTGAAGCGCTTGGCGGGAGCGACGAGCCCGAAGAGGAGAAGCTACTTCGCCGGCTCCTGGCCCTTTACCGGGCCAGGCAGGCGAAACTGGAGTCTCGGGAAGCTCTCACCGCCAAGGCTGGAGCTGATTTAGAGAAGCGCGCCGCGGAGCTCCGCGCTGCCAACCAGGCAGCCCTCCGCAACTTGGCGGAGGAGCGAGAAGGGCTCGCCGAGGAGCAGCAAGCCTTCCTCCTGGAGAAGGCCGAGGCAGAAGAGCGGCAGCGGCTGGCCGCCGAGGAGTTGTCTCGGCGGGAGGGGGCGCTCAACCAGCGGAAGGTCGAGCTCGACGCCCATGACGACGAACTCACCGCCCGGGAGCAGGCCATTGGCGGGGCCCTGAAGGAGGCTAAGGATGCCGCAGCCGCCGCGGAAACCGCCAAGAGGGACCTGGAGCTTAAGGTGGATCAGCTGGAGCGGTACCTGAAGGCAAGCGAGGACAGAGTCACCGCGCTCAATGTGGAGCGCGAGAAAGATGCCCACACCAACTCAGACTTGCAGGTACGTCTCTCCAAGAAAGGCGACGAGCTCACTGCCGCCAAGGATTCGATAGCTGACTTGGAGTTGAAGGTATCCACTTTGACTGATTCGCTCGACGCCGCCCGGGACCGCGAGACGAAACTGAAGGACGAGCTCCGCAAGGAGCGGAACTTGGTGGAGAGCGCCGCCGTCTCAGCGAATAACTTCAGCCAGGCGGTGGAGCAATGGACCGACGAGCTGGTCACCTCCGCTGCCAGTATTGACAAGGAGATGATGGCGCTGAGGGCGGAGCACCTCGTGTACTCTCCCGACGAGGACCTCCCCCACAGCGCCAGGCTAAGTCTCTTCTTCAGGGGAATCGCGCCGGCGCTTGCACGGCTGCAGGAGAAGCTCCCCGCGCAGCTGGCCGACGAGTCGCGCCGGCTCTGCGCGGGCACTCTGGAGCGCGTCTTGACGAAGATCGTCTACCGCAACCCCGGCATTAACCTTGTGAACGTCCTCCGCAGCTTGCCGGACGACGCAGATCAGGAGGCGTTGAAGGCGCAGGTCGCCCACATCGTCGCCAAGGTGAACAAGGTCACAAGGCGTGAAGGCGACCGCGTAGACTAGGCTTCTTTCTTTCTGTTTCCTTTGCTGTTGCAAAGTATGTCATGGACATGAATTAATTAGTTATCGCGACGAGTTATCTCTGTAATATACTATCTTATTTTTGAGCAATCAATGCGCTGTTATCTCCCTTGCTTTTGGTCTTCCACTTTGTATGCTTTTTGCCCTACGCTTTCAGGGAACTTGCCGGCAAGGGGCCCTTCTCGCGAGCGCTGAGTGCTGGACTCTTAGCAGCCTGCTGGCAAAGGACCCCGTCGGCAAGTAACCTTGCCGCAGCTAGTCGCAGCGCACTTAGTTTGCTGAGCGAACTCGAAAACGAAGTAAGGGCGCGACACTTGTCGCAGCTCACTTAAGTCGTTGAGCGTGCTCGAAAACAAAGTAAGGGTGCGGCTAGCCACGGGTAGGTTCCTCCGCGCACAGGTTTTCCATACAAAGTGTGGTTGTTCAAGGAAGATAACTAAAATTTAAAAAAATTGAACTACTCAAATTCTGGTAACTTAGCTTTCATATATTGTTTTGCTCCCCGACAAGGCTTCTTTCTTGAACAGCACTTGGTTCATACCTCCATCTCCTTCCCCCCCGGCAAACTTGTGCGCGAGGAATACTCCTTCTGCTTAAGAGGGAAAGAAAAAGAGGAGGAAAACAAGTATGTGGCCTTACGGCCTGCTAGTGCTTACCGGGGATGTGCATTGCACAAGGTGTCAGATAATGCATGCAAATAAGTAAGAAAAGCATGTAAACGACAAGTAGTGCGAAGCACAAAAGCTTTACTGATGCACGGGATCTGCGCCCGGCTTTGTACAAAGGTTTACATGCAACAGCGGCAAGACTTGCACAAAAGGTGGTTGCCGGAGCGGATCACGGCAACCGCGCCTTATGGGTGAAACTTGCGAAGATGCTCTATGTTCCAGGAGTTGCTCACCGGTAAGCCTTCTTCGGTCTCAAGGCGGACAGCGCCGGGCCTTGTGACTTGTCTCACCCGATAAGGGCCTTCCCACTTCGGCGTCAACTTGTTGGAATTCTTGGCGGACTGAACACGCCGAAGAACAAGGTCGCCTTCCTCGAGACTCCTGGCCTTGACCTTGCGGCTATGATAGCGACGCAAGGCTTGCTGGTATCGAGCAGCTCGTACAGCAGCCTGGAGACGTTCCTCCTCAAGGAGAAATGCATGATCTTGACGCAGTTGCTCTTGCTCGAGCTCATCATAAGCGAGTACTCGAGGAGATCCGTATACGAGTTCCGTGGGGAGAACTGCCTCTGCTCCATAGACAAGAGCAAAGGGTGTCTGCCCGGTGGCTCGACTTGGTGTCGTCCTGATTGACCAAAGAGCCGCCGGTAGCTCCTCTATCCAGTTTCTTCCGCACTTACGCAGCCTGTCGAAGGTTCTTGTCTTGAGTCCGCGCAGCACTTCAGCATTGGCCCTCTCCGCTTGACCATTGCTCCTTGGGTGAGCAACAGAAGCGAAACAGACCTTGGCGCCAAGGTCTTGGACGTACTGCATGAAGGTGCGACTTGTAAATTGTGTACCGTTGTCGGTGATGATCCTGTTAGGGATTCCGAAACGGCAAACAATTGACCTGAAGAACCTGACTGCTGACTGTGCTGTCACCTTTCTCACCGGTTCCACTTCTGGCCACTTTGTGAACTTGTCGATCGCAACGTACAAGTACTCAAAGCCTCCGACTGCGCGGGGAAAGGGGCCGAGGATATCGAGCCCCCAGACCGAAAAGGGCCAGGACAAAGGGATCGTCTGGAGAGCTTGAGCTGGCTGGTGAATTTGCTTGGCATGGAACTGGCACGCTTCACACTTGGTTACTTGTGCAGTTGCATCTTGGAGGGCTTCTGGCCAGAAGAACCCTTGCCGGAACGCCTTCCCGACAAGTGCCCTTGCGCCAATGTGGTGGCCACATATGCCTCCGTGTATCTCTGCCAACAGCTTCTGTCCATCTTCTCTGGAAATGCACTTCAACCTGACACCATTGAGCCTTCTTCTGTACAGTTCACTGCCAACGAACTGGTACATACTTGACTGCCTGGTTATTTTCTCTATCTCTTCTGGGTCGTCGGGAAGTTCTCCAGTTTGCAGAAAACGAATGATTTGCTGTGCCCATGCTGGAGCCTGAGGCTCAACAACAAGGACTAAAGGCATGAGGGCTGCTGCGGGAATCTCAGCTTCTACGGCAAGAACCTGCGGTTCTGCCGGAGCTGATGGTCCCCCGGCAAGCATGCCGGGGCAAGGCTTGTCGGGAACGTTTGCTTCAACTGTACAGACCCTTGGATCTGCAGGAGCAAACTGTTCCTCAGCATCTTGGCTGCTAATCTTGGGGACCTTGGCGGCGGCTTCGGGAAGATCCGCCGGCAAGTAGTCGCCGGAGACCAACTTTCTCTTCTTACTTTGCCCAACTGACGGTGTAACGGATGGTTGAGTTAGCTTGAGCAGGAAGGTCCCTGGTTCCACAGGTAACTTCATTGCAGCACACTTCGAGAGGCCATCCGCAATATCATTTTGAGCTCTTGGAACGTGCTCCATTTGCAGACCTTCAAAGTGTTCTTCAAGCTTTCTCACTTCATCAACATAAGCTTCCATTAAAGGGCTCTGGTAACTCTTGTTCACTTGTCGGACCACCAATTGTGAATCTCCCCGCACAATCAACTTCTTAATCCCAAGCTTAGCAGCAATTCTGAGGCCGGCCAGCAAGCCTTCATACTCAGCAGTATTGTTTGTCGCTTGTTCCTTGGGAAAGTGCATCTGGACAACATACTTGAGGTGCTCTCCTGTGGGCGCTATGAGTACCACGCCGGCACCGGCGCCTTGCAGCGAGAAGGCACCATCAAAGTACATTACCCATTCACTGCTCGCTTCTTGGACGGGGACGCTTGTCTCTGGAACTTCTTCATCGGGCGTTGGGGTCCATTCTGCTATGAACTCTGCCAAAGCTCTGCTCTGTATAGTTGAAGTACTTTCAAACTTAAGACCAAAGCTTGACAGCTCCAGCGCCCACTCGACGATCCTGCCTGTTGCTTCTGGATTCTGCAATATCCTCTTCAACGGAAAGCGAGTGACCACTGTTATCTCGTGTGCTTGGAAGTAATGGCGCAGCTTTCTTGAGGCCATGAGGAGGCCGAAAAGCAACTTCTGCACCCCAGAGTATCTTGATCTAGCCCCCTGCAAGAGGGAACTTACAAAATACACTGGGCGCTGCACCATCTTCTTTCGCACTTCACCTTTTTCCTGCGCAGCCTTGTCCTTGTCGGAGCCAGAGCTTGTCGGGGAAGCCCCCTGCTTGTCGCTGGATTCGCTCGTCGGTGGTGTAGATTCCTCATCCGCCTCCCTCTCCGCTACTAACGCAACACTAACCACTTGATTGGTTGCCGCTAGGTATAGCCGCAACTTCTCTCGTGGCCTAGGTGCGACAAGTATTGGAGTGGAGGATAGGTATCCTTTCAAGTCTTGCAGCGCTGCCTCCGCTTCTGGAGTCCATTTCATTGGGCCTGCCTTTTTCAAAATCTTGAAGAAAGGCAGGGCGCGCTCTGCAGACTTTGAAATGAACCTACTGAGGGCAGCCACACAACCAGCAAGTCTCCTTACGTCCTTGACGCGCTTCGGGGCCTCAATTTGCTCGATGGCTTTTATCTTGTCGGGATTGGCTTCAATCCCCCTTTGGGACACAAAGAACCCGAGAAGCTTGCCGGAGGGGACTCCGAAGACACACTTCTCGGGGTTCAACTTGAGCTGGATCATGCGCAGGTTCTCAAAAGTCTCTTCTTAATCTTGGATCAGGGTATCTTTGCTCTTGCTCTTGACCACTATATCATCCATGTAGGCTTCCACATTTCTGTGAATCTGTGGCTCAAAAGCAGTGTGCACCACCCTTGCAAATGTTGAGCCCGCATTCTTCAATCCAAAGGGCATGCGTATGAAGCAATATGTGCCGCATGGAGTAATGAATGCGGTCTTCTCTTCGTCTTCCTTGGTCATGAAAATTTGGTGGTACCCTGAATATGCATCAAGGAAGGAAAGCAGCTCACATCCAGCGGTGGAGTCAACAATCTGGTCAATACGCGGCAAGGGAAATGGATCCTTGGGACATGCTTTATTCACATCAGTGAAGTCTATACAAAGTCTCCACTTCCCATTGGCCTTGCGTACGACAACTGGATTGGCCAACCACGTAGGATGGATCACGCCTCTAACTAGGCCTGCTGCTTCCAACTTCTTTATCTCTTCCGCGATGAATTCTTGGCCCTCCACGGCTTGCTTCCTGACCTTCTGCTTGACCGGCCGCGCATGAGGACAAACAACAAGCTTGTGCTCAATTACCTTCCTGGGAACGCCGGGGATGTCAGATGGTTGCCACGCAAACACATCGACATTCGCCCGCAGGAAGGCAACGAGCGCGCTTTCCTATTTGTTGTCGAGTGTAGCACTGATGGTGAAGGTACCACCAGTGCCGTCCTCCTTGGCGGACACCTTCTTGGTTGCCGGTGGAGCGGCCATCCCTTTCTTGCACTTGCCGGTGGAGCTCGATGGTGCGTCCTCGACGGCAGCGCAGCACTCCGAAGAGGTGCGTTTGCCGGAGTGGGCCCCAGAGCACTTGCCGGACTTGGTCTTGGTCTTCTTCCCCCCGGGAGCTTCAGCGGCAAGTGTGTTGCTCTCTGCTGCGGCTGCTGCATCCCGGTATATCTTGTCGGCACAGATAAGCGCGTCCTTCTTGTCACCAGGGACAGAGATGACGCTTATCGGCCCCGGCATCTTGAGTACGTTGTAGGCATAGTGGGAAGCTGCCATGAACTTGGCGAGGGCAGGACGTCCAAGTATCCCATTGTATGGCAATGGGATATCGGCCACGTCGAAGGTTATCCTCTCCGTCCTGAAGTTGAGCTCCCCGCCAAAGGTCACCGGCAGCGTGATCTTCCCCTTCGGCTTGCTCCTTCCTGGGTTTATTCCTTGGAACGACCCGGTTTCTTCGAGCTCGCCGTCTGGGATTTGGAGTTTCTTGATCACAGCCGAGGAGATCAAGTTCAGGCCGGCCCCGCCGTCAACCAACATTTTGGTGACCTTGAGGTTGCGGATGGTTGGTGAGACCAACATCGGCAAGCACCCGACCGCCGTTGTGCGGTCAGGGTGATCCTCAAGATCGAAAATGATGGGCGTGCTGGACCACTTCAGCAGCCTGCGTGACTCAACGGGCGGCTCAGCTGCGTTTACTTCCCGCACCCACTGCTTGAGTTGGCGGTGGGAAGTGTGCAGGGAGGCGCCTCCGTCGACACACAGAACTTCTGTGGCCTTCTGGAACTCCTGCTCGCTGTTATCTCCTTCCTCCATGTCATCGTCGTCGTCTTCTTCCTCATCCTTGTCGCGGCCCCGGGGAGGTCTATCACCTTGCCGCTGCTTGGCCTTGCCGCGGCGTCCTCCCCGGCCATTGAATGGCCGCTTCTTGCTAGGCTCTCCTCCGCCACCTTGGGCCTTCTCCTTGTCGCGACGCTCGTACTCAGCCTTCTGCTGTTCTACGAGGTACTCGACTCGTTTGCAGTTCGAAAGGTCGTGGCCCTTGGTGCGGTGGATCTTGCAGTATTGCTTGTCGGAGCCGTCCTGCTTGTCGGCTGCCGCTACAGGGGCAGGCTCCTTGCCGGAACCGCCAGCCTGTGCCTTCTTGGCGGGAGCCTCCTTGCCGGACTGCTCGACGACCAGCACTTCCTTGCTCTTCTTCCTTCTGTTGTTCCGCCGCCGGCTCTTTTTTGCCGGGGCGGCATCATCACTGTCGCTTCCTCCTGCGCCAGTATCCTCTCCGAGGAGTCTCCTCCCCTCTTCGGCGCGCGCGCACTTGTCAGCCAGAGCGTAGAGCTCGCTGACATCCCGTATCTTGGTCATGGCCATCTCCTCCCTCATGCGGCGGTTACGCACGTTCTGGTGGAACGCGCTGATAACCGCGGCAGGGTGGACGTCGGGAATGTTGTGCTGCACGCGGCTGAACCTCTGGATGTACTTGCGCAGGGATTCTCCTTCCTTCTGGGCCAAGATGTGGAGATCGCTCTCCTGGCCGTGGGGTTTGTGGCCGCCCGTGAAGGCGCCAACAAATTGGTGGCACAGATCTGCCCACGAAGAAATGGAGTTCTCCGGCAAGTGCATAAGCCAAGAACGGACGTTCGGCTTAAGCACTAGCGGGAAGTAGTTAGCTAGTATCTTCTCGTCGCGTCCCCCGGCAGCCTGTACCGTGATGGTGTAGACGCTGAGGAACTCCGAGGGGTGTGTCTTGCCGTCGTACTTCTCGGGTACGTCGGGCTTGAAATTTTTCATGCTGGGCCACTGGACGCGCCGCAGCTCACGGGTGAACGCAGGGCAACCTGCCGCGTACGGCAAGTCGCCTGGTTCACCGGGCGCGTACGTGTCGACAGCGGTCCCAGCGCGCTGGTCCGATTGTCGCCGGGCTTCTCGTCGGCGCTCGATGCGCGTCCGAGCATCTTCTTGCCGCCGATCGTCGAGGACTTGGCGCTGGTCCCGACGAGCCCGCGGATCCGACGACGCCGTAGAGTCGTCGTCGACGTTAATCCGGCGGGGTGGCGTCTTCTGCTTCCGCGGCGGGGAGTGCACTGTGGTTGCACCCCCGGCGGTTTTGTCGCCGTCGGCCTTCGTCTGGTCGATTTGCCGTGGCCGCGATGTCGCAGGCTGCTGCGGCGTGTCGTTGTTGGCGAAGGCGATGAGGCTTTGGATCGTCGCCCTCCAGTCTTCGGCCTTGTCTGCCACTGGAGGGAAGTCGAGGAGCAGTTGCGCTCTTGCTAGAGCTTCTGCTGGAGAGGAGGGGAGCGGCGGCGAGCGGTGCGAGGAGCGAGATATGCTCGGACTTCTAACAGGGTTAGAAGGAACAGTTTCTCGCCCCGGCGACCGCGCCTTGCTCGTGCCAGGACGATGGCCTTGAGCGTCCCGCGATCCTCCGGTTTGTCCTTGCCCCAGCAAGCGGATGGTACCTCCTGTACCACGGCGTTGCTGGCCTGTCGTCTGCTGAGAGGGACGTGGTGCGTCTACGGACACCGAGGCTTTGGAGTTTGCCCGGTCGTCCGTCTTGTCCTTAGATTTGGTGGCGCCGTGAGTTTCCTCGCCGGCGACCACCTTTCCGCCGGCGTCTCCTCCACCAACCGTTGGTTCTGGTGGCGGTGGAATCGACGCAGACGGGCCTCCGACCTCCGAAGCTTTCTTCTTCGGTGCCATGTTGTTGCTGATGAAGTTGATGAAGCTGGAGAAGTTGATGAAGAATGCGCCCGCGTGAGCGCCGGATCAGGTTCGCACAACCTCGACGCCCCCTACCTGGCGCGCCAAAGATGTCGGGGGAAACTGTCCTCCCACGAGCACCTATGGGACCGGAGCCCCTTCTACGTTGCGGTAAGGGAGCGGAGGGAGCACGAAGAGCAGATCGAGGGGCACACGCGGGCAGTTTACCCAGGTTCGGGCCGCGCGGACGCGTAAAACCCTACTCCTGCCTTGGTTGTATTGAGCTCGGGAGCTTGAAGAGCTACAGTACTAGCTACACCGAGCGAGGGAGTGGCTTAGGTTTCGAACCCCCTCTACGTTGTGCATGGGCCTCCTTTTATAGCTCAAGGGGTCACCGACAGGTGTCAACGTAGAGGAGGGTAAAAATGTAACTTTGGTGGTAGTTGTAACAGTGCAGGAATAGTGCGTGAACAGTAGATGAACAGTGGTCTTCACCTAACTTTGACAGTGGGGGACAAGGGCATTAAATGCCCGTCACCGTCGACCCCAAAAGTGTCTGTCTATGCTCCTCCGTTCGCCACGACGGTAGCCTCGTCACCGTGGCTCGCCACCGTGTACCCCAGGCCGCACAGCCATCCGCCACGTGCTCCTGGAAGGTCCCCAGGGCGACGCGTGGGCCGATGAACTGGGGCGCGGGCACACAGCATATGTTTCCCCGGCAAGCACCTTGCCGGGGTCTTGATCTTGCCGGGCCCAGAAGCTTGTCGCTCTCCGGGCCCTGCCGGGGCGTATGATGCGCCGAGGCATCTCTTGAGGTGTGCATTCCTTGGTCTTCCTGGCAAGCTCCTCTTGCCAGGGTCTTGTGCCAACGTGATAATCTTGAGCCTGGTGCGGCCTTCCCGGCAAGCTCCTCTTGCCGGGGCCTTGATCTTCTGACTTGTATACTTTGTTCTTGAATGGCTTCATAGGGACTGAAAAAGGTTTCCGGCGAGCACGTGGTAAACCCTGCCGCGGGAAACTGCTACTGCCCGTGCACAAGTTGGGGTACTAAGGTACCCCTATCTTAGTACACCGACAGAATGACAAGCAAGTTGTCACTCCCGTGAAGAAACCCAAAGCTAAACTCAAGCCTGAAACTAAGTGCTTCTACTGCAAAGGAAATGGTCACTAGAAGTGGAACTGCCCTAGATATTTGGCGGATAAGAAGGATGGCAAAGTGAACAAAGGTATATTTGATATACAGATTATTGATGTGTATTTTACTAGTGTTCATAGCAACCCCTCGGTATTTGATATTGGTTCAGTTGCTAAAGAGTAGTAACTCGAAATGGGAGTTGCATAATGAACAGAAACTAGTTAAAGGATGAAGTGACGATGTGTATTGGAAGTAGTTCCAAGATTAATATGATCATCATCGCACACTCCCTATACTTTCGGGATTAGTGTTGAACCTAAATAAGTGTTATTTGGTGTTTGTGTTGAGCATGAATATGATTTGATCATGTTTATTGCAATACGGTTATTCATGTAAGTTAGAGAATAATTGTTGTTCTGTTTACATGAATAAAACCTTCTATGGTCATACACCCAATGAAAATGGTTTGTTGGATCTCGATCGTGTGATACACATATTCATAATATTGAAGCCAAAAGATGCAAGGTTAATAATGATAGTGCAACTTATTTGTGGCACTGCCGTTTAGGTCATATTGGTGTAAAGCGCATGAAGAAACTCCATAGTGATGGACTTTTGGAATCACTTGATTATGAATCACTTGGTGCTTGCGAACCATGCCTCATGGGCAAGATGATTAAAACTCCGTTCTCCGGAACCATGGAGCGAGCAACAGAGTTGTTGGAAATCATACATACTGATGTATGCGGACCAATGATTGTTGAAGCTCGCGGCAGGTATCGTTATTTTCTGACCTTCACTGATGATTTGAGCAGATATGGGTATATCTACTTAATGAAGCACAAGTCTGAAACATTTGAAAAGTTCAAAGAATTTCAGAGTGAAGTGGAGAATCATCGTAACAAGAAAATAAGAGTTTTTACGATATGATCGTAGAGGTAAAATATTTGAGTTAGTGAGTTTGGCCTTCAATAAAAACAATGTGAAATAGTTTCACTACTCACGCCACCTGGAACACCACAGTGTAATGGTGTGTCTGAACGTCATAACCGTACTTTATTAGATATGGTGCGATCGATAATGTCTCTTACCGATCTACCACTATCGCTTTTGGGGTTATGCATTAAAGACAGCTACATTCACGTTAAATAGGGCACCATCTAAATCCATGGAGATGACACCGTATGAACTGTGGTTTGACGAGAAACCTAAGCTGTCATCTCTTTAAGTTTGGGACTGCGATGCTTATGTGAAAAAGTTTCAACATGATAAGCTCGAACCCAAACCGGAGAAGTAAATCTTCATAGGATACCCAAAAAGAAACTGTTGGGTACACCTTCTATCACAGATCCTAAAGCAAGGTCTTTTGTTGCTAAGAGTGGATCCTTTCTGGAGAAGGAGTTTCTCTCGAAAGAAGTGAGTGGGAGGAAAGTAGAACTTGATGAGGTAATTGTACCTTCTCCCGAATTGGAAGGTAGTACATCACAGAAACTCGTTCCAGTGATTCCTACACCAATTAGTGAGGAAGCTAATGATGATGATCATGAAACTTCAGATCAAGTTTCTGCTGAACTTCGTAGATCAACCAGAGTTCGTTCCGCACCAAAGTGGTACGGCAACCCAGTTCTGGAAGTCATGTTACTAGACCATGATGAACCTACGAACTATGAGGAAGCGATGATGAGCCCAGATTCCGCAAAATGGCTTGAGACCATGAAATCTGAGATGGGATCCATGTATTAGAACAAAGTATGGACTTTGGTTGACTTGCCCGATGATCGGAAAGCCATCGAAAATAAATGGATCTTCAAGAGGAAGACCGACGCAAACGGTAATGTTACTGTTTACAAAGCTCGACTTGTTGCGAAAGGGTTTCGACAAGTTCAAGGAGTTGACTACGATAAGACTTTCTCACCCGTAGCGATGCTTAAGTCTGTCCGAATCATGTTAGTAATTGCCGCATTTTATGAAATCTGGCAAATGGATAACAAAACTGCATTCTTTAATGGATTTATTAAAGAAGACTTGTATATGATGCAACCAGAAGGTTTTGTCAATCCTAAAGGTGCTAACAAAATGTGCAAGCTCCAGCGATCCATCTATGGACTGGTGCAAGCATCT
Source organism: Secale cereale (assembly GCA_902687465.1). Taxonomy (NCBI): domain Eukaryota; kingdom Viridiplantae; phylum Streptophyta; class Magnoliopsida; order Poales; family Poaceae; genus Secale; species Secale cereale. The sequence goes on from LR738713.1 coordinate 843,408,581, forward strand.
CGGAGTTGGAATATACGCTTTGATAAGTTGATCAAAGCATATAGATTTATACAGACTTGCGGTGAAGCCTGTATTTACAAGAAGTGAGTGGGAGCACTACAACCTTTCTGATAAGTATATGTGAATGACATATTGTCGATCGGAAATGATGTAGAATTTTCTGGAAAGCATAAAGGAGTGTTTGAAAGGAGTTTTTCAAAGAAAGACCTTGGTGAAGCTGCTTACATATTGGGCATCAAGATCTATAGAGATAGATCATGACGCTTGATAAGACTTTCGATAAGTACATACCTTGATAAGATTTTGAAGTAGTTCAAAATGGATCAGTCAAAGAAGGAGTTCTTGCCTGACTTGTAAGGTGTGAAGTTGAGTAAGACTCAAAGCCAGACCACGGCAGAAAAATATAGAGAGAATGAAAGTCATTCCCTATGCCTCAGCCATAGGTTCTATAAAGTATGCCATGCTGTGTACAAAACACGTTGTGTACCTTGCCATGAGTTTGACAGGGAGGTACAATAGTGATCCAGGAGTAGATCACTGTACAGCGGTCAAAATTATCCTTAGTAATTGGATGACTAAGGAAATATTTCTCGATTATGGAGGTGATAAAGAGTTCGTCGTAAAGGGTTACGCCGATGCAAGCTTTGACACTAAATCCAGATGACTCTAAGTATCAATCTGGATACGTATTGAAAGTGGGAGCAATTAGCTAGAGTAGCTCCATGCAGAGCATTGTAGACATAGAAATTTGCGGATCTGAATGTGACAGACCCGTTGACTAAACTTCTCTCACAAGCAAAACATGATCACACCTTATTACTCTTGGGTATTAATCACATAGCGATGTGAACTAGATTATTGACTCTAGTAAACACTTTGGGTGTTGGTCACATGGTGATGTGAACTATGGGTGTTATTCACATAACGATGTGAACTATCGGTATTAAATCACATGGAGATGTGAGCTAGATTATTGACTCTAGTGCAAGTGGGAGACTGAAGGAAATATTCCCTAGAGGCAATAATAAAGTTGTTATTTATATTTCCTTATATCATGATAAATGTTTATTATTCATGCTAGAATTGTATTAACCGGAAACTTAGTACATGTGTGAATACATAGACAAAACAGAGTGTCCCTAGTATGCCTCTACTAGACTAGCTCATTGATCAAAGATGGTTATGTTTCCTAACCATAGACATGAGTTGTCATTTGATCAACGGGATCACATCATTAGGAGAATGATGTGATGGACAAGACCCATCCGTTAGCATAGCACTATGATCGTTTAGTTTTACTGCTATTGCTTTCTTCATGACTTATACATGTTCCTATGACTATGAGATTATGCAACTCCCGAATACCGTAGGAACACCTTGTGTGCTATCAAACGTCACAACGTAACTGGGTGATCATAAAGATGCTCTACAGGTGTGTCCGAAAGTATTCGTGGTGTTGGCATAGATCAAGATTAGGATTTGTCACTCCGAGTGTCGGAGAGGTGTCTCTGGGCCCTCTCGGTAACACACATCATAATAAGCCTTGCAAGCAAAAGACTAATGAGTTAGTCACGAGATGATGTGTTACGGAACGAGTAAAGAGACTTGCCGGTAACAAGATTGAACTAGGTATGGAGATACCGACGATCGAATCTCGGGCAAGTAACATACCGATGACAAAAGGAACAACGTATGTTGTTATGCGGTTTGACCGATAAAGATCTTCGTAGAATATGTAGGAGCCAATATGAACATCCAGGTTCCGCTATTGGTTATTGACCGGAGATGAGTCTCGGTCATGTCTACATAGTTCTCGAACTCGTAGGGTCCACAGGCTTAACGTTTGATGACGATCGGTATTATGAGTTTATGAGTTTTGATGTACCGAAGGTAGTTCGGAGTCCCGGATGAGATCACGGACATGATGAGGAGTCTCGGAATGTCCGAGACATAAAGATTGATATATTGGACGACTATATTCGGACACCGGAAGTGTTCCGGAAAAGTTTCGGATTTAACTGGATTGCCGGAGGGGGTTACCGGAACCCCCTACGAGGGGGGATGGTCCATAGTGGGCCTTGAGGAAAGGAGAGAGGCAGCCCATAGAGGCTGGCCGGCGCCCCACCAGGGGATCCTAGTTGGACTAGGATTGGGGGGCGCCACCTCTCCCTCCTTTTTTCCTTTCCCTCTCTTCCTTCTTGGTGGACTCCTACTAGGAATAGGATTGCAATCCTATTCCTAGTAGGATTGCCCTAGCCGCACCATAGGAGTCCGGCCGGCCCTCCTCTCTTGCTCCTTTATATACGGGGGCAGGGGGGCACCCAAAGACACAGAAGTTGAATTGTTCTAGCATTGTGCGGTGCCCCCCTCCACAGAAACACACCTCGGTCATACCATCGCAGTACTTAGGAGAAGCCCTGCGCCGGTAGATACATCATATCCGTCACCACGCCGTCGTGCTGACGAAACTCTCCCGTGAAGCTCAACTGGATCAAGAGCTCGTGGGACGTCATCAAGCTGAACGTGTGCTGAACACGGAGGTGCCGTACGTTCGGTACTTGATCGGTTGAATCGCGAAGAAGTTCGACTACATCAACCGCGTCACTTGACGCTTCCGCTTCCGGTCTACGAGGGTACGTAGACACACTCTTCCCTCTCGTTGCTATGCATCTGGTAGATAGATCTTGCGTGATCGTAGGAAAAATTTAAAATACTACGTTCCCCAACAGTTTGGGCTATGCGATGATATGGGATCATGGAACTATAATCGTCTGAAGTTGGAATTTCATCAGAAGTTCTACCCTATGCACCAGGTTCATCGTGATCATAATTATATTAATAATTTCTGGCCTCGCGCAAGAGAAAGCATCGCTCAAGCTTGGGGGAGGCTTAAGTCAATGTTATATTCATGCCCCAATCATGAGCTCTCAAGAGGAATGATCATTCAAAATTTTTATGATCGGCTTTCTCATAATAATCGCTCCATGCTCAATACTTCTTGTTCTGGCTCTTATATGATGAAGACTATTGACTTCAAATGGGATTTATTGGAAAGAATTAAACGCAACTCTGAAGATTGGGATCTCGACGAAGGTAAGGAGTCAGGTATGACCCCTAAGTTTGATTGTGTTAAAGCTTTTATGGATACCGATGTTTTCCGTGAGTTTAGCACTAAATATGGACTTGACTCTGAGATAGTAGCTTCTTTCTGTGAATCCTTTGCTACTCATATTGATCTCCGTAAGGAGAAGTGGTTTAAATATCATCCCCCTATTGAAGTAAAAGTAGTTGAACCTATTAAAGTTGAAGAAAATACTATCACTTATAATGTTGATTCTATTATACCTACCGCTTATATTGAGAAACCACCTTTCCCTGTTAGGATAAAGGATCATGCTCAAGCTTGAACTGTAGTTCGTAAGAGTAATACTAGGACACCTACACCCTCTGAGCAAATTAAAGTTGAACCTAGTGTTGCTATGGTTAAAGATCTCTTGGTAGAAGATTTAGATGGACATGTTATTTACCTCCAAGAAGAGTCCGCTAGAATAGCCAAACCCAATGCTAGAAATAGACATAAACCTGTTGTAGGCTTGCCTGTCATCTCTGTCAAAATATCATGGTTTATGTGACGTAGGTGCTAGTGCGAGTATTATCCCTCTTGATTTGTATAATGAAATTATGCATGATATTGCACCTGTTGAGTTAGAAGGGATTGTTGTCACTATTAAGATTGCTAATAGAGATATTATTTCACCGGTTGGGATTGTTAGAGATATTGAAGTTTTGTGTGGGAAGGTTAAATACCCTGCTGATTTTCTTGTTCTTAGTTCCCCACAAGATGCATTCTGCCCCATTATATTTGGTAGACCCTTCTTGAATACCGTTAATGCCAAGATAGACTGCGTGAAAGATATGTTACTGTTGGATTAGGGGATATGTCTCATGATTTTAACTTTGCTAAATTCCGTAGACAACCCCTTGAAAAGGCACCACCCAGTAAAGATGAAATTATCGGTCTTGCTTCTATTGCCGTGCCACCGAATGATCCTTTAGAACAATACTTGCTAGACCACGAAAATGATATGCTTATGAATGAGAGAAGGGAGATAGATGAAAGTTCCTTACACAGGGACCCGTTTTGAAAAACAACTTGCCTGTTGAAATCCTAGGGGATCCTCCTCCACCCAAGGGTGATCTCGTGTTTGAACTTAAACCTTTGCCTGATAATCTTAAGTATGTTTATCTTGATGAAAAGAAGATATATCATGTTATTATTAGTGCTAACCTTTCAGAGCAAGAAGAAGAAAAATTATTGAAAACTCTGAAGAAGCATCGTGCTGCTATTGGATATACTCTGGATGATCTTAAGGGCATTAGCCCCACTATATGCCAACACAAGATAAAATTGGAAGAAAATGCCAAACCAGTTATTGATCATCAGCGACGGTTAAATACCAAGATGAAAGAAGTGGTAAGAAAGGAAATACTAAAGCTTCTAGAGGCAGGTATTATCTATCCAGTTGCTGGTAGCCAGTGGGTAAGTCTTGTCCATTGTGTTCCTAAGAAAGGCAGTATGATTGTTGTCCCTAATGATAAAGATGAATTGATCCCGCAAAGAATAGTTACAGGTTATATGATGGTAATTGATTTCCGTAAGTTAAATAAAGCTACTAAGAAATATCATTACCCCTTGCCATTTATTGATCAAATGCTAGAAAGGTTATCCAAAATTACTCATTTCTGCTTTCTAGATGCTTATTCTGGTTTCTCTCAAATACCTGTGTCAAAACGGGATCAAGAAAAGACCACCTTTACTTGTCATTTCGGTACCTTTGCTTATAGACGTATGCCTTTTGGTTTATGTAATGCACCTGCTACCTTTCAAAGATGCATGATGGCTATATTCTCTGATTTTTGTGAAAAGATTGTTGATGTTTTCATGGATGATTTCTTCGTTTACGGAACTTCTTTTGATGATTGCTTAAGCAACCTTGATCGAGTTTTGCAGAGATGTGAAGACACTAACCTTTTCTTGAATTGGGAGAAGTGCCACTTCATGCTTAATGAAGGCATTGTCTTGGGACATAAAATTTCTGAAAAAGGTATTGAAGTTGACAAAGCTAAAGTTGATGCTATTGAAAAGATGCCATGCCCAAAGGACATCAAAGGAATACAAAGTTTCCTTGGTCATGCCGGGTATTATAGGAGGTTCATAAAGGACTTCTCCAAAATCTCTAGGCCTCTGACTAATCTCTTACAAAAAGATATTCCTTTTGTCTTTGATAATGATTGTCTAGAAGCATTTGAAATACTTAAGAAAGCATTGATCTCTGCACCTATTGTCCAGCCTCCTGACTGGAATTTACCCTTTGAGATTATGTGCGATGCTAGTGATTATGATGTAGGAGCTATTCTAGCGTAAAGAGTTGATAAGAAATTGAATGTTATCCAGTATGCTAGTAAAACTCTAGATAGTGCCCAAAGAAATTATGCTACTACTGAGAAAGAATTTTTAGCAGTTGTGTTTGCTTGTGATAAGTTTAGACCCTATATCGTTGATTCTAAAGTAACTATTCACACTCATGATGCTGCTATCAAATACCTTATGGAAAAGAAAGATGCTAAACCTAGACTTATTAGATGGGTTCTCTTGCTGCAAGAATTTGACTTGCATATTATTGATAGAAAGGGAGCTCAGAACCCCGTAGCAGATAACTTGTCTAGGTTAGAGAATATACTTGATGACCCACAACCTATTGATGATAGCTTTCCTGATGAACAACTAGCTGTCATAAGTACTTCTCGTACTGCTCCATGGTATGCTGATTATGCTAATTATATTGTTGCTAAGTTTATACCTCCTAGCTTCACATACCAGCAAAAGAAAAAGTTCTTCTATGATTTGAGACATTACTTTTGGGATGACCCACATCTTTATAAATAAGGAGTATATGGTATTATTAGACGTTGTGTACCTGAGCATGAACAGGAACATATCCTACGCAAGTGCCACTCCGAAGCCTATGGAGAACACCATGCGGGAGATAGAACTGGACACAAGGTATTGCAATCCGGTTTTTATTGGCCTACTCTCTTCAAGGATGCCCGCAAGTTTGTTCTATCTTGTGATGAATGTCAAAGAATTAGTAATATTAATAGACGTCAATAAATGCCTATGAATTATTCACTTGTTATTGAACCATTTGATGTTTGGGGCTTTGATTTATGGGACCTTTTCCTGCCTCTAATGGGTACACACATATTTTAGTTGCTCTTGATTACGTTACTAAGTGGGTAGAAGCTATTCCAACTAGTAGTGTTGATCATAACACCTCTATTAAGATGCTTAAAGAAGTTATATTTCTGAGGTTTGGAGTCCCTAGGTATCTAATGACTGATGGTGGTTCACACTTTATTCATGGTGCTTTCCGTAAGATGCTTGCTAAGTATGATGTCATGTCAACCATAGAATTGCATCCCCCTATCACCCACAGACTAGTGGTCAAGTAGAACTTAGTAATAGGGAGTTGAAATTAATCTTGCAAAAGACAGTTAATAGGTCTAGAAAATATTGGTCCAAGAAACTAGATGATGCATTATGGGCCTATAGAACTGCATACAAAAATCATATGGGTATGTCTCCATATAAGATGGTATATGGAAAAGCTTGCCACTTACCTCTTGAGTTAGAACATAAGGCATATTGGGCTATTAAAGAACTCAACTATGATTTCAAACTTGCCGGTGAGAAGAGGCTATTTGACATTAGTTGCCTTGATGAGTGGAGAACCCAGCCCTATGAGAATGCCAAACTGTTTAAAGAAAAGGTTAAAAGATGGCATGACAAAAGAATACAAAAGCGTGAGTTTAACGTAGGTGATTATGTCTTGCTATTCAACTCTCGTTTAAGATTTTTTGCAGGAAAAATTCTCTCCAAGTGGGAAGGTCCTTACGTTATCGAGGAGGTCTATCGTTCCGGTGCCATAAAAATCAACAACTTCGAAGGCACAAATCCGAAGGTGGTGAATGGTCAAAGAATCAAATATTACATCTCAGGTAATCCTATAAATGTTGAAACTAATGTTATTGAAACCATAACCCCGGAGGAATACATAAGGGACACTTTCTAGAATGATTCAGCCTCCGAAAAGGAAGAGGTACGTGATACGGTAAGTAAACCGACTCCAAAACAGTTCTAAAGGCAATTTTTCTCCGTTTTGGAATATTTAGAAAAATAGAAAAATAAACCGCAGTCCGGAAGAGACACGAGGCGTCTTCGAGGGTGGAGGGCGCGCCCCCCTTCCTAGGGCGCGCCCCCTGCCTCGAGGACACCCCGTGTGTCCCCTGGTGTCGGGGAAACTGATCGCCCACAAACACCTATGGGACCGGAGCCCCTTTACGGTACGGCAAGGGAGCGGAGGGAGCACAAAGAGCAGGTCGAGGCGCACACGCGAGCAGTTTACCCAGGTTCGGGCCGCACGGATGCGTAAAACCCTACTCCTGCCTTGGTTTGTTATTGAGTTCTTGGCTCGGGAGCTTGAAGATCTACAGTGCTGGCTACACCGAGCGTGGGAGTGATCTAGTTTCGGAATCGAACCCCTTCTACGTTGTGCATGGGCCTCCTTTTATAGTTCAAAGGGGTCACCGACAGATGTCAACGTAGATGAGGGTAAAAGCGTAAAATTGGTGGTAGTTGTAACAGTGCATGTACAGTGTATGCACAGTGGTCTATACCTAACCCAGACGGTGGGGGACAAGGGCATTGAATGCCCGTCGCCGTCGCCCCAAAACAGTGTAAAAAGCGTCCATCCGGGCGTCTCCGTTCGCCACGATGGTGGCCTCGTCACCGTGGCTTGCCACCGTGTACCCCAGGCTGCACAGCCATCCACCACGTGCCCCTGGAAGGGCCCCAGGGCGACGCGTGGACAGATGAGCTGGAGCGCAGGCACACAGTGAAAGCTTGCCGCGGCAAGCTCCTTGCCGCGGTTACTACCTTGCCGGACCCGGAAGCTTGTCGCTCTTCGGGTCCTGTCGTGGCGCGCGATGCGCCACGATATGTCTTCTGAGATGCTGTTCTTTGGCCTCCCCGGCAAGCTCCTCTTGCCAGGGTCTTGCGCTGAAGGGATGATCTTGAGCCTGGAGCGGCCTTCCCGGCAAGCTCCTCTTGCTGGGGTCTTGCTTCTTAACTTGAATACTTTGTTCTTGAATGGCTCCAAAGGAGCTAGAGTGGGCCTTGGCGGGCGCGTGGCGAGCCCTGCCACGGGACGCTGCTACTGCCCGTGCACAAGTCGGGATACTAAGGTACCCCTACTTTAGTACACCGACAGGAGCCCCCGGGCCTGGGCCACACACGGTGCCGAGCGCTGTTGGGCGAGGCCCAAAACAGTGCACGGGCACACGCAGCCCACTCCGCATCTGCCGCATCCCTCCCTAACGGCACGCGTCGATTGCGGCGTCGTGGGAGAGATCGTGGCCTGTTTCTTTAATGGGAAAATGCGGAACGTCCCCCACTTCCCCCTTAAAAGCAGAGGAAGCAGGGGCAGTCCCCCCCCCCATTGCTTCATTGCGTCTTCAATCTCCAGAAAACCCCCGCCGCTCTCCGCCTCCCCAAAGGTCGACAGAGAGCCGAGCTCCACCTCTCTTCCACCGCCGCTCGCCTCCCCGGTGCCGCCAACCCCTCTCGCCGTCCCCGCCATGGCCCCGAAGAGCAGCAAGGCGAAGAACGAGAAGTCCGACAAGGCGGCGAAGCTGGCAGCAATGCGGAAGAAGATGGTGGTCTTCCCGCTGAGGCTTGGCGCGAGGGAGCTGAGGGACAAGTATTACTTGTTCTGGGCGAGGGAGATGAAGGCTCACCCGCGCACCAGGGTCCTCCCCGCCGAAGCCTGCGACATGTATCCGGGAGGTTACTGTTGGGGAACGTAGCATAATTCAAAAATTTTCTACGTCTTCACCAAGATCCAAATATGGAGACATCTAGCAACGAGCAACTGAGAGTGCATCTACATACCGTTATGAAGATTGCGTGCGGAAGCTTTCAACGAAGCAAGGATGAAGTAGTCCTACTCTTCACGTTCTTCGTCACCGATGATCTAGCGCCGAACGGACGGCACCTCCGCGTTCAACACACGTACGGTGCAGCAACGTCACCTCCTTCTTGATCCAGCAAGGGGGGAGGAGAAGTCGTCAGAGATCCGGCAGCACGACGGCGTGATGACGGATGCAGTGGAGATCGCAGCAGGGCTTCGCCGGGCGCCCTGCGTGGGAGTTGGGAGGTGTGACGGGAGGGGGAGAGGCGCCAGGGCTGAGGTGCGTCTGCCCTCTCCCCACCCCCACATATATATAGGGGCCAGGGGGGGCGCCTGGACCCCCTGCAGATCCAATCTGCAAGGGGGCGGCGGCCAAGGAGGAGTCCCCCTCCCCCAAGGCAAGTGGTGGCCCCCCTCCCCTTAGGGTTTTATCCCTAGGCGCAGGGGAGGTGGGCCTCCCTTGGTGGTGCGCCAGCCCTGAGGGCTGGACACATCCCCTCGCGGCCTAGGGGCCCCACCGGGATGGGTGGCCCCACCCGGTGGACCCCCGGGGCCCCTCCGGTGGTCCCGGGACGCTCCCGGTGACCCCCGGAGATCACCCGTTGGCCGAAACTGGACTTCCCATATATCAATCTTTACCTCCGGACCATTCCGGAACTCCTCGTGACGTCCGGGATCTCATCCGGGACTCCGAACAACTTTCGGGTTTCCACGTGCATTTATCTCTACGACCCTAGCGTTACCGAACCTTAAGTGTGTAGACCCTACGGGTTCGGGAGACACGTAGACATGACCGAGACCACTCTCCGGTCAATAACCAACAGCGGGATCTGGATACCCATGTTGGTTCCCACGTGTTCCTTGATGATCTTCATCGGATGAACCACTGTGTCAAGGATTCACTCAATCCCGTATGTTATTCCCTTTGTCCATCGGTACAGTACTTGCCCGAGAATCGATCGTCGGTATTCCCAATACCTTGTTCAATCTCGTTATGGCAAGTCTCTTTACTCGATCCGTAATCCATCATCCCGTGACTAACTACTTAGTCACATTGAGCTCATTATGATGATGTCTTACCGAGTGGGCCCAGAGGTACCTCTCCGTCATACGGAGTGACAACATCCCAGTCTCGGTTCGTACCAACTCAACAGACACTTTCAGAGATACCCGATGCGTACCTTTATAGTCACCCAGTTACGTTGTGACGGTTGGCACACCCAAAGTACTCCTACGGTATCCGGGAGTTGTACAACCTCATGGTCTAAGGAATAAATACTTGACACCGAAAAGCTTATGCATTACGAACTATACGATCTCGTGTTATGCTCAAGTTTGGGTCTTGTCCATCACATCATTCTCCTAATGATGTGATCCCGTTATCACCGACATCTCATGTCCATGGTCAGGAAACCGTGACCATCTGTTGATCAACGAGCTGGCTACTAGAGGCCTACCAGGGACTCATTATGATCTATGTATTCACACATGTATCGCTGTTTCCGTACAATACAATTCAAGCATGAATAACAGACAATTATCATGAACAAGGAGATATAATAATAATGCTTTTATTATTGCCTCTAGGGCATATCTCCAACAGTCTCCCACTTGCACTAGAGTCAATAATCTAGTTACATTGTGATGAATCGAACACCCATAGAGTTCTGGTGTTGATCATGTTTTGCTCGTGAAAGAGGTTTAGTCAACGGGTCTGCTACATTCAGATCCGTATGCACTTTAAAAATATCTATATCTCCATCCTGAACATAATTCCGGATGGAGTTGAAACGGCGTTTGATGTGCTTGGTCTTCTTGTGAAACCTGGGCTCCTTGGTAATAGCAATAGCACCAGTGTTGTCACAGAAGAGAGTCATCGGGCTTGACGCGCTTGGAATGACTCCTAGGTCGGAGATGAACTCCTTCATCCAGACTCCTTCCTGCGCTGCTTCAGAAGCAGCTATGTACTCCGCTTCACATGTAGATGCTGCCACCACGCTTTGCTTACAACTGCACCAGCTGACTGCCCCTCCATTCAAAATATACACGTATCCGGTTTGTGACTTAGAGTCATCCAGATCTGTGTCGAAGCTAGCATCGACGTAACCCTTTACGACGAGCTCTTCGTCACCTCCATAAACGAGAAACATATCCTTAGTCCTTTTCAGGTACTTCAGGATGTTCTTGACCGCTGTCCAGTGTTCCGTATCGGGATCACTTTGGTACCTCCCTACCAAACTTATGGCAAGGTTCACATCAGGTCTGGTACACAGCATGGCATACATGATAGAACCTATGGCTGAGGCATAGGGAATGACACTCATCTTTTCTCTATCTTCTGCCGTGGTCGGCGACTGAGTCTTACTCAATCTCATACCTTGCAAAACAGGCAAGAATCCTTTCTTTGACTGATCCATATTGAACTTCTTCAATATTTTGTCAAGGTACGTACTTTGTGAAAGACCAATGAGGCGTCTCGATCTATCTCTATAGATTTTGATGCCTAATATGTAAGCAGCTTCTCCAAGGTCCTTCATTGAAAAACTTTTATTCAAGTAGGCCTTTACATTTTCCAAGAATTCTATATCATTTCCCATCAGCAATATGTCATCCACATATAATATGAGAAATGCCATAGAGCTCCCACTCACTTTCTTGTAAATACAGGCTTCTCCATAAGTCTGTATAAAGCCAAACGCTTTGATCACCTCATCAAAGCGAATATTCCAACTCCGAGATGCTTGCACCAGCCCGTAAATCGAGCGCTGGAGCTTGCATACCTTGTTAGCGTTCTCTGGATCGACAAAACCTTCCGGTTGCATCATATACAACTCTTCCTTGAGGAAGCCATTAAGGAATGCTGTTTTGACGTCCATTTGCCATATCTCATAATCATAGAATGCGGCAATAGCTAACATGATTCTGACTGACTTCAGCATCGCTACGGGAAAGAAAGTCTCATCGTAGTCAATCCCTTGAACTTGTCGATAACCCTTAGCGACAAGCCGAGCCTTATAGATGGTCACATTACCATCCGCGTCTGTCTTCTTCTTAAATATCCATTTGTTTTCAATGGCGTGCCTATCGTCAGGCAAGTCCACCAAAGTCCATACTTTGTTTTCATACATGGATTCAATCTCGGATTTCATGGCTCCAAGCCATTTATTGGAATCTGGGCCCGCCATCGCTTCTTCATAGTTCGAAGGTTCACCGTTGTCTAACAACATGATTTCTAGGACAGGGTTGCCGTACCACTCTGGTGCGGAACGTGCCCTTGTGGACCTTCGAAGTTCAGTAGTAACTTGATCTGTATCTTCATGATCATTATCATTATCTTCCTCCCTTGTCGGTGCAGGCACCTCAAGAACAGTTTCCTGCGCTGCGCTACTTTCCGGTCCAGGAGGGGTGACTGTCACCTCATCAAGTTCTACTTTCCTCCCACTCACTTCTTTCGAGAGAAACTCTTTCTCCAGAAAGTATCCATTCTTGGCAACGAAGACTTTGCCTTCGGATCTGTGGTAGAAGGTGTACCCAATAGTTTCCTTTGGGTATCCTATGAAGACGCATTTTTCCGATTTGGGTTCGAGCTTTTCAGGTTGAAGTTTCTTGACATAAGCATCGCAACCCCAAACTTTCAGAAACGACAGCTTCGGTTTCTTGCCAAACCAAAGTTCATACGGAGTCGTCTCAACGGATTTTGACAGAGCCCTATTTAAAGTGAATGCGGCAGTCTCTAAAGCATAACCCCAAAAAGATAGCGGTAAATCGGTGAGGGACATCATAGATCGCACCATGTCCAACAGAGTACGATTTCGACGTTCAGACACACCGTTACGTTGAGGTGTTCCGGGCGGTGTCAATTGTGAAACAATTCCACAGCTCCTAAGGTGTGTGCCAAATTCATGACTTAAATATTCACCCCCACGATCCGATCGTAAGAACTTTATTTTTCTGTCACGTTGATTCTCAACCTCATTCTGAAATTCCTTGAACTTTTCAAAGGTCTCAGACTTGTGTTTCATCAAATAGATATACCCATATCTACTCAAGTCATCTGTGAGGGTGAGAACATAACGATAGCCTCCGCGAGCTTCAACACTCATTGGACCGCACACATCGGTATGTATGATTTCCAACAAGTTGGTTGCTCGCTCCATTGTTCCGGAGAACGGAGTCTTGGTCATCTTGCCCAAGAGGCATGGTTCGCACGTGTCAAATGATTCATAATCAAGAGACTCTAGAAGTCCATCCGAATGGAGCTTCTTCATACGTTTGACACCAATATGACCAAGGCGGCAATGCCACAAGTATGTGGGACTATCATTATCAACTTTACATCTTTTGGCATCTACACTATGAATATGTGTATCACTACGTTCGAGATTCATCAAAAATAAACCATTGACCAGCGGGGCATGACCATAAAACATATCTCTCAAATAAATAGAAAAACCATTATTCTCCGATTTGAAAGAATATCCATCTCGCATAAGACGAGATCTAGAAACAATGTTCATGCTCAAAGCTGGTACTAAATAACAATTATTGAGGTTTAAAACTAATCCCGAGGGTAGATGTAGAGGTAGTGTGCCGACGGCGATCACATCGACCTTGGAACCATTCCCGACGCGCATCGTCACCTCATCCTTCGCCAGTCTCCGTTTATTCCGCAGCTCCTGTTTTGAGTTACAAATGTGAGCAACTGCACCGGTATCGAATACCCAGGAGCTACTACGAGTGCTGGTAAGGTACACATCAATAACATGTATATCATATATACCTTTGACGTTGCCGGCCTTCTTGTCTGCTAAATATTTGGGGCAGTTCCGCTTCCAGTGACCCGTTCCCTTGCAATAAAAGCACTCTGTTTCAGGCTTGGGTCCATACTTTGGCTTCTTCCCAGCAACAGGCTTGCCAGGCGCGGCAACTTGCTTGCCGTCCTTCTTGAAGTTCTTCTTACCCTTGCCTTTCTTGAACTTAGTGGTTTTATTGACCATCAACACTTGATGTTCTTTCTTGATGTCAACCTCCGCTGATTTCAGCATCGAATACACCTCGGGAATGGACTTCAACATCCCCTGCATATTGAAGTTCAACACGAAGCTCTTAAAGCTTGGTGGGAGCGACTGGAGGATTCTGTCAACGACCGCTTCATCTGGGAGATTCATTCCCAGCTGAGACAAGCGGTTGTGCAATCCTGAAATCTTGAGGATGTGCTCACTGACAGAACTGTTCTCCTCCATCTTACAGCTGTAGAACGCGTCGGAGACATCATATCTCTCGACTCGGGCATGAGCTTGGAAAACCATTTTCAGCTCTTCGAACATCTCATATGCTCCATGGTGCTCAAAACGCTTTTGAAGCCCCGATTCTAAACTGTAAAGCATGCCGCACTGAACCAGGGAGTAATCATCACTACGCGACTGCCAGACGTTCAAAACGTCTTGGTCCGCATCGGGAGCAGGTGCATCACCTAGCGGTGCTTCTAGGACATATGATCTCTTGGCAGCTATGAGGATAATCCTCAGGTTACGGACCCAATCCGTATAGTTGCTACCATCGTCTTTCAGCTTGGTTTTCTCTAGGAACGCGTTGAAGTTGAGGGAAACTGGAACGTGGGCCATTTGATCTACAAGAGATATCGTAAAGAATTTAGACTAAGTTCATGATAATTAAGTTCATCTTAATCAAATTATAATGAACTCCCACTCAGAATGACATCTCTCTAGTCATCTAAGTGATACACGATCCGAATTGAGTAGTCCGTGTCCGATCATCACGTGAGACGGACTAGTCATCAACGGTGAACATCTTGATGTTGATCGTATCTTCTATACGACTCGTGTTCGACCTTTCGGTCTTCCGTGTTCCGAGGCCATGTCTGTACATGCTAGGCTCGTCAAGTGAACCCTAAGTGTATCGCGTGTGTAAATCTGTCTTACACCCGTTGTATGTGAACGTTAGAACCTATCACACCCGATCATCACGTGGTGCTTCGGAGCAACGAACTTTAGCAACGGTGCACAGTTAGGGGAAACACAATACTTGAAATTTTAGTGAGAGATCATCTTATTTACTACCGTCGTTCTAAGTAAACAAGATGCATAAACATGATAAACATCACATGCAATCAATTAAAGTGACATGATATGGCCAATATCATCTTGCTCCTTGGATCTCCATCTTCGGGGCACCATGATCATCTTGTCACCGGCTCGACACCATGATCTTCATCATCATGATCTCCATCATCGTGTCTTGAAGAAGTTGTCACGCCAACTATTACTTCTACTACTATAGCTAACGTTTAGCAACGAAGTAAAGTAATTACATGGCGTTATTCACTGACACGCAGGTCATACAATAATTAAGACAACTCCTATGGCTCCTGCCGGTTGTCAAGTTCATCGACATGCAAGTCGTGATTCCCTATTACAAAAACATGATCAATCTCATACATCACATATATCATTCATCACATCTTCGTTCTTGGCCATACCACGTCACAAAACACATGCTGCAAAAACAAGTTAGACGTCCTCTAACTGTTGTTGCAAGTTTTACGTGGCTTCTATAGGATTTCTAGCAAGAACGTTTCTTACCTACGCCAAAACCACAACGTGATTTGTCAACTTCTATTTACCCTTCATAAGGACCCTTTTCATTGAATCCGATCCGACTAAAGTAGGAGAGACAGACACCCGCCAGCCACCTTATGCATCTAGTGCATGTCTGTCGGTGGAACCAGTCTCACGTAAGCGTACGTGTAAGGTCGGTCCGGGCTGCTTCATCCCACAATACCGCCGAATCAAGATTGACTAGTAACGGTAAGAAAGTTGAACAAGATCATACGCCCACAACTGCTTTGTGTTCTACTCGTGCAAGATGCTACGCATAAAACCTAGGCTCAGATGCCACTGTTGGGGAACGTAGCATAATTCAAAAAAATTCTACGTCTTCACCAAGATCCAACTATGGAGACATCTAGCAACGAGCAACTGAGAGTGCATCTACATACCGTTATGAAGATTGCGTGCGAAAGCTTTCAACGAAGCAAGGATGAAGTAGTCGTACTCTTCACGTTCTTCGTCACCGATGATCTAGCGCCGAACGGACGGCACCTCCGCGTTCAACACACGTACGGTGCAGCAACGTCACCTCCTTCTTGATCCAGCAAGGGGGGAGGAGAAGTCAGAAGAGATCCGGCAGCACGACGGCGTGATGACGGATGCAGTGGAGATCGCAGCAGGGCTTCGCCGGGCGCCCTGCGTGGGAGTTGGGAGGTGTGACGGGAGGGGGAGAGGCGCCAGGGCTGAGGTGCGGCTGCCCTCTCCCCCCCCACATATATATAGGGGCCAGGGGGGGGGGGCGCCTGGACCCCCTGCAGATCCAATCTGCAAGGGGGCGGCGGCCAAGGAGGAGTCCCCCTCCCCCAAGGCAAGTGGTGGCCCCCCTCCCCTTAGGGTTTTATCCCTAGGCGCAGGGGAGGTGGGCCTCCCTTGGTGGTGCGCCAGCCCTGAGGGCTGGACACATCCCCTCGTGGCCTAGGGGCCCCACCGGGATGGGTGGCCCCACCCGGTGGACCCCCGGGGCCCCTCCGGTGGTCCCGGGACGCTCCCGGTGACCCCCGGAGATCACCCGTTGGCCGAAACTGGACTTCCCATATATCAATCTTTACCTCCGGACCATTCCGGAACTCCTCGTGACGTCCGGGATCTCATCCGGGACTCCGAACAACTTTCGGGTTTCCACGTGCATTTATCTCTACGACCCTAGCGTTACCGAACCTTAAGTGTGTAGACCCTACGGGTTCGGGAGACACGTAGACATGACCGAGACCACTCTCCGGTCAATAACCAACAGCGGGATCTGGATACCCATGTTGGTTCCTACGTGTTCCTCGATGATCTTCATCGGATGAACCACCGTGTCAAGGATTCACTCAATCCCGTATGTTATTCCCTTTGTCCATCGGTACGGTACTTGCCCGAGATTCGATCGTTGGTATTCCCGATACCTTGTTCAATCTCGTTATGGCAAGTCTCTTTACTCGATCCGTAATCCATCATCCCGTGACTAACTACTTAGTCACATTGAGCTCATTATGATGATGTCTTACCGAGTGGGCCCAGAGGTACCTCTCCGTCATACGGAGTGACAACATCCCAGTCTCGGTTCGTACCAACTCAACAGACACTTTCGGAGATACCCGATGCGTACCTTTATAGTCACCCAGTTACGTTGTGACGGTTGGCACACCCAAAGTACTCCTACGGTATCCGGGAGTTGTACAACCTCATGGTCTAAGGAATAAATACTTGACACCGAAAAGCTTATGCATTACGAACTATATGATCTCGTGTTATGCTCAAGTTTGGGTCTTGTCCATCACATCATTCTCCTAATGATGTGATCCCGTTATCACCGACATCTCATGTCCATCGTCAGGAAACCGTGACCATCTGTTGATCAACGAGCTGGCTACTAGAGGCCTACCAGGGACTCATTATGATCTATGTATTCACACATGTATCGCTGTTTCCGTACAATACAATTCAAGCATGAATAACAGACAATTATCATGAACAAGGAGATATAATAATAATGCTTTTATTATTGCCTCTAGGGCATATCTCCAACAGTTACCATTACTTCGCTCGATTCTTCCATTGCGGTCTTTGTCCTCCGTACTCTGAGTTTTTCTGCGATGTGATGAACACATACGGATTCCATCTTCTAGATTTCACCCCGAACGCAGTCTTAACCTTGGCCGTTTTCGCACATCTGTGCGAAAACTTTGTCGGGGTCCACCCCAACGTAGCTCTCTTCTGCCACTTGTTCACACCTCGAGTAGAGTCTGGGTCCCCACTCTCCGGTGGCATCTCTTGGATCTTTAGGCTCAACAAGAAAGAGGCGTACTTGATTGGAGAGCTCCGCGGCAAGTGGGAAGAGTGGAGGGTTGATTGGTGCTGGGTTATGGAAGAGGAACCCCAGCAGTTTACCTCTCCTCGCCGGGCCGCAATAGTGCGTGGCAAGGATTGGAGCGACCTGGCCCCGGAGGATGAGAAGCTGAAGATAGCCCTCATTAGGATCCTTCGCCTCCGGGCCGCCAACCTTACTGTAGGCGAGGTCTTGGCTGATTTCCTTCGCCGCCGCATTGCCCCCCTACAGGAGAGAAAAAGGCCTGCTTGGGAGTTCGGCAACGCGGCGGACCGCATGAGGCTGCGCCCCGGCCTGAACTACAACTTCACCGTCTTGGAACTCAAGGGGATGATCCGTTCGCTGTTCAAGCACGACCCCAAGCACCTGGAGTGGTTCACCCCGTCGCAGGGAGTAGTTCCATTATGCAACAACTCCTCCCTTAGTGCATCCGCGCGGCAATGCCTCAGTGTGACTCCCACGGGGTTGTTCCCACTTGGCTGATGCCTTCAGAAGAGACCGTGCAGACTTTCTTCCACAACCTGGTTGAACGGCCGCGCAACCCCGGAGAGAAGAAGGGTCTCACCCGCGAGACCACCGACCGGGACGAAGCATACATTGCCAACAGGATGGAGGAGGCCGTCGCAGCGGCGGCCGCGGGTGAGTTTGGGTACACCGTGGAGGAAGCAGAAGCAGCGGATGCAGTGAGCCGGGCCGAGGAGGAAGAAATCCTCAAACTGCTGAGGCCTGCCGGGGAGCCTGCCGGGACGAGCGAGGCTGCCGGGCAGGGCACTGAGTCCAGTGAGCCGCCGAGGAGGACGCCGAATCGGGCGATTCCGACGAAGACTCGGGCGGGTCACTGAACCTCGACGACGCCTCCTCATCCTCAGAGAACTCTCCGCCACCACCGAGTCCTCCACCACAGCCAAAGAAGCGCCTCCGCAAGACCACCGAGACGGCGAGGCAGCCGGCGCCCCGACAGCAGCCGCAGCGTCGCTCGACGCGTGCCACCACGACGAGCAAGGCCGTCAAGGAGGCGCCCCGTGCCTCAGCGGCAAGCGGAGGGGGATCTTCCCGAAGCGGTTCTGGTGCTCCTTCCGCCCCTCGGTCCTCGGCGACGACCGGAGCGGGGTCTTCTCAACCCACGGCTCCGGAGCCCGCCAAGCGCCCGAGGGAGCCTACCCCTCCAGCTCTTCGCGCAGGGACGCGCGAGGCGGACTTCGACTTCTCCGCCCTTAGTTCCGACGAGGAGGAGGAAGAGTAAGCATTTGCAGCTTTTATTTCTTTTGATTCTTGTAGCTCTTGTCTTGATTTCTCTTTGTTTGATTCTGTTCTTGTTTGGCTTCCAGGACCTTGACCCAGAGGATGGCGAAGAGGGCCAAGATCCCAGTGGTTGATCTCGAGGAAGACGAGCCCGTCGCCGTGGCAGGAGATGCGCCCGTGACAGGCTTGCCGGACCAGCCTGCTGCTCCGGAGAGCAGCCCCCAGCGCAGCCCCCAGCGTAAGTCTTCTTGTTTACTTCTTCGCTTGTCGGGCGCGCTTGAGCTTCTTGTCCTTGCTAATGTCTTGTTTGCTTGTTGTCTTGTGCAGAAGTGGAGCCGCAGCCTCAGGAGCGTCAAGAAACTGCTCCCGACGAGCCGCTCGTCCCACCATCCCCGCCAAGGAGGAGCTCCCCGGCGAGGGAGGGTGCTCCGCCAAGGGCGGGTACTCCGCCAAGGGTGAGTACCCCGCCAAGGGCGAGCACCCCAACAAGGGAGGGCACCCCGCCAAGGGAAGGCGCCAGCGGCCCTCCGCCGGCGGGGGCTTCTACTACGCCACCAAGGGAGAACTCCCCGGCGAGGGACCCCGTTACTGAAGAGGCCCGTGCAGGTAGCCCTTGTACTTTCCTTCTTTTGAACTCTTCTTTTTTGGATATTTGCTTGACGATTCTTCTTTTCTTTTTCTGTTGCCAGATCCGCCCGCCCCGGAGCCGATGGAGACGGAGACCATCGCCGAGGAGGACGTGCGCGGCAATGCTGGCGACGCCGCCACTGCTGACGAGCCCGTCGCCGACGAGACCCCGGCGGCCACCGACGCGGCAGCTGGGGAGGAGACCGGCGACCGTACTGACGGCCCTGAGGCCTCAGGAGCGCCGGACGCTGCACCGGCCGCCGACCCCTCTGCTGTCGCGATTGGGCCGGGTATCTATCTGGAGGCCGCCAACGGGGTCTTCATCCAAGTCCCGTGGGCGTCCTCATCAAGGGAACCCGCGGAGGGGGAGAGCTTCGATGGAGAAGTCCTTGCCTCCGCCGGGCTAAGGGTTGTCGACGCGCCCGGCAGCAGCAGCGAGCCCGAAGAGGAGCAGCTCCTGCGCCGGGTTCTGGCCTTGTACCGAGCCAGGCAGGCCAATCTGGAGTCCCGAGAGGCTCTGGCTGCCAAGGCTAGCGTCGACTTGGAGAAGCGTGCCGCCGAGCTCCGCGCCGCCAACCAAGCGGCCCTCCGGAACTTGGCGGAGGAGCGGCAGGAGCTCGTCGGAGCGCACCAAGCGTTCATCCTCGAGAAGGCCGAGGTTGAGGAGCAGCAACGACTAGCCGCCGAGGATCTGTCTCGGTGGGAGGGAGAGCTCAATCAGCGGAAGGTCGACCTCGATAGCCACGAGGACGACCTCACCGCGCGCGAGCAGTCCATTGGCGGGGCTCTGCAGGAGGCGAGGGACGCCGCTGCTGCCGCAGAGACCGCCAAGAGGGACCTGGAGGCGAGGGTGGCGCAGTTGGAGACGAGCTTGAAGACGAGCGAGGATAGGGTTGCCGCGCTCAATTTGGCGCGGGAGAAAGATGCCCACACCCACTCGGAGCTGCAAGTCCGTCTCTCCGACAAGGGCAAGGAGCTCAACGACGCCAAGGATTCCATTGCAGACTTGGAGCTGAAGGTTTCCACCCTCACTGACTCACTTGACGCCGCCCGGAACCGCGAAATGAAGCTGAAGGAGGATCTCCACGCCGAGAGGGCATTGCTGGACAGCGCCGCCGTCTCGCAAAATAACTTCAAGGAGACGGTGGAGCAGTGGACCGAGGGGCTCGTTGCTGCCGCCGCCAACATCGACAAGGAGATGGTGGCGCTGGGGACGGAGCACCTCGTCTACTCTCCCGACGAGAACCTCCCCCACAGCGCCAAGCTGAGCTTGTTCTTCCGAGGAGTGGCGCCTGCCCTCGCGCAGCTACGGGAAAGGCTCCCCTTGCAGCTGGCGAATGAGGCGCGCAGGCTCTGCACGGGTACCATGGAGCGAGTGTTGGCGAAGATCGTCTACCGCAACCCTGGGATCAATCTCGACAACATCCTCCGGACCCTGCCACCCGAAGCTGACCAGGAGGCGTTGAAGGCCCGCGTCGCCCACATCGTGGCCAAGGTGGGCAAGATCAAGAGGGTTGACGGCGACCGTGTAGACTAGGTTGCTTTCTTTCTGCTTCCCTTGCCGCTGCCAATTAAGTCATAGACAGTAGTTCGTTAGAACAGCGGCAAGTCTTCTTGTAATATAACTTCATTTTGGATAGTCAATGCAGTGTTATCTCCCTCGTTTGGTTCCTTCACTTTGTATGCTTCTCACCCTACGCTTCTAGGGAACTTGCCGGCAAAGGGGCCCTTGCCGCGAGCGCTGAGTGCGGGACTTCAGCGGCCTGCTGGCAATGCCCTTGCCGGCAAGAAACCTTGCCGCAGCTAGTCGCAGCACACTTAGATTGTTGAGCGAACTCGAAAACGAAGTAAGGGCGCGACACTTGTCGCAGCTCTCTTAAGCCGTTGAGCGTGCTCGAAACAAAGTAAGGGCGCGGCTAGCCACGGGTAGGTTCCTCCGCGCACAGGTTTTCCATACAAAGTGTGGTCGTTCAAGGAAGACAACTAAGGTTTTTTAAAAATTTGAATTGCTCAAACTTTGGCAACTTATCTTTTGTGTGCCGTTTGCTTCCCGGCAAGGTTTTCCTTTCTTGAACAGCACTTGGTCCATACCACTGTCTCCTTCCCCCCCGGCAAACTTGTGCGCGAGGAACACTTCTTCTGCTTAAGAGAGAAAGGAAAAAGGGAGGAAACACAGATATGGAGCCTTGCGGCTCGTTACTGCTTACCGGGGGTGTGTGCTGCACAAAGTGTCAGATAACACATGCAATGAAAACAAGAATGCATGAAATGACAAGCCGTGCGAAGCACAAAAGTTTTACTGATGCACGGGGTCTGCGCCCGGCTTTGTACAAAGGTTTACATGCAACAGCGGCAAGACTTGTACAAAAGGTGGTTGCCGGAGCGGATCACGGCAACCGCGCCTCATGGGTGAAACTTGCGAAGATGCTCAATGTTCCAGGAATTGCTCACCGGTAAGCCTTCTTCGGTCTCAAGGCGGACAGCGCCGGGCCTTGTGACTTGTCTCACCTGATAAGGGCCTTCCCACTTCGGCGTCAACTTGTTCGAACTCTTGGCGGACTGAACGCGCCGAAGAACAAGGTCGCCTTCCTCGAGACTCCTGGCCTTGACTTTGCGGCTATGATAGCGGCGCAAAGCTTGCTGGTATCGAGCAGCTCGTATAGCAGCCTGGAGACGGTCCTCGTCGAGGAGCAGTGCATCATCTTGCCGCAGTTGCTCTTGCTCGAGCTCGTCGTAAGCGAGTACTCGAGGAGACCCGTATACGAGTTCAGTGGGGAGAACTGCCTCTGCTCCATAGACAAGAGCAAAGGGTGTCTGCCCGGTGGCTCGATTTGGTGTCGTAATGATTGACCAAAGAGCCGCCGGCAACTCCTCGATCCAGTTTCTTCCGCACTAGTGCAGCCTGTCGAAGGTTCTTGTCTTGAGTCCGCGCAGCACTTCAGCATTTGCCCTCTCCGCCTGTCCATTGCTCCTTGGGTGAGCAACAGAAGCGAAGCAGACCTTGGCGCCAAGGTATTGGACGTATTGCATGAAGGTGCGACTTGTGAACTGTGTGCCGTTGTCGGTGATGATCCTGTTAGGGATTCCGAAACGGCAAACGATCGATCTGAAGAACCTGACTGCTGACTGTGCGGTCACCTTTCTCACTGGTTCCACTTCTGGCCACTTTTTGAACTTGTCGATGGCGACGTACAAGTACTCAAAGCCCCCGACTGCACGGGGAAAAGGGCCGAGGATGTCGAGCCCCCAGACCGAGAAGGGCCAGGACAAAGGGATCGTCTGGAGAGCTTGAGCTGGCTAGTGTATTTGCTTGGCATGGAACTGGCACGCTTCACACTTGGTTACTTGTGCAGTTGCATCTTGGAGGGCTTCTGGCCAAAAGAAACCTTGCCGGAACGCCTTCCCGGCAAGCGCTCTTGCGCCAATGTGGTGACCACATATGCCTCCGTGTATCTCTGCCAACAGCTTCTGTCCATCTTCCCGGGAAATGCATTTCAATCTGACACCATTGAGTCTTCTTCTGTACAGTTCGTTGCCGACGAACTGGTACATACTTGACTGCCTGGTTATTCTCTCTATCTCTTCTGGTTCTTCGGGAAGTTCTCCAGTTTGAAGGAAACGGACGATTTGCTGTGCCCAGGTTGGAGCTTGA
Organism: Secale cereale; assembly: GCA_902687465.1. Lineage (NCBI taxonomy): Eukaryota > Viridiplantae > Streptophyta > Magnoliopsida > Poales > Poaceae > Secale > Secale cereale. The sequence continues at coordinate 843,432,071 of LR738713.1, forward strand.
GGCTCAACAACAAGGACTAAAGATATCAGTGCTGCTGCGGGAATGTCAACTTCTACGGCAAAGACTTGCGGTTCTGCCGGAGCTGGACGCCCCCCGGCAAGCTTGCCGGGGCATGACTTGTCGGGAACGTTTGCTTCAACTGTACAAACCCTGGGGCTTGCAGGAGCAGACTGTTCCTCAGCAACTTTGTCGTTGATCTTGGGGACATTGGCGGCGGCTTCAGGAAGATCCGCCGGCAAGTAGTCGCCGGAGACCAACTTTCTCTTCTTGCTTTGCCCAACTGATGGTGCAACGGATGGTTGAGTTAGCTTGAGCATGAAGGTCCCTGGTTCCACAGGTAGCTTCAATGCAGCACACTTTGACAGGCCGTCTGCGATATCATTTTGCGCTCTTGGAACATGCTCCATCTGCAGGCCTTCAAAGTGTTCTTCAAGCTTCCTCACTTCATCGACATAGGCTTCCATCAAAGGACTCTGGTAGCTCTTGTTTACTTGTCGGACCACCAACTGCGAATCTCCCCGCACGATCAGCTTCTTGATCCCAAGTTCGGCCGCAATTCTGAGGCCGGCAAGCAACCCTTCATACTCAGCAGTATTGTTTGTCGCTTGTTCCTTGGGAAAGTGCATTTGGACAACGTACTTGAGGTGCTCCCCGGTGGGTGCGATGAGTAACACACCAGCACCGGCGCCTTGCAGCGAGAAGGCACCATCGAAGTACATTATCCATTCTTTGCTTGCTTCCTTGACGGGGATGCTTGTCTCTGCGACTTCTTCGTCTGGTGTTGGTGTCCATTCTGCTATGAACTCTGCCAAAGCTCTGCTCTGGATAGTTGAAGTGCTTTCAAACTTAAGACCAAAGCTTGACAGCTCTAGTGCCCACTCGACAATCCTTTCTGTTGCTTCTGGATTTTGCAATATCCTCTTTAACGGAAAGCGAGTGACCACCGTTATCTCGTGTGCTTGGAAGTAGTGGCGCAGCTTTCTCGAGGCCATGAGGAGGCCGAAAAGCAACTTCTGCACTCCAGAGTATCTTGACCTAGCCCCCTGCAAGAGGGAACTTACAAAATAAACTGGGCGCTGCACCATCTTCTTTCGCACTTCTCCTTGTATCTGCGCAGACTCATCCTTGTCGGGGCCAGAGCTTGTCGGGGAAGTCCCTTGCTTGTCGCTGGATGCGCTTGCCGGGGCTGTGGATTCCTCATCTGCCTCCCTCTCCGCTACCAACGCAGCACTAACCACTTGATTGGTTGCTGCTAAATACAGCAGCAACTTCTCTTGTGGCCTAGGTGCGACAAGTATTGGAGTGGAGGACAGGTATCCTTTCAAGTCATGCAGTGCTGCCTCCGCCTCTCGAGTCCATTTCATAGGACCTGCCTTTTTCAAGATTTTGAAAAAAGGCAGGGCGCGTTCTGCAGACTTTGAAATGAACCTGCTGAGGGCAGCCACACAACCAGCAAGCCTCCGTATATCCTTGACGCGCTTCGGAGCTTCGATCTGCTTGATGGCTTTTATCTTGTCGGGATTAGCTTCAATCCCCCTCTGGGACACAAAGAACCCGAGAAGCTTGCCGGAGGGGACTCCGAAGACGCACTTCTCGGGGTTCAGTTTGAGTTGTATCTTGTGCAGATTTGTAAAGGTTTCCTCTAGGTCTTGAATCAGGGTATCTTTGTCCTTGCTCTTGACCACTATATCATCCATGTAAGCTTCTACATTCCTGTGTATCTGTGGCTCAAACGCAGTGTGGACTACCCTTGCAAACGTTGAGCCCACATTCTTCAATCCAAAGGGCATGCGTATGAAACAGTAAGTGCCACACGGAGTAATGAATGCGGTCTTCTCTTCGTCTTCCTCAGCCATGAATATCTGGTGGTAGCCTGAGTATGCATCAAGAAATGAAAGCAACTCACACCCAGCCGTGGAGTCAACGATCTGGTCAATGCGCGGCAAGGGGAATGGATCCTTGGGACAAGCTTTATTCACATCAGTGAAGTCTATACAAAGTCTCCACTTCCCATTAGCTTTGCGCACGACAACTGGATTGGCCAGCCACGTGGGATGGAGTACACCTCTAACAAGGCCTGCTGCTTCCAACTTCTTGATCTCTTCAGCAATGAACTCTTGGGGCTCCACCGCTTGCTTCCTGACCTTCTGCTTGACGCGCCGCGCGTGAGGACAAACGGCAAGCTTGTGCTCAATTACTTTCCTGGGAACACCGGGGATGTCAGACGGTTGCCATGCAAACACGTCCACATTCGCCCGCAGGAAAGCAACGAGCGCGCTTTCCTATTTAGGATCAAGCGTAGCACTGATGGTGAAGGTACCACCAGTGCCGTCCTCCTTGGCGGAAACCTTCTTGGTTGCGGGTGGAGCTGCCATTCCTTTCTTGCACTTGCCGATGGAGCTCGATGGTGCGTCCTCGACGGTAGCGCAGCACTCCGAAGAGGTGCGTTTGCCGGAGTGGGCTCCAGAGCTCTTGCCGGACTTGGTCTTGTTCTTCCCCCCGGGAGCTTCAGCGGCAAGTGTCTTGCTGTCTGCCGCGGCTGCTGCGTCCCGGTAGATCTTGTCGGCGCAGATAAGCGCGTCCTTCTTGTCGCCGGGGACAGAGATGACGCTTATCGGCCCTGGCATCTTGAGCATGTTGTATGCATAGTGAGAGGCTGCCATGAACTTGGCGAGCGCAGGACGGCCAAGTATCCCATTGTATGGTAATGGGATATCGGCAACGTCGAACGTGATCCTCTCAGTCCTGAAGTTTAGCTCTCCTCCAAAGGTCACCGGCAGTGTTATTTTCCCCTTCGGCTTGCTCCTTCCCGGGTTAATTCCTTGAAAAGTTCCGGTTTCCTCGAGCTCGCTGTCGGGGATCTGCAGCTTCCGGATCACAGCGGAGGATATCAAATTGAGGCCGGCCCCGCCGTCAACCAACATCTTGGTGACCTTGAGGTTGCGGATGGTTGGCGATACCAACATCGGCAAGCACCCGACCGCAGTTGTGCGGTCTGGGTGGTCCTCAAGGTCGAAGATGATGGGCGTGCTGGACCACTTCAGTAGCCTACGCGACTCGACGGGTGGCTCTGCTGCATTCACTTCCCGCACCCATTGCTTGAGTTAGCGGTGGGAAGTGTGCAGAGAGGCACCTCCATCGACGCACAGAACTTCTGTGGCCTTCTGGAACTCCTGCTCGCTGTTGTCTCCGTCATCCATGTCCTCGTCGTCCTCTTCATCCTCGTCCTTGTCGCGGCCGCGGGGAGGCCTATCTCCTTGCCGCTACTTAGCCTTGCCGCGGCGCCCTCCCCGGCCATTGAATGGCCGCTTCTTGCCGGACTCTCCTCCACCTCCTTGGGCCTTCTCCTTGTCGCGACGCTCGTATTCAGCCTTCTGCTGTTCTACGAGGTACTCAACCCTTTTGCAGTTCTGGAGATCATGGCCCTTGGTGCGGTGGATCTTGCAGTACTGCTTGTCGGAGCCGTCCTGCTTATCGGCTGCCGCTACAGGGGTGGCCTCCTTGCCGGAGCCACCGGCCTGTGTCTTCTTGGCGGCAGCCTCCTTGCCGGACTGCTCGACAACTAGTACTTCTTTGTTCTTCTTCTTCTTATTGTTCCGCCGCCGGCCTTTCCTTGCCGGGGCGGCATCCTCGCTGTCCGTTCCCCCTGCTCCAGCATCCTCTCCGGGGAGTCTCCTCCCTTCTTCGGCGCGCGCACACTTGTCGGCCAGAGCGTAAAGCTCGCTGACGTCCCGGATCTTGGCCATCGCCATTTCCTCCCTCATCCGGCGGTTACGCACGTTCTGATGGAACGCGCTAATAACCGCGGCAGGGTGTACGTCCGGGATGTTGTGCTGGACGCGGCTGAATCTATGAATGTATTTCCGCAGGGACTCTCCCTCCTTCTGGGCAAATATGTGGAGATCACTTTCCTGGCCGTGGGGCTTGTGGCCGCCCGTGAAGGCGCCGACAAACTGGTGGCACAGGTCTGCCCAAGAAGAGATGGAGTTCTCCGGCAAGTGCATGAGCCAGGATCTGACATTGGGCTTGAGCACAAGCGGGAAGTAGTTTGCCAGAATCTTCTCATCCCGTCCCCCGGCAGCCTGCACCGCAATGGTGTAGATGCTAAGGAACTCTAAGGGATGGGTCTTGCCGTCGTACTTCTCGGGTACGTAGGGCTTGAAGTTCTTCATGCTGGGCCACTGGACTTGCCGCAGCTCACGGGTGAACGCAGGGCAACCTGCCGCGTACGGCAGGTCGCCTGGTTCACCGGGCGCGTGCATGTCGACAGCGGTCCCAGCGCGTTGATCGGACTGTCGTCGTGCTTCTCTTCGACGCTCGATGCGCGTTCGAGCGTCTTCTTGTCGCCTGTCCTCGAGGACTTGGCGCTGATCGCGGCGAGCTCGCGGGTCCGACGACGCCGTGGAATCGTCGTCGACGTTGATCCGGCGAGTCGGCGATTTCTGCTTCCGCGGCGGGGAGTGCACGGTTGTTGCACCCCCGGCGGTCTTGTCTCCATCGGCCTTCGCTTGGCTGACTTGCCGCGGCCGTGACGTTGCCGGGTGCTGCGGCGTGTCGTTGTTGGCGAAAGCGATGAGGCTTTGGATAGTGGCCCTCCAGTCTTCGGCCTAGTCTGCCGCTGGAGGGAAGTCGAGGAGCAGCTGAGCTCTGGCTAGAGCTTCTGCTGGAGAGGAGGGGAGCGGTGGCGAGCGGTGCGAGGAGCGAGATATGCTCGGACTTCTAACAGCGTTAGAAGGAGCAGGATCTCACCCCGGCGACCGCGCCTTGCTCGTGCCAGCGCGTTGGCCCTGAGCATCCCGCGACCCGCCAGCTTGGCCCCGTCCCAGCAAGCGTATGGTGCCCTGGGTACCACGCCGCTGCTGGTCCGGCACCTCCTGAGAAGGGCGTGGTGCGTGCACGGACACCGAGGTCTTGGAGTGAGCTCGGTCATCCGTCTTGTCCTTGGACTTAGCGGTGCCGTGAGTGTTCTCGCCGGCGTCCACCCTTCCGCCAGCGTCTACCCCACCAACCGTTGGTTCTGGTGGTGGTGGGATCGACGCAGACGGGCCTCCTACCTCCGAAGCTTTCTTCTTCGGCGGCATGCTGATGTAGTCGATGAGGTTGATGAAGTTGGTGAAGTAGCTGAAGGTTGCGCCCGCGTGAACGCCGGATCAGGTTCGCACAACCTCGACGCCCCCTACCTGGCGCGCCAAAGATATCGGGGAAACTGATCGCCCACGAACACCTATGGGAACGGAGCCCCTTTTCGGTACGGCAAGGGAGCGGAGGGAGCACAAAGAGCAGGTCGAGGCGCACACGCGAGCAGTTTACCCAGGTTCGGGCCGCACGGATGCGTAAAACCCTACTCCTGCCTTGGTTTGTTATTGAGTTCTTGGCTCGGGAGCTTGAAGATCTACAGTGCTGGCTACACCGAACGTGGGAGTGATCTAGTTTCGGAATCGAACCCCTTCTACGTTGTGCATGGGCCTCCTTTTATAGTTCAAAGGGGTCACCGACAGATGTCAACGTAGATGAGGGTAAAAGCGTAAAATTGGTGGTAGTTGTAACAGTGCATGTACAGTGTATGCACAGTGGTCTATACCTAACCCAGACGGTGGGGGACAAGGGCATTGAATGCCCGTCGCCGTCGCCCCAAAACAGTGTAAAAAGCGTCCGTCCGGGCGTCTCCGTTCGCCACGATGGTGGCCTCGTCACCGTGGCTTGCCACCGTGTACCCTAGGCTGCACAGCCATCCACCACGTGCCCCTGGAAGGGCCCCAGGGCGACGCGTGGACAGATGAGCTGGAGCGCAGGCACACAGTGAAAGCTTGCCGCGGTTACTACCTTGCCGGACCCGGAAGCTTGTCGCTCTTCGGGTCCTGTCGTGGCGCGCGATGCGCCACGATATGTCTTCTGAGATGCTGTTCTTTGGCCTCCCCGGCAAGCTCCTCTTGCCAGGGTCTTGCGCTGAAGGGATGATCTTGAGCCTGGAGCGGCCTCCCGGCAAGCTCCTCTTGCCGGGGTCTTGCTTCTTAACTTGAATACTTTGTTCTTGAATGGCTCCAAAGGAGCTAGAGTGGGCCTTGGCGGGCGCGTGGCGAGCCCTGCCACGGGACGCTGCTACTGCCCGTGCACAAGTCGGGATACTAAGGTACCCCTACTTTAGTACACCGACACCTGGACTCCGTTTTCTTGTGGGTTACTCCTTTTGTTCCAGAAAAATTCATTATATATACTCCCGAAGGTTTTGACCTCTGTATCACGCAGAAATCCTCTGTTTTCGTTTCAAGCTGCTGTTTTTGACAGATCTAGATCATCATGGCATCCTCCAACACCCCCAAGGACAAGTTCTTCGAGAAGGTCGTCAACCCCTCCCTTGCGGAGGTGCTGCACCACCCCAAAACCATGGAGTTGCATGAGGGGGTGCTGCACATCTGTGATGTTGAGGGGCCGAGAAGGACCAGAAGCATGGAGACAAGACTCGAAGCAATGGAGCAACAAGTTTTCAAGTGCCAAGGTATGGTGGAACGAGGACTCGACGCCAACCACATGATGATCTCGGAGCTTGCCAACAACCTCAAGATGGACTCAAGGATCTTCGGGGAAGCCATCTCCAATCTTCAAGAGAAGATCGATCACCTCCAAGCCCAGATCTATGACCTGCAGAACCAAAACTATGAGTATGAATATAGATTCAAGAACATGAGTTTGGCTGCAGATTTGAGTATCCCGGAGACTCGATCAGCCTTCTACGATGGTGAGCCCATGCCTTGGAAGGTGAACAACAAGTCTACATCATCAACAACTCCATCATCACCAACCCCGAAGAAGGAGACATAATCATATGGGTATGGGCACTCCCCTTGGCAACTGCCAAGCTTGGGGGGAGTGACCCCAGTATCGTATCACCAGCACTCCTATCTTTACCGTTTTACTTAGTTCGATCCTTTTGGTATTATCTTGATGTATTAGAATAAAGTTAGCATGATTTAGTTGTGAGCTTTTTCTTTGTGAGCTTTATCCTTTGTAATCGAGTCCGTGAGCTATATAATAAAGATTAGTGTTGAGTCAAGGGCTTGATTTCCTCACTTAGGTCATGATAAAAAGAAAGAAAACATAAAGAGTATCAAAGAGATCATATCGATCTTATGGGAAGTAATGACTTCACATACAAGAGTATGATAAATAAAAGTTGTTGGTAGGTGACAAACATAGTTTTGGTCATCGTTGCAATTAATAGGAAGTAATAAAAGAAGAGAGGCTTCACATACAAATATACTATCTTGGACATCTTTTATGATTGTGAGCGCTCATTAAAGTATGACATGCTAAAGAGTTGATGTTGGACAAGGAAGACAACATAATGGGTTATGTCTTCTTATATCTGAAATAAAGTATTGTCAGGGATCATCCAACATGTTAAGCTTGCCTTTCCCCCTCATGCTAGCCAAAACTCCTCGCCCTAAGTAGAGATACTACTTGTGCTTCCATATATCCTTAAACCCAGTTTTGCCATGAGAGTCCACCATACCTACCTATGGATTGGGAAAGATCCTTCCATGTAAGTTGTCATGTTGCAAATCCGCTAAAATATGTATGATTTATTAGTGTGGGAGAAATTAGCTTTATACGATCTTGTGATATGGAAGTAATAAAAGCGACGGACTGCATAATAAAGGTCCTTATCATAAGTGGCAATATAAAGCGAAGTTCTTCTATGCTAAGACTTTGTGCATCCAACCATAAAAACACATGACAACCTCTGCTTCCCTCCGCGAAGGGCCTATCTGTTATTCCTGTCTTATAAGTGTCAAGGTGAGACCCACCTCTCCTTTTTACATTTTATCCTTTGGCAAGCACATTGTGTTGGAAAGATCCAGACATATATACCCACTTGGATGTAAGTTTTCATGATCTATTACTGTTGACATTACCCTTGAGGTAAAAGGTTGGGTGGCAACACCATAAGCCCCTATCTTTCTCTGTGTCCGATTAAAACTCCATAAACATAAGTATTGCGTGAGTGTGAGAAATTGTGAAAGACTATATGATAGTTGAGAATGTAGGCTTGCTGAAAAGCTCTTATATTGACTCTTTTCGATATTACGATAAATTGCAATTGCTTCAATGACCAAGATCATAGTTTGTTAGTTTCCAATGAAGTTTATGATTCATACTTGATATTGTGGATGAATTGTTACTTTAGCATAAGAATCATATGACTATATTTATAAAAGTTGTTGTTATGATAATGATCATGATGCCCTCATGTCCGTATTTCTTTTCGACACCTCTATCTCTAAACATGTGGACATATTTTTTGATATCGGCTTTCGCTTGAGGACAAGCGAGGTCTAAGCTTGGGGGAGTTGATACTTCCATTTTGCATCATGCTTATTGATGGGCCTCGAACCCCTCGTTGGTTACCCCAAGTGGAAGGTGTAAGATGCAGTAAGTAGAAGTGTTTTCCCCTAGCAAAGATGCCAAGGATCGATTCCCCAGAGACTCCTAGGTTCAACAAGTAGGTGTCAATTGCTACGGCGCCAGATTAGTAGCAATCAACGTGGACCTGCACACAGATACAAATAACTTTGCTCCCAACGAGTACAGAGAGGTTGTCAATCTCTCCGGCCTTGTAGTTCACAAAGGGTTAAAAGCAATGATAGTAGTGATAGATAGTTTTTGCAATAGTAAATAGTAACGGAAAGTAAATAGTGGTTGTGATCAATGATGGTAATATGGACCGGAGTCTCATGATGTTCACTAGTGATGTCTCTCTCCCAAAAGACGATAAAACAGCTATGTGAGGTAAACAAATTATAGCTGGGCAATTGACAGGACCACGAACGCAAACCAATGCTGACTACATTGCAAGAAAGGTTGAGGTTCAAAGCATGGGCGGTACGCCAAAGTAAGTAGACCGAAATCCATCAATATCTACTACTAATCATCCACCTTGAGATATCTATCCAGAACATCTCGCTGGTATTAAGTTGCGAGTCCCACCCATAGTGTAAACTCAATGCAACAGACAACTGCATTAAAAGAACTTTGCGTAAAGTAAACAATCCTTGCACCCGCGGGCACAAGCACCGTTGTTTTCCCCCTTGTGGCAACAGCACATCCCCTAGACTCATGTTTCTGTCACTCAAGCTAGTCATCGAGGGGCATGGACCCACAATCAAGCATAACGTTCCCTCTTGGAGTCACTACCTACTACTCGGCCAAAGCAATAAATAACAACGGAGAACATGCAAGAATTACTTATGAACTAAAATATAAAAGAGGTGAATCAAATATATTACTCAAGATCAATCTGAACATAATCTCATAATCCATCGGATCCCAGCAAACTCAACATAGCAACAGCATAAGGATTACATAGGTGCCTCGATCATGTAGGGCAGCTCAGGAGGACTAATTAGTGAAGCACAAGAACAGGAGGAGAACATCACATAGCTACTGGTCATGGACTCATGGTCCAAGGGAGACTACTCACGAGTCATCCGGGAGGCGTCCATGGTGGTGGAGAAGCTCCCGGTGGTGATCCTCCCCTCCGGCAGGGTGCCGGGAAGAGTTCTCCTGGTGCTCCCGATCTTGGGAGCGGCGGTGGCGGCGGAACAGAGATGGGATCGTGAAAAGAAGTCCTGTTCTGAGGGTTTCGGAGGTCCCTCTAAATATATGCCAAAGGGGGGCACCGGACGGGCTTCGAGGGGCCCAGGCGCCCCCCCCGGCACGGCCCAGGGGGGGAGCGCGCCCACAGGGCGCCTGGAGCCCCTGTGCCCCCCCCAGGCTGCCCTTCGGAGGCAATGTCGTTCCCGGATCGCTGATTTTTTATATAATTTTTCTGGATTTTTCTGGGCAATTCTCGAAACGTGAAAACCTGAAATACAAAAACAGCCAAAAACAGAAACTGGCACTGGGGTGCACTGGATTAGTAAGTTAGTCCAAATATGATCAAAAGTGTATGGAAGTGTATGAATATCATAGCAATATCACCCAAAAGTGGCATGGAGCAAGCAGAAATTATAGATACGTTTTGGACGTATCAACATCCCCAAGCTTAATTCCTGCTCGTCCTCGAGTAGGTAAATGATAACAAGAATAATTTCTGTGGTGACATGCTATTAACCATATAGGACTTTCTCATAGTCATATGACAAAAGCTTACTGAGACAATGATTCTAAAGTAATTAAGTTGTCTCAAGAGAAAATCACAAATGACTGAAAGTTTTACAATATGCAACTGAAACATCAAAAAGATTTGCAATGAACATGATGTGCAAATATGATAAAATGATATCTAGCTTGCCCCCTTTAGTGATGCAAAACATAAGTGCAGGGGCACCTTCAAGGTTTAAGTGATGACTAGATACAATCATTTCAGAATAAACGATATCACAATCATGCAAAAGACAATGCTACTTTGGAACAATGCACATTACACTTAGAATGACAATCATGCTCTCAGTAGTTGGTGCTTCAATCACAAAGGTAAAAAGAAAATTAAGTGCTAGAGCTTTTTATTTGGAAACATGGAAGCAATTGTGTCAACGGTAGTAGTACTTCATATGTGTCATGCATAAAACATCCGATAAGTTGCAAGCCTCATGCATCGAATACCAATAGTGCCCGCTCCTTGTCCTAATTAGCTCGGATCCCCATGGGTTATCATTGCATTGCATATGTTTTAACCAAGTGTCACAAAGGGGTACCTCTATGCCACCTGTACAAAGGTCCAAGGAGATAGATCGCATTTGATTTCTCGTTTTTGATAGATCTCAACTTGAGGACATCCATACCGGGACAACATAGAAAATAGATGATGGACTCCTCTTTAATGCATAAGCATATTCTCATAAGAGATTGAGGATTAAGGTCCAAGCTAAAACTTCCACCATGATGCATGGCTTTGGTTGGCGGCCCAATGTTCTTCTCTAACAATATGCATAGTTATTCCACCCACGGTAAATTACCCTTACTTCAGACAAGACGAACATGCATAGCAACTCACATGATATTCAACAAAAGTGTGACAGTTGATGGCGTCCCCAGAAACATGGTTACCGCTCAGCAAGCAACTCATAAGAAATAAGATACATAAGCAACATATTCTTTACCACAATAGTTTTTAGGCTACTTTCCCATGAGCTATGTATTGCATGGTTAATTTGCTTAGTACAGGTGGAGTTTAGCAAAAGACTGGGAGCGACCAACTAAGAGAGCAATGACGGTCATAATCATGCAGAGCGACAAAGCAATATTGAATCAGGCATGGTAGTTATATCGCTACTTAGAAACAAAAGATCATCAAGGCTTGACAGACTTTCTTTATAGTCTTGAATATGCGTGAGCATACGCCAAGTCAATCAAAATAAATTCTCGAAGGAAGATATTACTAAACCATACCACATCATAGGCAAACAAACCAAGTTGGTACTCCAATAACACATTGGGAACCCTCCAGCTATTTGAGATTAACCATAAGAAAACCTGAACTATTAAGCACCATCATGAAAGTAGCATCCTTATCACAGACACATTAACCCATGCAACGGAAGCAAACTCTCTTAATAAGGTAAGCATGGTAATTAAAGAGAGTTCAAGCAACCAACTAAATAAAAGCTCTTGAAAAGATAAGCATGAATACTAAGAGCAGAGTATGATAGTAGCTATTAAAAGATAAAGAACACACACAGCATAGATAGACATGAAAATTCTATGTAATGTTCTAGGTAGAGGTGGAGCGTGTTTCTCTCCCACATAAAGGAATGCTGGGTTCCGACTCGTTATGAAAAACTAAAAAGAAAACTAAAAGCAAGACGCTCCAAGCATAGCACATAACACATGAAGTGATAAAAATATAGTGGAACGAAAGACGAACTGATAATGTTGATGGAGAAGGGGATGCACGGGGGCATCCCCAAGCTTAGATGCTTGAGTCTCCTTGAATATTTCTTGGGGGTGCACGGGGGCATCCCCAAGCTTGAGCGCTTGACACTCCTGAATCTTTTTATCATCTTCCCTCGCACACTTGAAAACTCCCTTCATACATAACTCATCATAATCTGATTAGCGAGGTTAGTACCCTTAATAAAATAATTATACCTTGCTGGAAATATAGATATTCTTGAATTTCTACTGTTTCTCAAGATTGCCAAAAGGTTTTTGCAAAGAAAAAGCAAGTTCTTAATTTGCAAAGTGAAGGTAAGGCAAAACAGGACAGAATCTGTGAAAAACAGAACAGCAGGCAGTAATTGACCTGTTCGGGATACTTCTGCAACTCAAATCAAAAAACTCAGAACTGACGCACGAAAGACAATTATATAGAGAACGCTGTTGAAAAAATTCAGACCAAAAAGATGATCTGGTGATTTTATACGAATTTTTCTATCCAAGGACAGAATCTGTTTCCTGGACAGCACCTCACAACTTTTGAACTTTCTAGCAATCAGAGGCTATACTTGGCACAAATATGAAAAGCAAAGATACAATGATGATGCTACAGCAATAAACAACATCAAGACACAACAAAAGCAAAAAATTTATTCATGTGGGCTGCCTCCCAAAAGCGCTTTCTTTTATGCCTTTAAGCTAGGCATAATGCATAGAGGAATCAATAATCATCATAATAATCGGAGTTATAAATTGTCTCAAATGGTTCCTCAATAAGTTCATTCTTGTTCCTTCTAGGAAAGGGGTACACACCTTTTGCCTTCCCGCGTAAGCGGATTTGTCCCTTACCTATATCGATGAAGCCTTTAACTGCTCGGAGGAAGTCCCTTCCAAGCACTATATTCCCTTGGTTTGGCTCCACGATGAAGAAATCAATCATTGCAATCCCTTTAAGGAATTTAACCGGTACGTCTTTTATTTTTCCCTGGATTTCAGAAATATCTCCATTAGTGTGTTCGTGATAAGATGGTAATCTATCCATGTTAAATTTTAAAGAATCATGAACAATTTTCGGCATAGTAGAAACCATAGATCCAATATCACAATAAGCAAGGAAGTCTTGATTAGAGATGCTAATCCTAACAAGAGGTTCCCAGTCATTATCTATTTCCAGAATGTCTCTCTTATTGGGTTTAGGTTTTTCTCCCTTCATTAAGTCTAGAGCATCCATTCTCTTTTCAATAGTAGCAAGTCTATCTATGACAGTATCAAAACTATGATCATAAACAAAGTAACTAGATAGACCATGTATAATTTCAAGAGCTCTTGCTTCATCACATTCTAGGAAATCTCCCTCGGCTATAATGTCAAGGGAGTGTTTACACCATTTAAAAAGACCATGGTAAAAATTTCTAAGCATGATTTTTATAGGTATCCAAGGCATAATTCTCCTATGTGCATCAGAAATTTTGTCCCATGCCTTCTTCATATTTTCTCCATCTCTTTGACGGAAATCTAAAACTTCTGATTCCCTTAAAGCACCAAATCCTAACATGTTTGGCTAAACAGAAAGGACTACTAATAAAAAGGCAAATAATTTTTTTGTGATTTTTGATAAAAGGTACTAAAGCAAAAAATGAAAGGTAAACTAACAAGACTAAAAAGCAAAGGTAAAAGATAGCATGCAACTCCCCTATCCTGAAGAGTGGAGTCCCCGGCAACGGCGCCAGAAAATACTCCTTGATGGGCCTCGAACCCCTCGTTGGTTACCCCAAGTGGAAGGTGTAAGATGCAGTAAGTAGAAGTGTTTTCCCCTAGCAAAGATGCCAAGGATCGATTCCCCAGAGACTCCTAGGTTCAACAAGTAGGTGTCAATTGCTACGGCACCAGATTAGTAGCAATCAACGTGGACCTGCACACAGATACAAATAACTTTGCTCCCAACGAGTACAGAGAGGTTGTCAATCTCTCCGGCCTTGTAGTTCACAAAGGGTTAAAAGCAATGATAGTAGTGATAGATAGTTTTTGCAATAGTAAATAGTAACGGAAAGTAAATAGTGGTTGTGATCAATGATGGTAATATGGACCGGAGTCTCATGATGTTCACTAGTGATGTCTCTCTCCCAAAAGACGATAAAACAGCTATGTGTGGTAAACAAATTACAGCTGGGCAATTGACAGGACCATGAACGCAAACCAATGCTGACAACATTGCAAGAAAGGTTGAGGTTCAAAGCATGGGCGGTACGCCAAAGTAAGTAGACCGAAATCCATCAATATCTACTACTAATCATCCACCTTGAGATATCTATCCAGAACATCTCGCTGGTATTAAGTTGCGAGTCCCACCCATAGTGTAAACTCAATGCAACAGACAACTGCATTAAAAGAACTTTGCATAAAGTAAACAATCCTTGCACCCGCGGGCACAAGCACCGTTGTTTTCCCCCTTGTGGCAACAGCACATCCCCTAGACTCATGTTTCAGTCACTCAAGCTAGTCATCGAGGGGCATGAACCCACAATCAAGCATAACGTTCCCTATTGGAGTCACTACCTACTACTCGGCCAAAGCAATAAATAACAACGGAGAACATGCAAGAATTACTTATGAACTAAAATATAAAAGAGGTGAATCAAATATATTACTCAAGATTAATCTGAACATAATCTCATAATCCATCGGATCCCAGCAAACTCAACATAGCAACAGCATAAGGATTACATAGGTGCCTCGATCATGTAGGGCAGCTCACGAGGACTAATTAGTGAAGCACAAGAACGGGAGGAGAACATCACATAGCTACTGTTCATGGACTCATGGTCCAAGGGAGACTACTCACGAGTCATCCGGGTGGCGTCCATGGTGGTGGAGAAGCTCCCGGTGGTGATCCTCCCCTCCGGCAGGGTGCCGGGAAGAGTTCTCCTGGTGCTCCCGATCTTGGGAGCGGCGGCGGCGGCGGAACAGAGATGGGATCGCGAAAAGAAGTCCTGTTTTGAGGGTTTCAGAGGTCCCTCTAAATATATGCCAAAGGGGGGCACCGGACGGGCTTCGGGGGGCCCAGGCGCCCCCCCGGCGCGGCCCAGGGGGGGGGCGCGCCCACAGGGCGCCTGGAGCCCCTGTGCCCCCCCAGGCTGCCCTTCGGAGGCAGTGTCGTTCCCGGATCGCTGATTTTTTATATAATTTTTCTGTATTTTTCTGGGCAGTTCTCGAAACGTGAAAACCTGAAATACAAAAATAGCTGAAAACAGAAACTGGCACTGGGGTGCACTGGATTAGTAAGTTAGTCCAAATATGATCAAAAGTGTATGGAAGTGTATGAATATCATAGCAATATCACCCAAAAGTGGCATGGAGCAAGCAGAAATTATAGATACGTTTTGGACGTATCACTTATAAGTTGATATTTATTGCATTATGGACTGTTCATACATGTTTTGTCACAATACTTATGCCTTTTCTCTCTTATTTTACAAGTTTTACATGAAGAGGGAGAATGCCGACAGCTGGAATTCTGGGATGGAAAAGGAGCAAACTCTGAAAACCTATTCGGCACAACTCCAAAAGTCCTGAAACTCCACAGTACGTCGTTTCGGAAAATATAAAAAAAAATCTGGCGAAAGAAACCCACGAGAGGGGCCACCGGCTGTCCTCGAGGGTGGGGGGGGCACGCCCCCCTACCTCGTGGGCCAGCCGGCAGGCCCCTGGTGCCCATCTTCTCCTATATGAGGTGTTTTGACCTGGAAACAATAATAAGGAAGCTTTCGGGACCAGACGCCGCCGTCTCGAGGCGGAACCGAGGCAGAAACCAATCTAGGGCTCCGGCAGAGCTGTTCTGCCGGGGATACTTCCCTCCGGGAGGGGTAAATCGTCACCGCCGTCATCACCAACAACTCTCCCATCTTGGGGAGGACTATCTCACTACTGGAATCAGCTACTTTGCCGACTGCCAGCTCTTTGCCGTCTGCCAGCAGTCGGCAAAGAGACTGTTTGCCGTCTGTCTTGTCAAAACAGACGGCAAAGAACCAGCTGATGGCAAAGATGGTCTTTGCCATCTGCCAGCTCTTTGCCGACTGCTGGCAGTCGGCAAAGAGTTCTTTGCCATCTGCCAGCAGACGGCAAAGTCCAAAAGTGGGCCCCACGGGGTACTGTGTTGGCTAGGTCACACCGGCCACATCTTTGCCGACTGCTGGCAGTCGGCAAAGAATTCTTTGCCATCAGCCAGCAGACGGCAAAGAGGTAAGAGGGGCCCACAGTGTCACGGCGTGAGCGGGCTAACGGTTACCCTCTTTGCCGACTGCCAGCAGACGGCAAAGATTCTTTGCCATCTGCTGGCAGTCGGCAAAGAGGTGGGTGGGGCATTTTTTT
>LR738713.1:843448527-843487319 GCA_902687465.1 Secale cereale
GCCGCCGCTCCGGCGCTCCCCCGCTCCCTTCCTCCCCCGCTCCCTTCCTCCCCCGCTCCCTTCCTCCCCCGCATACAGCACGCTGACCCTCTACCCGACACCCAGCCGCCGGCCGTCCCCGTCCCGGCCTCGCCGGCCGCCGGTCGCCGCCCTCGCCGGTCGCCGGCCGCCCAAGAGGCTCCTCTGCTCCTGGCCTCCTGCCTCCCCATTGCGCCCTCGCCCTGCCCGGCGCTCGGCGCCAGCCTTGCCACCGCCCCCGGCCGCGACCCTGCCCTGTCCCAGCCGCCTGGCACCCCTGCAAGCCGGCGGCGCCCCCCAGTCCGCACTACGGCACTCGGCTCGGCCTGATTTGAGGTACCGTTCATCCATTCCCATTTAACCCCATTTAACCCTCTAAGGATTTATTAGTACCTTTCTTTTATTAGATTATTATGGTCAACTCTTATTTCCATACTTTATATTTTAAGTGTTTAACTAATTACTTAATTAATTAATTTATTATTATTACTATTATTATTATTATTATTACTATTGAAACTTGGGGAATTTGATAATAATACAAAGAAATTGGACATTTTATAATTCAATTTACTTGAGTCATGCTTGGTATTCAATTCTATGATTTTATGTGCATTATTTATTCTTTTTCCTTTTATTATTATTTCTTAATCAACAGAATATTATTTTTAATTAACATAGTTGAAATACTTGATTTTAAGATTGTATTAAATATTTTTAGACGTGAATTTGCACTTTGTCTATATTTATTTATTTTACAATTTAAGCTGAATTATAATGTTAACACACATGTATTGGTTTGGGTTAGTACATACACGTGATGTACTAGTACTAATTAGCACATATATGTGTAGGTAGGAGTGCACAGGGGATTGTACGTGAATTAATCCAAGAGCTTGAATTAACACACACGTGTACTGTTTTGGAGGCCTGGTTCAATACTAATGTACGCACAGTCGCACACCATGGTTGGGTTCGGCCCAACACGTACGCAAGCTGGCTAGAGTAGACCGAAGCGTACACGCACGCACGCAGCTCACCTGCGCTAGCTCGTTCCTCCCTCTGTCTATCCCGAGCTCCCTCTGCCTGATCTCCTTTGCCGCCGCCGTGGTCGCCCGGCTGTTCCGGCCGTCTCCCGCGGTCTCCGGCGCGCCCCAGCACATCCGCTGCTGCTCCTCGGCGAGCTCTACCAGCTCCACCGCGTCGATTTACTTTTCCTCACGTACTTCTCTCGCTCGATCCCCACTGCCGCCGCCTCGGTCGCCGGCCGATTCCGGCCGTCTCCGGCGGTCTCCGCCGACGTGCTGGCCCTCTACGGCTTCCTCTCGAGCCGCGCTATCCATCTATCCGACCGGTTCCTTTGATTGCTTCCTCCTCATCTGGTTCCCTTGGCCTTTATGTTTTAGGTCGCTATGGTGGTGGCGGATCTTGTCGCCGACGGCCCTCCGGTGGTCGTCGAGGTGCATCCGGCGCCTCCAGCGGCTCACCGTGGCGCGGTGGTGCCCCTGGAGTGGCGGCTCCGTGTGGTGTTGCCCTCAAGGTGACGCCGTCGTGCCCGGCGCTCGCCCTGGTCACCGTGGTGGTGCCCCGGTGGCTTCCAGATCCTCTCCTGGATGTGGTGATGGTCACACCACAGCCCTGGTGTGGCTGAGCCTCTGCTACGGCTACAAACTTCCTTGGGTGAGCTCCTCCCTATTCCATCTTCATTGGTTTTGCTCCAGCATGGCCTTGGCTGTGATTTGGGTTAGATGTGGGGTTCTACTAGTTGCTGCTAGATGTTGTAATCAAGCATCAACTCCTACTGGAGCTCTCTGGTGGTAATTCATGTTGTTCTAGTGTATGTCAGTAGATGCCCATGTGTATTTGCTTTATTTATGTGCTCATGTGATGCTCTCGTGATATGAGCTGCTCTAGATTTGCTAAGTTGGTCAGTGGCAGTACTTAATCTGTTGTTTCCTCTAGTTCCTGGATTTAGTTAATTGAAAAATGCTACTCTAGTTCCTGGAGTTGTGTTGTTTAATTTTGTCTATTCCATTGGTCTGGCTGACCTTTGGGTACTAGCTTCTTATACGTGTTGTTACAAGTTACTGCTGCTGTACATACTTACAATAGCCATTGCTAAAGGTACTAGCCCATGTTCTTGTGGGTGTGGTGTCCTATTTGCAGAAATATAGCATGTGTAAGTGGAGTGCAGTGTTCTGCAGAAGCAGATGTTCAGTTGGGTACTACACTAACTATTTCTTCTATGCTATCTTGACTCTAATTAAGAACAGATACTACTTGTCTTGGCTATATCTTGCTTTATTGTCTATATTTGATATCCCTCTCCCTTCTATTAAACTGATAAGAACAGATGTTGCCTGATCTTATTGCCTATGATGCTGGTCTGAGGCCTCTCTGGGTTCTAAACTTATTTTTTGTGGCTCTATGAATTCTTATAAATCATATGATGCATGGCACAGCATCTCTGTGCAAGCCTGAGGATTCTATCCCACCAATTTCTACCTTTGGTGTTGAGTAGCTTGGTCTTGAGGCTTTGATTATCCTTCTTCTTGTGGTTAGCCTGCACCTCCTCGCTGCTTCACTCTAGTTCTCAGCTTTGGGTTTGGTCCAACTCCTGTTTGGTACGGTTGTACCAGTGGCTATCAAACTCTCACTACGGCTGGGTTGCTCTCTTTATAGTGCCCTGGATGGGTGACTCAGCTGTGTGCTTGTTGTGTGTGCTGCTTGTGCTGTCCTTGCGTGAGTCTTTGGTGCTGGTGGTGTTGACAGCAGCTGCTTGCTGGTGTCAAGCTCTCCTTCATGCTTATCTTGTAAGCTGCTGGGTGGCTAATTGCTTGGGTACTTGGTCTTGGCCGTCTGGGTTTGGCATAATATCTACTCATGGCTTTTATTATGAGGTTGAACAGTGGCTCATATCTATTGTCATTGGTCAAAGGGTATGCTACGTACTAATGCTAACCCAACACTCTCTCTAGTGTTTATGTTTGCAGGTTGTGAAGAAAAGAAGGAAAAGAAGATGTGTAGAGCTTTGTACCGCCACGCAGGTTGTTCCATTACTAACTAATATGACTAACTCGTGAGAACCAAATGTGTAGAGCATGTGTGAGAAAAGCGGTCAGACCCCTCCGCCGATGCCCCAGATTGCTCCGGCGACCACGGTGAGTTTGATTTGAATGGTCGTTAGTTACTAGTATTCACATTTATGTTGCATCATGCTAACGAGACATTGCAAATGATCTTTGGTGTAGAATGCTTCCCGACAAGCATCAACCGATCCTTCTCGGTCTGCCCTTGGTGGAACCCCGACCGGCCCTTCACCTCAGTCTGGCACTGGCGCAGCCTCGACCGGTCCTTCACCTCCGTGATAACGGTATTTTTCTTCTTATTTAGCCTAGTTAGTCCATTTATGACATAATTTAGCCTATTTAGTCCACAAATGACATAATAAGATGAAGAAAATCAAGGAATAGGAAGAAAAGAAGGAATAGGAAGAGAAGAAGAAGATGAAGAATAAGAAAAGAAGAAGAAGAAGATCTTCTTCTTCTTCTTCTTTTCCTCCTCTTATTTAGCCTTTTTAGTCCATTTATGACATAATTTAGCCTATTTAGTCCACAAATGACATAATAAGATGAAGAAAATCAAGGAATAGGAAGAAAAGAAGGAATAGGAAGAGAAGAAGAAGATGAAGAATAAGAAAAGAAGAAGAAGAAGAAGATCTTCTTCTTCTTCTTCTTTTCCTCCTCTTATTTAGCCTTTTTAGTCCATTTATGACATAATTTAGCCTATTTAGTCCACAAATGACATAATAAGATGAAGAAAATCAAGGAATAGGAAGAAAAGAAGGAATAGGAAGAGAAGAAGAAGAAGAAGAAGAAGAAGAAGAAGAATAAGAAAAGAAGAAGAAGAAGAAGAACATTTCTTCTAGCTTTTCTTATTCTTCTTCTTTTCTTATTCTTCTTCTTCTTCTTCTTCTTCTTCTTCTTCTTTTCCTCCTCTTATTTAGCCTATTTAGTCCATTTATGACATAATTTAGCCTATTTAGTCCACAAATGACATAATAAGATGAAGAAAATCAAGGAATAGGAAGAAAAGAAGGAATAGGATGAGAAGAAGAAGAAGAAGAAGAAGAAGAAGAAGAATAAGAAAAGAAGAAGAAGAAGAAGAACATTTCTTCTTCTTTTCTTATTCTTCTTCTTTTCTTATTCTTCTTCTTCTTCTTCTTCTTATTCTTCTTCTTCTTCTTTTCCTCCTCTTATTTAGCCTATTTAGTCCATTTATGACATAATTTAGCCTATTTAGTCCACAAATGACATAATAAGATGAAGAAAATCAAGGAATAGGAAGAAAAGAAGGAATAGGAAGAGAAGAAGAAGAAGAAGAAGAAGAAGAAGAAAAGAAGAAGAAGAATAAGAAAATCTTCTTCTTCTTTTCTTATTCTTCTTCTTCTTCTTCTTTTCCTCCTCTTATTTAGCCTATTTAGTCCATTTATAACATAATTTAGCCTATTTAGTCCACAAATGACACAATAAGCTTAGTTATGTCAAAAATGGCCTAATTAGCCAGGTTAGCTCCAAAATGACCAAGTTTACCTATGTTAGCTCCAATATGATCCATTTAACCTACGTTAGCTCCAAAAAGACCAAGTTTACCTAAGTTAGCTACAATATGATCCATTTTACCCGCGTTAGCTCCAAAATGACCTATTTACCTAAGCTAGCTCTAAATTGACCTACACACTTAGCATTTTTACCTAGCTTAGCAAAAAATGACATTTTTACCTAGGTTAGCTAAAAAATGACCAAGTTTACCTAGGTTAGCTTCAATATGATCCATTTAACTTAGCTTAGCTCCAAAATGACCAAGTTTACCTAGGTTAGCTCCAATATGATACATTGAACTTATCTTATCTCCAAAATGACCTATTTACCTAGCTTAGCTCTAAATTGGCTTTTTTTAACTACATTTGTTGGAAAAGAAGAAGATAAAGAAGAGGGGGAGGAGAGAAAGAAAGAGAAGATAAAATCTTCTTCTTATTTTCCTCTTCTTCTTCTTCTTCTTTTCCTCTTCTAGCTATTCTTCTTCTTCTAACTTTCATCTTTCCCAATTTGCAGATTTGCTTGAGATGAGGAAGCTTGCATTGATGGACTCATATATTCTCCTTGTGCTTCCTTTTTGTTTATGAAAACATGTTTGGGAACTTCTTATTGTTGGATATGTTGTTGGAAACTTCTTATGTCATATGGATATATGTTGGACTTGAGGAAATATATTGTTGGAAACTTCTTATGTCATATGGATATATGTTGGACTTGAGGAAATATATTGTTGGATATGTTGTTGGAAACTTCTTATGTCATATGGATATATGTTGGACTTGAGTAAATATATTGTTGGATATGCTTGTTGAGTATATATGTATTATCTGTGTATATCTATGAATTTCTGTCAAATTGAATGAATTCAATTAAAAACAGGGGTTATATAGGCTCTTTGCCGTCTGCCAGCAGTCGGCAAAGAATGCCACGTGGCAGCTCCCTGTTCAACCTGGGAACACTGGTTGCCTATTTGGGCATTTTGCCGACTGCCGGCAGACGGCAAAGAGGCTCAGCTCTTTGCCGACTGCCGGTAGTCGGCAAAGAGGCTAAGGTCTTTGCCGACTGCCGGCAGTCGGCAAAGAGGCAAAGGTCTTTGCCGACTGCCAGCAGACGGCAAAAAAGGCCACGTGGCAGCTTCCCAGTGACTCCTATTTGGCCTCTTTGCCGTCTGCCAGCAGACGGCAAAGACCTTAGCCTCTTTGCCGTCTGCCGGCTGACGGCAAACCACGCCGTTAACCCCTAACGGCTCCCACCTCACCTCACTGCCGTCTACGCTCTTTGCCGTCTGCTGGCCGCAAAAGGCTGACGGCAAAGAGCTTTGCCGACTGCTTCTATGAAGCAGACGGCAAAGAAGGCCTTTACCGCCGCTAATTCAGCCGGACTGTTTGCCGACTGCTAGCAGTCGGCAAAGAGCTTTGCCGACTGCCATTCATGCCTTTGCCGACTGCCATGGCAGTCGGCAAAGAAGCTGATTCCTGTAGTGTCTTCATCAACATCTTCACCAGCACCATCTTCTCTCAAACCCTAGTTCATCTCTTGTATCCAATCTTTGTACCCAAACCTCAGATTGGTACCTGTTGGTTGCTAGTAGTGTTGATTACTCCTTGTAGTTGATGCTAGTTGGTTTATTTGGTGGAAGAACATATGTTCAGATCCATTATGCATATTAATACCCCTCTGATCATGAACAATATTATGTCTTGTGAGTAGTTACTTTTGTTCCTGAGGACATGGGAGAAGTCTTGCTATTAGTAGTCATGTGAGTTTGGTCTTCGTTCGATATTTTGATGAGATATATGTTGTCTCCCCTCTAGTGGTGTCATGTGAACGTCGACTACATGACACTTCACCATTATTTGGGCCTAGAGGAAGGCATTGGGAAGTAATAAGTAGATGATGGGTTGCTAGAGTGACAGAAGCTTAAACCCTAGTTTATGCGTTGCTTCGTAAGGGGCTGATTTGGATCCATATGTTTCAGGCTATGGTTAGGTTTAGCTTAATACTTCTTTTGTACTTGCGGATGCTTGCATTAGAGGTTAGTCATAAGTGGGAGGCTTGTCCAAGTAAGGGCAGCACCCAAGCGCCGGTCCACCCACATACCAAATTATCAAAGTACCGAACGTGAATCAGACGATTGTGATGAAAACTAGCTTGAGGATAATTCCCATGTGTCCTCGGGAGCACTTTCCTTTATATAAGAGTTTGTCCAGGATTGTCCTTTGCTACAAAAAGGATTGGGCCACCTTGCTGCACCTTATTTACTTTTACCTTTTGTCACTTGCTACCAATTACCTTATCACAAAACTATCTGTTACCTATCATTTCAGTGCTTGCAGAAAATACCTTACCGAAAACTGCCTATCATTTCCTTCTGCTCCACGTTGGGTTTGACACTCTTACTTATCGAAAGGACTACGATAGATCCCCTACACGTGTGGGTCATCAAGCAGCTATGATCTCTAATTGTCATTGCAAGCATGTTTCATTCATAATTGGCTGAATCGAGAACGATGAACTATCATATTTACAAAAACAAGAAAGGTCGAGTTCATACCAGCTTTTCTCATCTCAATCAGTTCATCGCATATCGTCATTATTGCCTTTCACTCGCACGACCGAACGGTGTCGATAATAATAATAGTGCACGTGCATTGGACTAACCTGGAATCTGCAAGCATTTAATACAAGAGAGAAGACAAAGTAATATGGTTCATGGTTAAATCAACAATGAAGCATATGAGAGCCACTAAGCATTTTCATCATGGTCTTCTCCTCTTGACCCCCAAAGAAAAGAAAAGAAATTATTTACACGGGAAAGCTCCCAACAAGTAAAAGAAGAACAAGAAATCTTTTTGGGTTTTATTTTAATTTACTACTACTACACGCATGGCAAGTAGACTAGCTAAAATCTATAACTAAATTTTTTTCATAAGGTTTTTCTAGCACACAAGAAAAAGACTAAGAAAAGAAATGAAACTAGCATGGATAATACAATGAAAAAGTATGAGCACCGACTACTGGAGCAAGTGTGTGAACATGAATGTAATGTGGGTGAGAAATACGTACCCCCCCCAAGCTTAGGCTTTTGGCCTAAGTTGGTCTATGGCCAGTACTAGCCTGACGGATATCCGAAGTCGTAGTTGGGGTTGTACTGAAATGCATCGGCTATTGCCTGCTGAGCTGCATCTTGAAGACGAGCTGCCCTCGTCCTCTCCTCATACTCATTCGCCTCCTCCCTGGTTATAATATACCTCCCTTTTGCCTGAAAGTCAAAGAAAGTAGGAGCAGGGAGAGTAATATGGACAGTGCGACGCCTGTCAAAGATTAGTCGATACTGGAGGGATTTTTCATCCCTCTCAATGAATTGATGTCGAATCATGGCATTATAATCTAGAAAAGCATAAGGCAACTCCGCATCATTCTCGTGTATGGGCACATGAAGATAATTAGCCAAGCGAGTTGCATAAATTCCACCAAACAAATCTCTGCCTAGACCGTTAAGATGTAACCTACGTGCAACAATAGCCCCCAAGTTATACTGTCTATCACCTAATACTGCACTTTTGAGGACACTAAGATCTGGCACGCACATATGGCAAGCCTCATCTTTACCATTAATGCATCTACCAATGAAGAGAGCAAAATAATGTACAGCAGGGAAATGAATACTCCCTATGGTAGCTTGGGTGACTTCTCTACATTCCCCTATAGTGATACTAGCCAGAAAGTCCTTATACTCAGATTTCCGAGGTTCACCAATATTACCCCAGTCTGGGAGTTTACAAGCATCGTTAAAATCTTCTAAGTCCATAGTATAAGATTTATCATAGAGATCAAACAAGACAGTGGGAGAATTACGTGAAGATGTAAATTTAAACCTTCGCACAAAGGAATCAGTTAGGTACTGGTATTGAGGGCACTTATCTGACTCGAAATCCTCAATATCCGCATTACGCACATATGTGTAAAATTCTTCCTTGATACCTGCCCGGATCATAAACTCTTCTAACGGCCATTCACAGGGCCGCACTTGAGCTTCCCTTGGTAACTCATCGTCCGGCTCGCGTATCGCGAGCCTTGGTCCTTGCTTCCTTGAGGAACCACCTTGATAGATTTTCCTATGCATTTTTCTGAAATTTTTTAGTGACTCAAAATAAAAGTGAACCAAACTCAACAAGATTGATAGCAACTACTCCTACAAGTGCCTAGAGACTATATCATGCATTATAACTACTTGGGACCCAATAAAATTGGCATGCAAGCTCAAGAACAGGGTCACCTAGGCAGCAAAAATTTGCAATAAATAAAACACTAGAACAAAAACTAATTGGACCATTGGAGGAGTCACATACCAAAGAACAATCTCCCCAAACAGTTTTGGGAATGGAGCTTTGAGCAAGGAGATCGAAAATGGCAGCAAGATGAGCTAGAACACGAGTTTGAGCTGTGTGGTGATTTTTTTCTGGAGGAAGGAGTGTGTGGGTGCTGGATTAAGTGGAGGGGGGCCACGTGGGACCCACGAGGCAGGGGGCGCGCCCTGCACCCTCGTGGCCAGGTGCTGGCTTCCCCTGTTGTGTTCTCAGTGCCAAATATTCTCAAATATTCTGGAAAAAATCATTTTTCATTTTCGGGGCATTTGTAGAACTTTTATTTTTGGGGTATTTTTTATTGCACGGTTAACTCTGAAAGAAGGCATATAATACTATTTTTGCTTTATTTAATCTAAATAACGGAAAGTAAAAGAAGGGTACAGAAGGTTGTGCTATCTAGATTCACTCATCTCATGCTCATCAAAAGGAATCCATTAACAAGGTTGATCAGGTCTTATTAATAAACTCTTTTCGAATAACATGAAACCGGAGAATTTTTGAATAACACTAGGTTACCTCAATGGGGATGTGTATATCCCCAACAATAAGAATGTCATATTTCTTCTTGGCAATAGGAAGAGGAAATTCAAAACCTCCTATAATAATCGTTGAAATCTTTCCAATAGAATTGATATTGTGGACTTGAGGTTGTTTCCTCGGAAAGTGTACCGTATGCTCATTACCATTGACATGAAAAGTGGCATTGCCTTTGTTGCAATCAATAACAGCCATGTTGTATTCAAAAAGGGTCTACCAAGGATAATATACATACTATCGTCCTCGGAAATATCTAGGATAACAAAGTCTGTTAGAATAGTAACATTTGCAACCACAACAGACACATCCTCACAAATACCGACGGGTATAACAGTTGATTTATCGGCCATTTGCAAAGATATATCAGTAGGTGTCAACTTATTCAAATCAAGTCTGCGATATAAAGAGAGAGGCATAACACTAACACTGGCTCCAAGATCACACAAAGTAGTTTTAACATAATTTCTTTTAATGGAGCAAGGTATAGTTGGTACTCCTGGATCTCCTAGTTTCTTAGGTATTCCACCTTTAAAAGTATAATTGGCAAGCATGGTGGAAATTTCAACTTCAGGTATCTTTCTTTTATTGTAATAATATCTTTCATATACTTAGCATAAGGATTTGTTTTAAGCATATCAGTCAAACGCATACGCAAAAAGATAGGTCTAATCATTTTAGCAAAGCGCTCAAAATCCTCATCATCCTTTTTCTTGGATGGTTTAGGAGGAAAAGGCATAGGTTTCTGAACCCATGGTTCTCTTTCCTTGCCATGCTTCTTAGCAACAAAGTCTCTCTTATCATAACGTTGATTCTTTGATTGTGGGTTACCAAGATCAACAGCAGGTTCAATCTCTACATCATTGTCATTGCTAGGTTGAGAATCAACATGAACATCATCATTAACATTGTCACTAGGTTCATGTTCACTACCAGATTGTGTTTCAGCATCAGATATTGAGATCTCATTAGGATTCTCAGGTGTGTCAGATAAAGGTTCACTAGAAGCATGCAAAGTCCTAGCATTTTTCATTTTTCTTCTTCTTAGAAGAACTAGGTGCATCTATATTAGCTCTCTGAGAATCTTTCTCAATTCTCTTAGGGTGGCCTTCAGGATACAGAGGTTCCTGAGTCATTTTACCACCTCTAGTCACAACTCTAATAGCATTGTCATTTTTCTTACGGTTTAATTCATTGAGCAAATCATTTTGTGCTTTAAGTACTTGTTCTACTTGAGTAGTAACCATAGAAGCTTTTTACTAATGAGTTTCAGTTCACCTTTAACTCTAGACATATAATCACTCAAGCGTTCAATCATATAAGCATTACGTTGCAATTGTCTACTAACATAAGCTTTAAAGTTTTCTTGTTTCACAATAAAATTGTCAAACTCATCTAAGCATTTGCTAGCAGACTTATAACGAGGAATATCACCTTCATCAAATCTATAAAGAGAATTTACCTTTACTACCTGTGTCGGGTTATCAAGACCATGTATTTCTTCAATAGGTGGTAAATTCTTAACATCTTCAGCTTTAATACTTTTTTATTTGCCTCTTGCATATCTTGAGGACTGAGAAACAGAACACCCCTTTTCTTCAGAGTTGGCTTAGGAGTTGGTCCAGGAAGTGTCCAATTATTTCATTGGTCAACATGTTATTCAATAGCAATTCACCCTGGTCTGCAGTTCTTTGCCTGAAAACACAACCAGCACAACTATTCAGGTGGTCTCTGGAAGCATCGGTTCGTCCATTATAGAAGGCATCAAGTATTTCATTCTTCTGAAGAGAATGATCAGGAAAAGCATTAAGTAATTGGAGGAGCCTCCCCCAAGCTTGTGGGAGACTCTCTTCTTCAATTTGCACAAAATTATATATTTCTCGTAAGGCAGCTACTTTCTTATGAGCGGGAAAATATTTAGCAGAGAAGTAATAAATCATATCCTGGGGACTACACACACAACCAGGATCCAGAGAATTAAACCATGTTTTAGCATCACCCTTCAACGAGAACGGAAAAAGCTTAAGGATATAATAGTAACGAATTTTTTCCTCATTGGTGAACAGGGTGGCTATATCATTCAACTTAGTAAGATGTGCCACAACAGTTTCAGATTCATAGCCATGGAAAGGATCAGATTCAACCAAATTAATTAACTCAGGATCGACAGAGAAATCATAATCCTTATCAGGAACACAGATAGGTGAAGTAGCAAAAGCAGGGCCATATTTCATTCTAGCATTCAAAGACTTTTCTTTCAACTTAGCTAACAGTTTCTTAAGATCATATCTATCATTGCAAGCAAGAAAGTCTCTAGCAGTTTCTTCATCCATAAAATAACCCTCAGGCACAACAGGCAATTCATATCTAGGGGGAGAATCTTCATCATCACTTTCATCAATATTATCAGTTTCAATATTTGCATTCTCCCTAACCTTAGCAATTTGTTCATCGAGAAATTCACCTAGTGGCACAGTATTATCAAGCATAGAAGTAGTTTCATCATACATAGCAGAAGTAGCATCATCAAGAACATGCGACATATCAGATTCAATAGCAGGATTAGGTGTCGCAAGTTTACTCATAACAGAGGGTGAATCAAGTGCAGAGCTAGATGGCAATTCTTTACCTCCCCTCGTAGTTGAGGGATAGATCTTGGTTTTTAGTCTTTCAAATTCTTCACAGTGATCAACAGATATAAATCCCAAGTAACTCAAAGAATATAGCTATGCTCCCCGGCAACGGTGCCAGAAAATAGTCTTGATAACCCACAAGTGTAGGGGATCGCAACAGTTTTTGAGGGTAGAGTATTTAACCCAAATTTATTGATTCGACACAAGGGGAGCCAAAGAATACTCTCAAGTATTAGCAGTTGAGTTGTCAATTCAACCACACCTGGAAGACTTAATATCTGCAGCAAGGTAACTTAGTAGCAAAGTAATATGGAAGTAACGGTAACAGTGATAAAAGTAACGGTAGTATTTTTGAAGTGATTGTAACAGTAGCAACGGCAAAGTAAATAAGCAACAAGCAATATGTGAAAAGCTCGTAGGCATTGGATCGGTGATGGATAATTATGTCGGATGCGATTCCTCATGTAATAGTTGTAACATAGGGTGACACAGAACTAGCTCCAGTTCATCAATGTAATGTAGGCATGTATTCCGAATATAGTCATATGTGCTTATGGGAAAGAACTTGCATGACATCTTTTGTCCTACCCTCCCGTGGCAGCGGGGTCCTAGTGGAAACAAAGGGATATTAAGGCCTCATTTTAATAGAGTACCGGACCAAAGCATTAACACATAGTGAATACATGAACTCCTCAAACTACGGTCATCACCGGGAGTGGTCCCGATTATTGTCACTTCGGGGTTGCCGTATCATAACACATAGTAAGTGACTATTGACTTGCAAGATAGGATCAAGAACTCACATATATTCATGAAAACATAATAGGTTCATATCTAAAATCATGGCACTCGGGACCTAGTGACAAGCATTAAGCATAGCAAAGTCATAGCAACATCAATCTTAGAACATAGTGGATACTAGGGATCAAATCCTAACAAAACCAACTCGATTACATGGTAAATCTCATCCAACCCATCACCGTCTAGCAAGCCTACGATGGGATTACACACGCACGGCAGTGAGCATCATGAAATTGGTGATGGAGGAAGGTTGATGATGACGATGGCGACGATCTCCACTTTCCGGAGCCCCGAGCGGACTCCAGATCAGCCCTCCCGAGAGAGATTGGGGCTTGGCGGCGGCTCCATGTCGTAAAATGCTATGAATCCTTCTCTCTGATTTTTTCTCCCCGAAAGTGAATATATGGAGTCGGGGTGATGTCGGTGGAGCATCAGGGGGCCCACGAGGCAGGGGGCGCGCCGCCCATCCTCGTGGACAGGGTGTGGGCCCCCTGGTCTGTTTCTTTCCGCGGGTATTTTTTATATATTCCAAAATAAATCCCCCTTGAATTTCAGGTCATTCCGAGAACTTTTATTTCTGCACAAAAATAACACCATGGCAGTTCTGCTGCAAACAGCGTCAATCCGGGTTAGTTCCATTCAAATGATGTAAGTTAGAGTCGAAAACAAGGGCAAAAGTGTTTGGAAAAGTATATACGTTGGAGACGTATCATCTGGCTTCTCTCTCCCTCCCAACGAAATAGTTTTGTAGAGCCGAAAGGTTGTCTGGGTTCTGGTGGGAACTAGTTCTGGACAGCGAAGCCCTGCCGGATAGATGACACCGTATGTGTGCAAATCTGTACAGAGATCGTAGTTTTGGTCTTAGTTCGTGAGTGCCTCCCGAAGAGTTATCCGTCTGACCATCCTAGTTTCGAAGGTCCTCCCGAAGGGCTGTCCGAGTTTTGAAGGTCCTCCCGAAGGGCTGTCCGCGACACCCTCGGGGGGACTGTCTGACCACCTCCCGAAGCGCTGTCCGAGGGGAAGATGAGGGTATATATCCACGCGGTTGGGAGGTTGTAAATCCTAGTTGTGGGGATCTGCACCACCGATCCTCATCGACTCTACTTCCACTGTGCTATGAGTCGGTAACTGCTACTTCTCGAGCTTGCGTTGTATTCCCTCGAAGAGGTAAGGGAGATGCAGCACAGTAGCGTAAGTATTTCCCTCGGTTTTTAAGAACCAAGGTATCAATCCAGTAGGAGACCACGCGCGAGTCCCTCGCACCTGCACAAACAAATAAGAACTTCGCAGCCAACGCGATAAGGGGTTGTCAATCCCTTTACGGTCACTTACGAAAATGAGATCTGATAGAGGTGATAATTTATATTTTTGGTATTTTTTTATTATAAGAACAAAAAGTAAAAGCCGAAAAAGTAAAGTAGATGTAGATTAATATGTTGAGAATAGACCCGGGGGCCATAGTGTTCTCTAGTGGCTTCTCTCATGATAGCGGTATTCTACGGCGGATAAACAAATTACTGTCGAGTAATTGATAGAAAAGCGAATAATTATGAGACTATCTAGGCATGATCATTATATATAGGCATCACGTCCGAGACAAGTAGACCGACAACTGCCTGCATCTACTACTATTACTCCACACATCGACCGCTATACAGCATGCATCTAGTGTATTGAGTTCATAAGAACAGAGTAATGCCTTAAGCAAGAAGACATGTTGTAGAGGGATAAATTCAAGCAATATGATATAAACCCCATCTTTTAACCTCGATGGCAACAATACAATACGTGCCTTGTTGCCCCTACTGTCACTGGAAAAGGACACCGCAAGATTGAACCCAAAGCCAAGCACTTCTCCCATTGCAAGAACTATAGATCTAGTATCCAAACCAAACCAATAATTCGAAGAGACTTGCAAAGATATAATAATCATACATAAAGAGTTCAGAGAAGAACCAAATATTTCTCATAGATAATCTTGATCATAAACCCACAATTCATCGGATCTCGACAAACACACTGCAAAAAGAGATTACATCGAATAGATCTCCTCGAAGACCGAGGAGAACTTTGTATTGAGATCCAAAGAGAGAGAAGAAGCCATCTAGATACTAGCTATGGACCCGAAGGTCTGTGGTAAACTACTCACAACTCATCGTGAGGCGATGATGATGATGTAGAAGCACTCCATGGTAGATCCCCCCTCCGGTGGAGCTCCGGAACAGGCCCCAAGATGGGATCTCACGAGAACAGAAGGTTACAGCGGTGGAACTAGGGTTTTCTCTGTTGCTCTGATGGTTTCGGGGTACGTAGGCTTATATAGGAGGAAGGAGGGCACCGGGGGCCTTATTGGGACCTACGAGGCAGGGGGCGCGCCCTAGGGTGGGCGCGCCCCCCACCCTCGTGGGCACCACGTGGCCCCTACTCCGTCGTTCTCAAGTCTCCTGTGCGTGATTTTCTCCAAAAATATCTCTCCTGAAGGTTTCATTCCGTTTGGACTCCGTTTGATATTCCTTTTCTACAAAACCCTGAAACAGGCAAAAAACAACAATCTGGACTGGGCCTTTGGGTTAGTAGGTTAGTCCCAAAAATAATATAACAGTGTATGAAAAAGCCCATTAAACATCCAAAACATCATAAATAATAGCATGGAACAATAAAAAATTATAGATACGTTGGAGATGTATCAAGCATCCCCAAGCTTAATTCATGCTCGTCCTCGAGTAGGTAAATGATAAAAACAGAATTTTTGATGTGGAATGCTAACCAACATAGTTTTTCAATGTAATTCTCTTAATTGTGGCATGAATGTTCAGATCTGAAAGATTCAAGACAAAAGTCTATATTGATGTAAGAAATAATAATACTTCAAGCATACTAACAAAGCAATCATGTCTTCTCAAAAACTATGGCTAAAGAAATTTATCCCTACAAAATCATATAGTCTGGCTATGCTCCCTCTTCATCACACAAAATATTCATATCATGCACAACCCTGATTTCAGCCAAGCACTTGTTTTCATACTCTATTCTTTCAAACCTTTCAACTTTTACGCAATACATGGGTGGAATAGAGAGGTGGTTGTGGAGAAGACAAAAAGGAGGGAGATAGTCTCACATCGACTAAGCGTATCAACGGGCTATGGAGATGCCCATCAATAGATATCAATGTGAGTGAGTAGGGATTATCATGCAACGGATGCACTAGAGCTAAATATGTATGAAAGCTCAACAAAAGGAACTAGTGGAGGGACTTTATTGATTTAGCCTTTCCTCCCATGGGACAATGCTCTAATAATGATGATCATCACACTTTCATTGAATGACAACTGGATATTACAACTCGATACTACAACAAAGTATGACTCTATATGAATGCCTCCGGCGGTGTACCGGGATGTGCAATGAATCAAGAGTGACATGTATGAAAAATTATGCATGGTGGCCTTGCCACAGATACGATGTCAACTACATGATCATGCATGGCAGTATGACAACATGATGCGTGTCATATGAATGGAACGGTGGAAAGTTGCATGGCAATATATCTCGGAATGGCTATGGAAATGCCATGATAGGTAGGTATGGTGGCTGTTTTGAGGAATAATATGGTGGCTGTTTGGACGAAGGATATATAGTGGGTGTATGGTACCAGCGAAAGTTGCGCGGTACAAGAGAGGCTAGAAATGATGGAAGGGTGAGAGTGTGTATAATCCATGGACTCAACATTAGTCATAAGAAGTCATATACTTATTGCAAAAATCTACGAGTCATCAAAACAAAGCAATCAACACATGCTCCTAGGGGGGAGGTTGATAGGAGTTAACCATCGCGCGCCCCCGACCTCCACACAAAGGTTGACACTTTACAAATACCTCATGCTCTAACTTCGTCACATAGCGGTTCACCATACGTGCATGCTACGGGAATCACTAACCTTAACACAAGTATTTCTCAATTTCATAATAACTCTACTAGCATGACTCTAATATCACTATCATCATATCTCAAAACATTTATCAAGCATCCAACTTCTCATCATATTCAATGCACTTAGTGTGAAAGTTTTTACTACATTGATATTGGATGTTTATCATGTGAAGACTAGTTTTATAGCCTAAACACATTACCTTGATGTTTTAATAGACTCTCAAATAGATATAAGTGAAGCATGAGAGTTCAACAATTTCTTCAAAATATTATCACCACCATGCTCTAAAAGATATAAGTGAAGCACTAGAGCAAAAACTATTCAACTCAAAAGATATAAGTGAAGCACATAGAGTGTTCTAACAATTCCTAGGCCATATTTAAATATCTCAAATGGGTGTGTCCAGCAAGGATGATTGTGGCAAACTAACAAGCAAAGACTCAAATAATACATGACGCTCCAAGTAAAACACATATCATGTGGTGAATAAAAATATAGCTCCGAGTATAGTTACCGATGGATGAAGACGAAAGAGGGGATGCCTTCCCGGGGCATCCCCAAGCTTAGGCTTTTGGTTGTCCTTGAATTCTACCTTGGGGTGCCATGGGCATCCCCAAGCTTAGGCTCTTTCCACTCTTTGTTCCATAGTCCATCAAAGCAATACTCAAAACTTGAAAACTTCACAACACAAAACTTAGACAAAAATCTCGTGAGCTCCATTAGTATAAGAAAGCAAACCACTACTCAAAGGTACTGCAATGAATTAATTCTTTGTTTATATTGGTGTTAAACCTACTGTATTCCAACTTCTATATGGTTCATACCTCCCAATATTATTCATAGATGCATTGAAATAAGCAAACAACACACGAAAAACAGAATATGTCAAAAACAGAACAGTCTGTAGTTATCTGCAGGTTTCGCATACTTCTGTAACTCCAAAAAATTCTAACTAAATTGGTAAACGTGAGGAATTTGTCTATTAATCATCTGCAAAAATAATAAACTAAATAGCATGCTCCAGTAAAATCTGATGACCATTCTAGCGAGCGCTAACGATTCTGTTTTTCACAGCAAGATCACATAAAATTCACACATGTCTTCCCAAAGGTTCTACTTGGCACAAACACTAAACAAAACACAAAACCACATCTAAAAAGAAGCTAGATGCAATATTTATTCCCTAACAGCTGCAAAAACAAAAATATAAAATTGGGTTGCCTCCCAACAAGCGCTATCGTTTTACGCCCCTAGCTAGGCACGATACATGATAGATCTAGGGAATGACATCTTTAGAAGGCAATTCTTTAATTAAGAACTTGTGATTCTTAGGCACTTCTTTATCCCTATTGATAATCAAACTCTTGGGAAAGAAATCAATAAATTCTAAAGTGTCAAAAGGGTCTCTTGCAAAAGTAAGAAAATTAGGGTGAACACTTATGGATTTGAGATCTGCAATTCCTTTACTAGATGTCTCACCCTTGTCTTTAAGGACATACATGAGCTTGGATAATTTAGTGGTAGAAGTACTTCGAGTAGTTTTTATAGCAGAAAGAGCAGAACCCACATTAGTAATAATATCCTCAAGCTTATTGATTCTAGTAGAATCCTGATCTAGCTTTTCTTTAACTATGGGTTCCTTTTCCTTCAGATTTTTTTAGAACAACTCCTACCTTGGATCCATATTA
The DNA here is from genome assembly GCA_902687465.1 of Secale cereale. Classification (NCBI taxonomy): domain Eukaryota; kingdom Viridiplantae; phylum Streptophyta; class Magnoliopsida; order Poales; family Poaceae; genus Secale; species Secale cereale. The sequence continues at coordinate 843,467,101 of LR738713.1, forward strand.
GGTGATTTCATTATGGATTTTTCTATCCAGGTTTTCTACCAGTTCTACCGTGGCAACTTTGTTTTCAATGATTTCTAACCTTTGCATAACATGCTCCAAAGTTAAAACTGTCCCATTAACCATAAGAGGTGGTGAGCCAAATAATTCAGTCATTGCATTATAAGAATCAAAAGTATGGCTACCCAAGAAATTCCCTCTGGTAATGGTATCTAAGATAAATATATTCCACGGAGTTATGCCAACATAAAAATTGCGAAGAAGCACGGAAGTGGAAAGCTTCCTAGTAGATCTATTTTGAGCATTGCAAATTATATACCAGGCATCTTTTAAGTTTTCTTCCTCCATTTGTTTAAAGTTGAGGACCTCACTCTCGGGAGTGTTGATGATGATAGGTGTGCTAGACATGATGGCAAGCAAGCAAGCAACACACAAGCAAACAAGAGGAAAGCGAACGATAAACACACGGCAGAAGAAGGCGAATAAAATGGCAAGGGTGAAGTGGGGGAGAGGAAAACGAGAGGTAAAAAATGTAATGCGAAGGATAAAGGTTTGTGATAGGTACTTGGTATATGACTTTTGAGTTAGCCTCCCCGGCAACGGCGCCAAAAATTCTTCTTGCTACTTATCGAGCTTGCATTGTATTCCCTCGAAGAGGAAAGGGAGATGAAGCACAGTAGCGTAAGTATTTCCCTCAGTTTTTGTGTAATGCCCCGGATGTAATACTTTCCCTTTTGGGCTTATAATATATCTCCGGCTTCATCTATTTCCATTTCGGGTTCTTTGTCTTTCGGGCTTTCGTCGTTTTGTTGTGTGAGTGTGTGGCATTCATTCATATCATGTAGACATGTGCATTGCATCTTGTTTGTGTTGTGGGTTGCATCCGGTTCGTGGCGTTTCTTCCCGTTGTCCGTTTCGTGTTCCGGAGCTCCCTCGCGTGTCCGTGACGTCCCGTAGGCCTTCTTTGTTGTTCGGGCGTTTTTCGTTACCGGTGTGCCGTGAGGTTGTGTTGTGTGCTGTTGTTTTGTTGTGTGCAACCCGCCTCTCAAATCTCGTCTCGTTTGGACTCCGTTGACTTTTCCCTCCGTTGTCCGTGTGGGTCCGAAGTGCCCTTACTTCGTGTCCCGGAAATACCCCTGTGGTATTCTTTTAACTCCGTCTGGTCCTTTTTAAAATCATCCCCGCGATCGGATCCGTTGGATCCAGATCGGAGGGCTCCGGGCGCCCTAAAACTCCTCCTAACCCTAGTCTAAATCTGCTATTTATAGACCCCTAGGTCTATTTGGGGCAACCCCTCCTTCTTCCTCCTCTCTCCCCTTCTTTCTTTTTTTTTCTTTTCTACCTCAGATCCAAAATATCTGCCCGGATCCTTGTCGTTGCAACCAGCCCCTCCGACCGCCGCCAGCCGCAGCGACCAGCTTCGCTGGCTAGATCCGACCGATCCTCCGAGGTCAACGGCCTCGTCGCTCCCTTCGACTGGCCTCTCCGATCGACCGCGGCCCAGGGGACCACATCACCGCGCCCCGCGGCCCAGTTCGCCAACGGCCTCGTCGGGCCAGTCACTGCTCCCCTCGCCAGGCGCCTCGCCACTTTCAGCGCCAGTTTTCCCCGCGCGCCACGGGCCGGCTTCCCGCGTCGGGTCGCCTCGCCTGCGTCCAGCCCGTACCGCGTCGGCACCAGGTCCCACATCGCCGGTGGGCCTCCGCTCCGCCACCGCTCCGGGTGGGCCGGCCCGAGCGCCCCACCGCCGCCTCCCGCCAGCGCCGGACCGCCCCGCGGGCCGTGCAGCCGCCTCTGTCCCAGCCGCGCCAGGGCCCGCTCGCCGCGCAGGCTGGGCCTCTGCTCTGTTCCGCGCCGGGCCTCCAGCTCCTCGGGCCAGCACTGTTCATCCGGGCCCGTTCCTCAGATCCAGATCTGAGAGGTCCAATTTTCAAACCCTAGCCCCAGTTTTTACCTGTCTGATGCAATCTTTGACCTGCCATAACTTTTTGTCTGTAGATCCGTTTTGCGCGTGTAGCATGTCCAGATGTTCGTGGAGTTGCCCTCTACGTTTTACCTGTTGTTGTCATGCATGTTAGATGTCATCTAGGGCCTTGTTTTGCTGTTGCAAGAGTGTATGATGATATAAACTGCTGCTATGTGTTATTTTGTGCCACCTTTGACATGTGATATCTTTTAGCTCGTTTGTCCAAACGATGCAAATGACATGTCCACGTGTTCGTCTCGTCACGAACTACGTGTTGTGTGTGATAGGTTGCATGGTAGATGTATTGTTTCCTTGTTATCATCGTTGCAAGAGGCCATGTTCAAATGTCGTGTTTTTACTTGTTATGAAATGCCATGTTGTTGAGCTTGTTGCAATCGTTGTGGTTGCCTCAACGATGCATGCTTGTGTGTTTCGGGATCACCGTCATATGTATTGTGATGAGGTGCTTACCCTTTGCCATGTTTAGTTCCGAGGTGTCTTAAACATGCTCTTTTTGTTGCTATGATAATGTTGCTGTTTTAGGACTTAGTGAAATTTCACTAAGTCTGAAATCTGTAACGTTCCGATGCCATGTTCGTGTGATGTTGTAGGACAAAGCATGATAGTTTTGGGGTGGATTTTGATTGTTCCATGAAGTATATATTGTTGTCTTTCCATCCATGTCCTCACATGTCCATTTGAGGTGCTGTAGCATGTTTATCTTTTGCTCCAAACTTTCAATAAAATTCTGCTGCCAGAATTTTATTTCAAAGTTCAATATGTCCAAGGTCATTGCTAGTGATCCGTGACTCCGTTTGGGGTGCACTTTGGACCTAGTTGCTGTTCATTATATCTAGTTTATGTTCAAGTCCTTTGCCATGCCTTTTTGGTGCTGTAGATTATTTATTTTGTGCTCCCAAGATGCTATGTTGCTGTAATTTGCAGTTTTCGCTCAAATCTTGTTTCGGGCATAACTTTTAGCCCGTAACTCCGATTTCAGCGATCTTTATATCAAACTTGGGTGATTTTTCTGTGTAGATTAATAATATCAGGTTGTTATCTTGTTTTGAGGTGTTTTGCTTGAGTGATGTTTTCCGTGCTCCATGTGCTTCACTAGTGCATCCATCATGCATACATGTTTTTCGAGTGCGCATTGCATCGTGTTGATTGGTGCTTGTCGTGTTTGTCTTGTTTAGACCCGGAAGTTGAGCACGAGTTTTCCAACGAGGTTGAGCACGAGGTTTCCAACGAGTTTGAGCAAGAGGACCCTTCTTTTGATCCGAACTTCTTCTCTTCAGGCAAGATGACCGAACCCCGATAACATTACTATCTTTGTCTATTGCTAGTAGTCTCGATCTATAGTTTTGCCTCGATGCCCATGTTCTTCTTGTCAGCCTCCTACTTGTAACCAATTGCCATGTTTAACCACCCTACCTATGCAAATCGTTGCCTGGCTAAGTACGCTTCGCTCAGCCCTTCTTATAGCGTTGCTAGTTGCAGGTGAAGTGAAGATGCTTGCTCCATGTTGAAGTTTGGTTGGGTTATATCACACTATATAAATGCTTTAACTGAAATCACCTATATATTGGCAAGGGTGGAAGGCTAAGCCTTTTGCTTGGTGTTTTGTTCCACTCATGCCGTTAGGATCCGTATAAGCCGGTTTTATGTTCCTTGATTATGCGTTCCTAACACGGTTGGGGTGTATGGGACCCCCTCGATAAACCGCTATGTGCTAAGTCTTTTCCAGCAAATCCCAACATTGGTACTATTTGCCTAATAACAAACTAAACATGCATAAGGGAGTAATTAACCCTCTTTCTTAATCAACAACCCCGGGCCAGTGCTCCACATGAGTGTTGGTCCGAAACGGGGGTCCTGCGGGGCCACCTCGAGGAAACTCAAGGTTTGGTAAAAACCCGTAGCATCACCCATCCGGTCGTGGCCTGAGACGAGATACGCGCGGCTACTATCAGGGTGTCGGCACGCCGGGAGGATTTGCTGGATTAGCCTTACCTTAGTTCGGTTTAACGTGAGCACGGGATTCCGAGGATACTCGGGTCTTCCCACTTTGGAGTTGCGACTCCGCGGATCGTGGGCTTGTAATGGGTCAAGTTGGAACACCCCTGCAGGGTTTGAACTTTCGAAAGCCGTGCCCGCGGTTATGTGGCAGATGGGAGCTTGTTAATTCCGGTTGTAGATAACTTGACACAATGATACTAATACACTACCAGCGTGAGTTCCGTGACTGTCAATTTCCGAATCGGGATTCGGGAGTTGAACACGGAGGGGTTATGTTTGTGAACTTGTAGCTAGGATCACTTAGTGATCACTTCTCGCTTTGCCTTCTCTTCTCGCTCTCTCTTGCGTAAGTTAGTGCTAGTTGCTGCTGCAGACTCTTTGTTGATCCTTCACCTCATTTCTTTCTTCAGCCTTTTCCCTCACCTAAAGGTTTTGATAGTTCTGTTACCCGGGAACGGGATTGCTGAGTCCTCTGTGGCTCACAGTTACTTCACAACAGATGCAGGTCCAGCCGTGAGCTATCCAGGTGATGGCACCGAGCTGGATTGGGAGTACGACGAGGAGCGTAGTCGTTACTACGTTCGCTACCCGGACGATCAGTAGTGGAGACTCTTACTAGGATTCGATCCGCCTGTGGTTGTTTATTTATCTGAGTTTGGTACTTTGACATTTGGATTTTGCCCTTAGAGGGTTGTAGTGATCTTATTGTATGATGTTTGAGACTTGTATTGTTATTCTGTGACGTGGCGATTGTAAGCCAACTATTTTAAGTTTACCATCCCTCTTTTACATGAGTTGTGCAAAGATTACCAAACTTGAGATCATTCTAGGATGGACTTATGCCTTTAAGTCGGGCCTCGACCCGTAGGAGGTATAACTCCATCCTGGGCATTACAAGTTGGTATTCAGAGCCTTCTCCGACCTAGGAGCCCCCACTGTTTGATCGAACCGTTGACGGTTGAGTCTAGGCACACACTAAAAACTTTTTGAGTCATATATTATATCGGAGAGTAGGATTCTTTGCTTCTCATCCCCTTTCTCTCTGGTGAGGACTCCTGACGTCTACTCTTGTCTCTCCTATTTTCAAAATTTGCACAAATTTTTTTTTAGGATTCCCGCGAGTATTCTGGGATTGTTTCGATGTTCTTGTAACAAGGATATTGTTCTCGATGCCTCCTGTTACCGAGGAGTTGAGCTTCGGGGTATCACTGTAACAAGCATATCGCGACAGTACTAAATACTTAAGACGGCCGACATCGAAAATCTCCCCTATACGGCCAGTGGCAAGATAACCCCGACATCACCCAGTACTGGGGAGGTAGTTCGGGAGTATTGCCATAGCTTGTTATAGTGGATGCTTTTCGAAGGTCCGAGGTACACAGCTTCCGAGAAAGACTGGTTATGTGTTGAAGGATGGATACACCTGGATGTAGGTTAGAGTTGATTGCGCGGTGCTTCCCGTGTATCCCCAACACCTGATTGCATAACTGGAATCTTTCGGAAAGCTATAGGTGGGTTTTATCCAGTAGATCGTAGGCATTCTTCCAACGAATGCAGGTTAGTGAGTTCGGGGTTCGACATTGAGTGAAGGAGTTATATGACCGAGGTTACTATCAGGAGTTGCATCTTAAAGGGTCCTTGGCTATGCTGATCCGGGGATTGCAAAACCTTTTCGTAACGCGTTCATATGCTTTCAGCACAAAGATGTTAGAACGAAACTCCTCTCTTGTGTTTGTTCCTTTCCGTACCTTGTTGTTTTTATTTTATTTTATTTATCCTTTTGATCCCTATGTGGCTTCTCGTGAAGACTGATGTTATCAATTAACTAAGAAATTCATTCGTTCCTCTTGTTCGGATGATTTCATTCGTTCTTATTGTTCGAATGATTATTGTGAAGACTTGTTGCAATTCATTCCATTGATTCAGCTTATTCCTTTTGTCAATCAATTGCTGATTCGTGGTCATCTCTTACAGGATGGCTCCGAAAAGGGTTCCGAATGCCAACCCAGAGGGTGAAGAGGTTCCAGAACGTCCTCCTTCACCTCCTCCTCCGCCTGAGGCTTGGAGAGCAATTATGCAGACTACTGCTCAGAACACTCAGTTGATGATGCAGATGATGCAGATGATGCAAGCTAATCAAGCTAATCAAGCTAATCAGGGCATTCCAATGAACCAAGGCAACTTCTTCCAGCAGCACCATGCTACCCTCAACCAGTTCTTGGCCAACAATCCTAAAGCTTTCAGTTACTGTGTCGACCCTCTTGATGCTGAGGATTGGCTGACCGATATCAAGAAGCATTTTGAGTGCAGTAACGTGAAAGAAGATGACTATGTGAAGTTTGCAGCCTTCCAACTGAAAGATCAAGCAGCTGACTGGTGGCAGCAGTACAAGGACTCAAGGCCGGGTCAAGTGATATCTTGGGAGAATTTCTGCAAAGATTTCCGCTCGCATCACATTCCTACCAGTGTCATTGAGGGTATGCGTGAGCAATTCCGCAACCTCAAGCAGGGCTCCATGACAGTCTATCAGTATAATGTCAAGTTCCAAAACCTCGCTCGCTACGCAAAGCAAGACATACCTGATGCAAAGAGCAAAATCTATCAGTTCCGTGGAGGTCTCAAAGATGAACTTCAGCTTGCTCTCACTTTGTTCGAGCCAGACGAATTCGATAAGTTCTATAATATGGCTTTGAAACAAGAAGCAGCTCAGCTTAAGATGGAGGCTTCTAAGAAGAGAATTCGAGATGCTGTTCACTCTACCTCATCGTCTCAGTTGGCTGCGAAACAACAGAAATTCTGGCTTCCTCCTCCTCCAATGATTCGAGCTCCATACAACAACTCCAGCAACTTCAACAACTCCAACAACAAGAACTCTAGTGGCCGTGGTTTCTCCCACCCACCCAACCCAAGCAACCAGTCGAAGAAGCAGTTTCAGTCTCAAGGCTCCAAGTCCAGTGGCTCTCAGTTCCGTCCTCTCTCAGAAGTGACTTGCAACAAATGCACTCAGAAAGGTCACTATGCCAACAGATGTCCGAATCCGAAGCGTCTTCCTCCTCCACCACCTGTGAGTTCAGCTATTGTCAAGCATGATCCAAAGTCTGCAAGGGTTAATCTGATGAATGCAGCACAAGCAGAGGCTTCTTCTGATGTCATTCTGGGTAACCTTCCAGTGAACTCTTTTCCAGCTAAAGTGTTATTTGATTCGGGTGCTTCTTGCTCTTTTATGTCATATCCATTTGCATCCAAGCACAACATCGTCACCAGAAGTTTGCCAAGAGAATTGTCAGTTGTTTCTCCAGGCAAATTATTGCATTCAAAGATATTTGCTCCGGATATCTCTATTCGCATGGGTGATTATCGATTTTTGGCTTCTCCGGTGGTTCTTGGTCATTCTGACATCGACCTCATTCTCGGAATGGATTGGCTTTCTCAGCACGATGCTCACATTGATTGTGCTCAAAAGGAAGTCAAGTTGACTCATTCTGATGAAGATGTGATTATCTTCGCCTCCAGGGATAATACTATTCGGCTTTTCTCTCTTAATGATAAGGGTGAAATTAATGCCATAGAGCAAATTCCAGTGGTGAATGAATATCAAGACGTCTTTCCAGAAGAACTTCCAGGAATGCCTCCACACCGTCAGGTGGAGTTTGTCATTGAACTCGAGCCGGGCACCGAACCTGTTTGTCGGCGTCCATACAAGCTCTCTTCAGATGAATTGAAGGAATTGAAGAAACAGTTGGATGAACAGGAGCGTATGGGTCTCATCAGACCGAGTACATCTCCGTGGGGCTGTGGTGTCTTATTTGTCAAGAAGAAAGATGGCACGGAGCGTCTCTGTGTTGACTACCGGCCACTGAACAAGAAGACGATTAAGAACAAGTATCCGCTCCCCAACATCAATGAACTCTTTGAGCAGCTCAAAGGAGCTAAAGTATTCTCTAAGCTTGATCTCCGAATGGGCTATCATCAAATTCGCATTCGCGAGGAAGACATTCCCAAGACGGCGTTCAGAACGAGCTACGGTTCATATGAGTATACCGTCATGTCCTTCGGCCTCGCCAATGCTCCTCCTACCTTCTCAAGGATGATGCATTACATCTTCAACCCCTATACAGGCGAGTTTGTGCTAGTGTATCTGGATGATATTTTGGTGTTTTCCAAGAATGAAGAAGATCACGAAAAGCACTTGCGTCTGGTTCTTGATCGACTCCGAGAGCACAAATTCTATGCCAAGTTCTCAAAGTGCGAGTTTTGGCTCGATAAGGTTCTCTACCTGGGCCACATTATCTCAGCTGACGGTATTGCGGTTAATCCCGAGAAAGTTGAAGCAATTGTCAACTGGGAAGCTCCTCAGAACGTCAAGCAGCTCCGCAGTTTTCTGGGTCTTGCCAGCTATTGCAGAAGGTTTGTGGAGAACTTCTCCAAGATTGCCAAGCCTCTTTCCAACCTCCTCCAGAAGAATGTAAAATACTTTTGGTCTCCCGATTGTGAAGTGGCTTTCAAAACCCTCAAAGAGAAGCTTGTCTCAGCTCCAGTTCTGATTCCTCCTGATGAATCCAAGCCCTATGAAGTGTTCTGTGACGCTTCTCTTCAAGGCCTTGGTGGTGTGCTTATGCAAGAGAAGAGAATTGTGGCATACACTTCACGTCAGCTCAAGCCAGCTGAGAAGAACTATCCCACACATGATCTCGAGCTAGCAGCTGTGGTACATGCTCTGATTACGTGGAGACATCTGTTGTTGGGCAGAAAGGTCGACATCTTCACTGATCACAAGAGCTTGAAGTACATCTTCACACAGCCGCATCTGAACCTCCGCCAGACTCGTTGGGTCGAGATGATCCAAGAGTACAACCCCAGCATTGAGTACACTCCAGGCAAGGCGAATGTGATTGCAGATGCTTTGAGCAGAAAGGCATATTGCAACAGCCTTCTCATCAAGCCACATCAGCCTGAGCTTTGTGAAGCTTTCAGGAAGCTCAACCTTCAGGTTGTTCCGCAGGGTTTTCTTGCTAATCTCCAGATTGCTCCTACCTTGGAAGATCAAGTCCGTGAGGCTCAGCTCAGTGATACCATGGTGAAGAAGGTGAAACATGGGATTGCAAAGGGCACTCCAAAATATAAGTGCTTCCGTGTTGATGAGAGAGATACCTTGTTCTTCGAGGACAGACTCGTTGTTCCCAAAGGTGATCTCAGGAAGCTCATAATGGAAGAAGCTCATGACTCTCTCCTTTCCATTCATCCTGGCAGTTCCAAGATGTATCAAGACCTCAAGCAGTCTTACTGGTGGACACGCATGAAAAGGGAAATTGCCCAATTCGTGAACGAATGTGATGTATGCAGAAGAGTGAAAGCAGAACATCAACGTCCAGCCGGTCTTCTCCAACCTCTTCCTATTCCTGAGTGGAAGTTCGACCACATTGAAATGGACTTCGTCACTGGTTTTCCTAAATCCAAGCGAGGCAATGATGCTATCTTTGTGGTGATCGACAAGCTTACTAAAGTCGCTCACTTTCTTCCAGTCAAAGAATCAATCAATGCAGCTCAACTTGCAGAGCTGTACACTTCCAGAATTGTGTCCCTACATGGCATTCCTCAAGTGATATCCTCAGACCGTGGCAGCTTGTTCACATCAAAGTTCTGGGACTCCTTTCAGTCCGCCATGGGCACGAAGATCAGGTTCAGCACTGCCTTTCACCCTCAGACTAGTGGTCAAGTCGAGCGTGTGAATCAGATCCTTGAAGATATGCTCAGAGCCTGTGTCATCTCCTTTGGCATGAAATGGGAGGACTGTCTTCCATTTGCAGAGTTCTCTTACAACAACAGCTTCCAAGCAAGTGCAGGCAAAGCACCTTTTGAAATTCTCTATGGCAGAAAGTGCCGTACCCCTCTCAACTGGTCTGAAACAGGTGAACGCCAACTTCTTGGCAATGATTTGATCTCTGAAGCCGAAGAAATGTGCAAAGTCATACGTGAGAATCTCAAGGCCGCTCAGTCGCGTCAGAAGAGTTACTATGATGGAAAGCATCGTGACTTGGTTTTCGACATCGGTGATCATGTCTATCTCCGAGTTTCTCCGATGAAAGGAACTCAAAGGTTCGGTATCAAAGGAAAGCTTGCTCCTAGATACGTCGGTCCTTTCAGAATTCTTGGCAAAAGAGGCGATCTAGCCTATCAGCTCGAGCTCCCTTCCAACTTTGCAAATGTTCATGATGTCTTCCATGTGTCTCAGCTTCGCAAATGCTTCAAGGCACCTGAGCGGATGATTCCGTTTGAGGAGATTGATCTTCAACAAGACCTTTCCTACCGAGAGCATCCAGTTGCAATTCTCGAAGAAACTGAACGCAAGACTCGCAACAAGACCATCAAGTTTCTGAAAGTCAAGTGGTCACATCACACAGACCGAGAAGCTACCTGGGAACGAGAAGATCATCTTCGTTCCGAGTACCCTTCCTTTTTCCAGTCCTAGATCTCGGGACGAGATCTTTTTGTAGTAGAGGAGAGTTTGTAATGCCCCGGATGTAATACTTTCCCTTTTGGGCTTATAATAAATCTCCGGCTTCATCTATTTCCATTTCGGGTTCTTTGTCTTTCGGGCTTTCGTCATTTTGTTGTGTGAGTGTGTGGCATTCATTCATATCATGTAGACATGTGCATTGCATTTTTGTTTGTGTTGTGGGTTGCATCCGGTTCGTGGCGTTTCTTCCCGTTGTCCGTTTCGTGTTCCGGAGCTCCCTCACGTGTCCGTGACGTCCCGTAGGCCTTCTTTGTTGTTCGGGCGTTTTTCGTTACCGGTGTGCCGTGAGGTTGTGTTGTGTGTTGTTGTTTTGTTGTGTGCAACCCGCCTCTCAAATCTCGTCTCGTTTGGACTCCGTTGACTTTTCCCTCCGTTGTCCGTGTGGGTCCGAAGTGCCCTTACTTCGTGTCCCGGAAATACCCCTACTGCTTTCTTTTATCTCCGTTTAGACCCTTTTATTTTTGTCCCCGCGATCGGATCCGTTGGATCCAGATCGGAGGCCTCCTAGCGCTCCTAATCTCCCCCTAACCCTAAAATTCTGCTACATATAGACCCCCCTAGTCTATATTTGGGCATTTCTATCCCCTCCTTCTTCCTCCTCTCTCCCCTTCTTTTTTTTTTCCTTTTTCTTTCCTCAGATCCAGGTTTTCTGGCCGGATCCCGAGGGAATTCCTCGTTCACCAGCCGCCGACCGACCGAAGCCTCGATCTGGGCGGCGAGGTCAACGCCCAGCGCCCGCCAGGTCGCTCGACCGCGTCGGTCGCACCGAGCAGGCGGCCAGGTCGCGCGCCGATCGGGCCAGGGGTCCGGTCCCAACATCGCCGCGCCGAGCGGGCTGCGCGTCGCCCCGGCCCGACCGCTCGATCTCCACAGCGCCGCACCGCACTCGCCCGCTCACCGCCCACGGGCTCCCTCCCGCCGGCCCGTTCGCCTTCCCCCGCAGGCCAGCAGCGCCCCGCTCGGGCCGGCCCTCTCCTCCGGGCCGCCGGCCGCTCGCGCCGCGCGCTCGGGCCGCGCCACCGCGGGGCCTTCCGCGGATCTCCACCGGGCCGCCACCTCCCTCAGGCCACCGGGCCTCATCGCCACGCGGGCCGCCGCACTGTTCCTCCGCGGGCCGCCGCACTGTTCCGGATCCGCTACTGTTCATCCCCGGCCCGTACTGTTCCCTGAGGTTGTTTTTTTTCCCTAAGACCCCAGATCTGTTAATCTGAGATGCCTACTTTGACCATGCATAACTTTTTACCTGTTGCTCCGTTTTGAGCGTGTGATATGTCCAGATGTTCGTGGAGATGCCCTCTACGTTTTACCTGTTGTAGTCATGCATGTTAGAGATCATCTAGGGCCTTGTTTTGCTGTTGCAAGAGTGTATGATGATATAAACTGCTGTTATGTGTTATTTTTATGCCACCTTTGACATGTGATATCTTTTAGCTCGTTTGTCCAAACGAAGCAAATGACATGTCCACGTGTTCGTCTTGACACGAACTACGTGTTGTGTGTGATAGGTTGCATGGTAGATGTATTGTTTTCTTGTTATCATCGTTGCAAGATGCCATGTTCAAATGTTGTGTTTTTACTTGTTATGAAATGCCATGTTGTTGAGCTCGTTGTAATCGGTGTGTTCACCACATTGATGCATGCTTGTGTGTTTCGGGATCACCGTCATATGTATTTTGATGAGGTGCTTACCCTTTGCCATGTTTAGTTTAGATGTGACTTAAACATGCTCTTTTTGTTGCTATGATGATGTTGCTGTTTTAGGACTTAGTGAAATTTCACTAAGTCTGAAATCTGTAACGTTCCGATGCCATGTTCGTGTGATGTTGTAGGTCAAAGCATGATAGTTTTGGGGTGGATTTTGATTGTTCCATGAAGTATATATTGTTGTCTTTCCATCCATGTCCTCACATGTCCATTTGAGTGGCTGTAACATGTTTATCTTTTGCTCTAAACTTTCAATAAAATTCTGCTGCCAGAATTTTATTTCAAAGTTCAATATGTCCAAGGTCATTGCTAGTGATCCGTGACTCCGTTTGGGGTGCACTTTGGACCTAGTTGCTGTACATTATATCTAGTTTGTGTTCAAGTCCTTTGCCATGCTTTTTGGGTGCTGTAGATTAATTATTTTGTGCTCCCAAGATGCTATGTTGCTGTAATTTGCAGTTTTCGCTCAAATCTTGTTTCGGGCATAACTTTTAGCCCGTAACTACGATTTCAGCGATCTTTATATCAAACTTGGGTGTTTTTCTGTGTAGATTAATAATATCAGGTTGTTATCTTGTTTTGAGGTGTTTTGCTTGAGTGATGTTTTCCGTGCTCCATGTGCTTCACTAGTGCATCCATCATGCATACATGTTTTTCGAGTGCGCATTGCATTGTGTTGATTGGTGCTGGTGTGTTTGTCTTGTTTAGACCCGGAAGTTGAGCACGAGTTTTCCAACGAGGTTGAGCACGAGGTTTCCAACGAGTTTGAGCAAGAGGACCCTTCTTTCGATCCGAACTTCTTCTCTTCAGGCAAGATGACCGAACCTCGATAACATTACTATCTTTGTCTATTGCTAGTAGTCTCGATCTATAGTTTTGCCTCGATGCCCATGTTCTTCTTGTCAGCCTCCTACTTGTAACCAATTGCCATGGTTAACCACCCTACCTATGCAAACCGTTGCTTGGCTAAGTATGCTTCGCTCAGCCCTTCTTATAGCGTTGCTAGTTGCAGGTGAAGATCGAAGATGCTTGCTTCATGTTGAAGTTTGGTTGGGTTATATCACACTATATAAATGCTTTAATTGAAATCACATATATATTGGCAAGGGTGGAAGGCTAAGCCTTTTGCTTGGTGTTTTGTTCCACTCATGCCGTTAGGATCCGTATAAGCCGGTTTTATGTTCCTTGATTATGCGTTCCTAACACGGTTGGGGTGTATGGGACCCCCTCGATAAACCGCTATGTGCTAAGTCTTTTCCAGCAAGTCCCAACCTTGGTACTATTTGCATAAACAACTAAAACCTTTCCGAGGGAGTAATTAACCCGAGGCTTAATTAATTCAACCCCCTGGGCCAGTGCTCGACTTGAGTGTTGGTCCAAACCAGAGTCACTTGCGGATACTACCCAGTTCGCTGGGGTCTTTGGTATCTGTACGTAGCGCTCATCCGGACGTGTCCTGAGACCTAGATACGCGCGGCTACTATCAGGGTGTCGACACGCCGGGAGGATTTGCTGGATTAGCCTTACCTTAGTTCGGTTTAACTTGAGCACGGGATTCCGAGGATACTCGGGTCTTCCCACTTGGAGTTGCGACTCCGCGGATCGTGGGCTTGTAATGGGTCAAGTTGGAACACCCCTGCAGGGTTTGAACTTTCGAAAGCCGTGCCCGCGGTTATGTGGCAGATGGGAGCTTGTTAATTCCGGTTGTAGATAACTTGACACAATGATGCTAATACACTACCAGCGTGTGTTCCGTGACTGTCAATTTCCGAATCGGGATTCGGGAGTTGAACACGGAGGGGTTATGCTTGTGAGCTTGTATGCTAGGATCACTTAGTGATCACTTCTCGCCATATGCCTTCTCTTCTCGCTCTCTCTTGCGTAAGCTAGATGCTAGTTGCTGCTGCAGACTCTTTGTTGTTCCTTCACCTCATTTTTTTCTTCAGCCTTTCCTCACCTAAAGGCTTTGATAGTTCTGTTACCCGGGAACGGGATTGCTGAGTCCTCTGTGGCTCACAGTTACTTCACACACCAGATGCAGGTCCAGCCGTGAGCTATCCAGGTGATGGCACCGAGCTGGATTGGGAGTACGACGAGGAGCGTAGTCGTTACTACGTGCGCTACCCGGACGATCAGTAGTGGAGACTCTTACTAGGATTCGATCCGCCTGTGGTTGTTTTATTTATCTAAGTTTGGTACTTTGACATTTGGATTTTGCCCTTAGAGGGTTGTAGTGATCTTTTGTATGATGTTTGAGACTTGTACTGTTATTCTGTGACGTGGCGATTGTAAGCCAACTATTTTCAGTTTACTTTCCCCCTTTTACATGAGTTGTGCAAAGATTACCAAACTTGAGATCATTCTAGGATGGGTTTATGCCTTTAAGTCGGGCCTCGACCCGTAGGAGGTATAACTCCATCCTGGGCATTACAAGTTGGTATTCAGAGCCTTCTCCGACCTAGGAGCCCCCACTGTTTGATCGAACCGTTGACGGTTGAGTCTAGGCACACACTGAAAAACTTTTTGAGTCCTATATTATATCGGAGAGTAGGATTCTTGCTTCTCATCCCCTTTCTCTCTGGTGAGGACTCCTGACGTCTACTCTTGTCTCTCCTATCTTCAAAATTTGCACAAATTTTTTTTTTTAGGAATCCCGCGAGTATTCTGGGATTGTTTCGATGTTCTTGTGACAAGGATATTGTTCCCGATGCCTCCTGTTACCGAGGAGTTGAGCTTCGGGGTATCACTGTAACAAGCATATCGCGACAGTACTAAATACTTAAGACGGCCGACATCGAAAATCTCCCCTATACGGCCAGTGGCACGATAACCCCGACATCACCCAGTACTGGGGAGGTAGTTCGGGAGTATTGCCATAGCTTGTTATAGTGGATGCTTTTCGAAGGTCCGAGGTACACAGCTTCCGAGAAAGACTGGTTATGTGTTGAAGGATGGATACACCTGGATGTAGGTTAGAGTTGATTGCGCGGTGCTTCCCGTGTATCCCCAACACCTGATTGCATAACTGGAATCTTTCGGAAAGCTATAGGTGGGTTTTATCCAGTAGATCGTAGGCATTCTTCCAACGAATGCAGGTTAGTGAGTTCGGGGTTCGACATTGAGTGAAGGAGTTATATGACCGAGGTTACTATCAGGAGTTGCATCTTAAAGGGTCCTTGGCTATGCTGATCCGGGGATTGCAAAACCTTTTCGTAACGCGTTCATATGCTTTCAGCACAAAGATGTTAGAACGAAACTCCTCTCTTGTGTTTGTTCCTTTCCGTACCTTGTTGTTTTATTATTTATCTTTTGATCCCTATGTGGCTTCTCGTGAAGACTGATGTTATCAATTAACTAAGAAATTCATTCGTTCCTCTTGTTCGGATGATTTCATTCGTTCTTATTGTTCGAATGATTATTGTGAAGACTTGTTGCAATTCATTCCATTGATTCAGCTTATTCCTTTTGTCAATCAATTGCTGATTCGTGGTCATCTCTTACAGGATGGCTCCGAAAAGGGTTCCGAATGCCAACCCAGAGGGTGAAGAGGTTCCAGAACGTCCTCCTTCACCTCCTCCTCCGCCTGAGGCTTGGAGAGCAATTATGCAGACTACTGCTCAGAACACTCAGTTGATGATGCAGATGATGCAGCAAATGCAAGCTATGCAAGCTAATCAAGCTAATCAGGGCATTCCAATGAACCAAGGCAACTTCTTCCAGCAGCACCATGCTACTCTGAACCAGTTCTTGGCCAACAATCCTAAAGCTTTCAGTTACTGTGTCGACCCTCTTGATGCTGAGGATTGGCTGACCGATATAAAGAAGCATTTTGAGTGCAGTAACGTGAAAGAAGATGACTATGTGAAGTTTGCAGCCTTCCAACTGAAAGATCAAGCAGCCGACTGGTGGCAGCAGTATAAAGACTCAAGGCCGGGTCAAGTGATCTCGTGGCAGAACTTCTGCAGGGATTTCCGCTCGCATCACATTCCTACAAGTGTTATTGAGGGTATGCGTGAGCAATTCCGCAACCTCAAGCAGGGCTCCATGACAGTCTATCAGTATAATGTCAAGTTCCAAAACCTCGCTCGCTATGCAAAGCAAGACATACCTGATGCAAAGAGCAAAATCTATCAGTTCCGTGGAGGTCTCAAAGATGAACTTCAGCTTGCTCTCACTCTGTTCGAGCCAGACGAATTCGATAAGTTCTATAATATGGCTTTGAAACAAGAAGCAGCTCAGCTTAAGATGGAGGCTTCTAAGAAGAGAATTCGAGATGCTGTTCACTCTACCTCATCGTCTCAGTTGGCTGCGAAACAACAGAAATTCTGGCTTCCTCCTCCTCCAATGATTCGAGCTCCATACAACAACTCCAGCAACTTCAACAACTCCAACAACAAGAACTCTAGTGGCCGTGGTTTCTCCCACCCACCCAACCCAAGCAACCAGTCGAAGAAGCAGTTTCATTCTCAAGGCTCCAAGTCCAGTGGCTCTCAGTTCCGTCCTCTCTCAGAAGTGACTTGCAACAAATGCACTCAGAAAGGTCACTATGCCAACAGATGTCCGAATCCGAAGCGTCTTCCTCCGCCTCCTCCTGTCGGTACCGCTATGGTCAAGCATGATCCAAAGGCTGCCAGGGTCAATCTGATGAATGCAGCACAAGCAGAGGCTTCTTCTGATGTCATTCTGGGTAACCTTCCAGTGAACTCTATTCCTGCTAAAGTGTTATTTGATTCGGGTGCATCATGCTCTTTCATGTCTCAACCTTTTGCATCCAAGTTTAATGTGGGCATCAAAAGCTTGCCAAGGGAGTTATCAGTTATTTCTCCGGGGAGACGAATGCATTCCAGTATTTATGCTCCGGATGTTTCTATTCGCATGGGTGATTATCGATTTTTGGCTTCTCCGGTGATTCTTGGTCATTCTGACATCGACCTCATTCTCGGAATGGATTGGCTTTCTCAGCACGATGCTCACATTGATTGCGCTCAAAAAGAAGTCAAGTTGACTCATTCTGATGAAGATGTGATTATCTTCGCCTCCAGGGATAATACTATTCGGCTTTTCTCTCTTAATGATAAGGGTGAAATTAATGCCATAGAGCAAATTCCAGTGGTGAATGAATATCAAGACGTCTTTCCAGAAGAACTTCCAGGAATGCCTCCACACCGTCAGGTGGAGTTTGTCATTGAACTCGAGCCGGGCACCGAACCTGTTTGTCGGCGTCCATACAAGCTCTCTTCAGATGAATTGAAGGAATTGAAGAAACAGTTGGATGAACAGGAGCGTATGGGTCTCATCAGACCGAGTACATCTCCGTGGGGCTGTGGTGTCTTATTTGTCAAGAAGAAAGATGGCACGGAGCGTCTCTGTGTTGACTACCGGCCACTGAACAAGAAGACGATTAAGAACAAGTATCCGCTCCCCAACATCAATGAACTCTTTGAGCAGCTCAAAGGAGCTAAAGTATTCTCTAAGCTTGACCTCCGAATGGGCTACCATCAAATTCGCATTCGCGAGGAAGACATTCCCAAGACGGCGTTCAGAACGAGCTACGGTTCATATGAGTATACCGTCATGTCCTTCGGCCTCGCCAATGCTCCTCCTACCTTCTCAAGGATGATGCATTATATCTTCAACCCCTATACAGGCGAGTTTGTGCTAGTGTATCTGGATGATATTTTGGTGTTTTCCAAGAATGAAGAAGATCACGAAAAGCACTTGCGTCTGGTTCTTGATCGACTCCGAGAGCACAAATTCTATGCCAAGTTCTCAAAGTGCGAGTTTTGGCTCGATAAGGTTCTCTACCTGGGCCACATTATCTCAGCTGACGGTATTGCGGTTAATCCCGAGAAAGTTGAAGCAATTGTCAACTGGGAAGCTCCTCAGAACGTCAAGCAGCTCCGCAGTTTTCTGGGTCTTGCCAGCTATTGCAGAAGGTTTGTGGAGAACTTCTCCAAGATTGCCAAGCCTCTTTCCAACCTCCTCCAGAAGAATGTCAAATACTTTTGGTCTCCCGATTGTGAAGTGGCTTTCAAAACCCTCAAAGAGAAGCTTGTCTCAGCTCCAGTTCTGATTCCTCCAGATGAATCCAAGCCCTATGAAGTGTTCTGTGATGCTTCTCTTCAAGGCCTTGGTGGTGTGCTTATGCAAGAGAAGAGAATTGTGGCATATACTTCACGTCAGCTCAAGCCAGCTGAGAAGAACTATCCCACACATGATCTCGAGCTAGCAGCTGTGGTACATGCTCTGATTACGTGGAGACATCTGTTGTTGGGCAGAAAGGTCGACATCTTCACTGATCACAAGAGCTTGAAGTACATCTTCACACAGCCGCATCTGAACCTCCGCCAGACTCGTTGGGTCGAGATGATCCAAGAGTACAACCCCAGCATTGAGTACACTCCAGGCAAGGCGAATGTAATTGCAGATGCTTTGAGCAGAAAGGCATATTGCAACAGCCTTCTTATCAAGCCACACCAGCCTGAGCTTTGTGAAGCTTTCAGGCAGCTCAACCTTCAGGTTGTTCCGCAGGGTTTTCTTGCTAATCTCCAGATTGCTCCTACCTTGGAAGATCAAGTCCGTGAGGCCCAGCTCAGTGATACCATGGTGAAGAAGGTGAAACATGGCATTGCAAAGGGCACTCCAAAATATAAGTGCTTCCGTGTTGATGAGAGAGATACCTTGTTCTTCGAGGACATACTCGTTGTTCCCAAAGGTGATCTCAGGAAGCTCATAATGGAAGAAGCTCATGACTCTCTCCTTTCCATTCATCCTGGCAGTTCCAAGATGTATCAAGACCTCAAGCAATCTTACTGGTGGACACGCATGAAAAGGGAAATTGCCCAATTCGTGAATGAATGTGATGTATGCAGAAGAGTGAAAGCAGAACATCAACGTCCAGCCGGTCTTCTCCAACCTCTTCCTATTCCTGAGTGGAAGTTCGACCATATTGAAATGGACTTCGTCACTGGCTTTCCTAAATCCAAGCGAGGAAATGATGCTATCTTTGTGGTGATTGACAAGCTTACCAAAGTTGCTCACTTTCTTCCAGTCAAAGAATCAATCAATGCAGCTCAACTTGCAGAGCTGTACACTTCCAGAATTGTGTCCCTACATGGCATTCCTCAAGTGATATCCTCAGACCGTGGCAGCTTGTTCACATCTAAGTTCTGGGACTCCTTTCAGTCCGCCATGGGCACGAAGATCAGGTTCAGCACTGCTTTTCACCCTCAGACTAGTGGTCAAGTCGAGCGTGTGAATCAGATCCTTGAAGATATGCTCAGAGCCTGTGTCATCTCCTTCGGCATGAAATGGGAGGACTGTCTTCCATTTGCAGAATTCTCTTACAACAACAGCTTTCAAGCAAGTGCAGGCAAAGCACCGTTTGAAATTCTCTATGGCAGAAAGTGCCGTACCCCTCTCAACTGGTCTGAAACAGGTGAACGCCAACTTCTTGGCAATGATTTGATCTCTGAAGCCGAAGAAATGTGCAAAGTCATACGTGAGAATCTCAAGGCCGCTCAATCGCGTCAGAAGAGTTACTATGACGGAAAGCATCGTGATTTGGCATTCGACATCGGTGATCATGTCTATCTCCGAGTTTCTCCGATGAAAGGAACCCAGAGGTTCGGTATCAAAGGAAAGCTTGCTCCTAGATACGTCGGTCCTTTCAGAATTCTTGGCAAAAGAGGCGATCTAGCCTATCAGCTCGAGCTCCCTTCCAACTTTGCAAATGTTCATGATGTCTTCCATGTGTCTCAGCTTCGCAAATGCTTCAAGGCACCTGAGCGGATGATTCCGTTTGAGGAGATTGATCTTCAACAAGACCTTTCCTACCGAGAGCATCCAGTTGCAATTCTCGAAGAAACTGAACGCAAGACTCGCAACAAGACCATCAAGTTTCTGAAAGTCAAGTGGTCACATCACACAGACCGAGAAGCTACCTGGGAACGAGAAGATCATCTTCGTTCCGAGTACCCTTCCTTTTTCCAGTCCTAGATCTCGGGACGAGATCTT
>LR738713.1:843500025-843552064 GCA_902687465.1 Secale cereale
GACTACTCGGAGACCCCAAGTACCCCTCCGATGGCATGTACCTCTACGAACGGGAACACCTACACGACTACACGATGACTCGCCAAGTACCACGACATGACGGATGAACATCTACAAACGTGTACCACGACGACCGAGAACGTCTACCGTCGCCCCGAGGACGTCCGATGCCGCGACAAGTACCCCTTCGGAAACGAGAACGTCTACTTCCCTCTACGACACGTGTACCACGACTCGCGAGAACGACTACTTCCTCTACTTCCACTACGTCCCTCTACGTTCTCGAACCGCCCCGAACCGCACGCTTCAAAGGTATAACCCCGAGACGTGACCGTGGATGCTTGTTGTGTTGCATGAAATGTCTCCCGTGTGTGCACCGTGCCCGTTCCGTCCCTTTTGTCGTGTTCCTCGGTTGCCTCGT
The DNA here is from genome assembly GCA_902687465.1 of Secale cereale. NCBI lineage: Eukaryota > Viridiplantae > Streptophyta > Magnoliopsida > Poales > Poaceae > Secale > Secale cereale. The sequence continues at coordinate 843,500,447 of LR738713.1, forward strand.
CGCCGACTCGTGGGAACCCGGTAACGGGATCGCCCACCTTTCATCTCGTTTGACTCGCTTCGTCATCTATCTTTTGCACCGGACTCTCAACGAGTTACCGGAACCGATATGTTGCCGTGGCATCATTTTCGGAATTGTTGCCGTGGCACCCTTTTCATTCCACCACGGTGACAATACTTCATTTCTCTTTTAAGTCACCCTTTTAATATAAATTGCATAAACTTGATCATGTCATCCGCATCATGATAACAACATGAGAATGTTTAATTGTGGTTTGCTTATAATTATTAAACTTGCTCATGGGGATTTTCCGGATATGTTGTTGTTATTTCCGGCCTCATTTAAAATGTCTTAATAGTGTAGTTTCTTTATGTTTCACCTCTTGCCATGTTAAAAAACAATTAATCTTGTCTTGTAAATAAACGAGAGTCAACTAAATAATTAAATGTGGTGTTTCGTCAATATGCAACTCGTTGCATATTGATCTCCACTTAACTTGTAGTTTTGTTTGTGCACTTTGCCATGCCATGCATATTTAAACCGGACATGCATCATACTTGTTTGTGCATCGTATGCCATGTTTATGATATGTGTGTTTACCGTGTTGTTTCTTTCTTTCCGGTTGCTTCTCTTGTTAGCTTCGGTTTCGTTCCGGAGTTGTGAGGATTCTCTCGTCTGTGTTGCTCCGTCTACTTCTTGGATCCGTTCTTCTCCCTTGTGGAATTCCAGGCAAGATGACCGAACCCAGATACCATTACTATCTTTGCATATTGCTAGAAGTCTCGATCTATAGTTTTGCCTCGATGCCCATGTTTTCCTGTCAGCCTCCTACTTGTAACCATTGCCATGTTTAACCACCCTACCTACGCAAACCGTTGCTTGGCTAAGTACGCTTCGCTCAGCCCCTCTTATAGCATTGTTAGTTGCAGGTGAAGTTTGAAGATGCTTGCTTCATGTTGAAGTTTGGGTTGGGTTATATCACACTATATAAATGCTTAAAATGAAATCATCTATATACTGGCAGGGTGGAAGGCTAAGCCTTTTGCTTGGTGTTTTGTTCCACTCATGCCGTTAGGAACCGTATAAACCGGTGTTATGTTCCTTGATTATGCGTTCCTAACACGGTTGGGGTGTATGGGACCCCCTTGATAAACCGCTAAGTGCTAAGTCTTTTCCAGCAAGTCCCAACATTTGGTACTATTTGCCTCATAATAACAACTTAATTAATTAATTAAATTGCATAGGGAGTTAGCGCTACCCGAGGATTCTTAATTCTACATAGCAGGGGGGGCCAGTGCCGATGGTGTTGGTCCCAAACGGGGAGTCTGCGGGAACCACCACGGGGAAACTCGAGGATTGGGTCCTGTAGAATCGCCCATCCGGTCGTGGCCTGAGACGAGATACGCGCGGCTACTATCAGGGTGTCGGCACGCCGGGAGGATTTGCTGGATTAGCCTTACCTTAGTTCGGTTTAACTTGAGCACGGGATTCTGAGAATACTCGGGTCTTCCCACCTATGGAGTTGCGACTCCGCGGATCGTGGGCTTGTAATGGGTCAAGTTGGAACACCCCTACAGGGTTTGAACTTTCGAAAGCCGTGCCCGCGGTTATGTGGCAGATGGGAGCTTGTTAATATCCGGTTGTAGATAACTCGACACAATGTTCTAATACACTACCAGCGTGTGTACCGTGACTGTCAATTTCCGAATAGGGATTCGGGAGTTGAACACGGTGGGGTTATGTTTGACCGGCTTTAGTTAGGATCACTTCGTGATCATCTCTCGACCGAGGCACTTCTCTTCTCGCTCTCTTTTGCGTAAGTTAGTGCTAGTTGCTGCTGCAGACTCTTGTTGTTCCTTCACCTCTTGTTCTTTCTTCAGCCTTGTCCTCACCCAAGGCTTGAATAGTCTTGTTACCCGGGAACGGGATTGCTGAGTCCTCTGTGGCTCACAGTTACTTCACCACACCAGATGCAGGTTCAGCCGAGTTGATGCAGGAGCTGGTTCAAGTTCTTCTCTGGGAGTTCGATGAAGTTTGTGGCCGTTTGCTTGTGACGTTTCGATGTTCAGTAGTGGTTTCTACTAGGATTCGATCCTGACCTGTGGCTTTATGTTGTTTTGGTATCTTCTTTTGGATCTTCACCCGTAGTCGGGTTGTGATGTTTTGAATGATGTTATGCTTATGTAATGTATTGTGTGAAGTGGCGAGTGTAAGCCAACTATCTCCTTTTGCAATTTAATCCCTCTTTTACATGAGTCGTGCAAAGATACCACACTTGAGATCATTCTAGGATGGATTTATGCCTTTAAGTCGTGCCTCGACACGTAGGAGGTATAACTCCATCCTGGGCATTACAAGTTGGTATTCAGAGCCTTCTCCGACCTAGAAGCCCCCACTGATTGATCGAATCGTTGACGGTTGAGTCTAGGCACACACTGAAAACTTTTTGAGTCCTATATTATATCGGAGAGTAGGATTTCTTTGCTTCTCATCCCCTTTCTCTCTGGTGAGGACTCCTGACGATTACTCTTGCCTCTTCTACTTTCAAAATTGCACCAAATTTTTTTTAGGAATCCCGCGAGTATTCTGGGATTGTTTCGATGTTCTTGTGACAAGGATATTGTTCTCGATGCCTCCTGTTACCGAGGAGTTGAGCTTCGGGGTATCATTGTAACAAGCATATCGCGGCAGTACTAAATACTTAAGACGGCCGACATCGAAAATCTCTCCTATACGGCCAGTGGCAAGATAACCCCGTCATCACCCAGTACTGGGGAGGTAGCTCGAGAGTATTGCCATAGCTTGTTATAGTGGATGCTTTTCGAAGGTCCGAGGTACACAGTTTCCGAGAAAGACTGGTTATGTGTTGAAGGATGGATACACCTGGATGTAGGTTTAGAGTTGATTGCGCGGTGCTTCCCGTGTATCCCCAACACCTGATTGCATAACTGGAAATTTTCGGAAATCTATAGGTGGGTTCATCCAGTAGTTCTAGGCATTCTTCCAACGGATGCTCGATATGAAGTTTGGGGTTCTTCATTGAGTGAAGTTGTTTTATGGACTTGTTCTGATCGGGAGTTGCATCTTAAAGGGTCCTTGGCTATGCTGATCCGGGGATGACAAAACCCTTTTGTAACACGTTCCATGAGCTTTCAGCACGAAGATGTCGAACGAAGCTTCTATCTTGTGTTTGTTCTATCTGCTCTTTGTTCCTTTTATTTACCTTTTGTTCTCCAAGTGGCTTCTCGTCAAGTTGATGTACATGCGGAATTCATTCGTTCAATCCTCTGTTCGAATGATATTGTGAAGATCATGCTGCATATCTATCCTTTGTTTTTGTTTTGATTCTGGTATTCGAGTTGCTTCGATGTCAAATGTTGATTCCATACCTTCCTAATCGGTGTTCTCATATTTCTATGGGAGTGCTAATTCTTCTTGATCATCAAGATCTTCATGTTATTCCTTTCCAACCGGTGTGCTTTCTCTTCAAGTTATTCCATACGGACGCGTTGAGAAATCAGACGATTGTCTGTTTCATTCATTCCAAGTTGTCTTTGTTTTCCCCACCCTCCCACCCTTCTTCTTCTCAGAGCAAGAATTCTTAAATGAAATATCCATTTTATTCTAGTGATATTTCTTCATTCTTTTCCTTCAATGCTCTTATCCGGTGATTATCGTCAAGATGCTCAAGAACTTCAAGTTCATCATTCTTTTGTTCTCTAATTCTGCCGGTGGATGTAATTCAAGAATTCGGTGTTGATCTTATCATTTTCCCCATTTCATCATGCTTTCTTATTCCGGTGCACCAATTAATCATTCTCCTCTTGCTATTCATATCCGGAGTGCTGAAGGTTCATAATTCCATTCTTATCCCGTCCAACTATTTTGAGGATTGTTATCTTACTCAAGCCATTTAATTCAACCGGTGCAATATCTCTTAAGCAATCTTTTTCAACGGTGATTTCTTTGAGTGGGCCCTAACCCACAGGTCTTTTTCCAGGATCTTACCTGACTCTTCTAATTTTTTTCTGGAGTTATACTCAAATTCTTTTACAGTGTGACGTAAGAATGATTTCCATCAGTCACATGCCTTCTCCAAGATCGCTTTCAAATTCTTTCCATCGTTGGTTCAACCTTTTTAATTCTTCATTCCGGAGTGCTCAACAATTCTTATGGCATTTCTCCTCTTCATTCTCAACATTTGAAGATCGGAGAAGAGTTTCTCTTAATCTTGGCCCGTTCTCTTAAAGATTTGTGGTTCTAGCTTCATACCATCCTCATAAGTGTTCCGTTTGTGAGGAATTCTTTTCATTGTGATCCTCCGAAGGCCATCATTTCAGAATATTTCTTCGTTCTCAGTTTTCAACTTCGTCCTTCAACTATTCTTCATTGATGTCTCTTCGTTCGTCTCCATATTCTTCCCGAAGATTCATTCTCTTGTATTCACTCGATTCATTTTCTTACGGTGGCTTGTCCTCTCGCAATCGTTCAATTTCATTCCTTACGGTGGTTCTTTCAAGTTTACTCTTCCTTGTTATCGTATTAATTCATTTGTTCTTTTCATAATCCTACCGGTGGTTTGTTGAAGATTTACCCAAGCTTGTGCTAGATCTCTCTTTAATTCCTTGCAACGAGAATAAGTAGTATGCCAAATCCTTTGGTTGTCATCAATTTAAATTGGTGAAGGAGATGCATGACATAATTCTTATTCTTATTCCTTCAAGGTGACTTAATTCTTTTGCCTGGAGCTTGTTCATCATATCATATCCTTGGTTCTAAGTTGTTCATCTTGTTTTCCGGAGCTCCAAGTTATTTTCTATTACATCATTTCAAAGCTCCATCTAATTCACCGCAGGCCTTGAATCTTATTATTTTCATCTTTCACTTCTCATGCTTTCATTACCGGAGTTCTTCATGGTGGTTCATCATCATTTAATTCATCATTGAAGTTTTCTTCAAGATTCTTGTTGGAGCTCATCCATTCTTCATCATGCTTTCCAATTGCAATTCTTTCTACCTTATCTTTTCAGATGGTGTTATGTCATTCTTGACAATTTCCCTTCATGTTTCATGATTCACGAGTTGTCAGGAATGAAATATTGAAATCCATCATTTTTCTTTGTTCAAGAGATCTTTTCAACCTTTCAGTTTATTCGTTGGAGTAATCTTGGGTGATATTTCACCTAAAAGCTTTCCCTAAGGATTGTTGCTATTTATGGTGCTTATAAATGACCCAAGTTCTTCATTTGTCATTCTGGTGAGATAAGTTTATCGTCTCCTTGTTGATCTCAATCCAATCTAATGTTTTCGTCAGTGGCTGGTTGTCACTTCTTAATTTTGAGATGTTTTCCATAAGCCCACATCAAGCTTATTCTTTCGTTGTTGAATTTCCAACAACTCCGTTCAACCCTTCTTCGTAAGGATGCCCTTTCAAATTCAATTTTGAGAAAGGTTGTCATTTTCTTCTCCGTTCTTTCTTGCCAACGATCTATATTCTATTCTTTCATTCCGGTGGCATTGTGATATTGCTCTCTTTGCACCATCATCTCGTTTTTTGTCGAGATCATGTTCTTTCCCTTGCTTATCATTTAACCGGAGTGTTGTATTCTCCATTCAAGTTCCATCATCTTATCTAGTTTTTCCTATCGTTTTAACCGGAGTGCTGTCTGAATCTTTCTTAACCCTTGTGCCATTCTCTTATTTGTTTCGGAGGCAATATGTTGTTGTTTTCATCAAGTATCACTCAATCTTCTCAAGTTTTTGTTCATTTCCTTCCATTTTCAGACGGAGTGCTGTCCAAATTCTGTCATTCTTATTCCTTGCCTATACCGTTGCAGTTTCATAGTCTTTTGGTCTGTGAGCTCTTGTTTCATGTTTCTTTCAACCTGCAAGGTTCTCTTAATGCTCCTTGTTCCTCTTTTCTAACGGAGTTTTCATATCCGTTCATCTCCGTTGCTTTCTTTCTTTCAAGTTTGTTCAACTCTCAAGGTTCTTTGGTTTCAATCGTCTGTCAAAGAAGCAACTTTGATTTACCTCTTCCTCTTCTTTTTCGTTTTTACCCGGTGATATCTCTAGGATCTCGGGTCGAGATCCTCTGTTAGTGTGGGAGAGTTGTGACGCCCGAAGACCGACGTCCCAGAAGATTCCAGAAGATTCCAGATGTTCCGGGTTGCCCGTGTGTTTCAGTTCTGCTTGTGTTATTTATTTTTGCATTGCATCATGTCATCATGCCATCATGTCATTTTATTTTTGCATCTCAACCTAAATAAATCGTGTGGACCTTCGGTCCATTTAAATCGAGGGAAGGTGTCTTCTCTTTATAACATATTCCCCAAATATTATGGAGCTATTATAAATAAATATTCCATTCTTGGAATTACCCGCAACACACTTGCATATTTTCCCCATGTCTTTTCACTTCGAGTTTCACCTTCAAAAGCTTGCCAATAATTCTTTTCCGTTGTTTCGAGGTTCCTCCGAAAATTTGAACATTTATGGACACTTCTATAATCTCGTCTTAGTTCAAACCTATTTGAATTAAATTCAAATATGTTTGAATTATTTTCCGTTCATGCCTTTGCTATTTTTCTCGGACCTTGCTCATTTTATGATGCCCGAGAAAATTAGTCCCTTGTCCTAGTTCTTCCCTAGCCACCTCCTTTCTTTTATTTCTTCTTGTGTTATTCTGTTTAAATTTTGGAAAAACTTCAGCAGAGCAGCCGCAGGCCCTTCCTAGGCCTTCAGGCCCATTCCTCTCCTCCTTCTCCCTTGGGAGCCCAACCAGCCACTCTGGCCAGGCCTCTCCCCACCTCCTGGCCCACTCCAGCCCGCACCCCGGCTAACCCTAGCGCTAGCCGCACCTAGCGACCGCTCCTCCCAGCGCATCGCTCTCTCCCTCTCGTCCCGACCCCGCCGCCACTCCGTTTCCCTCTTCCTCTCGATCTCTCTTTCTCTCCCTCGCTAGCGACGCCCGTTTCCCTCTGCCCGATCCCGTGGTTCCTCTCCTCTCCCGATCTCAAGCACCTCGCAGAGCTCCCCTTCCGCGCCTCACCATGGGAGTCGCCTCGCAGCTCCGACCGCGGTCAGTCTCCCTCCTCATGCGCCGCGAGCCGCGGCCTGCAGCTCCCCGAGCGCGCCCTCCAGGGCCTCGCCTCGCCAGGCTCCCTCGCCTCCTCCCGCGAGCTGGCCAGGGGCCCCTCCTCCTCTTCTGCGCTCGACCTCAACCGCGGCCCGCGACCGCCCTGCCTCCTGCCTCCTTCGCCGCGGGGATCCCCTCCTCCCTCCGAACGAGCTCGCGCCACTTCCTACGTCGCCGGTCTCCTCCAACCCCGAGCCCCTCGTCAGCGCCTCCTCTCAAGCCCGCCTGGCCCGAGCTCCGGCGCGCCAGCGGCTCGCCCGCGACCCCCCCTCGACCGTCCCCGTGCGGCACGTCCTCGCGCCCAGGCCATCCTGGCCGTGACCTCCCTCCGTCCTCGAGGCCAGGTCCTCGCCTCCAGCGCCGGGCGTCGAGCGCCCCGGCCTCCCGTCGCGCGCCAGCCAACCGAGCGTCGACAGCGCCCGCAGCTTCGGCCTCCATCGCCCCTGGCCCCTCCTCGCCGTGTCCGAGACCGTCTTGTTTGCTGCTGCCGTGGACTTGTCTCCGTGCTGTAGTTTTTTTTTTGTTTTGTTTTGTGTTGTTCGTGTTCCTTGACAGAGAACGTGTACGCCTACGAACCACGACCAAGTACCACGACGTACGAGTACGACTACTCGGAGACCCCAAGTACCCCTCCGATGGCATGTACCTCTACGAACGGGAACACCTACACGACTACACGATGACTCGCCAAGTACCACGACATGACGGATGAACATCTACAAACGTGTACCACGACGACCGAGAACGTCTACCGTCGCCCCGAGGACGTCCGATGCCGCGACAAGTACCCCTTCGGAAACGAGAACGTCTACTTCCCTCTACGACACGTGTACCACGACTCGCGAGAACGACTACTTCCTCTACTTCCACTACGTCCCTCTACGTTCTCGAACCGCCCCGAACCGCACGCTTCAAAGGTATAACCCCGAGACGTGACCGTGGATGCTTGTTGTGTTGCATGAAATGTCTCCCGTGTGTGCACCGTGCCCGTTCCGTCCCTTTTGTCGTGTTCCTCGGTTGCCTCGTCGCCGACTCGTGGGAACCCGGTAACGGGATCGCCCACCTTTCATCTCGTTTGACTCGCTTCGTCATCTATCTTTTGCACCGGACTCTCAACGAGTTACCGGAACCGATATGTTGCCGTGGCATCATTTTCGGAATTGTTGCCGTGGCACCCTTTTCATTCCACCACGGTGACAATACTTCATTTCTCTTTTAAGTCACCCTTTTAATATAAATTGCATAAACTTGATCATGTCATCCGCATCATGATAACAACATGAGAATGTTTAATTGTGGTTTGCTTATAATTATTAAACTTGCTCATGGGGATTTTCCGGATATGTTGTTGTTATTTCCGGCCTCATTTAAAATGTCTTAATAGTGTAGTTTCTTTATGTTTCACCTCTTGCCATGTTAAAAAACAATTAATCTTGTCTTGTAAATAAACGAGAGTCAACTAAATAATTAAATGTGGTGTTTCGTCAATATGCAACTCGTTGCATATTGATCTCCACTTAACTTGTAGTTTTGTTTGTGCACTTTGCCATGCCATGCATATTTAAACCGGACATGCATCATACTTGTTTGTGCATCGTATGCCATGTTTATGATATGTGTGTTTACCGTGTTGTTTCTTTCTTTCCGGTTGCTTCTCTTGTTAGCTTCGGTTTCGTTCCGGAGTTGTGAGGATTCTCTCGTCTGTGTTGCTCCGTCTACTTCTTGGATCCGTTCTTCTCCCTTGTGGAATTCCAGGCAAGATGACCGAACCCGGATACCATTACTATCTTTGCATATTGCTAGAAGTCTCGATCTATAGTTTTGCCTCGATGCCCATGTTTTCCTGTCAGCCTCCTACTTGTAACCATTGCCATGTTTAACCACCCTACCTACGCAAACCGTTGCTTGGCTAAGTACGCTTCGCTCAGCCCCTCTTATAGCATTGTTAGTTGCAGGTGAAGTTTGAAGATGCTTGCTTCATGTTGAAGTTTGGGTTGGGTTATATCACACTATATAAATGCTTAAAATGAAATCATCTATATACTGGCAGGGTGGAAGGCTAAGCCTTTTGCTTGGTGTTTTGTTCCACTCATGCCGTTAGGAACCGTATAAACCGGTGTTATGTTCCTTGATTATGCGTTCCTAACACGGTTGGGGTGTATGGGACCCCCTTGATAAACCGCTAAGTGCTAAGTCTTTTCCAGCAAGTCCCAACATTTGGTACTATTTGCCTCATAATAACAACTTAATTAATTAATTAAATTGCATAGGGAGTTAGCGCTACCCGAGGATTCTTAATTCTACATAGCAGGGGGGGCCAGTGCCGATGGTGTTGGTCCCAAACGGGGAGTCTGCGGGAACCACCACGGGGAAACTCGAGGATTGGGTCCTGTAGAATCGCCCATCCGGTCGTGGCCTAAGACGAGATACGCGCGGCTACTATCAGGGTGTCGGCACGCCGGGAGGATTTGCTGGATTAGCCTTACCTTAGTTCGGTTTAACTTGAGCATGGGATTCTGGGAATACTCGGGTCTTCCCACCTATGGAGTTGCGACTCCGCGGATCGTGGGCTTGTAATGGGTCAAGTTGGAACACCCCTACAGGGTTTGAACTTTCGAAAGCCGTGCCCGCGGTTATGTGGCAGATGGGAGCTTGTTAATATCCGGTTGTAGATAACTCGACACAATGTTCTAATACACTACCAGCGTGTGTACCGTGACTGTCAATTTCCGAATAGGGATTCGGGAGTTGAACACGGTGGGGTTATGTTTGACCGGCTTTAGTTAGGATCACTTCGTGATCATCTCTCGACCGAGGCACTTCTCTTCTCGCTCTCTTTTGCGTAAGTTAGTGCTAGTTGCTGCTGCAGACTCTTGTTGTTCCTTCACCTCTTGTTCTTTCTTCAGCCTTGTCCTCACCCAAGGCTTGAATAGTCTTGTTACCCGGGAACGGGATTGCTGAGTCCTCTGTGGCTCACAGTTACTTCACCACACCAGATGCAGGTTCAGCCGAGTTGATGCAGGAGCTGGTTCAAGTTCTTCTCTGGGAGTTCGATGAAGTTTGTGGCCGTTTGCTTGTGACGTTTCGATGTTCAGTAGTGGTTTCTACTAGGATTCGATCCTGACCTGTGGCTTTATGTTGTTTTGGTATCTTCTTTTGGATCTTCACCCGTAGTCGGGTTGTGATGTTTTGAATGATGTTATGCTTATGTAATGTATTGTGTGAAGTGGCGAGTGTAAGCCAACTATCTCCTTTTGCAATTTAATCCCTCTTTTACATGAGTCGTGCAAAGATACCACACTTGAGATCATTCTAGGATGGATTTATGCCTTTAAGTCGTGCCTCGACACGTAGGAGGTATAACTCCATCCTGGGCATTACACTTTACCTCGCGGAACTTGTTAGATTCGGCCGCGGGAGGAACCTTTATGTCAACTACACTTGGTGCTGCCACGAAGCTTCTCGATGAGATGATGACCATTTATTCTCAATGGCACACCGAACGCGCTCCAACAGGTAGGAAGGTAAACTCTGTCGAGGAGATTTCCTCCCTAAATGAAAAAGTTGACTTGATCATGTCTCTACTTTCGAAGCGATCTTCTGTTGATCCTCGTGATGTTCCTTTAAATTCTTTGATTGCTCAAGAACAAGTAGATGTGAACTTTATCTCTAGAAACAATTTTAATAACAATGCTTATAGGAGTAATTTTGGTAGCAATCCTAGACCGTTCCCCTCTAATTCTTATGGGAACAACAATGCTTATCCTAGCACCAAGAACTCCACTTCTGAACTAGAGATTATGCTTAAAGATTTCATCACTACCCAAAAAGCTTTTAATAATAGTGTAGAAGAAAAACTAAACAAACTAGGTGATCTCTCTTCGAAGGTAGACAATTTAGCCAATGAAGTAGAATTGCTTAAAATTAGAACTTCTCCTCTTGAGGAGAGGAAGGTCACTCCTATGAATGCTATTCAAGTGCAAATTAATGAGAACATTAGGATGATGGCTAAACTTAAAGAGAGATGGGCTAGAGAAAGGGAGGAAGAAGATAGAATTAAGAGCCTTCCTACCCACCACACTGTTGCTACTATCCAAGTTGTTGAGGATATCCAAACTCTTAGCACCCAATGCACTCCTGGTCCCATTGGACCTATTAATGGTGATGCTATGACTATAGAAACTACCAAACAAGTGAACCTAAAGGACACCACTACCACCTTACTTGATAGTAGTGACCTTGATTTTGATAATTGCACTCTTACCGAAGTTATAGATTTCCTTCACAAGATGTCTAGAGATCCCCGCACTAGCACAACCTTGCCTTCACGGAGCATATCACAAATGCTCTCATCAAAGCTAGGGAGGAGAAACTTAGAGTAGAAGCCTCCATACCTAGAAAGCTAGAAGATGGTTGGGATCCTATGATTAAAATTAAGTTGAATAACTTCTCTTGCTATGCTTTATGTGATGTTGGTGCTAGTACCTCTGTTATGCCCAAAAGAATATATGATATGCTTAAATGAAACCTTTTGATTCTTGTTCTTTTGGTGTTCGTCTCGTTGATTCTTCCATAAAGAAACCTTTGGGGAGGATCGACGATGTTCTTATCATTGTCAATGACAACTATGTTCCCGTTGATTTTACTATTATGGATATTGAATGTGAACCTTCTTGTCCAATTATTTTGGGACGTCCTTTTCTACGCACCGTTGGTGCTATCATTGACATGAAAGAGGGGAATATAAAATTCCAGTTTCCTCTCAAGAAAGGGATGGAACACTTCCCTCGAAAGAAGATTAAGTTACCTTTTAAGTCCGTTATACGGGCTAGCTATTCTTTTACTCTTGATAAAACTTGATCTCTATGCATTATGCCTAGCTTAAAGGCATAAAAGAAAGCGCTTTTGGGAGGCAGCCCACATGAATAAATTTTATTTTGCTTTTGTTGTGTCTTGATGTTGTTACTACAGTAGCATCATCATTGTATCTTTGCTTTTCAAATTTGTGCCAAGTGTAGCCTCTGATTGCAAGAAAGTTCAAAAGTTGTGACGTGCTGTCCAGGAAACAGATTCTGTCCTTGGATAGAAAAATTCGTATAAAATCACCAGATCATCTTTTTGGTCTGAATTTTTTCGACAGCGTGCTCTATATAATTGTTTTTCGTGCGTCTGTTCTGAGTTTTTTTATTAGAGTTGCAGAAGTGCCCCGAAAAAATCATTTACTACCTGCTGTTATGTTTTTCACAGATTCTGTCCTGTTTTGCCTTTCCTTCATTTTGCAAACCTAGAGCTTGCTTTTTCTTTGCAAAAACCTTTTGGCAATCTTGAGAAACAGTAGACCTTCAAGAATATCCTTATTTTCAGCAAGGAACAATTATTTTATTATGGGTACTAACCTCGCTAATCAGATTATGATGAGTTGTGTATGAAGGGAGTTTTCAAGTGTGCGAGGGAAGATGATAAAAAGATCCAGGAGTGTCAAACGCTCAAGCTTGGGGATGCCCCCATGCACCCCCAAGAAATATTCAAGGAGACTCAAGCGTCTAAGCTTGGGGATGCCCCCGTGCATCCCCTTCTCCATCAACATTATCAGTTCGTCTTTCGTTCCACTATATTTTTATCACTTCATGTGTTATGTGCTATGCTTGGAGCGTCTTGCTTTTAGTTTCCTTTTTAGTTTTCTTTAGCTTTTCATAACGAGTCGGAACTCAGCTTTCTTTATGTGGGAGAGAAACACGCTCCACTTATACCTAGAACACAACATAGAATTTTCATGTCTATCTTTGTTGTGTGTGTTCTTTGTCTTTCAATAGCTACTATCATGCTTAGCTCTCAGTTTTCATGCTTATCTTTTTAAAGAGCTTTTGTTTAGTTGGTTGCTTGAACTCTCTTTAGTTATCATGCTTATCTTATTAAGAGAGTTTGCTTCCGTTGCATTGGTTGATATGTCTATGATAAAGATGCTACGTGCATAATGGTGCTTAGTAGTTCATGTTTTCTTATGGTTAGTCTCAAATAGCTAGGGGGGTCCCAATGTGTTATTGGAGTACCAACATGATTTGTTTGCCTATGATGTGGTATGGTTTAGTAATATCTTCCTTCGAGAATTTACTTTGATTGACTTGGCGTATGCTCACGCATATTTAAGACTGTAAAGAAAGTCTGTCAAGCCTTGATGATCTTTTGTTTCTGAGTAGCGATATAAACTTCCATGCCTGATTCAATGTTGCTTTGTCGCTCTGCATGATTATGACCGTCATTGCTCTCTTAGTTGGTCGCTCTCAGTCTTTTGCTAACCTCCACCTGTACTAAGCGGACTGACTGCTTGTGCATCCAAATTCTTTTAAACCAGTTATGCCATATGAGTCCACCATACCTTCCTACATGGTATTTACCTGCCATTCCTAACGGAGACTTGCATGTACCATCTCGAAATTATTCAAAGAAAAGCATTCCTGTTTTGTGCCTCTGTTTTAAGTTCATGAGGAAGTAGTAGTTAATTCATGATCTTTTTAAGTTGGACAAGCTTCACCCCGGGATTGCATGTATAATGTGCAAACCCATAATACGAGAAGGAACTGGCATTGAGTGCGCCCGGCTCAAAAATAATATAACAAACAAACCCTCCTTCACGCTTTGTTCATGAGAAATCAGAAAACTTTGGCAGTGATAAACAAAGGAGATTAAGAGGATGTGATCGTCCTCATTCGGGAGCCGTTCCTCGAAACATGTCCATCTCAAGAAGTGATTGAGTTGTCTGCTAGCATTCGTTGACGAAACATGCATAATCTAAAAAAATAATTATTATTACTTCTGTTTTTAAAACCAAGAGCTCTAGTACATGTTTTGTCTTTGTTTCCGACTACGGGTTTTCAACCTTGCCAACAAAAGCCACGGTTCGAGAGTCTCAACCTTCTTTTAAAAGCACCAACTACTGAGAGCATGATTGTCATTCTGAGTGTAATGTGCATTGTCCCAAAGTAGCATTGTCTTTTGCATGATTGTGATATCGTTTATTTTGAAATCATTGTATCTAGTCATCACTTAAACCTTGGAGGTGCCCCTGCATTTATGTTTTGCTTCACTAAAGGGGGCAAGCGAGATATCACTTTATCATATTTGTGTTGGAGATATGCCCTAGAGGCAATAATAAAAGCATTATTATTATATCTCCTTGTTCATGATAATTGTCTGTTATTCATGCTTGAATTGTATTGTACGGAAACAGCGATACATGTGTGAATACATAGACCACAATGAGTCCCTGGTAGGCCTCTAGTTACCAGCTCGTTAATCAACAGATGGTCACGGTTTCCTGACCATGGACATGAGATGTCAGTGATAACGGGATCACATCATTATGAGAATGATGTGATGGACAAGACCCAAACTTGAGCATAACACGAGATCGTATAGTTCGTAATGCATAAGCTTTTCGGTGTCAAGTATTTATTCCTTAGACCATGAGGTTGTACAACTCCCGGATACCGTAGGAGTACTTTGGGTGTGCCAACCGTCACAACATAACTGGGTGGCTATAAAGGTACGCATCGGGTATCTCCGAAAGTGTCTGTTGAGTTGGTACGAACCGAGATTGGGATGTTGTCACTTCGTATGACGGAGAGGTACCTCTGGGCCCACTCGGTAAGACATCATCATGATGAGCTCAATGTGACTAAGTAGTTAGTCACGGGATGATGGATTACGGATCGAGTAAAGAGACTTACCATGACGAGATTGAACAAGGTATCGGGAATACCGACGATCGAATCTCGGGCAAGTACCGTACCGATGGACAAAGGGAATAACATACGGGATTGAGTGAATCCTTGACACGGTGGTTCATCCGATGAAGATCATCGAGGAACACGTGGGAACCAACATGGGTATCCAGATCCCGCTGTTGGTTATTGACCGGAGAGTCGTCTCGGTCATGTCTACGTGTCTCCCGAACCCATAGGGTCTACACACTTAAGGTTCGGTAACGCTAGGGTCGTAGAGATAAATGCACGTGGAAACCCGAAAGTTGTTCGGAGTCCCGGATGAGATCCCGGACGTCACGAGGAGTTCCGGAATGGTCCGGAGGTAAAGATTGATATATAGGAAGTCCAGTTTCGGCCATCGGGTGATCTCCAGGGGTCACCGGGAGCGTCCCGGGACCACCGGAGGGGCCCCGGGGGTCCACCGGGTGGGGCCACCCATCCCGGTGGGGCCCCTAGGCCGCAAGGGGAAGTGTCCAGCCCTAATGGGCTGGCGCACCACTAGGGGCCCACCTCCCCATGCGCCTAGGGTTAAAACCCTAAGGGGAGGGGGGCCACCACTTGCCTTGGGGGGCAAGGACTCCCCCCTGGCCGCCGCCCCCCCCTTGCAGATTGGATCTGCAGGGGGCTGGCGCACCCCCTGGACCCCTATATATATGTGGGAGGGGAGAGGGCTGCCGCACCCTTGCCTTGGCGCCTCTCCCCCTCCCGTCACACCTCCATACTCCCACGCAGGGCGCCCGGCGAAGCCCTGCTGCGATCTCCACTGCATCCGTCATCACGCCGTCGTGCTGCCGGATCTCTGACGACTTCTCCTCCCCCCTTGCTGGATCAAGAAGGAGGTGACGTTGCTGCACCGGACGTGTGTTGAACGTGAAGGTGCCGTCCGTTCGGCGCTAGATCATCGGTGACGAAGAACGCGAAGAGTACGACTACTTCATCCACACTTCTTCTAAAGCTTCCGCTCGCGATCTACATAACGGTATGTAGATGCACTCTTACTTGCTCGTTGCTAGATGTCTCCTTAGTTGGATCTTGGTGAAAGCGTAGAAATTTTTGAATTATGCTACGTTCCCCAACAGTGGCATCTGAGCTAGGTTTTATGCGTAGCATCTTGCACGAGTAGAACACAAAGCAGTTGTGGGCGTTTGATTTTGTTCAACTTTCTTACCGTTACTAGTCAATCTTGATTCGGCGGTATTGTGGGATGAAGCGGCCCGGACCGACTTTACACGTACGCTTACGTGAGACTGGTTCCACCGACAGACATGCACTAGATGCATAAGGTGGCTGGCGGGTGTCTGTCTCTCCTACTTTAGTCGGATCGGATTCGATGAAAAGGGTCCTTATGAAGGGTAAATAGAAGTTGACAAATCACGTTGTGGTTTTGGCGTAGGTAAGAAACGTTCTTGCTAGAAATCCTATAGAAGCCACGTAAAACTTGCAACAACAATTAGAGGACGTCTAACTTGTTTTTGCAGCATGTGCTATGTGACGTGGTATGGCCAAAACGAAGATGTGATGAATGATATATGTGATGTATGAGATTGATCATGTTTTTGTAATAGGGAATCACGACTTGCATGTCGATGAACTTGACAACCGGCAGGAGCCATAGGAGTTGTCTTAATTATTGTATGACCTGTGTGTCACTGAATAACGCCATGTAATTACTTTACTTCATTGCTAAACGTTAGCTATAGTAGTAGAAGTAATAGTTGGCGTGACGACTTCTTCAAGACACGATGATGGAGATCATGATGATGAAGATCATGGTGTCGAGCCGGTGACAAGATGATCATGGTGCCCCCAAGATGGAGATCCAAGGAGCAAGATGATATTGGCCATATCATGTCACTTTAATTGATTGCATGTGATGTTTATCATGTTTATGCATCTTGTTTACTTAGAACGACGGTAGTGAATAAGATGATCTCTCACTAAAATTTCAAGTATTGTGTTTCCCCTAACTGTGCACCGTTGCTAAAGTTCGTTGCTCCGAAGCACCACGTGATGATCGGGTGTGATAGGTTCTAACGTTCGCATACAACGGGTGTAAGACAGATTTACACACGCGATACACTTAGGGTTCACTTGACGAGCCTAGCATGTACAGACATGGCCTCGGAACACGGAAGACCGAAAGGTCGAACACGAGTCGTATAGAAGATACGATCAACATGAAGATGTTCACCGTTGATCACTAGTCCGTCTCACGTGATGATCGGACACGGACTACTCGATTCGGATCGTGTATCACTTAAGATGACTAGAGAGATGTCATTCTGAGTGGGAGTTCATTAAAATTTGATTAAGATGAACTTAATTATCATGAACTTAGTCTAAATTCTTTACAATATCTCTTGTAGATCAAATGGCCCACGCTCCAGTTTCCCTCAACTTCAACGCGTTCCTAGAGAAAACCAAGCTGAAAGACGATGGTAGCAACTATACGGATTGGGTCCGTAACCTGAGGATTATCCTCATAGCTGCCAAGAGATCATATGTCCTAGAAGCACCGCTAGGTGATGCACCTGCTCCCGATGCGGCCCAAGACGTTTTGAACGTCTGGCAGTCGCATAGTGATGATTACTCCCTGGTTCAGTGCGGCATGCTTTACAGTTTAGAATTGGGGCTCCAAAAGCGTTTTGAGCACCACGGAGCATATGAGATGTTCGAAGAGCTGAAAATGGTTTTCCAAGCTCATGCCCGAGTCGAGAGATATGATGTCTCCGACGCATTCTACAGCTGTAAGATGGAGGAGAACAGTTCTATCAGTGAGCACATCCTCAAGATTTTAGGATTGCACAACCGCTTGTCTCAGCTGGGAATGAATCTCCCAGATGAAGCGGTCGTTGACAGAATCCTCCAGTCGCTCCCACCAAGCTTCAAGAGCTTCGTGTTGAACTTCAATATGCAGGGGATGGAGAAGTCCATTCCCGAGGTGTATTCGATGCTGACATCAGCGGAGGTGGACATCAAGAAAGAACATCAAGTGTTGATGGTCAATAAAACCACTAAGTTCAAGAAAGGCAAGGGTAAGAAGAACTTCAAGAAGGACGGCAAGGGAGTTTCCGCGCCTGGCAAGCCTGTTGCCGGGAAGAAGCCAAAGTATGGACCCAAACCTGAGACAGAGTGCTTTTATTGCAAGGGAACGGGTCACTGGAAGCGGAACTGCCCCAAATACTTAGCAGACAAGAAGGCCGGCAACGTCAAAGGTATATATGATATACATGTTATTGATGTGTACCTTACCAGCACTCGTAGTAGCTCCTGGGTATTCGATGCCGGTGCAGTTGCTCATATTTGTAACTCAAAACAGGAGCTGCGGAATAAACGGAGACTGACGAAGGATGAGGTGACGATGCGCGTCGGGAATGGTTCCAAGGTCGATGTGATCGCCGTCGGCACGCTACCTCTACATCTACCCTCGGGATTAGTTTTAAACCTCAATAATTGTTATTTAGTACCAGCTTTGAGCATGAACATTGTTTCTGGATCTCGTCTTATGCGAGATGGCTACTCTTTCAAATCGGAGAATAATGGTTGTTCTATTTATTTGAGAGATATGTTTTATGGTCATGCCCCGCTGGTCAATGGTTTATTTTTGATGAATCTCGAACGTAGTGATACACATATTCATAGTGTAGATGCCAAAAGATGTAAAGTTGATAATGATAGTCCCACATACTTGTGGCATTGCCGCCTTGGTCATATTGGTGTCAAACGTATGAAGAAGCTCCATTCAGATGGACTTCTAGAGTCTCTTGATTATGAATCATTTGACACGTGCGAACCATGCCTCTTGGGCAAGATGACCAAGACTCCGTTCTCTGGAACAATGGAGCGAGCAACCAACTTGTTGGAAATCATACATACCGATGTGTGCGGTCCAATGAGTGTTGAGGCTCGCGGAGGCTACCGTTATGTTCTCACCCTCACGGATGACTTGAGTAGATACGGGTATATCTATTTGATGAAACACAAGTCTGAGACCTTTGAAAAGTTCAAGGAATTTCAGAATGAGGTTGAGAATCAACGTGACAGAAAAATAATGTTCTTGCGATCGGATCGTGGGGGTGAATATTTAAGTCATGAATTTGGCACACACCTTAGGAGCTGTGGAATTGTTTCACAATTGACACCGCCCGGAACACCTCAACGTAACGGTGTGTCCGAACGTCGAAATCGTACTCTGTTGGACATGGTGCGATCTATGATGTCCCTCACCGATTTACCGCTATCTTTTTGGGGTTATGCTTTAGAGACTGCCGCATTCACTTTAAATAGGGCTCCGTCGAAATCCGTTGAGACGACTCCGTATGAACTTTGGTTTGGCAAGAAACTGAAGCTGTCGTTTCTAAAAGTTTGGGGTTGCGATGCTTATGTCAAGAAACTTCAACCTGAAAAGCTCGAACCCAAATCGGAAAAATGCGTCTTCATAGGATACCCAAAGGAAACAATTGGGTACACCTTCTACCACAGATCAGAAGGCAAAGTCTTTGTTGCCAAGAATGGATGCTTTCTGGAGAAAGAGTTTCTCTCGAAAGAAGTGAGTGGGAGGAAAGTAGAACTTGATGAGGTGACAGTCACCCCTCCTGGACCGGAAAGTAGCGCAGCGCAGGAAACTGTTCCTGAGGTGCCTGCACCGACAAGGGAGGAAGTTGATGATAATGATCATGAAGAAACAGATCAAGTTACTACTGAACTTCGAAGGTCCACAAGGGCACGTTCCGCACCAGAGTGGTACGGCAACCCTGTACTGGAAATCATGTTGTTAGACAACGGTGAACCTTCGAACTTTGAAGAAGCGATGGCGGGCCCGGATAACAATAAATGGCTTGGAGCCATGAAATCCGAGATAGAATCCATGTATGAAAACAAAGTATGGACTTTGGTGGACTTGCCTGATGATAGGCACGCCATAGAAAACAAATGGATATTTAAGAAGAAGACAGACGCGGATGGTAATGTGACCATCTATAAGGCTCGGCTTGTCGCTAAGGGTTATCGACAAGTTCAAGGGATTGACTACAACGAGACTTTCTCTCCCGTAGCGATGCTGAAGTCAGTCAGAATCATGTTAGCTATTGCCGCATTCTATGATTATGAGATATGGCAAATGGACGTCAAAACAGCATTCCTTAACGGCTTCCTCAAGGAAGAGTTGTATATGATGCAACCGGAAGGTTTTGTCGATCCAGAGAACGCTAACAAGGTATGCAAGCTCCAGCGCTCGATTTACGGGCTGGTGCAAGCATCTCGGAGTTGGAATATTCGCTTTGATGAGGTGATCAAAGCGTTTGGATTTATACAGACTTATGGAGAAGCCTGTATTTACAAGAAAGTGAGTGGGAGCTCTGTGGCATTTCTCATATTATATGTGGATGACATATTGCTGATGGGAAATGATATAGAATTCTTGGAAAATGTAAAGGCCTACTTGAATAAAAGTTTTTCAATGAAGGACCTTGGAGAAGCTGCTTACATATTAGGCATCAAAATCTATAGAGATAGATCGAGACGCCTCATTGTTCTTTCACAAAGTACATACCTTGACAGAATATTGAAGAAGTTCAATATGGATCAGTCAAAGAAAGGATTCTTACCTGTTTTCCAAGGTATGAGATTGAGCAAGGCTCAGTCGCCGACCACGGCAGAAGATAGAGAAAAGATGAGTGTCATTCCCTATGCCTCGGCCATAGGTTCTATCATGTATGCCATGCTGTGTACCAGACCTGATGTGAACCTTGCCATAAGTTTGGTAGGGAGGTACCAAAGTGATCCCGGTGCGGAACACTGGACAGCGGTCAAGAACATCCTAAAGTACCTGAAAAGGACTAAGGATATGTTTCTCGTTTATGGAGGTGACGAAGAGCTCGTCGTAAAGGGTTACGTCGATGCTAGCTTCGACACAGATCTGGATGACTCTAAGTCTCAAACCGGATACGTGTATATTTTGAATGGAGGGGCAGTCAGCTGGTGCAGTTGCAAACAGAGCGTGGTGGCAGCGTCTACATGTGAAGCGGAGTACATAGCTGCTTCTGAAGCAGCGCAGGAAGGAGTCTGGATGAAGGAGTTCATCACCGACCTAGGAGTCATTCCAAGCGCGTCAAGCCCGATGACTCTCTTCTGTGACAACACTGGTGCTATTGCTATTACCAAGGATCCCAGGTTTCACAAGAAGACCAAGCACATCAAGCGCTGTTTCAACTCCATCCGGAATTATGTTCAGGATGGAGACATAGATATTTGTAAAGTGCATACGGATCTGAATGTCGCAGACCCATTGACTAAACCTCTTTCACGAGCAAAACATGATCAACACCAGAACTCTATGGGTGTTCGATTCATCACAATTTAACTAGATTATTGACTCTAGTGCAAGTGGGAGACTGTTGGAGATATGCCCTAGAGGCAATAATAAAAGCATTATTATTATATCTCCTTGTTCATGATAATTGTCTGTTATTCATGCTTGAATTGTATTGTACGGAAACAGCGATACATGTGTGAATACATAGACCACAATGAGTCCCTGGTAAGCCTCTAGTTACCAGCTCGTTAATCAACAGATGGTCACGGTTTCCTGACCATGGACATGAGATGTCAGTGATAACGGGATCACATCATTAGGAGAATGATGTGATGGACAAGACCCAAACTTGAGCATAACACGAGATCGTATAGTTCGTAATGCATAAGCTTTTCGGTGTCAAGTATTTATTCCTTAGACCATGAGGTTGTACAACTCCCGGATACCGTAGGAGTACTTTGGGTGTGCCAACCGTCACAACGTAACTGGGTGGCTATAAAGGTACGCATCGGGTATCTCCGAAAGTGTCTGTTGAGTTGGTACGAACCGAGATTGGGATGTTGTCACTTCGTATGACGGAGAGGTACCTCTGGGCCCACTCGGTAAGACATCATCATGATGAGCTCAATGTGACTAAGTAGTTAGTCACGGGATGATGGATTACGGATCGAGTAAAGTGACTTGCCATGACGAGATTGAACAAGGTATCGGGAATACCGACGATCGAATCTCGGGCAAGTACCGTACCGATGGACAAAGGGAATAACATACGGGATTGAGTGAATCCTTGACACGGTGGTTCATCCGATGAAGATCATCGAGGAACACGTGGGAACCAACATGGGTATCCAGATCCCGCTGTTGGTTATTGACCGGAGAGTCGTCTCGGTCATGTCTACGTGTCTCCCGAACCCGTAGGGTCTACACACTTAAGGTTCGGTAACGCTAGGGTCGTAGAGATAAATGCACGTGGAAACCCGAAAGTTTTTCGGAGTCCCGGATGAGATCCCAGACGTCACGAGGAGTTCCGGAATGGTCCGGAGGTAAAGATTGATATATAGGAAGTCCAGTTTCGGCCATCGGGTGATCTCCGGGGGTCACCGGGAGCGTCCCGGGACCACCGGAGGGGCCCCGGGGGTCCACCGGGTGGGGCCACCCATCCCGGTGGGGCCCCTAGGCCGCAAGGGGAAGTGTCCAGCCCTAATGGGCTGGCGCACCACTAGGGGCCCACCTCCCCATGCGCCTAGGGTTAAAACCCTAAGGGGAGGGGGGGCACCACTTGCCTTGGGGGGCAAGGACTCCCCCCTGGCCGCCGCCCCCCCCCCCTTGCAGATTGGATCTGCAGGGGGCTGGCGCACCCCCTGGACCCCTATATATATGTGGGAGGGGAGAGGGCTGCCGCACCCTTGCCCTGGCGCCTCTCCTCCTCCCGTCACACCTCCATACTCCCACGCAGGGCGCCCGGCGAAGCCCTGCTGCGATCTCCACTGCATCCGTCATCACGCCGTCGTGCTGCCGGATCTCTGACGACTTCTCCTCCCCCCCTTGCTGGATCAAGAAGGAGGTGACGTTGCTGCACCGGACGTGTGTTGAATGCGGAGGTGCCGTCCGTTCGGCGCTAGATCATCGGTGACGAAGAACGCGAAGAGTACGACTACTTCATCCACACTTCTTCGAAAGCTTCCGCTCGCGATCTACATAACGGTATGTAGATGCACTCTTACTTGCTCATTGCTAGATGTCTCCTTAGTTGGATCTTGGTGAAAGCGTAGAACTTTTTTGAATTATGCTACGTTCCCCAACAATTTGCACACCATGCTCATTACAAATCTATTTGATGTTTCAGTATCATATTGTAAAACTTTCAGTTCTTTGTGATTTTCTCATGAGGCAACTTAATTACTACAGATTCATTGTCTCAGTAAGCTTTTGTCATATGACTATGAAAAAGTCCTATATGGTTAATAGCATGTCACCACAGAAATTATTCTTGTTATCATTTACGTACTCGAGGACGAGCAGGAATTAAGCTTGGGGATGTTGATACGTCCAAAACGTATCTATAATTTCTGCTTGCTCCATGCCTATTTTGGGTGATATTGCTATGATATTTATACACTTCCATACACTTTTGATCATATTTGGACTAACCTATTAACTCAGTGCACCCCAGTGCCAGTTTCTGTTTTCGGCTGTTTTTGTATTTCAGGTTTTCCCATTACGAGAACTGCCAGAAAAATCCCAGAAAAATTATATAAAAAATCAGCGTTCCAGAAGCTTCCCGGCACCCGAAGTACAGCCGGAGGGGGGCCACCAGGGCTCCAGGCGCCCTGGTGGCGCGGCCCCCCTCCTGGCCGCGCCGGGGGGGCGCCTGGGCGCCCCAGGCCTCCGTTGATGCCCCCCTTTGGCATATATTTATATCGTGTCCCGAAACCCTCGAAACGGGAACCCTTTTTCGTGATCTCATCTCTGTTCCGCCGCCGCCGCGCTTCCAAGATCGGGAGCACCAGGAGAACTCTTCCCGGCACCCTGCCGGAGGGGAGGATCACCACCGGGAGCTTCTCCACCACCATGGACGCCTCCCGGATGAGTTGTGAGTAGTCTCCCTTGGACCATGGGTCCATGACCAGTAGCTATGTGATGTTCTCCTCCCGTTCTTGTGCTTCACTAATTAGTCCTCGTGAGCTGCCCTACATGATCGAGGCACGTATGTAATCCTTATGCTGTTGCTATGATGAGTTTGCTAGGATCCGATGGATTGTGAGATTATGTTCAGATTGTGTTTGAGTAATATATTTGATTCACCTCTTTTATATTTATGTTCGTAAGTAATTCTTGCATGTTCTCCATTGTTATTTATTGCTTTGGCCAAGTAGTAGGTAGTGACTCCAAGAGGGAACGTTATGCTTGATTGTGGGTTCATGCCCCTCGATGACTAGCTTGAGTGACAGAAACATGAGTCTAGGGGATGTGCTGTTGCCACAAGGGGGAAAACAACGGTGCTTGTGCCCGCGGGTGCAAGGATTGTTTACTTTACGCAAAGTTCTTTTAATGCAGTTGTCTGTTGCTTTGAGTTTACACTATGGGTGGGACTCGCAACTTAATACCAGCGAGATGTTCTGGATAGATATCTCAAGGTGGATGATTAGTAGTAGATGCAGATGGATTTCGGTCTACTTGCCTTGGCGTACCGCCCATGCTTTGAACCTCTACCTTTCTTGCAACGTAGTCAGCATTGGTTTGCGCACATGGTCCTGTCAATTGCCCAGCTGTAATTCGTTTACCTCACATAGCTGTTTTATCGTCTTTTGGGAGAGAGACATCACTAGTGAACATCATGGGACTCCGGTCCATATTACCATCATTGATCATGTCCGCTATTTACTTTCCGTTTTTACTTACTATTTGCAGCAAAACCTATCACTATTATCACTTGCGTTTGATCCTTTGTAAACTACAAGGCCGGAGGGATTGACAACCTCTCTGTACTCGTTGGGAGCAAAGTTATTTGTATCTGTGTGTAGGTCCACGTTGATTGCTAATATCTGGCGCCGTTAGCAGTTGACACCTTCTTGTTGAAACTGGGAGTCTCAGGGAAATCGATCCTTGGTATCTTTGCCAAGGGAAAACTTCCGCTACACTGCATCTCAAACCTTCCACTTGGGGTAACCAACGAGGGGCGAGAAGCCATCACCATCCCAGCAAACCGTTGTTTGGCTATGTTACCGCTTGCCCAGCCCCTCTTATAGCGTTGTTAGTTGCAGGTGAAGATGAAGTTTGCTCCATGTCAGAACATGTATATGTTGGAATATCACAATATCTCTTATGCTTAATTAATGCACATATATACTTGGTAATGGGTGGAAGGCTTGACCTTTTGCTTGGTGTTTTGTTCCACTCATGCCACTTTAGGTTCTGATAAGCCGGTCTTATGTTCCTTGATTTTGTGTTTGTAACACGTTTGGGGTTTATGGGCCCCCTCGATAAATCGCTTTGTTTAAAGCTTTTCTAGCAAGGCCCAAGCTTCGTTTTACCATTTTCCTAATAACTAAAAACTTGCAAAGGGACTTTCCAGACCCCGAGGACTTAATTTACAACCCGGGTCAGTGTTCCTCATGAGTGTTGGTCCAAACTAGAGCACTTTGCGGGCCCGCCCCTTGGCAACTTGGGGTATTTTGGCTCCCATACGCGTCGGTCATCCAATCTTGGCCTGAGACGAGATACGCGCGGCTCTTATCAGGGTGTCGGCACGTCAAGTCTTGCTGGATTAGTTTTGCTATTGTCGAAATATCTTGAGCACGGGATTCCGAGAACACTCGGGTCTTCCCAATTTGGAGTTGTACCTCCGCTGATCGTGAGAGCTTGTGATGGGCTAAGTTGGGACATCCCTGCAGAGTTATGATCTTTCGAAAGCCGTGCCTGCGGTTATGTGGCAGATTGGAATTTGTTAATATCCGGTTGTAGAGAACTTGATGGAGGATCCTAAATAAAATACACCAACCGTGTGAGTAACTGTGGCCGTCTCTTTTCAATTTGAGAAGAGAACACGGTGGGGTTATGTTTGACTCGTAGGTAGTTCAGGATCACTTAGTGATCATTACTAGTTTGCGATCGTTTGCGTAGCTTCTCGTCTTTCTTTGGAATCGTAAGTTAGCCACCATACAATGCTTAGCCGCTGCTGCAACCTCACCACTTATCATTTCCATACCCATTAAGCTTTGCTAGTCTTGATACCCATGGTAATGGGATTGCTGAGTCCTCGTGGCTCACAGATACTACAACAATAGTTGCAGGTACAGGTTTCCGATGACTTGACGCAAGAGCGATGTTTACTTGTGTTGGAGTTCTTTCTTCTTCGTCGTCGATCTTGGGATAGGTTCCTGGTCGGCAGCATGGGATAGCAGGATGGATGTCGTTGTGCTTTTCATGTGTTTTCATCTAGTCGGATGTCTTGCGTATGATGTTGTTCTATTCATGTGGCAATTGTTTGCCTTTTGTATGTATCCCCAACTATTATGTAATGGTACGATGTAATGATATTCATCTTGCTAAGCGCCCGAAATGCGGTTGTGCCCCAATCACGAGTTCATCATGTGATCGGGATAGATCTTGAGCGTGACAATGTTGTGATGTGATATGGTCAAGACGTGATGAGTTACGTTATTGTATGAGATGTTTATGTTTTGTAAGATATCTGACAAATGGTATGAGCCTTTTGGTTGTCTCTTTATTGTATAAAATGCATACGCCATGTAATTGCTTCACTTTATCACTATGGGTTAGCGATATTCATAGAAGCAATAGTTGGCGAGACAACCGCGACGCTACAATGGAGATCAAAGTGTCAAGCCGGTGACGATGGAGATCATGACGATGCTTTGGAGATGGAGATCAAAAGCACAAGATGATGATGGCCATATCATGTCACATATTTTGATTGCATGTGATGTTTATCTTTTATGCATCTTATTTTGCTTAGTACGGCGGTAGCATTATAGGATGATCCCTTAACTAAATTTCAAGGTAAAAGTGTTCTCCCTGAGTATGCGCCATTGCTACAGTTTGTTGAGTTGAGACACCATGTGATGATCGGGTGTGATAGACTCTACGTTCACATACAACGGGTGCAAGACAGTTTTGCACATGCGGAATACTCGGGTTAAACTTGACGAGCCTAGCATGTACATACATGGCCTCGAAACACTGGAGACCGAAAGGTCGAACGTGAATCATATAGTAGATATGATAAACATAGATATGTTCACCATTGATGACTACTCCATCTCACGTGATGATCAGACATAGTTTAGTTGATTTGGATCACATATCATTTAGATGACTTGAGGGGTGTCTACCTAAGTGGGAGTTCATTAGTAATTTGATTAATTGAACTTTAATTTATCATGAACTTAGTCCCGATAGTATTTGCATATCTATGTTGTAGATCAATAGCTCGCGATTTAACTCCCCTATTTTTGATATGTTCCTAGAGAAAACTAAGTTGAAAGATATTAGTAGCAATGATGCGGACTGGGTCTGTGATCTAAGGATTATCCTCATTGCTGCATAGAAGTATTATGCCCTTGATGCATGGCTAGGTGACAGACCTATTGTAGGGGCAGATGCAAACATTATGAATGTTTGGCAAAGCTCGATATGATGACTACTTAATAGTTTAGTGCGCCATGCTTTGACTTAGAACCGGGACTTCAAAAATGTTTTGAACGCCACGGAGCATATGAGATGTTCCAAGAGCTGAAATTGGTATTTCAGACTCATGTCCATGTCAAGAGGCATGATACTTCTGACAAGTACTTTGCCTACAAGATGAAGGAGAATAGCTCAGCTAGTGAGAATGTGCTCAGAATGTTTGGGTGCTACAATCACTTGAATCAAATGGGAATTAATCTTCTAGATAAGATAGTGATTGACAGAGTTCTCTAGTCACTATCACCAAGCTACTAGAACTTGGTGATGAACTATAATATGCAAGGGGTGACAAAAACGATTCGCGAGCTCTTTGCGATGCTGAAATTGGAGAAGGTACAAATAAAGAAAAAGCATGAAGTGTTGATGGTTAACAAGACCACTAGTTTCAAGAAAATGGGCAAGGGAAGAAAAAAAACTGAGTGCTTCTACTACAAAGGAAATGGTCATCGGAAGTGGAACTACCCCAAGTATTTGGCGGATAAGAATGATGGCAAAGTGAACAAAGGTATATTTTATATACATGTTATTGATGTGTACCTTACTAGTGCTCGTAGTAGCCCCTGGGTATTTGATACTTGTTCGGTTGCTAAGATTAGTAACTCGAAATAGGAGTTCCAGAATAAACAGAGACTAGTTGATGGTGAGGTGACGATGTGTGTTGGAAATAGTTCCAAGATTGATATGATCATCATCGCACACTCCCTATACTTTCAGGATTAGTATTAAACCTAAATAAATGTTATTTGGTGTTTGCGTTGAGCATGAACAAGATTGGATCGTGTTGATACGTCCAAAACATATCTATAATTTCTGCTTGCTCCATGCCACTTTTGGGTGATATTGCTATGATATTTATACACTTCCATACACTTTTGATCATATTTGGACTAACCTACTAATCCAGTGCACCCCAGTGCCAGTTTCTGTTTTCAGCTGTTTTTGTATTCCAGGTTTTCACATTACGAGAACTGTCAGGAAAAATCCAGAAAAAATATATAAAAAATCAGCGTTCCAGGAGCTACCGTGCGGCCAAAGTACAGTCGAGGGGGACCCACAGGGGCTCCAGGCGGCCTGTGGGCGCCCCCCCCCCCAACTGGGCCGCGCCGGGGGGGCGCCTGGGCCCCCCGAGGCACCTCCGATGCCCCCCTTTGGCATATATTTAAAGCGTGTAGAGGAAACCCTGATTCCGGACCCCTTTTCTCCAGACGCGATTCCGATCTCCGCCGCCATCGCCATCAAGCTTCGGGGGACCAGAATTCCTGCGCCGGCACCCTGCCGGGACGGGGAAGTGCCCCCGGATTCATCTCCATCGACGTTGCTTCCTCCCTCCATGATGTGGGAGTAGTTCCTCCTCGGGGCTGAGGTTCTTACCAGTAGCTATGTGGTCAATTCTCTCTCCCATGATGTGATCTTCGTTGTGATCATAGGCTATGTTAATCTAGGGTGATCCCATGATGTTTCCCCTTCCTCTATGTATTGGATTGATGTACTCACTTGTCTTTATCTAGTATAATCCCCGAGACCAAGGTGACAGCGGTCTATTGGACATGGATTAGAACAATATTTTCATGAGTGCTTTCCTCTCTTGTGTGTTGATTGAAGATTGAGAGTCTCTTGGTGCTTGTCTTTGACTATCCTTTAGATATGTTGTGGTGATTGTGGGACTCTCTTTGGATGGCCGCGGTGACATTGGGAAATCCTTAGATTGGGAACTACGAACTTTGAGGTGTGCTTTTGTAGCCCTACATAATTCTCGTCCTCTCGTGACCACGAAGGAATGACCTCCGAGTGTGTCCCCTTTGCATGTTTTATGGGAAATATCATGTGATTCGATTATGTTAATGTTGTTGGGAGTTGCCACTAGTGAAAGTATGAACCCTAGGCCTTGTTTCCACCATTGCAATACCATTTGTGCTCATGTTTACCACTTGTTTGCTTGCTGCATTTTTTATTACAGAATTATATTACTTTGTTTTGCCATCCATATTACTTGCCATTTAACATCTCTTCGCCGAACTAGTGCACCTATACATCTAACAAGTGTATTAGGTGTGTTGGGGACACAAGAGACTTCTTGTATCTTAGTTGCAGGGTTGCTTGAGAGAGACCATCTTCAACCTCTACTTCCCTGAGTTCGATAAACCTTAGGTCATCCACTTGAGGGAAATTGCTACTGTCCTACAAACCTCTGCGCTTGGAGGCCCAACATAGTCTACAAGAGTAGAAGCGTGTGTAGACATCAAGCTATTTCTGGCGCCGTTGCCGGGGAGGTGAGCGCTTGAAGGTATATCTTTAGATCTTGCAATTAAATCTTTTTGTTTCTTGTTTTTATTTCACTAGTTATGCTTATGGACAACCCTGTTATTGGATCGTTGCTTGTGGGAAGACGCCCCACACCGGTGGTGGTTGCTCCTCCCCCTACTGAAATTGTGCCCTATGAAATACCAGCTGGTATTATCGATTATGTTTTGGCTAATCGTTATGCAGGAGACAGACATCCCGATGAACACTTGCTATATCTGTCACAACTATGTTCATTATTTAAGCTTGCAGGTGTATCAAGGGAGTTTGTCATGAGGAAATTGTTCGCTGTATCACTTATAGATAAAGCTTCAGATTGGTATAAGCTTCTCGATAACTCACACTTGCTTGATTGGGAAGAGATCCGGTCTCTCTTTTACTCCAAGTTTTATCCTCTTCATGAAGTCCATAAGAATAGGAATTATGTTTATAATTTCTACCCTCATGACGGAGAGAGCATAGCTCAAGCTTGGGGGAGACTGAGAACGTTAATGCTAAGATGTCCTAACCATGGGCTCCCCAAAGATATGATTATTACTAATTTCTATGTGAGGCTTTCTCGACAGGATAAAGATTTGCTCGACGCTTCCTCTATGGGTTCTTTCACAAACAAAAAGATTGATGCTAAATGGGAACTCCTTGAAAGAATTCAACGCAACACTGAAGATTGGGAGATCGACAAAGGTAAAGAGTCAGGTATAATTTATGAGTATGATTGCATTAAGTCCTTTGTTGAAACTACAAGTTTTAATAAGTTTAGTGCTAAGTTTGGGCTTGATTCTCAACTCCTTGTTGATTTCCTCAAATCTTTTGCTTCACATCTTAATATGCCTAAGGAGGATTGGATCAAGTATCATAAACCTTTTAAAGAGACTTGCAAAGAAAATGAAATTGTTCATGATGATTGCAACATGCATGATCCAATTCCTAAAAATGAAGTTTTATATAAGCATGTTAATTTTTGTGGAGTGGATAGACCTTGTGAAAGGCCTATGATTGAAGAAGAGAAGTATTGTAAGCAACATAAGCATGAAAGAACAATCACTTGGGTCAGAGATTTAAATGAAATTGCCAGAGAATTGTGTGACCTTTATCCTTTTACTTGTGAACTTTGCCGTATAGAGGGTCACTTTAATTTTCAATGCATGAACTTTCAAAACATAACTGTTAACCGGTTGTGTGATAACATGACCACCTCTGATCTTTATGATGAGCTTATGTTATTTTTGATGTGTGAAGAGTTATCAGAAAAGACTTCTTGGCTGGATGATAATGCCATAGGAATAAAAAACACTTTGCAAAATTGCCATCTCTATTGTGTTGTTAATTGCCATGAAAATGATTACATAAGTAAGATTAGAAAGGAGGGAACTTTACCAAAGTATAAAAATGTCTCTTATATTTCTGCTAATAAAAAGGAGAGTTCCTCCCAAGTTTCCCCCATTGTTTCTAATGATAAACCAGGATATGTAGAGAAGCTTCATTTCCAACCACTCCCTCCTAAGGTGAAGAAGAAGAAAAAGAAGAGGAGGAGGAAGAGGAGCAAGAAGGAAGAAGAATGGGTATCAACCTGGCCTGAGCATATTCCTCCCATCAAATTTTATCCTAATGATTGTAAGTTTAAAGAAGAAGGTGAAGTTTATTGCCTTAATTATCATCTTGATGATACGTCCGTAGGTACTATTGAAGATGATTTTGATTATGATATGCATGTTACTTATTGTGATTGGGAAAATGATGATAATGCTACTTATGATCTTGAAAGTCTTTTTGGTACCAACTCTGAAAGTGATGATATGGGAAGCTCTAAGCTTGGGGATGATAGGATTGCAAGTCCTTTACCCACTAGTGATGTGATAATTGATAATTCTTTTGCTAGTAAGAATAAAGATAACATGATTACAAATATAGTTGCTAGCAATGATAATGCTCTTCTCTACTATGATGATGTCATAACTCCAACCTATAGTGATTTTAAAGGTACCTATGACATAAGGAGAAATTATCCTTATGAAACTTGTCATAATCATGGAGGGAATTACTCCCTTGTTGAACACCACCCTCCTAATACACAATTAATCTATAGTGTTCAAGTTGTTTATGATAGTCCTACTCCCACTATTACCAATGAGAAAGATTATGCTTATGTGGAGAGTAAGAGTACCTTTTTGCATGTGGATCATGGTAACAATGCTTTATGTGATGCTTATATTTTTGAGTTCATCCATGATGCCACTGAAATTTATAATGAGAGAGGGAGACTTAGGTCTAAATATCTTAATAATAAGAAGTTTCCTCTCTTTATGGTGAATGTTTTGAAGTTATGCTTGTTTTGCCTTCCTATGCTAGTTGCTTTGTGCTTCAAAAAATTATTCTATTGCAATATTCCTATGCATAGGAAGCATGTTAGGCTTAAATGTGTTTGGTATTTGCTTCTTGATACTCTCTTTTGTTCTTCATCTCTTATTCCTACGAGAGCATCATTAAAATCTTAAGCCTATCTTTATGGCTATAAAGAAAGAGCTCTAGGGAGACAACCCTTGTTATGTTTACTTTCAGTTTTAGTGGTCTTGATGTTTGTTACTACTGTAGCAACATCATTGTATCTTTATTTTTCAATTTTGTGCCAAGTATAGCCTCTGATTGCTAGAAAGTTCAAAAGTTGTGAGGTGCTGTCCAGGAAACAGATTCTGTCCTTGGATAGAAAAATTCGTATAAAATCACCAGATCATCTTTTGGTCTGAATTTTTTCGACAGCGTTCTCTATATAATTGTCTTTCGTGCGTATGTTCTGAGTTTTTTGATTTGAGTTGCAGAAGTGCCCCGAAAAAATCAATTACTACCTGCTGTTCTGTTTTTCACAGATTCTGTCCTGTTTTGCCTTTCCTTCATTTCGCAAACCAAGAGCTTGCTTTTTCTTTGCAAAAACCTTTTGGCAATCTTGAGAAACAGTAGACCTTCAAGAATATCTTTATTTCCAGCAAGGAACAATTATTTTATTATGGGTACTAACCTCGCTAATCAGATTATGATGAGTTATGTATGAAGGGAGTTTTCAAGTGTGCGAGGGAAGATGATAACAAGATTTAGGAGTGTCAAACGCTCAAGCTTGGGGATGCCCCCATGCACCCCCAAGAAATATTCAAGGAGACTCAAGCGTCTAAGCTTGGGGATGCCCCCGTGCATCCCCTTCTCCATCAACATTATCAGTTCGTCTTTCGTTCCACTATATTTTTATCACTTCATGTGTTATGTGCTATGCTTGGAGCGTCTTGTTTTTAGTTTTCTTTAGCTTTTCATAACGAGTCGGAACTCAGCATTCTTTATGTGGGAGAGAAGCACGCTCCACTTCTACCTAGAACACAACATAGAATTTTCATGTCTATCTTTGCTGTGTGTGTTCTTTGTCTTTTAATAGCTACTATCATGCTTAGCTCTTTACTTTCATGCTTATCTTTCTTAAAGAGCTTTGTTTAGTTGGTTGCTTGAACTCTCTTTAGTTATCATACTCACCTTATTAAGAGAGTTTGCTTCCGTTGCATTGGTTGATATGTCTATGATGAAGATGCTACGTGCATAATGGCGCTTAGTAGTTCATGTTTTCTTATGGTTAGTCTCAAATAACTGGGGGATTCCCAATGTGTTATTGGAGTACCAACATGATTTGTTTGCCTATGATGTGGTATGGTTTAGTAATATCTTCTTTCAAGAATTTATTTTGATTGACTTGGCGTATGCTCACGCATATTTAAGACTGTAAAGAAAGTCTGTCAAGCCTTGATGATCTTTTATTTCTGAGTAGCGATATAACTTCTATGCCTGATTCAATGTTGCTTTGTCGCTCTGCATGATTATGACTGTCATTGCTCTTTTAGTTGGTCGCTCCCAGTCTTTTGCTAACCTTCGCCTGTACTAAGCGGACTGACTGCTTGTTCATCCAAAATCTTTTAAACCAGTTATGCCACATGAGTCCACCATACCTTCCTATACATGGTATTTACCTGCCATTCCTAACGAAGACTTTCATGTGCCATCTCGAAATTATTCAAAAAAAATGCATTTCTATTTTGTGACTCTGTTTTAGCTCATGAGGAAGTAGTAGTTAATTCATGATCTTTTTAAGTTGGACAAGCTTCACCCCGGGATTGCATGTATAATGTGCAAACCCATAATACGAGAAGGAACTGGCAATGAGTGCGCCCGGCTCAAAATTAATATAACAAACAAACCCTCCTTCACGCTTTGTTCATGAGAAATCAGAAAACTTTGGCAGTGATAAACAAAGGAGATTAAGAGGATGTGATCGTCCTCATTCGGGAGCCGTTCCTCGAAACTTGTCCATCTCAAAAAGTAATTGAGTTATCTGCTAGCATTCGTTGACGAAACATGCATATTCAAAAAAATAATTATTACCTCTGTTTTTAAAACCAAGAGCTCTGGTACATGTTTTGTCTTTGCTTCCGACCACGGGTTTTCAACCTTGCCAACAAAAGCCACGGTTCGAGAGTCTCCACCTTCTTTTAAAAGCACCAACTACTGAGAGCATGATTGTCATTCTGAGTGTAATGTGCGTTGTCCCAAAGTAGCATTGTCTTTTGCATGATTATGATATCGTTTATTTTGAAATCATTGTATCTAGTCATCACTTAAACCTTGAAGGTGCCCTTGCATTTATGTTTTGCATCACTAAAGGGGGCAAGCTAGATATCACTTTATCATATTTGCACATCATGATCATTGCAAATCTTTTTGATGTTTCAGTATCATATTGTAAAACTTTCAGTTCTTTGTGATTTTCTCATGAGGCAACTTAATTACTAACAGATTCATTATCTCAGTAAGCTTTTGTCATATGACTATGAAAAAGTCCTATATGGTTAATAGCATGTCACCACAGAAATTATTCTTGTTATCATTTACCTACTCGAGGACGAGCAGGAATTAAGCTTGGGGATGTTGATACGTCCAAAACGTATCTATAATTTCTGCTTGCTCCATGCCACTTTTGGGTGATATTGCTATGATATTTATACACTTTGTCGGTGTACTAAGGTAGGGGTACCTTAGTACCCCAACTTGTGCACGGGCAGTAGCAGCTTCCCGCGGCAGGGCTTACCACGCGCTGGCCAAAACCCGCTCCAGACCCCTTCAAGCCGTTCAAGAACAAAGTATCCAAGTTAAGAGACAAGACCCCGGCAAGAGGAGCTTGCCGGGAAGGCCGCACCAGGCTCAAGGGCATCTTTTCAGCACAAGACCCTGGCAAGAGGTGCTTGCCAGAAAGGCCAAAGGATAACACCACAAAAGATACATCGCGGCGCATCGTGCGCCCTGGCAAGGACCCGGGAAGCGGCAAGCTTCCGGGCCCGGCAAGATAGCGGCCCCGGCAAGGTACTTGCCGGGGGAAGCTCACACTGTGTGCCTGCGCTCCAGCTCATCTGGCCACGCGTCGCCCTGGGGCCCTTCCAGGGGCACGTGGCAGATGGCCGTGCAGCCTGAGGGACACGCTGGCGAGCCGCGGTGACGAAGCCATCGCCGTGGCGAACGGAGACGCATGGACAGACGCTTTTGGGGTCGACGGCGACGGGCATTCAATGCCCTTGTCCCCCACCGTCAAGGTTAGGTGAAGACCACTGTTCACACACTGTTCATGCACTGTTGCAACTACCGCCAAATTTACATTTTTACCCTTCTATACGTTGACACCTGTCGGTGACCCCTTTGAGCTATAAAAGGAGGCCCATGCACAACGTAGAAGGGGTTTGATCCCAGAAACTCGCTCACTCTCTTGCTCGGTGTAGCTGGTACTGTAGATCTTCAAGCTCCCGAGCCCAAAAACTTAATACAACCGAAGCAGGAGTAGGGTTTTACGCGTCCGCGCGGCCCGAACCTGGGTAAACTGCCCGCGTGTGCTCCTCGATCTGCTCTCCGTGCTCCCTCCGCTCCCTTACCGCAATGTAGAAGGGGCTCCGGTCCCATAGGTGTTCGTGGGAGGACAGTTTCCCCCGACATCTTTGGCGCGCCAGGTAGGGGGGTGGCGCCAGCGCTTGCGCGGCTGCGGGAGAAGATCCCCGTGCAGCTGGCCGACGAGGCGCGTCGGCTCTGCATGGGCACCATGGAGCGGGTCTTGTCGAAGATCGTCTACCGCAACCCCGGCATCAACCTCGTCAACGTCCTCCGGACCTTGCCGCCCGATGCTGACCAGGAGGCGTTGAAGGCGCAAGTTGCCCACATCGTAGCCAAGGTGGGCAAGATCCAGAGGATTGACGAAGACCGCAGGGACTAGACTTCCTTCTTTCTGCTTCCTTTGCCACTGCATATCAAGTCATAGGCAGTTGTTGTTTAGAACAGCGGCAAGTTATCTCTGTAATATATACTTTTATTTTGGGCAATCGATGCAGTGTTATCTCCCTTGCTCAGTCTTTTCACTTTGTATGCTTTCCACCCTACGCTTTTAGGGAACTTGCCGGCAAAGGGACCCTTGCCGCGAGCGCTGAGTGCTGGACTCTTAGCAGCCTGCTGGCAAAGGCCTTGCCGGCAAGAAACCTTGCTGTAGCTAGTCGCAGCACACTTAGCTTGCTGAGCGAACTCGAAAACGAAGTAAGGGCGCGACGCTTGTCGCAGCTCACTTAAGCCGTTGAGCGTGCTCGAAACAAAGTAAGGGCGCGCCTAGCCACGGGTAGGTTCCTTCGCGCACAGGTTTTCCATACAAAGTGTGGTTGTTCAAGGAAGACAACTAAAATTTTAAAAAAATTGAACTGCTCAAATTCTGGTAACTTAGCTTTCATGGGTTGTTTGCTTCCCGGCAAGGCTTTTCTTTCCTGAACAGCACTTGGTCCATACCTCTATCTCCTTCCCCCCCGGCAAACTTGTGCGCGAGGAACACTTCTTCTGCTTCAGAGAGA
The DNA here is from genome assembly GCA_902687465.1 of Secale cereale. NCBI lineage: Eukaryota > Viridiplantae > Streptophyta > Magnoliopsida > Poales > Poaceae > Secale > Secale cereale. The sequence goes on from LR738713.1 coordinate 843,537,074, forward strand.
CAGACAAAAAAGGAGGAAATACAAGCATGGAGCCTTGCGGCTCGTTATTGCTTACCGGGGATGCGTGCTGCACAAGGTGTCAGATGATACATGCAAGTAAAGGCATGAAATGACAAGCATTGCGGAGCACAAAGGTTTTACTGATGCACGGGGTCTGCGCCCGACTTTGTACAAAGGTTTACATGCGACAGCGGCAAGACTTGTACAAAAGGTGGTTGCCGGAGCGGATCACGGCAACCGCGCCTTATGGGTGAAACTTGCGAAGATGCTCTATGTTCCAGGAGTTGCTCACCGGTAAGCCTTCTTCGGTCTCAAGGCGGACAGCGCCGGGCCTTGTGACTTGTCTCACCCGATAAGGGCCTTCCCACTTCGGCGTCAACTTGTTGGAATTCTTGGCGGACTGAACACGCCGAAGAACAAGGTCGCCTTCCTTGAGACTCCTGGCCTTGACCTTGCGGCTATGATAGCGACGCAAGGCTTGCTGGTATCGAGCAGCTCGTACAGCAGCCTGGAGACGTTCCTCCTCGAGGAGCAATGCATCATCTTGTCGCAGTTGCTCTTGCTCAAGCTCGTCGTAAGCGAGCACTCGAGGAGACCTGTATACGAGTTCCGTGGGGAGAACTGCCTCTGCTCCATAGACAAGAGCAAAGGGTGTCTGTCCGGTGGCTCGATTTGGTGTCGTCCTGATTGACCAAAGAGCCGCCAGCAACTCCTCTATCCAGTTTCTTCCGCACTTGTGCAGCCTGTCGAAGGTTCTTGTCTTGAGCCCGCGCAGCACTTCAGCATTTGCCCTCTCTGCTTGATCATTGCTCCTCGGGTGAGCAACAGAAGCAAAGCAGACCTTGGCGCCAAGGTCTTGGATGTACTGCATGAAGGTGCGGCTTGTGAACTGTGTGCCGTTATCGGTGATGATCCTGTTAGGGATTCCGAAACGGCAAACAATTGACCTGAAGAACTTCACTGCTGACTGTGCTGTCACCTTTCTCACTGGTTCCACTTCTGGCCACTTTGTGAACTTGTCGATTGCAACGTACAAGTACTCAAAGCCCCCGGCCGCGCGGGGAAAGGGGCCGAGGATGTCGAGCCCCCAGACCGAGAAGGGCCAGGACAAAGGGATCGTCTGGAGAGCTTGAGCTGGCTGGTGAATTTGCTTGGCATGGAACTGGCACGCTTCACACTTGGTTACTTGTGCAGTTGCATCTTGGAGAGCTTCTAGCCAAAAGAACCCTTGCCGGAACGCCTTCCCGGCAAGTGCCCTTGCGCCAATGTGGTGGCCACATATGCCTCCGTGTATCTCTGCCAACAGCTTCTGTCCATCTTCCCTGGAAATGCATTTCAACCTGACACCGCTGAGTCTTCTTCTGTACAGTTCGTTGTCGACGAACTGGTACATACTCGACTGCCTGGTTATCTTCTCTATCTCTTCTGGTTCTTCGGGAAGTTCTCCAGTTTGAAGAAAACGGACGATTTGCTGTGCCCATGCTGGAGCCTGGGGCTCAACAACAAGGACTAAAGGCATCAGTGCTGCTGCGGGAACCTCAGCTTCTACGGCAAGAACCTGCGGCTCTGCCGGAGCTGAGGGTTCCCCGGCAAGCCTGCCGGGGCAAGGCTTGTCGGGAACGCCTGCTTCAACTGTACAGACCCTTGGGTCTACAGGAGCAGATCGTTCCTCAGCATTTTGGTGACTGGTCTTGGGGACCTTGGCGGCGGCTTCGGGAAGGTCCGCCGGCAAGTAGTCACCCGAGACCAACTTCCTCTTCTTGCTCTGCCCAATCGAGGGTGTAACGGATGGCTGAGTCAGCTTGAGCACGAAGGTCCCTGGTTCCACAGGTAACTTCATTGCAGCACACTTTGAGAGGCCATCTGCGATATCATTTTGAGCTCTTGGAACGTGCTCCATTTGCAGGCCTTCAAAGTGTTCTTCAAGCTTCCTCACTTTATCAACATATGCTTCCATCAAAGGGCTCTGGTAACTCTTGTTCACTTGTCGGACCACCAATTGTGAATCTCCCCGGACAATCAGCTTCTTAATCCCAAGTTCGGCCGCAATTCTGAGGCCGGCAAGCAAACCTTCATATTCAGCAGTATTGTTTGTCGCTTGCTCCTTGGGAAAGTGCATTTGGACAACATACTTGAGGTGCTCTCCGGTGGGCGCTATGAGTACCACGCCGGCACCGGCGCCTTGCAGCGAGAATGCACCATCAAAATACATTACCCACTCCTTGCTTGCTTCTTGGACGGGGATGCTTGTCTCTGGAACTTCTTCATCCGGTGTTGGAGTCCATTCCGCTATGAATTCTGCCAAAGCTCTGCTCTGTATGGTTGAAGTACTCTCAAACTTGAGACCAAAGCTTGACAGCTCCAGTGCCCACTCGACGATCCTTCCTGTTGCTTCCGGATTTTGTAATATCCTCTTCAACGGAAAGCGAGTGACTACCGTTATCTCATGTGCTTGGAAGTAGTGGCGCAGCTTCCTCGAGGCCATGAGGAGGCCGAAAAGCAACTTCTGCACCCCAGAGTATCTTGATCTAGCCCCCTGCAAGAGGGAACTTACAAAATAAACCGGGTGCTGCACCATCTTCTTTCGCACTTCTCCTTGTTCCTGCGCAGACTTGTCCTTGTCGGGGCCAGAGCTTGTCGGGGAAGCCCCCTGTTTGTCGCTGGATGCGCTTGCCGGGGAAGTGGGTTCCTCATCTGCCTCCCTCTCCGCTACTAACGCAGCACTAACCACTTGATTGGTTGCCGCTAAGTATAGCAGCAACTTCTCTTGTGGTCTAGGTGCGACAAGTGTTGGAGTGGAGGACAGGTATCCTTTCAAGTCCTGCAGCGCTGCCTCCGCTTCCGGAGTCCATTTCATAGGACCTGCCTTTTTCAAAATTTTGAAGAAAGGCAGGGCGCGTTCTGCGGACTTTGAAATGAACCTGCTGAGGGCAGCCACACAACCAGCAAGCCTCCTTACGTCCTTGACGCGCTTCGGGGCTTCAATCTGCTCGATGGCTTTTATCTTATCGGGATTGGCTTCAATCCCCCTCTGGGACACGAAGAATCCGAGAAGCTTGCCGGAGGGGACTCCGAAGACGCACTTCTCGGGGTTCAACTTGAGCTGTATCTTGCGCAGATTCTCAAAGGTTTCTTCCAAGTCTTGAATCAGGGTGTATTTGCTCTTGCTCTTGACCACTACATCATCCATATAGGCTTCTACATTTCTGTGTATCTGTGGCTCAAAAGCAGTGTGTACTACCCTTGCAAATGTTGAGCCTGCATTCTTCAATCCAAAGGGCATGCGTATGAAGCAGTATGTGCCGCATGGAGTAATGAATGCAGTCTTCTCTTCATCTTCCTTGGCCATGAATATCTGGTGGTAACCTGAGTATGCATCGAGGAATGAAAGCAACTCACATCCAGCCGTGGAGTCCACAATTTGATCGATACGCGGCAAGGGAAATGGATCCTTGGGACATGATTTATTCACATCAGTGAAGTCTATACAAAGTCTCCACTTCCCATTGGCCTTGCGCACAACAACTGGATTGGCCAACCACGTAGGATGGATCACGCCTCTAACTAGGCCTGCCGCTTCCAACTTCTTTATCTCCTCGGCAATGAACTCTTGGCGCTCCACAGCTTGCTTCCTGACCTTCTGCTTGACGGGCCGCGCATGAGGACAAACAGCAAGCTTGTGCTCGATTACCTTCCTGGGAACGCCGGGGATGTCGGACGGTTGCCATGCAAACACGTCGACATTCGCCCGCAGGAAGGCAACGAGCGCGCTTTCCTATTTGGAGTCGAGTGTAGCACTGATGGTGAAAGTACCACCAGTGCCGTCCTCCTTGGCGGACACCTTCTTGGTTGCCGGTGGAGCTGCCATTCCTTTCTTGCACTTGCCGGTGGAGCTCGATGGTGCGTCCTCGACGGCAGCGCAGCACTCCGAAGAGGTGCGTTTGCCGGAGTGGGCCCCAGAACTCTTGCCGGACTTGGTCTTGGTCTTCCCCCGGGAGCTTCAGCGGCAAGTGTGTTGCTGTCTGCCGCGGCTGCTGCATCCCGATAGATTTTGTCGGCGCAGATAAGCGTGTCCTTCTTGTCGCCGTGGACAGAGATGACGCTTATCGGCCCCGGCATCTTGAGTACGTTGTATGCGTAATGGGAAGCTGCCATGAACTTGGCGAGGGCAGGACGGCCAAGTATCCCATTATATGGCAATGGGATATCGGCGATGTCGAACGTGATCCTCTCCGTCCTGAAGTTGAGTTCCCCACCAAAGGTCACTGGCAGCGTGATTTTCCCCTTCGGCTTGCTCCTTCCCGGGTTGATCCCTTGGAATGTCCCGGTTTCCTCGAGCTCGCTGTCAGGGATCTGTAGTTTCTTGATCACAGCAGCGGAGATTAAGTTGAGACCGGCCCCGCCGTCAACCAACATCTTGGTGACCTTGAGGTTACGGATAGTTGGTGAGACCAACATCAGCAAGCACCCGACCGCTGTTGTGCGGTCAGGGTGGTCCTCAAGGTCGAAGATGATGGGCGTGCCGGACCATTTCAGCAGCCTGCGCGACTCGACGGGTGGCTCAGCTGCATTCACTTCCCGCACCCACTGTTTGAGTTGGCGGCGGGAAGTGTGCAGAGAGGCACCTCCGTCGACGCACAGAACCTCTGTGGCCTTCTGGAACTCCTGCTCGCTGTTGTCTCCTTCATCCATGTCTTCATCGTCATCTTCGTCCTCATCCTTGTCGCGGCCCCGAGGAGGTCTGTCACCTTGCCGCTGCTTGGCCTTGCCGCGGCGCCCTCCCCGGCCATTGAACGGCCACTTCTTACTGGGCTCTCCTCCGCCTCCTTGGGCCTTCTCCTTGTCGCGACGCTCGTATTCAGCCTTCTGCTGCTCTACGAGGTACTCTACCCTCTTGCAGTTCTGGAGGTCGTGGCCCTTGGTGCGGTGGATCTTGCAGTACTGCTTGTCGGAGCCGTCCTGCTTGTCGGCTGCCGCTACAGGGGCGGGTTCCTTGCCGGAACCACCAGCCTGTGTCTTCTTGGCGGGAGCCTCCTTGCCGGACTGCTCGACAACCAGTACTTCCTTGTTCTTCTTTTTCTTGTTCCGCCGCCGGCTCTTCTTTGCCGGGGCGGCATCCTCGCTGTCGCTTCCCCCTGCGCCGGCATCCTCTCCGGGGAGTCTCCTCCCCTCTTCAGCACGTGCACATTTATCAGCCAGAGCGTAAAGCTCGCTGACATCCCGGATCTTGGTCATGGCCATCTCCTCCCTCATCCGACGGTTACGCACGTTCTGATGGAACGCGCTGATAACCGCGGCAGGGTGGACATCGGGAATGTTGTGTTGCACGCGGCTGAACCTTTGGATGTATTTGCGCAGGGACTCTCCCTCCTTCTGGGCAAGGATATGGAGATCGCTCTCCTGGCCGTGGGGTTTGTGGCCGCCCGTGAAGGCGCCAACAAACTGGTGGCACAAATCTGCCCATGAAGAGATGGAGTTCTCCGGCAAGTGCATAAGCCAAGACCTGACGTTTGGCTTAAGCACTAGCGGGAAGTAGTTGGCTAGTATCTTCTCGTCGCGTCCCCCGGCAGCCTGCACCGCAATGGTGTAGATGCTGAGGAACTCCGAGGGGTGAGTCTTGCCGTCGTACTTCTCGGGTACGTCGGGCTTGAAATTCTTCATGCTGGGCCACTGGACTTGCCGCAGCTCTCGGGTGAACGCAGATTGCCCTGCCGCGTACGGCAAGTCGCCTGGTTCATCGGGCGCGTGCATGTCGACAGCGGTCCCAGCGCGCTGATCGGACTATCTTCTGGCTTCTCGCCGACGCTCGATGCGGGTTCGAGCGTCCTCTTGTCGCCTGTCGTCGAGGACTTGGCGCTGATCGCGGCGAGCCCGCGGATCCGACGACGCCGTGGAGTCGTCGTCGATGTTGATCCGGCGGGGCGGCGATTTCTGCTTCTGCGGCGGGGAGTGCACGGTAGTTGCACCCCCGGCGGTCTTATCCCCATCGGCCTTCGCTCGGTCGACTTGCCGCGGCCGCGACGTTGCCGGCTGCTGCGGCGTGTCGTTGTTGGCGAAGGCGATGAGGCTCTGGATCATCGCCCTCCAGTCTTCGGCCTTGTCCGCCGCTGGAGGGAAGTCGAGGAGCAGCTGAGCCCTGGCCAGGGCTTCTGCTGGAGAGGAGGGAAACGGTGGCGAACGGTGCGAGGAGCGGGACACGCTCGGACTTCTAACCGCGTTAGAAGGAGCATGCTCCCGTCCCGGCGACCGCGCCTTGCTCGTGCCAGGGCGCTGGCCTTGAGCATCCCGTGACCCGCCAGTCTGCCCACGTCCCAGCAAGCGTATGGTACCTCAGGTACCATGTCGCTGCTGGTCTGGCACCTCCTGAGAGGGACGCGGTGCGTGCACGGACACCGAGGCCTTGGAGTTCGCCTGGTCGTCCGTCTTGTCCTGGGACTTGGTGGCGCCGTGAGTTTCCTCGCCGGCAACCACCCTTCCGCCGGCGTCTCCTCCACCAACCGTTGGTTCTGGTGGCGGTGGGATTGACGCAGACGGGCCTCCGACCTCCGAAACCTTCTTCTTCGGAGGCATGCTTGATGTTGTTGATGAGGTTGGTGAAGCTGGAGAAGTTGATGAAGAATGCGCCCGCGTGAGCGCCGGATCAGGTTCGCACAACCTACTTGGCGGGCTCCGGGGCTGTAGGCTGCGAAGACCCAGCACCGGTCGTCGCCGAGGACCGAGGGGCAGGAGGGGCGCCGGAGCCGCTCCGAGAAGATCCCCCTCCGCTTGTCGCCCGGGCCCGGGATGCCTCCTCGACGACCTCGCTCGTCGTGGCGACGCGAGTCGCGCGGCGCTTCGGCTGCTGTCGAGGCGCCCGTGGCCGCACCGGCTCGGCGGCCTTGCGGAGGCGCTTCTGCCGTTGCTGCGGAGGACTTGGCGGTGGCGGAGAGTTCTCCGAGGATGAGGAGGCGTCGTCATCAAGATTCAAAGAACCACCGGAGTCTTCGTCAGAATCTCCGGACTCGGCGTCCTCCTCCTCCTCGGCGGGCCCGCTGGACTCGGTAGCCTGCCCGGCAGCCTCGCTCGCCCCGGCAACTTCGCTTGCCCCGGCAAGCTTCCCGGCAGGCTCACCGGCAAACTCCTCGGGCGCAATCTTCAGGAGCTTGAGGATTTCTGCCTCCTCGGCCTGACTCACCGCGTCCGCCGCCTCTGCTTCATCCACAGTGTATCCGAATTCACCCGCAGCTGCGGCTGCGGCGGCCTCCTCCATCCTGGAGGCAATGTACGCTACATCCCGGTCGGTGGTGTCCCGGGTGAGGCCCTTCTTCTCCTCGGCGTTGCGGGGCTTCTCGACCAAGTTGTCGAAGAAGGCTTGCACGGTCTCCGCTGGAGGCTCCAGCCAGGTGGGGACAACTCCATGCGAGTCGCACTCGGGCATCACCGCGCGGATGGAGCTAAGGGCGGTGTTGTTACACAGAGGCACCACTCCCCGGAAAGGTTTGAACCACTCCGGGTGATTGGGGTCGTGCTTAAACAGTTCTCGGACCATCCCTTTCAGCTCCAAGACAGTAAAGTTGTAGTTCAACCCGGGGCGCAACCTCATGAAGTCCGCCGTGTTGCCGAATTCCCAAGCGGGCCTCTTCCTCTCCTGCAGAGGGGCGATGCGGCGGCGGAGGAAATCAGCCCCAACTTCTCCCACAGTCAGGTTGGCGACCCGGAGACGGAGGATCCTAGTCAGGGCGATCTGCAACTTGCTGTCCTCCGGGGCCAAATCGCTCCAATCCTTGCCGCGCACTATTGGAGTTTTGCGCGGCGAGGTGAACTGCTCAGGCTTATCTTCCAGAACCCAGCACCAGTCGGCCCTCCACTCCTCCCACTTGCCGCGGAGCTCTCCTTTCAAGTACGCATCCTTCTTGTTCAACCTAAAGATCCAGGAGATGCCGCCGGAGAGCGGGGATCCGGACTCTACTCTAGGCGTGAAGAAATGGCGGAAAAGAGCTACATTTGGGTGGACCCCAACATAGTTTTCGCACAGATGTGCGAAAACGGCCATCGTAAGGACGGCGTTGGGGGTGAAATCTAGGAGGTGGAGGCCGTAGGTGTTCAGTACATCGCAGAAAAACTCCGAGAACGGAGGGCACAGACCACAGTGGAAGAATGCGGCAAAGAAAAAGTACCCGCCGGGGAACATGTCGATGGCGACGGTGGGGAGGACTCTGGTGCGGGGATGAGCCTTCGTCTCCCACGCCCAGAACAAGTAATACTTGTCCCGGAGCTCCCTCGCGCCGAGCCTCGGCGGGAAGACCACCCTCTTCCTCCGCATGGCTGCTAACTTCGCCGCCTGCTCGGACTTCTCCTTCTTTGCCTTGTCGCCCTTTGCTTTGTCACTTTTCGGAGCCATGGCAGGGGCGGCAAGGAGGGAGGCTAGGAGGTCGCTGGCACTGCGGGTGCTGGATGCGGCGGAAGGGGTGGAGCTCGGCTCTCCGTCGACCTTTGCGGAAGCAGAGGGCGACGGGGGTTTCTGGAGATTCAAGGCGCAATGAAGGAATGGAGGGAAACTGCCCTGCTTCCTCTGCTTTTAAGGGGGAAGTGGGGGACGCTCCGCATTTCCCATTAAAGAACAGGCCACGATCTCTCCCACGACGCCGCAATCGACGCGTGCCGTTAGGGAGGGATGCGGCGGATACGGAGAGGGATACGGCTCGCCGTGGGCCGCGTGTGCCCGTGCACTGTCTTTGGCCTGGCCCAACAGCGCTCGGCACCGTGTGTGGCCCAGGCCCGGGGGCTCCTGTCGGTGTACTAAGGTAGGGGTACCTTAGTACCCCAACTTGTGCACGGGCAGTAGCAGCTTCCCGCGGCAGGGCTTACCACGCGCTGGCCAAAACCCGCTCCAGACCCCTTCAAGCCATTCAAGAACAAAGTATCCAAGTTAAGAGACAAGACCCCGGCAAGAGGAGCTTGCCGGGAAGGCCGCACCAGGCTCAAGGGCATCTTTTCAGCACAAGACCCTGGCAAGAGGTGCTTGCCAGGAAGGCCAAAGGATAACACCACAAAAGATACATCGCGGCGCATCGTGCGCCCCGGCAAGGACCCGGGAAGCGGCAAGCTTCCGGGCCCGGCAAGATAGCGGCCCCGGCAAGGTACTTGCCGGGGGAAGCTCACACTGTGTGCCTGCGCTCCAGCTCATCTGGCCACGCGTCGCCCTGGGGCCCTTCCAGGGGCACGTGGCAGATGGCCGTGCAGCCTGAGGGACACGCTGGCGAGCCGCGGTGACGAAGCCATCGCCGTGGCGAACGGAGACGCATGGACAGACGCTTTTGAGGTCGACGGCGACGGGCATTCAATGCCCTTGTCCCCCACCGTCAAGGTTAGGTGAAGACCACTGTTCACACACTGTTCATGCACTGTTGCAACTACCGCCAAATTTACATTTTTACCCTTCTATACGTTGACACCTGTCGGTGACCCCTTTGAGCTATAAAAGGAGGCCCATGCACAACATAGAAGGGGTTCGATCCCAGAAACTCGCTCACTCTCTTGCTCGGTGTAGCTGGTACTGTAGATCTTCAAGCTCCCGAGCCCAAAAACTTAATACAACCGAAGCAGGAGTAGGGTTTTACGCGTCCGCGCGGCCCGAACCTGGGTAAACTGCCCGCGTGTGCTCCTCGATCTGCTCTCCGTGCTCCCTCCGCTCCCTTACCGCAACGTAGAAGGGGCTCCGGTCCCATAGGTGTTCGTGGGAGGACAGTTTCCCCCGACACACTTCCATACACTTTTGATCATATTTGGACTAACCTACTAATCCAGTGCACCCCAGTGCCAGTTTCTGTTTTCGGCTGTTTTTGTATTTCAGGTTTTCACATTACGAGAACTGTCAGGAAAAATCCAGAAAAAATATATAAAAAATCAGCGTTCCAGGAGCTACCGTGCGGCCAAAGTACAGTCGGGAGGGACCCACAGGGGCTCCAGGCGGCCTGTGGGCGTGCCCCCCCCCTGGGCCGCGCCGGGGGGGGCGCCTGGGCCCCCCGAGGCACCTCCGATGCCCCCCTTTGGCATATATTTAAAGCGTGTCGAGGAAACCCTGATTCCGGACCCCTTTTCTCCAGACGCGATTCCGATCTCCGCCGCCATCGCCATCAAGCTTCGGGGGACCAGAATTCCTGCGCCGGCACACTGCCGGGACGGGGAAGTGCCCCCGGATTCATCTCCATCGACGTTGCTTCCTCCCTCCATGATGCGGGAGTAGTTCCTCCTCGGGGCTGAGGTTCTTACCAGTAGCTATGTGGTCAATTCTCTCTCCCATGATGTGATCTTCGTTGTGATCATAGGCTATGTTAATCTAGGGTGATCCCATGATGTTTCCCCTTCCTCTATGTATTGGATTGATGTACTCACTTGTATTTATCTAGTATAATCCCCGAGACCAAGGTGACAGCGGTCTATTGGACATGGATTAGAACAATATTTTCATGAGTGATTTCCTCTCTTGTGTGTTGATTGAAGATTGAGAGTCTCTTGGTGCTTGTCTTTGACTATCCTTTAGATATGTTGTGGTGATTGTGGGACTCTCTTTGGATGGCCGCGGTGACATTGGGAAATCCTTAGATTGGGAACTACGAACTTTGAGGTGTGCTTTTGTAGCCCTACATAATTCTCGTCCTCTCTTGACCACGAAGGAATGACCTCCGAGTGTGTCCCCTTTGCATGTTTTATGGGAAATATCATGTGATTCGATTATGTTAATGTTGTTGGGAGTTGCCACTAGTGAAAGTATGAACCCTAGGCCTTGTTTCCACCATTGCAATACCATTTGTGCTCACGTTTACCACTTGTTTGCTTGCTGCATTTTTTATTACAGAATTATATTACTTTGTTTTGCCATCCATATTACTTGCCATTTAACATCTCTTCGCCGAACTAGTGCACCTATACATCTAACAAGTGTATTAGGTGTGTTGGGGACACAAGAGACTTCTTGTATCTTAGTTGCAGGGTTGCTTGAGAGAGACCATCTTCAACCTCTACTTCCCTGAGTTCGATAAACCTTAGGTCATCCACTTGAGGAAAATTGCTACTGTCCTACAAACCTCTGCGCTTGGAGGCCCAACATAGTCTACAAGAGTAGAAGCATGTGTAGACATCACGTGTTTATTGCAGTATGGTTATTCATTTAAGTTAAAGAATAGTGTTATTATGTGTACATGAACAAAACCTTCTATGGTCATACACCCAAGGTGAATGGTTTATTGAATCTTGATCGTAGTAATACACATATTCATAATATTGAAGCCTAAAGATGCAGAGTTGATAATGATAGTGCAACATACTTGTGGCACTGCCCTTTATGACATATTGGTGTAAAGAGCATGAAGAAACTCCATGCTGATGGACTTTTGGAATCACTAGATTATGAATCATTTGATACTTGCGAACCATGCCTCATGGGCAAGATAACTAAAACTCCGTTCTCCGGAATAATGGAGCGAGCTAATGACTTATTGGAAATTATACATACCGATGTATGCGGTCCGATGAGTGTTGAAGCACACGACGGGTATCGTTATTTTCTCACCTTCACAGATGATTTGAGTAGATATGGGTATATCTACTTAATGAAACACAAGTCTGAAACATTTGAAAAGTTCAAAAAAAATTAGAGTGAAGTAGAGAATCATCGTAACAAGAAAATAAAGTTTCTACGATACGATCAAAGAGGCGAATATTTGAGTTACGAGTTTGGTTTTCATTTGAAACAATGTGGAATAGTTTCACAGCTCACGCCATCTGGAACACAACAACGTAATGGTGTGTCCGAACGTCGTAACCGTACTTTATTAGATATGGTGCGATCTCTGATGTCTCTTACCGATTTACCACTTCGTTTTGGGGTTATGCATTAGAGACAGTTGCATTCACGCTGAATAGGGTACCGTCTTAATCTATTGAGACGATGTCGTATGAACTGTGGTTTGGCAAGAAACCTAAGCTGTCGTTTCTTAAAGTTTGGGGATGCGACACTTATGTCAAAAGGCTTCGTCCTGATAAGCTTGAACCCAAATCGGAGAAGTTCGTCTTCATATGATACCCAAAAGAAACCATTGGGTACACCTTCTACCACAGATCCGATGGCAAGATTTTTGTTGCTAAGAATGGGTCCTTTCTAGAGAAGGAGTTTCTCTTGAAAGAAGTGGGTGGGAGGAAAGTAGAACTTGGTGAGGTAATTGTACCTTCTCTCAAATTGGAAATTAGATCATCAGAGAAAACCGTTCTAGTGATGCCTACACAAACTAGAGAAGAAGCTAATGATGTTGATCATGAAACTTCGGATCAAATTACTACCGAACCTCGAAGGTCGACCAGAACACGTACCGCACCAAAGAGGTATGGTAACTCTGTCCTGGAAGTCATGTTGTTAGACAACGGCAAACCTTCGAGCTATGAAGAAGCTATGATGAGCCCAGATTCCGATAAATGGCTTGAGGCCATGAAATCTGAGATAGGATCCATGTATGAGAACAAAGTGTGGACTTTGGTGGACTTGCCCGATGATCGGCAAGCCATTGAGAATAAATGGATCTTCAAGAGGAAGACGAACGTTGATAGTAATGTTACTATCTACAAAGCTTGGCTTGTCGCAAAAGGTTTTCGACAAGTTCAAGGAGTTGACTACGATGAGACCTTCTCACCCATAGTGATGCTTAAGTCTGTCCGAATCATGTTAGCAATTGCCGCATTTTATGAAATATGACAAATGGATGTCAAAACTGCATTCCTTAATGGATTTCTGAAAGAAGAGTTGTATATGATGCAACAAGAAGGTTTTGTTGATCCTAAAGGTGCTAACAAAGTGTGCAAGCTCCAGCGATCCATGTATGGACTGGTGCAAGCATCTCGGAGTTGGAATATACGCTTTGATGAGGTGATCAAAGCATATGATTTTATATAGACTTACGATAAAGCATGTATTTACAAGAAAGTGAGTGGGAGCACTACACATTTCTGATAAGTATATGTGAATGAAATATTATTGATCGGAAATGATGTAGAATTTTCTGGAAAGCATAAAGGATTAGTTTTTCAATAAAATACCTCAGTGAAGTTGCTTACATATTGGGCATCAAGATCTATAGAGATAGATCAAGACGCTTGATAAGACTTTCGATGAGTACATACCTTGATAAGATTTTGAAGGAGTTCAAAATGGATCAGTCAAAGAAGGAGTTCTTGCCTGAGTTGTAATATATGAAGTTGAGTAAGACTCAAAACCTGACCACGGCAGAAAAATATAGAGAGAATGAAAGTCACTCCCTATGCCTCAGCCATAGGTTCTATAAAGCATGACATAGTGTGTACCAGACCTAATGTGTGCCTTGCCATGTGTCTGGCAAGGGGGTACAATAGTGATCCAGGAGTAGATCACTAGACAGCGGTCAAAATTATCCTTAGAGGACTAAGGAAATATTTCTCGGTTATGGAGGTGATAAAGAGTTCGTCGTAGAGAGTTACGTCGATGCAAGCTTTTACACCGATCCGGATGAATCTGATTCTCAATCTGGATATGTATTAAAAGTGGGAGCAATTAGCTAGAGTAGCTCCATACAGAGCATTGTAGACATAGAAATTTGTGAAATACATACGGATCTGAATGTGACAGGCCCGTTGACTAAACTTCTCTCACAAAGCAAAACATGATCACACCTTAGTACTCTTTGGGTTTTAATCACATGGCGATGTGAACTAGATTATTGACTCTAGTAAACCCTTTGGGTGTTGTTCACATGGCGATGTGAACTATGGGTGTTAATCACATGGTGATGTGAACTATCATTGTTAAATCACATGGCGGTGTGAACTGGATTATTGACTCTAGTGTAAGTGGGAGACTAAAGGAAATATGCCCTAGAGGCAATAATAAAGTTGTTATATTATATTTCCTTATATCATGATAAATGTTTATTATTCATGCTAGAATTGTATTAACAGGAAACTTGATACATGTGTGGATACATAGACAAAACATTGTGTCCCTAGTAAGCCTCTACTAGACTAGCTCGTTAATCAAAGATGGCTAAGTTTCCTAACCATAGACATGTGTTGTCATTTGATGAACGGGATCACATCATTAGGAGAATGATGTGATGGGCAAGACCCATCCGTTAGCATAGCATATTGATCGTTCAGTTTTATTGATATTGCTTTGTTCATGTCAAATACATATTCGTTCGACTATGAGATTATGCAACTCTTGGATACCGGAGGAATGCCTTGTGTGCTATCAAATGTCACAACGTAACTAGGTGATTATAAAGATGCTCTACAGGTATCTCTGAAGGTGTTTGTTGGGTTGGCATAGATCGAGATTAGAATTTGTCACTCCGAGTATCGGAGAGGTATCTATGGGCCCTCTCGGTAATACAAATCATAAGAAGTCTTGCAAGCAAAGTGACTAATGAGTTAGTTGTAGGATGATGTATTACGGAACGATAAAAGAGACTTGCCGACAACGAGATTGAACTAGGTATGAAGATACCGACGATCGAATCTCGGGCAAGTAACATACCGATGACAAAGGGAATAACATATGTGGTCATAACGGTTCGACCGATAAAGATCTCCGTAGTATATGTAGGAGCCAATATGAGCATCTAGGTTCCGCTATCGGTTATTGACCGGAGAGGTGTCTCGGTCATGTCTACATAGTTCTCGAACCCGTAGGGTCCGCACGCTTAACGTTCGATGACGATATTGTATTATATGAGTTATGTGATTTGGTGACCGAATGTTGTTCGGAGTCCCGGATGAGATCACGGACATGACGAGGAGTCTCGAAATGGTTGAGGGGTAAAGATTGATATATAGAACGATGTTATTCGGACACCAGAAGTGTTCCGAAGGGTACCGGGTACTTATCGGGTCACCGAAAGGAGTTTCGAGCACCCTGGCCAAAGATATGAGCCTTATGGGCCAAAAGAGGAAACGCACCAGCCACAAAGGGGCTGGTGCCTCCCCCCC
>LR738713.1:843552087-843639778 GCA_902687465.1 Secale cereale
CCCCCCCCCCCCCCTCCGCCATATGGGCTGGCCAATTTGGAGAAGGAAAGGGGGAGGAGAAAAGGAAAAAGGGAATAAGATTCCCCCTTTCCCCTTTTCCCTTCCTACTTCGAATAGGAATAGGAGAGGGGGTTTTGGCAAAGATTGGAGTGGACCTCAAGTAGGATTCCTCCTACTTGGGGCGCCTCCTTGGCTGCCTCTCCTCCCCTCCAACCTATATGCATGGGGAGGGGGCACCTAGAACACACACCAACAATTGTTAGCCGTGTGCGCCCCCCCCCCCCTCACAGATTACACCCTCGGTCATATTCTCGTAGTGCTTAGGCGAAGCCCTGCGCGTATTACTTCACCAACACCGTCACCACGCTGTCGTGCTGATGGAACTCATCTACTTCCTCGACACTTTGCTGGATCAAGAGTTCGAGGGACATCATCAAGCTAAACGTGTGCAAAACTCGGAGGTGCCGTATGTTCGGTGCTTGATCGGTCGAAACGAGAAGAAGTTCGACTACATCAACCGTGTTGTCAAATGCTTTCGCTTTCGGTCTATGAGGATACGTAGACACACAATAGATCTTGCGTGAGTGTAGGAAATTTTTGAAAATTGCATGCTACGTTCCCCCATCAGTTGCCGCCATCAGGAGGAGAGCGACCGCCGAGCCTGGAGCATCCCCATCGACGGGATGAGCGGTAAAAGCGCAGGAACCGTCGGCGCCCCTATGGCGAGTAGATATTCTCCCTCGCCCACCGTCACGCCCCCGTCAAGTGTGTCACATCATCGGGAGGAGAGCAATCGTTGTTCTTCGTGAAGGAGCGGGTCGTCGCGCCGTCGACGGGAGTTAGCGACGCAGATCTGCAGCGGTTGCCTCACCTCAGGTGCACGGCCCCGCCCTCTCTTCCGTTCGCCCCTCTTCTGGCGGTCGTTCCTTCTTGCTTGGCTGATTCCGTGGTCGTGTTGCAGTTGGTTCCGGATCCGGCCACACGTGTCGCATCTGCCATCCGTCATGCATCCCTTTTTCGGTTGTCGCCATGGGAAAGGTTCGTTCTTCCTTCCTTTCTTTGTCCTTCCGGTTTTCCTGCTTGTATCTTAAGGCTAGTTTCAACCGTTTGGGGGACAAAATTCATTCAGAGAATGCCAAGGTAGATCCAGTAACCGAATAGCTATTTCATAGACTGATACTGAATTTTGTACCCAATTTACACTAGCATGTTTGTGTGTCCAGCATTGCATTTTGAACTACTTATGCATCATACGTTGTATGCCAGGGGAGGGCTGAACGGACGGGTCACATAAGTTGCCTTCTACTAATTCTGATCTTTGTTTTGTTTGTTTGGCTATTTCAGATCGACAGCTGATGTTAGGTGTAGCAGATTCGTAAGAGGTATGATCTTTCATCATGTTGTGAAGTGGACACAGTTTCTATAGGTCATTTTGTTGCGGTGTGGCGTGATCATTGGATGTTGGATTAGCAAAACTATCTCCCTAGCCTGTAAATTTTGGATGAGCATCTTAATGAATGTCAGAACCATGGTCACCAGTGATAAATTGAATCAACCAACATAAGTGATTGGTATGTTTAAGCCTTTTATGACAGCTGATCACATTATGATGGTGCATCTAAGTTGGTATAAGCATTTCATGGGTAATATTTCTGCAACCACAAAAGTATCGGAGCATTGATCTGCAAGTATCCTAAAAATGAATATTCCATTGCACGGTATTTATGCAAAAGCAAATCACATAGATGCTCCTCTCTGATTAGCCTTTGGCACTTTGCAGCAACACTGATCTTTGCTTTTGTGGCACATGCCTACTGGAAGCTGAGATTTGGATTAATGTTGAAACTATAATGCTCTCTCAATCCATATTTAGTTGTCACATTTGGTCTCTACTTATGAATGTTCAACCGTAACATTTTACTGAACACAGAGGCACTTTTTCTAACAAGTGTATAATATCAGTAGAGTACATCTCATTTGGCATTGCCACTGCCGATCCTGGTCCGTGCCTGCCTTCGTACGTTTCTGGATTAGCATCATTTTGCTATTCTAAATTGAATGTGACATGTGATTACCCATGATGGTTCTTGGCTGGTGAACATTTGTTTCATCATGTCCTTTCACGCACTAGATTAAGCTTTGTCATCTGAAACTTTTGGTATTGGTTTAATCTAGACATTTAGCTTTCGGCATGTGCACAGTGTAGGCATTTGTTTGTCCGACGAGACAACAACTTCTTGGTTATTCTATTGGACAGTGATGCAGCCGAAGGAAGTCTCCAGTTCTTCCATTTATTCCAGTACTTCTTTTTTCCTGCGAGTTGTGGTGATCCTTACCAGCCTGTCTTTCCAGCATGCATTACCAAGTGAGTATTCCTTTTTTATTTTAGTCCTTCACTTGCCCTCCACCTGATATGTTTTATTTTTAGACCGATGATAAAGTAGATACCTTGAACTCCTTTTATGAACGCTTTGTGCCATGGAGATCCCTCTCTGATTTAGTCGAGTATTATAGTTAGTCGACCATCAGGTTATAGGTTACTGTTTTTATGACTTTTGGCTTACAAATACGCATATGTTCAGTTCAGATAGGGATATCATATGAATACCAGCCTAAAGCTAGACCCAATGCCACTCTTCTTATTTTTTATTCTGCCTACATTTATCTTGATGTACGTAATGTTTTTATTGGTGATATCATAGACTTATGCCTGTATTTGTTTCATTTAATTACAGAACCGTTCAATATTTGGGTTGTAAATGACATCCCTTGGTTCACATGTTTGTAGAAAGAAGACATGTGGATGTGTGCCATGCATATTTCTATAGATGTTTGACTACACTTCTCATTTGCTAATGCATCTAAAGACAAATGTGAATTTTCTGAGGTAAACCTATCTTACTTGGATCTGTTTCTTGACATTTACTCCATGAGACTGAAAAATGAACTTTATTTTTTCATCTGCGTAAAAAAATAGTTGTTTACTTACAATGGTTCATCTACCTTTCATTTACACTTTACGTGCAATACAGACAACATGATTACCAACTAATTCTAGAGTCGGCCTAATTAGTAGACAAACAAAAAATTACTCTTTGCGGCCAGATGATGAACCAAGAGTATACACAAAGTTTTTTTGTAGCTCAGTCTACGTGGTACCCCTTATCTTCACCATCCAATTCTGCATCGCGATCCGTGCGAATGCATTAGTCTTTTTTGTTTCTCTCAAACAAGACAACATATGATCTTCAAACTTTGCAGACCGAACAAACATTAGAACATCAATGTGAGAAAAAACTGTCAGATTTTTTCAAGCATTTTAAATACTTAAAATAATATTTTTAGTCAAACAAAATGTCATTTTTTATATTTATATCAGACCAAAAAATCTGAAAGTTTTTTCACACATTGATGTTCTAATGTTTGTTCGATCTGCAAAGTTTGAAGTTCATATGGTGTGTCGTTTGAGAGAAACAAAAAAGAGAAATCTTCATATTATAAGTTAGTTGAAGAGTACGGATCTCAAAGCAAAGCTGAAGGGTTGAGGATAAGAGGTTCCATGTAGCCTGAACTACAGAAAACCACACTCGCCAAGAGTATGGTGTTCTTTCTTACAGTATCTTAATTTGCTATGTATATGATGTAGGCTTGCTCTGTTTACCAGAGTTTTTCCGTGATGGTTTCGAGCAACTTTCCGTGTTGTTTATTTGATTTTTGTGATTTCTGATGTTCAGGTCCATGCTCTAGCTGCCGCAGCCAGCCTCTTCGCTCCTTTTTCTCTCTACCATAGTTTGTGCTTGCTCTTCTCAAGTGTTAAGCACCTCCCTATTCCTATTGTTATTCCCTTTACTTGGTTCTAACTTTAATGTGGGAATTAGATATGGTTTGTAGAAATCCCAAGTGACTAAAATGCTTATCAAATTACAATTTTTGTGGTGCTTATTCATAATATGTTTCTGAAATCTAATCACTTAGCGCGAGGTTGGTTGCTATGGTCACAAGTTTTTTTTTTTTTGCACATCTTTCACTGAAGGGGGCTTGTTATTTCCTTATTGTGGAATTTGCCAATTTCCTCTATCTAAAAGTAGGTTGCATCATGTTTAGCTCGCAATCGCCAATGGATCCAGTTTGTTCAGTGTCTGGTACTAAATCTTTCTAACTCCTCTGGCGAGAAATTATGGTCTAAAAATATAACGCTCCTGAAGGGAATCCTTTGGGTCTAATATTGAAAAATAATTCGTCCCTAGCTCTTGGTTCCTAATAAATATTGTTGCAAAATGTATCTGCATAAGAATCGTGCATTATTCATGAAAGCGTGCTTTTTTACGACGACCATTGGAAACTTTGCTAGAGCGAGGATCAGCGCAACAAGGCAAGGAGTTATAGCAACGAAAGTGCTCACTGCTGACTGTATGCTCTATATGTTGCCCCTGTCCTCTGCCTCAAGGTGAAGTGACAGTTAAGATTGTTGTTTCAGCTTCCTCCACTCTTTGCTTTGCTTATTTTAAATTTCTGGCCAAAAAAGATATACTCTTATACTATTAAATGTTTCGATGACCCCATTATCTGCAGAAGAAAATTCTAGCTGGAAAATAATATTGGAAATTGAAGAACTTCGAGTTGACAAGGTAATCTCAAGCAAATGGCTAGCACCTTTGATAATGATGGACTTACTTGCTCATGTCTTAATATATGTCTTAATATATTTTGATCGTTTTACCAATCCACGTCTCTCTCCAGAAGATGTTTGCACCTTTGTTGGGTGGTGAGGTTGCCAAGAAACCAAGTGGTGGGTTTTTTATTTACTGCATCTGAGGCTAATAAAGTCGGTGTCGGCACCAGGTACTGCATGTCATTGCTTGAAAGGTTTGTGATAAAATGATTAAAAGGAGTAGCATGACCATTGTGTTGATGATGTTTCTGAAACATATTCTACTTATCTACAAGTTTATATAACAGGAAGAATGGACATCGTGTACTCTTAGACTGCCTATCTGAAGTTGGCCATGAAAATAGATCTGACTTGTCCAATGCATGATAATTTAGTTGTTTTGGTGGGATTATTTTGCCATCTATGTAACTACTTCTATGTATTGTATTGGCATCTAACATAAATCTAGCCACTCCATTATTGTTGTCCAATAAGCTTGGAAAGTTAACACAAAGAATCTACACCCTAGGATAAATGTAAAGAAGACAGTCACATATGTGAGTGGCCCTTTGGAGAAGCCGGTGGCACGCGCATATGACAAGGAACTAGATTTTTAGTGCCCATGTGTGCCAAGAACTTTCTATGCGTAAAGTGAAGAATGCATGATATGTTGTGTAGATCTCATATGTTAGTGAGCCAATTAGTGTATGTGTATGAGCTAACTATTTGTCCTCACAGATTTTTAGTGCGGTGACTGTTTGTTTCCGTCCACCCATGCAGGTAGTTTTGGTAGTTGTGAGAAACTTGTTGAGGTACAGTGTAGAAGGATACACATCAAGTTATAGTATATGTTTTTCCCAAGTTCTATTTTACCTATGAATCGTTCCACTGGTAGTCGCGCCTAAAAATAGCTAATATTTTTCTTGATGTGTTATTATTAAACTTATGCCCTTTATTCACGTAAATAGCTTATGATCTTGTTTTGGTTACCAATCTTTGTTGTTTCTTATAAAATAATTAGGTGCTACAATACTTCAGTCTGGGTTCTTCTGCTATTATAATCTTTGTGTTGCATGTCTCTCTGGACCTTTTACTTTCATGTATTTATTTTTGTTTTGCTGTGAATAACCCAAGAGATTAGGATGTCGGCTTTGCTTCAAGATACCACTATGAATTTAGGAGCTTCCTCGACGTGTTGAGTGTGTTCCATGGCCATGAAAATTTAGATGCTCCATGTTTCTTTTGCTCAACTGCAAGTAATGCCAGTTCTTCGCCTCTAAAAATTTAGCACAGTAGATGCACTTGGAGCACTCATACATATTATGTGAGGAATTAAGTAGGAGTTCATATGCTTCGAGGCTTGATCAGTTATAAGAGAACTTATATTTTGTTTCCTCTCATATTAGTTGCATGGTCTCAATTGAGGTGTTAAATGATGTAAATTAGAATTGTGATGAAATCAATCAATGGTATAGATATGCGTCAGTTAAACTAATTCACTTCAGAACTTATTGCCAAAATTGAATCAGGGCAGAGCTTAGCAAGATTACTACGACATGCTACATCTTTAGAAATTGGGATTATGGTATTGTATTTATTTTTGGCTCTTGCTTCTTTTAACAACTTGATAGCTGTAGCATCTTTGCTATTTCGTATGTAGGAATGCATCAACAACATGTATTAGTTGTCCATGAGACAGTTAAAAATATTCAACCCCACTTGATATTTTTGAAGGAAATATGCCCTAGAGGCAATAATAAAGATGTTATTTGTATTTCCTTATATCACGATAAATGTCTTTTATTCATGCTAGAATTGTATTAACCGGAAACTTAGTACATGTGTGAATACATAGACAAAACAGTATGTCCCTAGTATGCCTCTACTAGACTAGCTCATTGATCAAATATGGTTATGTTTCCTAGCCATAGACATGAGTTGTCATTTGATCAACGGGATCACATCATTAGGAGAATGATGTGATGGACAAGACCCATCCGTTAGCTTAGCATTATGATCGTTTAGTTTTACTGCTATTGCTTTCTTCATGACTTATACATGTTCCTATGACTATGAGATTATGCAACTCCCGAATACCGGAGGAACACCTTGTGTGCTATCAAACGTCACAACGTAACTGGGTGATCATAAAGATGCTCTACAGGTGTCTCCAAAAGTGTTCATGGTGTTGGCATAGATCAAGAATAGGATTTGTCACTCCGAGTGTCGGAGAGGTATCTCTGCGCCCTCTCGGTAATACACATCATAATAAGCCTTGCAAGCAAATGACTAATGAGTTAGTCACGGGATGATGTATTACAGAATGAGTAAAGAGACTTGCCGGTAACGAGATTGAACTAGGTATTGAGATACCGACGATCGAATCTCGGGCAAGTAACATACCGATGACAAAAGGAACAACGTATGTTATGCGGTTTGACCGATAAGGATCTTCGTAGAATATGTAGGAGACAATATGAGCATCCAGGTTCCACTATTGGTTATTGACCGGAGATGAGTCTCAGTCATGTCTACATAGTTCTCGAACCCGTAGGGTTCGCACGCTTAACGTTTGATGACGATCGGTATTATGAGTTTATGAGTTTTTATGTACCGAAGGTAGTTCAGAGTCCCGGATAAGATCACGGACATGACGAGGAGTCTCGGAATGTCTGAGACGTAAATATTGATATATTGGACGACTATATTCGGACACCGGAAGCGTTTCGTAAAGTTTCGGAATTAACCGGAGTGCCGGGGGGGTTACCGGAACCCCCCCGGGGAAGCAATGGGCCTTAATGGGCCATAGGAGAAAGAGAGAAGGAGGGCAGGGCTGGGCCACGCGCCCCCCACCCCTTGGTCCAAATTGGACAAGGAAGGAGGGGGGCCCTTTCCTTCTCCTTCTCCTTCTCCCTCTCCTTCCTACCCCCCTTCTCCCTCTTGGTGATTCCTACTAGGAAGCGCGCCATAGAGGGGCCGACCGGCCTCCCCCCTTGCTCCTTTATATACAGGGGTAGGGGGGCACCCTAGAACACACAAGTTGAATTGTTCCAACCGTGTGCGGTGCCCCCCTCCACAGAAACACACCTCGGTCATACTGTTGCAGTGATTAGGCGAAGCCCTGCGCCGGTAACTTCATCATATTCGTCACCACGCCGTCGTGCTGACAAAACTCTCCCATGAAGCTCAACTGGATCAAGAGCTCGTGGGACGTCATCAAGCTAAATGTGTGCTGAACGCGGAGGTGTCGTACGTTCGGTGCTTGATCGGTTGAATCGCGAAGAAGTTTGACTACATCAACCGCGTCACTTGACGCTTCCGCTTTCGGTCTACAAGGGTACGTAGACACACTCTACCCCTCGTTGTTATGCATCTGGTAGATAGATCTTGCGTGATCGTAGGAAAATTTTGAAAATACTACGTTCCCCAACAATGGCATCATGAGCCAGGTCTATGCATAGATGATATGCACGAATAGAACACAATGAGTTGTGGACGATACTAGTCATACTGCTTACCATCATGTCATACTTTGCTTCGGCGGTATTGTGAGATGAAGCGGCCCGGACCGACATTGCGCGTATGCTTACGCGAGACTGGTTTCACCGTTATGAGCACTCGTTGCTTAAAGGTGACTGGCGGGTGTCTGTCTCTCTCACTTTAGCTGAATCAAGTGTGGCTACGCCCGGTCCTTGTGAAGGTTAAAACAGCACATACTTGACGAAACATCATTGTGGTTTTGTATGCGTAGGTAAGAACGGTTCTTGCTAAACCCGTAGCAGCCACGTAAAACTTGCAACAACAAAGTAGAGGACGTCTAACTTGTTTTTGCAGAGCATGTTGTGATGTGATATGGTCAAGATATGATGAGTTATACGTTATTGTATGAGATGATCATGTTTTGTAAAGTTAATGGCAACTGGCAGGAGCCATATGGTTGTCGCTTTATTGTGTGAAATGCAATCGCCATGTAATTGCTTTACTTTATCACTAAGCGGTAGCGATAGTCGTGGAAGCAATAGTTGGCGAGACAACAATGATGCTACGATGGAGATCAAGGTGTCATGCCGGTGACGAAGGTGATCATGACGGTGCTTTGGAGATGGAGATCAAAAGCACAAGATGATGATGGCCATATCATGTCACATATTTTGATTGCATGTGATGTTTATCTTATTATGCTTCTTATTTTGCTTAGTACGACGGTAGCATTATAAGATGATCCCTTACAAAATTTCAAGGTATAAGTGTTCTCCCTGAGTATGCACCACCGTTGCGAAAGTTCGTCGTGGCGAGACACCACGTGATGATCGGGTGTGATAAGCTCTACGTTCAAATACAACGGGTGTAAGCCAGTTTCGCACACGCAGAATACTCGGGTTAAACTTGACGATCCTAGCATATACAGATATGGCCTTGGAACACTGGAGAACGAAAGTCGAGCGTGAATCATATAGTAGATATGATCAACATAAGATGTTCACCATTGAAACTACTCCATCTCACGTGATGATCGGACATGGTTTAGTTGATTTGGATCACGTGATCATTTAGATGACCGGAGGAATGTCTATCTAAGTGGGAGTTCTTTAAGTAATATATGATTAAATTGAACTTTAATTTATCATGAACTTAGTCCTGATAGTTTTTGCATATCTATGTTGTTGTAGATCAATGGCCCGTGCTGCCGTTCCTTTGAATTTTAATGCATTCCTAGAGAAAACTAAGTTGAA
Source organism: Secale cereale (assembly GCA_902687465.1). NCBI lineage: Eukaryota > Viridiplantae > Streptophyta > Magnoliopsida > Poales > Poaceae > Secale > Secale cereale. The sequence goes on from LR738713.1 coordinate 843,561,472, forward strand.
AGATGATGGTAGCAATTACACGGAGTGGGTGCATAACTTGAGGATTATCCTCATTGCTGCACAGAAGAAATATGTCCTTGAAGCACTTCTAGGTGACAAGCCCCCTCCCGCTAATGTAGGCGCTTTGAACGTCTGGCAGACGCGGTCTGATGACTACACGATAGTTCAGTGTGCCATCCTTTACGGCATAGAACCGGGACTTCAATGACATTTTGAACGTCATGGACCATATGAGATGTTCCAGGAGTTGAAGTTAATATTTCAAGCAAATGCCCGGATTGAGAAATATGAGATTTCCAATAAGTTCTATAGCTGCAAGATGGAGGAGAATAGTCCTATCAGTGAACACTTGCTCAGAATGTCTGGGTACTACAATCATATGACTCAACTTGGTTGCAAAGTTGACGAGGATAGTGTTATTGATAGAGTTCTTCGATCACAGCCACCAAGCTATAAAGGCTTCGTGATGAACTATAATATGCAAGGAATGCAGAAGACAATTCCCGAGCTCTTCGCTATGCTCAAGGCTGCGGAGGTAGAAATCAAAAAGGAGCATCAAGTGTTGATGGTTAACAAGACCACTAGTTTCAAGAAAAAGGGCAAGGGAAATAAGGGAAACTTCAAGAAGAATAGCAAGACAGTTGCTACTCCCGCGAAGAAACCCAAGTCTGGAGCCAAGCCTGAAACTGAGTGCTTCTACTGCAAAGGGACTGCACACTGGAAGCGGAACTGCCCCAAGTATTTGGCAGATAAGAAGGATGGCAAGGTGAACAAAGGTATGTGTGATATACATGTTATTGATGTGTACCTTACTAATGCTCGTAGTAGTACATGGGTATTTATTGCTTTGGCCAAGTAATACGTAGTGACTCCAAGAGGGAACGTTATGCTCGATTGTGGGTTCATGCCCCTCGATGACTAGCTTGAGTGACAGAAACATGAGTCTAGGGGATGTGCTGTTGCCACAATGGGGAAAACAACGGTGCTTGTGCCCGCGGGTGCAAGGATTGTTTACTTTACGCAAAGTTCTTTTAATGCAGTTGTCTGTTGTTTTGAGTTTACACTATGGGTGGGACTCGCAACTTAATACCAGCGAGATGTTCTGGATAGATATCTCAAGGTGGATGATTAGTAGTAGATGCAGATGGATTTCGGTCTACTTGCCTTGGCGTACCGCCCATGCTTTGAACCTCTACCTTTCTTGCAACGTAGTCAGCGTTGGTTTGCGCACATGGTCCTGTCAATTGCCCAGCTGTAATTCGTTTACCTCACATAGCTGTTTTATCGTCTTTTGGGAGAGAGACATCACTAGTGAACATCATGGGACTCCGGTCCATATTACCATCATTGATCACATCCGCTATTTACTTTCCGTTTTTACTTACTATTTGCAGCAAAACCTATCACTATTATCACTTGCGTTTGATCCTTTGTAAACTACAAGGCCGGAGGGATTGACAACCTCTCTGTCCTCGTTGGGAGCAAAGTTATTTGTATCTGTGTGTAGGTCCACGTTGATTGCTAATATCTGGCGCCGTTAGCAGTTGACACCTTCTTGTTGAAACTGGGAGTCTCAGGGAAATCGATCCTTGGTATCTTTGCCAAGGGAAAACTTCCGCTACACTGCATCTCAAACCTTTCACTTGGGGTAACCAACGAGGGGCGAGAAGCCATCACCATCCCAGCAAACCGTTGTTTGGCTATGTTACCGCTTGCCCAGCCCCTCTTATAGCGTTGTTACTTGCAGGTGAAGATGAAGTTTGCTCCATGTCAGAACATGTATATGTTGGAATATCACAATATCTCTTATGCTTAATTAATGCACATATATACTTGGTAATGGGTGGAAGGCTTGACCTTTTGCTTGGTGTTTTGTTCCACTCATGCCACTTTAGGTTCTGATAAGCCGGTCTTATGTTCCTTGATTTTGTGTTCGTAACACGTTTGGGGTTTATGGGCCCCCTCGATAAATCGCTTTGTTTAAAGCTTTTCTAGCAAGGCCCAAGCTTCGTTTTACCATTTTCCTAATAACTAAAAACTTGCAAAGGGACTTTCCAGACCCCGAGGACTTAATTTACAACCCGGGCCAGTGTTCCTCATGAGTGTTGGTCCAAACTAGAGCACTTTGCGGGCCCGCCCCTTGGCAACTTGGGGTATTTTGGCTCCCATACGCGTCGGTCATCCAATCTTGGCCTGAGACGAGATACGCGCGGCTCTTATCAGGGTGTCGGCACGTCAAGTCTTGCTGGATTAGTTTTGCTATTGTCGAAATATCTTGAGCACGGGATTCCGAGAACACTCGGGTCTTCCCAATTTGGAGTTGTACCTCCGCTGATCGTGAGAGCTTGTGATGGGCTAAGTTGGGACATCCCTGCAGAGTTATGATCTTTCGAAAGCCGTGCCTGCGGTTATGTGGCAGATTGGAATTTGTTAATATCCGGTTGTAGAGAACTTGATGGAGGATCCTAAATAAAATACACCAACCGTGTGAGTAACTGTGGCCGTCTCTTTTCAATTTGAGAAGAGAACACTGTGGGGTTATGTTTGACTCGTAGGTAGTTCAGGATCACTTAGTGATCATTACTAGTTTGCGATCGTTTGCGTAGCTTCTCGTCTTTCTTTGGAATCGTAAGTTAGCCACCATACAATGCTTAGCCGCTGCTGCAACCTCACCACTTATCATTTCCATACCCATTAAGCTTTGCTAGTCTTGATACCCATGGTAATGGGATTGCTGAGTCCTCGTGGCTCACAGATACTACAACAATAGTTGCAGGTACAGGTTTCCGATGACTTGACGCAAGAGCGATGTTTACTTGTGTTGGAGTTCTTTCTTCTTCGTCGTCGATCTTGGGATAGGTTCCTGGTCGGCAGCATGGGATAGCAGGATGGATGTCGTTGTGCTTTTCATGTGTTTTCATCTAGTCGGATGTCTTGCGTATGATGTTGTTCTATTCATGTGGCAATTGTTTGCCTTTTGTATGTATCCCCAACTATTATGTAATGGTACGATGTAATGATATTCATCTTGCTTAGCGCCCGAAATGCGGTTGTGCCCCAATCACGAGTTCATCATGTGATCGGGATAGATCTTGAGCGTGACAATGCTGTGATGTGATATGGTCAAGACGTGATGAGTTACGTTATTGTATGAGATGTTTATGTTTTGTAAGATATCTGACAAATGGTATGAGCCTTTTGGTTGTCTCTTTATTGTATAAAATGCATACGCCATGTAATTGCTCCACTTTATCACTATGGGTTAGCGATATTCATAGAAGCAATAGTTGGCGAGACAACCACGACGCTACAATGGAGATCAAAGTGTCAAGCCGGTGACGATGGAGATCATGACGATGCTTTGGAGATGGAGATCAAAAGCACAAGATGATGATGGCCATATCATGTCACATATTTTGATTGCATGTGATGTTTATCTTTTATGCATCTTATTTTGCTTAGTACGGCGGTAGCATTATAGGATGATCCCTTAACTAAATTTCAAGGTAAAAGTGTTCTCCCTGAGTATGCGCCATTGCTACAGTTTGTTGTGTTGAGACACCATGTGATGATCGGGTGTGATAGACTCTACGTTCACATACAACGGGTGCAAGACAGTTTTGCACATGCGGAATACTCGGGTTAAACTTGACGAGCCTAGCATGTACATACATGGCCTCGGAACACTGGAGACCGAAAGGTCGAACGTGAATCATATAGTAGATATGATAAACATAGATATGTTCACCATTGATGACTACTCCATCTCACGTGATGATCAGACATAGTTTAGTTGATTTGGATCACATATCATTTAGATGACTTGAGGGGTGTCTACCTAAGTGGGAGTTCAGTAGTAATTTGATTAATTGAACTTTAATTTATCATGAACTTAGTCCCGATAGTATTTGCATATCTATGTTGTAGATCAATAGCTCGCGATTTAACTCCCCTATTTTTGATATGTTCCTAGAGAAAACTAAGTTGAAAGATATTAGTAGCAATGATGCGGACTGGGTCTGTGATCTAAGGATTATCCTCATTGCTGCATAGAAGTATTATGCCCTTGATGCATGGCTAGGTGACAGACCTATTGTAGGGGCAGATGCAAACATTATGAATGTTTGGCAAAGCTCGATATGATGACTACTTAATAGTTTAGTGCGCCATGCTTTGACTTAGAACCGGGACTTCAAAAATGTTTTGAACGCCACGGAGCATATGAGATGTTCCAAGAGCTGAAATTGGTATTTCAGACTCATGTCCATGTCAAGAGGCATGATACTTCTGACAAGTACTTTGCCTACAAGATGAAGGAGAATAGCTCAGCTAGTGAGAATGCGCTCAGAATGTTTGGGTGCTACAATCACTTGAATCAAATGGGAGTTAATCTTCTAGATAAGATAGTGATTGACAGAGTTCTCTAGTCACTATCACCAAGCTACTAGAACTTGGTGATGAACTATAATATGCAAGGGGTGACAAAAACGATTCGCGAGCTCTTTGCGATGCTGAAATTGGAGAAGGTACAAATAAAGAAAAAGCATGAAGTGTTGATGGTTAACAAGACCACTAGTTTCAAGAAAATGGGCAAGGGAAGAAACAAAACTTCAAAAGAATGGCAAGCAAGTTGTCACTCCCGAGAAGAAGCCCAAAGCTAAACCCAAGCCTAAAACTAAGTGCTTCTACTACAAAGGAAATGGTCACCGGAAGTGGAACTACCCCAAGTATTTGGCGGATAAGAATGATGGCAAAGTGAACAAAGGTATATTTTATATACATGTTATTGATGTGTACCTTACTAGTGCTCGTAGTAGCCCCTGGGTATTTGATACTTGTTCGGTTGCTAAGATTAGTAACTCGAAATAGGAGTTCCAGAATAAACAGAGACTAGTTGATGGTGAGGTGACGATGTGTGTTGGAAATAGTTCCAAGATTGATATGATCATCATCGCACACTCCCTATACTTTCAGGATTAGTATTAAACCTAAATAAATGTTATTTGGTGTTTGCGTTGAGCATGAACAAGATTGGATCGTGTTGATACGTCCAAAACGTATCTATAATTTCTGCTTGCTCCATGCCACTTTTGGGTGATATTGCTATGATATTTATACACTTCCATACACTTTTGATCATATTTGGACTAACCTACTAATCCAGTGCACCCCAGTGCCAGTTTCTGTTTTCAGCTGTTTTTGTATTTCAGGTTTTCACATTACGAGAACTGTCAGGAAAAATCCAGAAAAAATATATAAAAAATCAGCGTTCCAGGAGCTACCGTGCGGCCAAAGTACAGTCGGGGGGGGGACCCACAGGGGCTCCAGGCGGCATGTGGGCGCCCCCCCTGGGCCGCGCCGGGGGGGGCGCCTGGGCCCCCCGAGGCACCTCCGATGCCCCCCTTTGGCATATATTTAAAGCGTGTCGAGGAAACCCTGATTCCGGACCCCTTTTCTCCAGACGCGATTCCGATCTCCGCCGCCATCGCCATCAAGCTTCGGGGGACCAGAATTCCTGCGCCGGCACCCTGCCGGGACGGGGAAGTGCCCCCGGATTCATCTCCATCGACGTTGCTTCCTCCCTCCATGATGCGGGAGTAGTTCCTCCTCGGGGCTGAGGTTCTTACCAGTAGCTATGTGGTCAATTCTCTCTCCCATGATGTGATCTTCGTTGTGATCATAGGCTATGTTAATCTAGGGTGATCCCATGATGTTTCCCCTTCCTCTATGTATTGGATTGATGTACTCACTTGTCTTTATCTAGTATAATCCCCGAGACCAAGGTGACAGCGGTCTATTGGACATGGATTAGAACAATATTTTCATGAGTGATTTCCTCTCTTGTGTGTTGATTGAAGATTGAGAGTCTCTTGGTGCTTGTCTTTGACTATCCTTTAGATATGTTGTGGTGATTGTGGGACTCTCTTTGGATGGCCGCGGTGACATTGGGAAATCCTTAGATTGGGAACTACGAACTTTGAGGTGTGCTTTTGTAGCCCTACATAATTCTCGTCCTCTCTTGACCACGAAGGAATGACCTCCGAGTGTGTCCCCTTTGCATGTTTTATGGGAAATATCATGTGATTCGATTATGTTAATGTTGTTGGGAGTTGCCACTAGTGAAAGTATGAACCCTAGGCCTTGTTTCCACCATTGCAATACCATTTGTGCTCACGTTTACCAATTGTTTGCTTGCTGCATTTTTTATTGCAGAATTATATTACTTTGTTTTGCCATCCATATTACTTGCCATTTAACATCTCTTCGCCGAACTAGTGCACCTATACATCTAACAAGTGTATTAGGTGTGTTGGGGACACAAGAGACTTCTTGTATCTTAGTTGCAGGGTTGCTTGAGAGAGACCATCTTCAACCTCTACTTCCCTGAGTTCGATAAACCTTAGGTCATCCACTTGAGGGAAATTCCTACTGTCCTACAAACCTCTGCGCTTGGAGGCCCAACATAGTCTACAAGAGTAGAAGCGTGTGTAGACATCAAGCTATTTCTGGCGCCGTTGCCGGGGAGGTGAGCGCTTGAAGGTATATCTTTAGATCTTGCAATTAAATCTTTTTGTTTCTTGTTTTTATTTCACTAGTTATGCTTATGGACAACCCTGTTATTGGATCGTTGCTTGCGGGAAGACGCCCCACACCGGTGGTGGTTTCTCCTCCCCCTACTGAAATTGTGCCCTATGAAATACCAGCTGGTATTATCGATTATGTTTTGGCTAATCGTTATGCAGGAGACAGACATCCCGATGAACACTTGCTATATCTGTCACAACTATGTTCATTATTTAAGCTTGCAGGTGTATCAAGGGAGTTTGTCATGAGGAAATTGTTCGCTGTATCACTTATAGATAAAGCTTCAGATTGGTATAAGCTTCTCGATAACTCACACTTGCTTGATTGGGAAGAGATCCGGTCTCTCTTTTACTCCAAGTTTTATCCTCTTCATGAAGTCCATAAGAATAGGAATTATGTTTATAATTTCTACCCTCATGACGGAGAGAGCATAGCTCAAGCTTGGGGGAGACTGAGAACGTTAATGCTAAGATGTCCTAACCATGGGCTCCCCAAAGATATGATTATTACTAATTTCTATGCGAGGCTTTCTCGACAGGATAAAGATTTGCTCGACGCTTCCTCTATGGGTTCTTTCACAAACAAAAAGATTGATGCTAAATGGGAACTCCTTGAAAGAATTCAACGCAACACTGAAGATTGGGAGATCGACAAAGGTAAAGAGTCAGGTATAATTTATGAGTATGATTGCATTAAGTCCTTTGTTGAAACTACAAGTTTTAATAAGTTTAGTGCTAAGTTTGGGCTTGATTCTCAACTCCTTGTTGATTTCCTCAAATCTTTTGCTTCACATCTTAATATGCCTAAGGAGGATTGGATCAAGTATCATAAACCTTTTAAAGAGACTTGCAAAGAAAATGAAATTGTTCATGATGATTGCAACATGCATGATCCAATTCCTAAAAATGAAGTTTAATATAAGCATGTTAATTTTTGTGGAGTGGATAGACCTTGTGAAAGGCCTATGATTGAAGAAGAGAAGTATTGTAAGCAACATAAGCATGAAAGAACAATCACTTGGGTCAGAGATTTAAATGAAATTGCCAGAGAATTGTGTGACCTTTATCCTTTTACTTGTGAACTTTGCCGTATAGAGGGTCACTTTAATTTTCAATGCATGAACTTTCAAAACATAACTGTTAACCGGTTGTGTGATAACATGACCACCTCTGATCTTTATGATGAGCTTATGTTATTTTTGATGTGTGAAGAGTTATCAGAAAAGACTTCTTGGCTGGATGATAATGCCATAGGAATAAAAAACACTTTGCAAAATTGCCATCTCTATTGTGTTGTTAATTGCCATGAAAATGATTACATAAGTAAGATTAGAAAGGAGGGAACTTTACCAAAGTATAAAAATGTCTCTTATATTTCTGCTAATAAAAAGGAGAGTTCCTCCCAAGTTTCCCCCATTGTTTCTAATGATAAACCAGGATATGTGGAGAAGCTTCATTTCCAACCACTCCCTCCTAAGGTGAAGAAGAAGAAAAAGAAGAGGAGGAGGAAGAGGAGCAAGAAGGAAGAAGAATGGGTATCAACCTGGCCTGAGCATATTCCTCCCATCAAATTTTATCCTAACGATTGTAAGTTTAAAGAAGAAGGTGAAGTTTATTGCCTTAATTATCATCTTGATGATACGTCCGTAGGTACTATTGAAGATGATTTTGATTATGATATGCATGTTACTTATTGTGATTGGGAAAATGATGATAATGCTACTTATGATCTTGAAAGTCTTTTTGGTACCAACTCTGAAAGTGGTGATATGGGAAGCTCTAAGCTTGGGGATGATAGGATTGCAAGTCCTTTACCCACTAGTGATGTGATAATTGATAATTCTTTTGCTAGTAAGAATAAAGACAACATGATTACAAATATAGTTGCTAGCAATGATAATGCTCTTCTCTACTATGATGATGTCATAACTCCAACCTATAGTGATTATAAAGGTACCTATGACATAAGGAGAAATTATCCTTATGAAACTTGTCATAATCATGGAGGTAATTACTCCCTTGTTGAACACCACCCTCCTAATACACAATTAATCTATAGTGTTCAAGTTGTTTATGATAGTCCTACTCCCACTATTACCAATGAGAAAGATTATGCTTATGTGGAGAGTAAGAGTACCTTTTTGCATGTGGATCATGGTAACAATGCTTTATGTGATGCTTATATTGTTGAGTTCATCCATGATGCCACTGAAATTTATAATGAGAGAGGGAGACTTGGGTCTAAATATCTTAATAATAAGAAGTTTCCTCTCTTTATGGTGAATGTTTTGAAGTTATGCTTGTTTTGCCTTCCTATGCTAGTTGCTTTGTGCTTCAATGAATTATTCTATTGCAATATTCCTATGCATAGGAAGCATGTTAGGCTTAAATGTGTTTGGTATTTGCTTCTTGATACTCTCTTTTGTTCTTCAGCTCTTATTCCTACGAGAGCATCATTAAAATCTTAAGCCTATCTTTATGGCTATAAAGAAAGAGCTCTAGGGAGACAACCCTTGTTTTGTTTACTTTCAGTTTTAGTGGTCTTGATGTTTGTTACTACTGTAGCAACATCATTGTATCTTTATTTTTCAATTTTGTGCCAAGTATAGCCTCTGATTGCTAGAAAGTTCAAAAGTTGTGAGGTGCTGTCCAGGAAACAGATTCTGTCCTTGGATAGAAAAATTCGTATCAAATCACCAGATCATCTTTTGGTCTGAATTTTTTCGACAGCGTTCTCTATATAATTGTATTTCGTGCGTCTGTTCTGAGTTTTTTTATTTGAGTTGCAGAAGTGCCCCGAACAAATCAATTACTACCTGCTGTTCTGTTTTTCACAGATTCTGTCATGTTTTGCCTTTCCTTCATTTCGCAAACCAAGAGCTTGCTTTTTCTTTGCAAAAACCTTTTGGAAATCTTGAGAAATAGTAGACCTTCAAGAATATCTTTATTTCCAGCAAGGAACAATTATTTTATTATGGGTACTAACCTCGCTAATCAGATTATGATGAGTTATGTATGAAGGGAGTTTTCAAGTGTGCGAGGGAAGATGATAAAAAGATTCAGGAGTGTCAAACGCTCAAGCTTGGGGATGCCCCCATGCACCCCCAAGAAATATTCAAGGAGACTCAAGCGTCTAAGCTTGGGGATGCCCCCGTGCATCCCCTTCTCCATCAACATTATCAGTTCGTCTTTCGTTCCACTATATTTTTATCACTTCATGTGTTATGTGCTATGCTTGGAGCGTCTTGTTTTTAGTTTTCTTTAGCTTTTCATAACGAGTCGGAACTCTGCATTCTTTATGTGGGAGAGAAACACGCTCCACTTCTACCTAGAACACAACATAGAATTTTCATGTCTATCTTTGATGTGTGTGTTCTTTGTCTTTTAATAGCTACTATCATGCTTAGCTCTTTACTTTCATGCTTATCTTTCTAAAAGAGCTTTGTTTAGTTGGTTGCTTGAACTCTCTTTAGTTATCATGCTCACCTTATTAAGAGAGTTTGCTTCCGTTGCATTGGTTGATATGTCTATGATGAAGATGCTACGTGCATAATGGCGCTTAGTAGTTCATGTTTTCTTATGGTTAGTCTCAAATAACTGGGGGATTCCCAATGTGTTATTGGAGTACCAACATGATTTGTTTGCCTATGATGTGGTATGGTTTAGTAATATCTTCTTTCAAGAATTTATTTTGATTGACTTGGCGTATGCTCACGCATATTTAAGACTGTAAAGAAAGTCTGTCAAGCCTTGATGATCTTTTATTTCTGAGTAGCGATATAACTTCCATGCCTGATTCAATGTTGCTTTGTCGCTCTGCATGATTATGACCGTCATTGCTCTTTTAGTTGGTCGCTCCCAGTCTTTTGCTAACCTTCGCCTGTACTAAGCAGACTGACTGCTTGTTCATCCAAAATCTTTTAAACCAGTTATGCCACATGAGTCCACCATACCTTCCTATACATGGTATTTACCTGCCATTCCTAACGAAGACTTTCATGTGCCATCTCGAAATTATTCAAAAAAAACGCATTTCTATTTTGTGCCTCTGTTTTAGCTCATGAGGAAGTAGTAGTTAATTCATGATCTTTTTAAGTTGGACAAGCTTCACCCCGGGATTGCATGTATAATGTGCAAACCCATAATACGAGAACGAACTGGCAATGAGTGCGCCCGGCTCAAAATTAATATAACAAACAAACCCTCCTTCACGCTTTGTTCATGAGAAATCAGAAAACTTTGGCAGTGATAAACAAAGGAGATTAAGAGGATGTGATCGTCCTCATTCGGGAGCCGTTCCTCGAAACTTGTCCATCTCAAAAAGTAATTGAGTTATCTGCTAGCATTCGTTGACGAAACATGCATATTCAAAAAAATAATTATTACCTCTGTTTTTAAAACCAAGAGCTCTGGTACATGTTTTGTCTTTGCTTCCGACCACGGGTTTTCAACCTTGCCAACAAAAGCCACGGTTCGAGAGTCTCCACCTTCTTTTAAAAGCACCAACTACTGAGAGCATGATTGTCATTCTGAGTGTAATGTGCGTTGTCCCAAAGTAGCATTGTCTTTTGCATGATTATGATATCGTTTATTTTGAAATCATTGTATCTAGTCATCACTTAAACCTTGAAGGTGCCCTTGCATTTATGTTTTGCATCACTAAAGGGGGCAAGTTAGATATCACTTTATCATATTTGCACATCATGATCATTGCAAATCTTTTTGATGTTTCAGTATCATATTGTAAAACTTTCAGTTCTTTGTGATTTTCTCATGAGGCAACTTAATTACTAACAGATTCATTATCTCAGTAAGCTTTTGTCATATGACTATGAAAAAGTCCTATATGGTTAATAGCATGTCACCACAGAAATTATTCTTGTTATCATTTACCTACTCGAGGACGAGCAGGAATTAAGCTTGGGGATGTTGATACGTCCAAAACGTATCTATAATTTCTGCTTGCTCCATGCCACTTTTGGGTGATATTGCTATGATATTTATACACTTCCATACACTTTTGATCATATTTGGACTAACCTAATAATCCAGTGCACCCCAGTGCCAGTTTCTGTTTTCGGTTGTTTTTGTATTTCAGGTTTTCACATTACGAGAACTGTCAGGAAAAATCCAGAAAAAATATATAAAAAATCAGCGTTCCAAGAGCTACCGTGCGGCCAAAGTACAGTCGGGGGGACCCACAGGGGCTCCAGGCGGCCTGTGGGCGCGCCCCCCCTGGGCCGCGCCGGGGGGGCGCCTGGGCCCCCCGAGGCACCTCCGATGCCCCCCTTTGGCATATATTTAAAGCGTGTCGAGGAAACCCTGATTCCGGACCCCTTTTCTCCAGACGCGATTCCGATCTCCGCCGCCATCGCTATCAAGCTTCGGGGGACCAGAATTCCTGCGCCGGCACCCTGCCGGGACGGGGAAGTGCCCCCGGATTCATCTCCATCGACGTTGCTTCCTCCCTCCATGATGCGGGAGTAGTTCCTCCTCGGGGCTGAGGTTCTTACCAGTAGCTATGTGGTCAATTCTCTCTCCCATGATGTGATCTTCGTTGTGATCATAGGCTATGTTAATCTAGGGTGATCCCATGATGTTTCCCCTTCCTCTATGTATTGGATTGATGTACTCACTTGTCTTTATCTAGTATAATCCCCGAGACCAAGGTGACAACGGTCTATTGGACATGGATTAGAACAATATTTTCATGAGTGATTTCCTCTCTTGTGTGTTGATTGAAGATTGAGAGTCTCTTGGTGCTTGTCTTTGACTATCCTTTAGATATGTTGTGGTGATTGTGGGACTCTCTTTGGATGGCCGCGGTGACATTGGGAAATCCTTAGATTGGGAACTACGAACTTTGAGGTGTGCTTTTGTAGCCCTACATAATTCTCGTCCTCTCTTGACCACGAAGGAATGACCTCCGAGTGTGTCCCCTTTGCATGTTTTATGGGAAATATCATGTGATTCGATTATGTTAATGTTGTTGGGAGTTGCCACTAGTGAAAGTATGAACCCTAGGCCTTGTTTCCACCATTGCAATACCATTTGTGCTCACGTTTACCACTTGTTTGCTTGCTGCATTTTTTATTACAGAATTATATTACTTTGTTTTGCCATCCATATTACTTGCCATTTAACATCTCTTCGCCGAACTAGTGCACCTATACATCTAACAAGTGTATTAGGTGTGTTGGGGACACAAGAGACTTCTTGTATCTTAGTTGCAGGGTTGCTTGAGAGAGACCATCTTCAACCTCTACTTCCCTGAGTTCGATAAACCTTAGGTCATCCACTTGAGGGAAATTGCTACTGTCCTACAAACCTCTGCGCTTGGAGGCCCAACATAGTCTACAAGAGTAGAAGCGTGTGTAGACATCACGTGTTTATTGCAGTATGGTTATTCATTTAAGTTAAAGAATAGTGTTATTATGTTTACATGAACAAAACCTTCTATGGTCATACACCCAAGGTGAATGGTTTATTGAATCTTGATCGTAGTAATACACATATTCATAATATTGAAGCCTAAAGATGCAGAGTTGATAATGATAGTGCAACATACTTGTGGCACTGCCCTTTATGACATATTGGTGTAAAGAGCATGAAGAAACTCCATGCTGATGGACTTTTGGAATCACTAGATTATGAATCATTTGATACTTGCGAACCATGCCTCATGGGCAAGATAACTAAAACTCCGTTCTCCGGAATAATGGAGCGAGCTAATGACTTATTGGAAATTATACATACCGATGTATGCGGTCCGATGAGTGTTGAAGCACACGACGGGTATCGTTATTTTCTCACCTTCACAGATGATTTGAGTATATATGGGTATATCTACTTAATGAAACACAAGTTTGAAACATTTGAAAAGTTCAAAGAATTTTAGAGTGAAGTAGAGAATCATCGTAACAAGAAAATAAAGTTTCTACGATCCGATCACAGAGGCGAATATTTGAGTTACGAGTTTGGTTTTCATTTGAAACAATGTGGAATAGTTTCACAGCTCACGCCATCTGGAACACAACAACGTAATGGTGTGTCCGAACGTCGTAACCATACTTTATTAGATATGGTGCAATCTCTGATGTCTCTTACCGATTTACCACTATCGTTTTGGGGTTATGCATTAGAGACAGTTGCATTCACGCTGAATAGGGCACCGTCTTAATCTGTTGAGACGATGTCGTATGAACTGTGGTTTGGCAAGAAACCTAAGCTATCGTTTCTTAAAGTTTGGGGATGCGACACTTATGTCAAAAGGCTTCGGCGTGATAAGCTTGAACCCAAATCGGAGAAGTTCGTCTTCATATTATACCCAAAAGAAACTATTGGGTACACCTTCTACCACAGATCCGATGGCAAGATTTTTGTTGCTAAGAATGGGTCCTTTCTAGAGAAGGAGTTTCTCTTGAAAGAAGTGGGTGGGAGGAAAGTAGAACTTGGTGAGGTAATTGTACCTTCTCTCAAATTGGAAATTAGATCATCCGAGAAAACCGTTCTAGTGATGCCTACACAAACTAGAGAAGAAGCTAATGATGTTGATCATGAAACTTCGGATCAAATTACTACCGAACCTCGAAGGTCGACCAGAACACGTACCGCACCAAAGAGGTATGGTAACTCTATCCTGGAAGTCATGTTGTTAGACAACGGCAAACCTTCGAGCTATGAAGAAGCTATGATGAGCCCAGATTCCGATAAATGGCTTGAGGCCATGAAATCTGAGATAGGATCCATGTATGAGAACAAAGTGTGGACTTTGGTGGACTTGCCCGATGATCGGCAAGCCATTGAGAATAAATGGATCTTCAAGAGGAAGACGAACGTTGATAGTAATGTTACTATCTACAAAGCTTGGCTTGTCGCAAAAGGTTTTCGACAAGTTCAAGGAGTTGACTACGATGAGACCTTCTCACCCATAGTGATGCTTAAGTCTGTCTGAATCATGTTAGCAATTGCCGCATTTTATGAAATATGACAAATGGATGTCAAAACTGCATTCCTTAATGGATTTCTGAAAGAAGAGTTGTATATGATGCAACAAGAAGGTTTTGTTGATCCTAAAGGTGCTAACAAAGTGTGCAAGCTCCAGCGATCCATGTATGGACTGGTGCAAGCATCTCGGAGTTGGAATATACGCTTTGATGAGGTGATCAAAGCATATGATTTTATATAGACTTACGATAAAGCATGTATTTACAAGAAAGTGAGTGGGAGCACTACACATTTTTGATAAGTATATGTGAATGAAATATTATTGATCGGAAATGATGTAGAATTTTCTGGAAAGCATAAAGGATTAGTTTTTCAATAAAATACCTCAGTGAAGCTGCTTACATATTGGGCATCAAGATCTATAGAGATAGATCAAGACGCTTGATAAGACTTTCGATGAGTACATACCTTGATAAGATTTTGAAGGAGTTCAAAATGGATCAGTCAAAGAAGGAGTTCTTGCCTGAGTTGTAATATATGAACTTGAGTAAGACTCAAAACCTGACCACGGCAGAAAAATATAGAGAGAATGAAAGTCACTCCCTATGCCTCAGCCATAGGTTCTATAAAGCATGACATAGTGTGTACCAGACCTAATGTGTGCCTTGCCATGTGTCTGGCAAGGGGGTACAATAGTGATCCAGGAGTAGATCACTAGACAGCGGTCAAAATTATCCTTAGAGGACTAAGGAAATATTTCTCGGTTATGGAGGTGATAAAGAGTTCGTCGTAGAGAGTTACGTCGATGCAAGCTTTTACACCGATCCGGATGAATCTGATTCTCAATCTGGATACGTATTAAAAGTGGGAGCAATTAGCTAGAGTAGCTCCATACAGAGCATTGTAGACATAGAAATTTGTGAAATACATACGGATCTGAATGTGACAGGCCCGTTGACTAAACTTCTCTCACAAAGCAAAACATGATCACACCTTAGTACTCTTTGGGTTTTAATCACATGGCGATGTGAACTAGATTATTGACTCTAGTAAACCCTTTGGGTGTTGTTCACATGGCGATGTGAACTATGGGTGTTAATCACATGACGATGTGAACTATCATTGTTAAATCACATGGCGGTGTGAACTGGATTATTGACTCTAGTGTAAGTGGGAGACTAAAGGAAATATGCCCTAGAGGCAATAATAAAGTTGTTATATTATATTTCCTTATATCATGATAAATGTTTATTATTCATGCTAGAATTGTATTAACAGGAAACTTGATACATGTGTGGATACATAGACAAAACATTGTGTCCCTAGTAAGCCTCTACTAGACTAGCTCGTTAATCAAAGATGGCTAAGTTTCCTAACCATAGACATGTGTTGTCATTTGATGAACGGGATCACATCATTAGGAGAATGATGTGATGGGCAAGACCCATCCGTTATCATAGCATATTGATCGTTCAGTTTTATTGATATTGCTTTGTTCATGTCAAATACATATTCGTTCGACTATGAGATTATGCAACTCTTGGATACCGGAGGAATGCCTTGTGTGCTATCAAATGTCACAACGTAACTAGGTGATTATAAAGATGCTCTACAGGTATCTCTGAAGGTGTTTGTTGGGTTGGCATAGATCGAGATTAGAATTTGTCACTCCGAGTATCGGAGAGGTATCTATGGGCCCTCTCGGTAATACAAATCATAAGAAGTCTTGCAAGCAAAGTGACTAATGAGTTAGTTGTAGGATGATGTATTACGGAACGATAAAAGAGACTTGCCGACAACGAGATTGAACTAGGTATGAAGATACCGACGATCGAATCTCGGGCAAGTAACATACCGATGACAAAGGGAATAACATATGTGGTCATAACGGTTCGACCGATAAAGATCTCCGTAGTATATGTAGGAGCCAATATGAGCATCTAGGTTCCGCTATCGGTTATTGACCGGAGAGGTGTCTCGGTCATGTCTACATAGTTCTCGAACCCGTAGGGTCTGCACGCTTAACGTTCGATGACGATATTGTATTATATGAGTTATGTGATTTGGTGACCGAATGTTGTTCGGAGTCCCAGATGAGATCACGGACATGACGAGGAGTCTCGAAATGGTTGAGGGTTAAAGATTGATATATAGAACGATGTTATTCGGACACCAGAAGTGTTCCGAGGGGTACCGGGTACTTATCGGGTCACCGAAAGGAGTTTCGAGCACCCTGGCCAAAGATATGAGCCTTATGGGCCAAGAGAGGAAACGCACCAGCCACAAAGGAGCTGGTGCCCCCCCCCCTCCGCCATATGGGCTGGCCAATTTGGAGAAGGAAAGGGGGAGGAGAAAAGGAAAAAGGGAATAGGATTCCCCCTTTCCCCTTTTCCCTTCCTACTTCGAATAGGAATAGGAGAGGGGGTTTTGGCAAAGATTGGAGTGGACCTCAAGTAGGATTCCTCCTACTTGGGGCGCCTCCTTGGCTGCCTCTCCTCCCCTCCAACCTATATGCATGGGGAGGGGGCACCTAGAACACACACCAACAATTGTTAGCCGTGTGCGCCCCCCCCCCCTCACAGATTACACCCTCGGTTATATTCTCGTAGTGCTTAGGCGAAGCCCTGCGCGTATTACTTCACCAACACCATCACCACGCTGTCGTGCTGATGGAACTCATCTACTTCCACGACACTTTGCTGGATCAAGAGTTCAAGGGACATCATCAAGTTTTTTTTTTGCACATCTTTCACTGAAGGGGGCTTGTTATTTTCTTATTGTGGAATTTGCCAATTTCCTCTATCTAAAAGTAGGTTGCATCATGTTTAGCTCGCAATCGCCAATGGATCCAGTTTGTTCAGTGTCTGGTACTAAATCTTTCTAACTCCTCTGGCGAGAAATTATGGTCTAAAAATATAACGCTCCTGAAGGGAATCCTTTGGGTCTAATATTGAAAAATAATTCGTCCCTAGCTCTTGGTTCCTAATAAATATTGTTGCAAAATGTATCTGCATAAAAATCGTGCATTATTCATGAAAGCGTGCTTTTTACGACGACCATGGGAAACTTTGCTAGAGCGAGGATCAGCGCAACAAGGCAAGGAGTTATAGCAACGAAAGTGCTCACTGCTGACTGTATGCTCTATATGTTGCCCCTGTCCTCTGCCTCAAGGTGAAGTGACAGTTAAGATTGTTGTTTCAGCTTCCTCCACTCTTTGCTTTGCTTATTTTAAATTTCTGGCCAAAAAAGATATACTCTTATACTATTAAATGTTTCGATGACCCCATTATCTGCAGAAGAAAATTCTAGCTGGAAAATAATATTGGAAATTGAAGAACTTCGAGTTGACAAGGTAATCTCAAGCAAATGGCTAGCACCTTTGATAATGATGGACTTACTTGCTCATGTCTTAATATATGTCTTAATATATTTTGATCGTTTTACCAATCCACGTCTCTCTCCAGAAGATGTTTGCACCTTTGTTGGGTGGTGAGGTTGCCAAGAAACCAAGTGGTGGGTTTTCTATTTACTGCATCTGAGGCTAATAAAGTCGGTGTCGGCACCAGGTACTGCATGTCATTGCTTGAAAGGTTTGTGATAAAATGATTAAAAGGAGTAGCATGACCATTGTGTTGATGATGTTTCTGAAACATATTCTACTTATCTACAAGTTTATATAACAGGAAGAATGGACATCGTGTACTCTTAGACTGCCTATCTGAAGTTGGCCATGAAAATAGATCTGACTTGTCCAATGCATGATAATTTAGTTGTTTTGGTGGGATTATTTTGCCATCTATGTAACTACTTCTATGTATTGTATTGGCGTCTAACATAAATCTAGCCACTCCATTATTGTTGTCCAATAAGCTTGGAAAGTTAACACAAAGAATCTACACCCTAGGATAAATGTAAGGAAGACAGTCACATATGTGAGTGGCCCTTTGGAGAAGCCGGTGGCACGCACATATGACAAGGAACTAGATTTTTAGTGCCCATGTGTGCCAAGAACTTTCTATGCGTAAAGTGAAGAATGCATGATATTTTGTGTAGATCTCATATGTTAGTGAGCCAATTAGTGTATGTGTATGAGCTAACTATTTGTCCTCACATATTTTTAGTGCGGTGACTGTTTGTTTTCGTCCACCCATGCAGGTAGTTTTGGTAGTTGTGAGAAACTTGTTGAGGTACAGTGTAGAAGGATACACATCAAGTTATAGTATATGTTTTTCCCAAGTTCTATTTTACCTATGAATCGTTCCACTGGTAGTCGCGCCTAAAAATAGCTAATATTTTTCTTGATGTGTTATTATTAAACTTATGCCCTTTATTCACATAAATAGCTTATGATCTTGTTTTGGTTACCAATCTTTGTTGTTTCTTATAAAATGATTAGGTGCTACAATACTTCAGTCTGGGTTCTTCTGCTATTATAATCTTTGTGTTGCATGTCTCTCTGGACCTTTTACTTTCATGTATTTATTTTTGTTTTGCTGTGAATAACCCAAGAGATTAGGATGTCGGCTTTGCTTCAAGATACCACTATGAATTTAGGAGCTTCCTCGACGTGTTGAGTGTGTTCCATGGCCATGAAAATTTAGATGCTCCATGTTTCTTTTGCTCAACTGCAAGTAATGCCAGTTCTTCGCCTCTAAAAATTTAGCACAGTAGATGCACTTGGAGCACTCATACATATTATGTGAGGAATTAAGTAGGAGTTCATATGCTTCGAGGCTTGATCAGTTATAAGAGAACTTATATTTTGTTTCCTCTCATATTAGTTGCATGGTCTCAATTGAGGTGTTAAATGATGTAAATTAGAATTGTGATGAAATCAATCAATGGTATAGATATGCGTCAGTTAAACTAATTCACTTTAGAACTTATTGCCAAAATTGAATCAGGGCAGAGCTTAGCAAGATTACTACGACATGCTACATCTTTAGAAATTGGGATTATGGTATTGTATTTATTTTTGGCTCTTGCTTCTTTTAACAACTTGATAGCTGTAGCATCTTTGCCATTTCGTATGTAGGAATGCATCAACAACATGTATTAGTTGTCCATGAGACAGTTAAAAATATTCAACCCCACTTGATATTTTTGAAGGAAATATGCCCTAGAGGCAATAATAAAGATGTTATTTTTATTTCCTTATATCACGATAACGGTCTTTTATTCATGCTAGAATTGTATTAACCGGAAACTTAGTACATGTGTGAATACATAGACAAAACAGTATGTCCCTAGTATGCCTCTACTAGACTAGCTCATTGATCAAATATGGTTATGTTTCCTAGCCATAGACATGAGTTGTCATTTGATCAACGGGATCACATCATTAGGAGAATGATGTGATGGACAAGACCCATCCGTTAGCTTAGCATTATGATCGTTTAGTTTTACTGCTATTGCTTTCTTCATGACTTATACATGTTCCTATGACTATGAGATTATGCAACTCCCGAATACCGGAGGAACACCTTGTGTGTTATCAAACGTCACAACGTAACTGGGTGATCATAAAGATGCTCTACAGGTGTCTCCGAAAGTGTTCATGGTGTTGGCATAGATCAAGAATAGGATTTGTCACTCCGAGTGTCGGAGAGGTATCTCTGGGCCCTCTCGGTAATACACATCATAATAAGCCTTGCAAGCAAATGACTAATGAGTTAGTCACGGGATGATGTATTACAGAATGAGTAAAGAGACTTGCCGGTAACGAGATTGAACTAGGTATTGAGATACCGACGATCGAATCTCGGGCAAGTAACATACCGATGACAAAAGGAACAACGTATGTTATGCGGTTTGACCGATAAGGATCTTCGTAGAATATGTAGGAGACAGTATGAGCATCCAGGTTCCACTATTGGTTATTGACCGGAGATGAGTCTCAGTCATGTCTACATAGTTCTCGAACCCGTAGGGTTCGCACGCTTAACGTTTGATGACGATCGGTATTATGAGTTTATGAGTTTTTATGTACCGAAGGTAGTTCAGAGTCCCGGATAAGATCACGGACATGACGAGGAGTCTCGGAATGTCTGAGACGTAAATATTGATATATTGGACGACTATATTCGGACACCGGAAGCGTTTCGTAAAGTTTCGGAATTAACCGGAGTGCCGGGGGGGTTACCGGAACCCCCTCGGGGAAGCAATGGGCCTTAATGGGCCATAGGAGAAAGAGAGAAGGAGGGCAGGGCTGGGCCACGCGCCCCCCACCCCTTGGTCCAAATTGGACAAGGAAGGAGGGGGGGCGCACCTTTCCTTCTCCTTCTCCCTCTCCTTCCTACCCCCCTTCTCCCTCTTGGTGATTCCTACTAGGAAGCGCGCCATAGAGGGGCCGACCGGCCTCCCCCCTTGCTCCTTTATATACAGGGGTAGGGGGGCACCCTAGAACACACAAGTTGAATTGTTCCAGCCGTGTGCGGTGCCCCCCTCTACAGAAACACACCTCGGTCATACCGTTGCAGTGATTAGGCGAAGCCCTGTGCCGGTAACTTCATCATATTCATCACCACACTGTCATGCTGACGAAACTCTCCCTTGAAGCTCAACTGGATCAAGAGCTCGTGGGACGTCATCAAGCTGAACGTGTGATGAACGCGGAGGTGTCGTACGTTCGGTGCTAGATCGGTTGAATCGCGAAGAAGTTCGACTACATCAACCGCGTCACTTGACGCTTCCGCTTTCGGTCTACAAGGGTACGTAGACACACTCTCCCCCTCGTTGCTATGCATCTGGTAGATAGATCTTGCATGATCGTAGGAAAATTTTGAAAATACTACGTTCCCCAACAGTGTCATCATGAGCCAGGTCTATGCGTAGATGATATGCACGAATAGAGAACAATGAGTTGTGGACGATACTAGTCATACTACTTACCAGCATGTCATACTTTGCTTCGGCGGTATTGTGAGATGAAGCGGCCCGGACCGACATTACGCATAAGCTTACGCAAGACTGGTTTCACCGTTATGAGCACTCGTTGCTTAAAGGTGACTGGCGGGTGTCTGTCTCTCTCACTTTAGCTGAATCAAGTGTGGCTACGCCCGGTCCTTGTGAAGGTTAAAACAGCACATACTTGACGAAACATCATTGTGGTTTTGTATGCGTAGGTAAGAACGGTTCTTGCTAAGCCCGTAGCAGCCACGTAAAACTTGCAACAACAAAGTAGAGGACGTCTAACTTGTTTTTGCAGAGCATGTTGTGATGTGATATGGTCAAGATATGATGAGTTATACGTTATTGTATGAGATGATCATGTTTTGTAAAGTTAATGGCAACTGGCAGGAGCCATATGGTTGTCGCTTTATTGTGTGAAATGCAATCGCCATGTAATTGCTTTACTTTATCACTAAGCGGTAGCGATAGTCGTGGAAGCAATAGTTGGCGAGACAACAATGATGCTACGATGGAGATCAAGGTGTCACGCCAGTGACGAAGGTGATCATGACGGTGCTTTGGAGATGGAGATCAAAAGCACAAGATGATGATGGCCATATCATGTCACATATTTTGATTGCATGTGATGTTTATCTTATTATGCTTCTTATTTTGCTTAGTACGACGGTAGCATTATAAGATGATCCCTTACAAAATTTCAAGGTATAAGTGTTCTCCCTGAGTATGCACCACCGTTGCGAAAGTTCGTCGTGGCGAGACACCACGTGATGATCGGGTGTGATAAGCTCTACGTTCAAATACAACGGGTGTAAGCCAGTTTCGCACACGCAGAATACTCGGGTTAAACTTGACGATCCTAGCATATACAGATATGGCCTTGGAACACTGGAGACCGAAAGTCGAGCGTGAATCATATAGTAGATATGATTAACATAAGATGTTCACCATTGAAACTACTCCATCTCACGTGATGATCGGACATGGTTTAGTTGATTTGGATCACGTGATCATTTAGATGACCGGAGGAATGTCTATCTAAGTGGGAGTTCTTTAAGTAATATATGATTAAATTGAACTTTAATTTATCATGAACTTAGTCCTGATAGTTTTTGCATATCTATGTTGTTGTAGATCAATGGCCCGTGCTGCCGTTCCTTTGAATTTTAATGCATTCCTAGAGAAAACTAAGTTGAAAGATGATGGTAGCAATTACACGGAGTGGGTGCATAACTTGAGGATTATCCTCATTGCTGCACAGAAGAAATATGTCCTTGAAGCACTTCTAGGTGACAAGCCCCCTCCCGCTAATGTAGGCGCTTTGAACGTCTGGCAGACGCGGTCTGATGACTACACGATAGTTCAGTGTGCCATGCTTTACGGCATAGAACCGGGACTTCAATGACGTTTTGAACGTCATGGACCATATGAGATGTTCCAGGAGTTGAAGTTAATATTTCAAGCAAATGCCCGGATTGAGAAATATGAGATTCCCAATAAGTTCTATAGCTGCAAGATGGAGGAGAATAGTCCTATCAGTGAACACTTGCTCAGAATGTCTGGGTACTACAATCATATGACTCAACTTGGTTGCAAAGTTGACGAGGATAGTGTTATTGATAGAGTTCTTCAATCACAGCCACCAAGCTATAAAGGCTTCGTGATGAACTATAATATGCAAGGGATGCAGAAGACAATTCCCGAGCTCTTCGCTATGCTCAAGGCTGCAGAGGTAGAAATCAAAAAGGAGCATCAAGTGTTGATGGTTAACAATACCACTAGTTTCAAGAAAAAGGGCAAGGGAAATAAGGGGAACTTCAAGAAGAATAGCAAGACAGTTGCTACTCCCGCGAAGAAACCCAAGTCTGGAGCCAAGCCTGAAACTGAGTGCTTCTACTGCAAAGGGACTGCACACTGGAAGCGGAACTGCCCCAAGTATTTGGCAGATAAGAAGGATGGCAAGGTGAACAAAGGTATATGTGATATACATGTTATTGATGTGTACCTTACTAATGCTCGTAGTAGTACATGGGTATTTGATACCGGTTCGGTTGCTAATATTTGTAACTCGAAATAGGGACTACGGATTAAACGAAGATTGGCTAAGGACGAGGTGACGATGCGCGTGGGAAATGGCTCCAAAGTCGATGTGATCGCCGTCGGCACGCTACCTCTACATCTACCTTCGGGATTAGTTTTAGACCTGAATAATTGTTATTTGGTGCCAGCGTTAAGCATAAACATTATATATGGATCTTGTTTGTTGCGAGACAGTTATTCATTTAAATCAGAGAATAATGGTTGTTCTATTTTTATGAATAATATCTTTTATGGTCATGCACCCTTGAAGAGTGGTCTATTCTTGTTGGATCTCGATTGTAGTGATACACATATTCATAATATTGAAACCAAAAGATGCAAGGTTAATAATGACAGTGCAACTTATTTGTGGCACTGTCGTTTAGGTCATATTGGTGTAAAAACGCATGAAGAAACTCCATAGTGATGGACTTTTGGAATCACTTGATTATGAATCACTTGGTGCTTGCGAACCATGCCTTATGGCAAGATGACTAAAACTCCGTTCTCCGGAACAATGGAGCGAGCAACATATTTATTGGAGATCATACATACAGATGTATGTGGACCAATGAGTGTTGAAGCTCACAGTGGGTATCGTTATTTTCTAACCTTCACTTATGATTTGAGCAGATATGGGTATATCTACTTAATGAAACACAAGTCTGAAACATTTGAAAAGTTCAAAGAATTTCAGAGTGAAGTAAAGAATCATCGTAACAAGAAAATAAAGTTTCTACTATCTGATCGTGGAGGTGAATATTTGAGTTACGAGTTTGTTCTTCATTTGAAACAATGTGGAATAGTTTCACAACTCATGCCACCTGGAACACCACAGCGTAATGGTGTGTCCGAACGTCGTAACCGTACTTTATTGGATATGGTGTGGTCTATGATGTCTCTTACCGATTTACCACTGTCGTTTTGGGGTTATGCTTTAGAGATAGCCGCATTCACGTTAAATAGGGCACCATCTAAATCCATTGAGACGACGCCTTATGAACTATGGTTTGGTAAGAAACCAAAGTTGTCGTTTCTTAAAGTTTGGGGCTGCGATGCTTATGTGAAAAAGCTTCAACCTGATAAGCTCGAACCCAAGTCGGAGAAATGTGTCTTCATAGGATACCCAAAGGAGACTATTGGGTACACCTTCTATCACAGATCCGAAGGCAAAATATTCGTTGCTAAGAATGGATCCTTTCTAGAGAAGGAGTTTCTCTCGAAAGAAGTGAGTGGGAGGAAAGTGGAACTTGATGAGGTAATTGTACCTTCTCCGGAATTGGAGAGTAGTACATCACAGAAAATAGAGTGGTCTATTCTTGTTGGATCTCGATTGTAGTGATACACATATTCATAATATTGAAACCAAAAGCTGCAAGGTTAATAATGATAGTGCAACTTATTTGTGGCACTGCCGTTTAGGTCATATTGGTGTAAAAACGCATGAAGAAACTCCATAGTGATGGACTTTTGGAATCACTTGATTATGAATCACTTGGAGCTTGCGAACCATGCCTTATGGGCAAGATGACTAAAACTCTGTTCTTCGGAACAATGGAGCGAGCAACAGATTTATTGGAGATCATACATACAAATGTATGTGGACCAATGAGTGTTGAAGCTCGCAGCGGGTATTGTTATTTTCTAACCTTCACTGATGATTTGAGCAGATATGGGTATATCTACTTAATGAAACACAAGTCTAAACCATTTGAAAAGTTCAAAGAATTTCAGAGTGAAGTAGAGAATCATCGTAACAAGAAAATAAAGTTTCTACGATCTGATCATGGAGGTGAATATTTGAGTTACGAGTTTGGTCTTCATTTGAAACAATGTGGAATAGTTTCACAACTCACGCCACCCGAAACACCACAGCGTAATGGTGTGTCCGAACGTCGTAACCGTACTTTATTGGATATGGTGCGGTCTATGATGTCTCTTACCGATTTACCACTATCGTTTTGGGGTTATGCTTTAGAGACAGCTGCATTCACGTTAAAAGGGCACCATCTAAATCCGTTGAGACGACGCCTTATGAACTGTGGTTTGGTAAGAAACCAAAGTTGTCGTTTCTTAAAGTTTGGGGTGCGAGACTTATGTGAAAAAGCTTCAACCTGATAAGCTCGAACCCAAGTCGGAGAAATGTGTCTTCATAAGATACCCAAAGGAGACTGTTGGGTACACCTTCTATCACAGATCCGAAGGCAAAATATCCATTGCTAAGAATGGATCCTTTCTAGAGAAGGAGTTTCTCTCGAAAGAAGTGAGTGGGAGGAAAGTGGAACTTGATGAGGTAACTGTACCTTCTCCCGAATTGGAGAGTAGTACATCACAGAAAATAGTTCGAGTGATTCCTACACCAATTAGCGAGGAAGCTAATGATGATCATCATGAAACTTCAGATCAAGTTTTTGCTGAAATTCGTAGATCAACCAGAGTTCGTTCCCCACCAGAGTGGTACGGCAACCCAGTTCTGGAAGTCATGTTACTAGACCATGATGAACCTACGAACTACGAGGAAGCGATGATGAGCCCAGATTCCGCAAAATGGCTCGAGGCCATGAAATCTGAGATGGGATCCATGTATGGGAACAAAGTGTGGACTTTGGTTGACTTGCCCGATGATCGGCAAGCCATCGAAAATAAATGGATCTTCAAGAGGAAGACCGACGCAGACGGTAATGTTACTGTTTACAAAGCTCGATTTGTTGCGAAAGGGTTTCGACAAGTTTAAGGAGTTGACTA
Source organism: Secale cereale (assembly GCA_902687465.1). Classification (NCBI taxonomy): domain Eukaryota; kingdom Viridiplantae; phylum Streptophyta; class Magnoliopsida; order Poales; family Poaceae; genus Secale; species Secale cereale. Next base: position 843,587,736 of record LR738713.1, read on the forward strand.
CGATGAGACTTTCTCACCCGTAGCGATGCTTAAGTCTGTCCGAATCATGTTAGCAATTGCGGCATTTTATGATTATGAAATCTGGCAAATGGATGTCAAAACTGCATTCCTGAATGGATATCTCAAAGAAGAGTTGTATATGATGCAACCAGAGGGTTTTGTCGATCCAAAAAGTGCTAACAAAGTGTGCAAGCTCCAGCGATCCATCTATGGACTGGTGCAAGCATCTCGGAGTTGGAATATACGCTTTGATGAGGTGATCAAAGCATATGGTTTTATACAGACTTTTGGAGAAGCCTGTATTTACAAGAAAGTGAGTGGGAGCTCTGTAGCATTTCTGATATTATATGTGGATGACATATTATTGATTGGACATGATATAATATTTCTGGATAACATAAAAGGATACTTGAATAAGAGTTTTTCAATGAAAGACCTCAGTGAAGCTGCTTACATATTAGGCATCAAGATCTATAGAGATAGATCAAGACGCTTAATTGGACTTTCACAAAGCACATACCTTGATAAAGTTTTGAAGAAGTTCAAAATGGATCAGTCAAAGAAAGGGTTCTTGGCTGTGTTACAAGGTGTGAAGTTGAGTAAGACTCAATGCCCGACCACTGCAGAAGATAGAGAGAAAATGAAAGTCATTCCCTATGCCTCAGCCATAGGATCTATCATGTATGCAATGCTGTGTACCAGACCTGATGTGTGCCTTGCTATAAGTCTAGCAGGGAGGTACCAAAGTAATCCAGGAGTGGATCACTGGACAGCGGTCAAGAACATCCTGAAATACCTGAAAAGGACAAAGGATATGGCTCTTGTGTATGGAGGTGACAAAGAGCTCGTCGTAAATGGTTACGTCGATTCTAGCTTTGACACTGATCCGGATGACTCTAAGTCACAAACCGGATATGTATTTTTATTGAACGGTGGAGTTGTCAGTTGATGCAGTTCCAAGCAGAGCGTCGTGACGGGGTCTACGTGTGAAGCGGAATACATAGCTGCTTCGGAAGCAGCAAATGAAGGAGTCTGGATGAAGGAGTTCATATCCGATCTAGGTGTAATACCTAGTGCATCGGGTCCGATGAAAATCTTTTGTGACAACACTGGAGCAATAGCCTTGGCGAAGGAATCCGGGTTTCACAAGAGAACAAAGCACATCAAAAGACGCTTCAATTCCATCCGCGATCTAGTCAAGGAGGGAGACATAGAGATTTGCAAGATGCATACGGATCTGAATGTTGCAGACCCTTTGACTAAGCCTCTTCCACGGGCAAAACATGATCAGCACCAAGACTCCATGGGTGTTAGGGTCATTACTTTGTAATCTAGATTATTGACTCTAGTTCAAGTGGGAGACTGAAGGAAATATGCCCTAGAGGCAATAATAAAGATGTTATTTGTATTTCCTTATATCATGATAAATGTCTTTTATTCATGCTAGAATTGTATTAACCGGAAACTTAGTACATGTGTGAATACATAGACAAAACAGTATGTCCGTGTATGCCTCTACTAGACTAGCTCATTGATCAAAGATGGTTATGTTTCCTAGCCATAGACATGAGTTGTCATTTGATCAACGGGATCACATCATTAGGAGAATGATGTGATGGACAAGACCCATCCGTTAGCTTAGCACTATGATCGTTTAGTTTTACTGCTATTGCTTTCTTCATGACTTATACATGTTCCTATGACAATGAGATTATGCAACTCCCGAATACCGAAGGAACACCTTGTGTTCTATCAAACGTCACAACGTAACTGGGTGATCATAAAGATGCTCTATAGGTGTCTCTGAAAGTGTTCGTGGTGTTGGCATAGATCAAGAATAGGATTTGTCACTCCGAGTGTCGGAGAGGTATCTCTAGGCCCTCTCGGTAATACACATCATAATAAGCCTTGCAAGCAAATGACTAATGAGTTAGTCACGGGATGATGTATTATGGAACGAGTAAAGAGACTTGCCAGTAACGAGATTGAACTTGGTATTGAGATACCGACGATCGAATCTCGGGCAAGTAACATACCGATGACAAAAGGAACAACGTATGTTATGCGGTTTGACCTATAAGGATCTTCGTAGAATATGTAGGAGCCAATATGAGCATCTAGGTTCCGCTATTGGTTATTGACCGGAGATGAGTCTCGGTCATGTCTACATAGTTCTTGAACCCGTAGGGTCCGCTCGCTTAACGTTTGATGACGATCGGTATTATGAGTTTATGAGTTTTGATGTACCGAAGGTAGTTCAGAGCCCCGGATAAGACCACAGACATGACGAGGAGTCTCGGAATGTCCGAGACATAAAGATTGATATATTGGATGACTATATTCGGACACCGGAAGCGTTCCGTAAAGTTTTGGAATTAACCGGAGTGCCGGGGGGTTACCGGACCCCCCCCCCCGGGGGAAGCAATGGGCCTTAATGGGCCATAGGAGAAAGAGAGAAGGAGGGCCAGGGCTGGGCCGCACACCCTCCCCCCCCCACCCCTTGGTCCGAATTGGACAAGGAAGGAGGGGGGTCGGCGCCCCTTTCCTTCTCCTTCTCCCTCTCCTTCCTTCCCCCCTTCTCCCTCTTGGTGATTCCTACTAGGAATAGGATTGCAATCCTATTCCTAGTAGGATTGCATCCCTTGGCGCGCCATAGAGGGGCCGACCGGCCTCCCCCCTTGCTCCTTTATATACAGGGGCAGGGGGCACCCTAGAACACACAAGTTGATATCTCCAGTCGTGTGCGATGCCCCCCTCCACAGAAAGACACCTCAGTCATACCGTTCCAGTGCTTAAGCGAAGCCCTGCGCCAGTAACTTCATCATATTCATCACCACACTGTCATGCTGACGAAACTCTCCCTTGAAGCTCAACTGGATCAAGAGCTCGTGGGACGTCATCAAGCTGAACGTGTGATGAACGCGGAGGTGTCGTACGTTCGGTGCTAGATCGGTTGAATCGCGAAGAAGTTCGACTACATCAACCGCGTCACTTGACGCTTCCGCTTTCGGTCTACAAGGGTACGTAGACACACTCTCCCCCTCGTTGCTATGCATCTGGTAGATAGATCTTGCATGATCGTAGGAAAATTTTGAAAATACTACGTTCCCCAACAGTGTATCATGAGCCAGGTCTATGCGTAGATGATATGCACGAATAGAGAACAATGAGTTGTGGACGATACTAGTCATACTACTTACCAGCATGTCATACTTTGCTTCGGCGGTATTGTGAGATGAAGCGGCCCGGACCGACATTACGCATAAGCTTACGCAAGACTGGTTTCACCGTTATGAGCACTCGTTGCTTAAAGGTGACTGGCGGGTGTCTGTCTCTCTCACTTTAGCTGAATCAAGTGTGGCTACGCCCAGTCCCTGTGAAGGTTAAAACAGCGCATATTTGACGAAACATCGTTGTGGTTTTGTATGCGTAGGTAAGAACGGTTCTTGCTAAGCCCGTAGCAGCCACGTAAAACTTGCAACAACAAAGTAGAGGACGTCTAACTTGTTTTTGCAGGGCATGTTGTGATGTGATATGGTCAAGACATGATGAGTTATACGTTATTGTATGAGATGATCATGTTTTGTAAAGTTATCGGCAACTGGCAGGAGCCATATGGTTGTCGCTTTATTGTATGAAATGCAATCGCCATGTAATTGCTTTACTTTATCACTAAGCGGTAGCGATAGTCGAGGAAGCAATAGTTGGCGAGACGACAACGATGCTACGATGGAGATCAAGGTGTCGCGCCGGTGACGAAGGTGATCATGACGGTGCTTTGGAGATGGAGATGAAAAGCACAAGATGATGATGGCCATATCATGTCACATATTTTGATTGCATGTGATGTTTATCTTATTATGCTTCTTATTTTTCTTAGTACGACGGTAGCATTATAAGATGATCCCTTACAAAATTTCAAAGTATAAGTGTTCTCCCTGAATATGCACCGTTGCGAAAGTTCGTCGTGCCGAGACACCACGTGATGATCGGGTGTGATAAGCTCTACGTTCAAATACAACGGGTGTAAGCCAGTTTTGCACACGCAGAATACTCGGGTTAAACTTGACGAGCCTAGCATACGCAGATATGGCCTCGGAACACTGGAGACCGAAAGGTCGAGCGTGAATCATATAGTAGATATGATCAACATAAGTTGTTCACCATTGAAACTACTCCATCTCTGTCAAGACCGGTCCTTCAGTAAAATAATTACCAGAAGACCGACCTTTTTATTAAACCAGCGGGGATATAATTCCTTGCTGGAAGACAATTCCTTGATACAAAATTCCAATACACTGAATATTATACAAGGTTGAGCTGGGGGCGCTCAACAATTTTATTACAAGCGCGCCAATATAGTACATAAAGGCGGATATTACACGAGACAGGGTGGCATACTACTAACTCGTAATAAAAATGATGGATATGTCACAGTGAAGTGGGTGATGTGACTCCAATATATTACAGTTCATCGGGTATCGGAGTGAGACCCAATGAATTTATTTGGTGGTAGGCGGAAGCGGTTATAAAACAGTGATCAATTCCAGGATCGCAAGGGACTGACTGGGACTCCACTAAGCGTCGGACTCGCTATCGAACTCTTCATCCATGAGATCGCCTTCGTCCACATCTGGCCAAATCAACAAGCCAGGTGAGTACTTTGAATGTACTCGCAAGATAGTTTGGACTTAAGATATAACAAATGCCAACATGAAGCATATGAGTATTCCAGCAAAAATGCTACCGGAATAAAATATTAACATGCGGTAAGCAAGATAGAAGTCGGGCGGTAATCCTCCCGAAATCCATAAGATAGAAGGAGGAGACCAAACGAGTGTCTGAGGGACGCCTCGTAATAATAAATGATAGCAGGCCACAGTCGGGCGTCTGAGCGACACCACATAAAGGGCTTATAGCAAAATAAATAACAAGGTTGCCTCAGTCGGACGTCTGAGCGACATCGCATAAAGGGCTTATAAATAAAAAGAATGCCACAGTCGGATGTCTGAGCGACATCACATAAAGGGCTTATAAATAAAAAGAATGCCACAGTCGGACGTCTGAGCGACATCACATAAAGGGCTTATAAACAAAAGAATGCCACAGTCGGATGTCTGAGCGACATCACATAAAGGGCTTATAAACAAAAAGAATGCCACAGTCGGATGTCTGAGCGACATCACATAAAGGGCTTATAAATAAAAAGAACGCCATAGTCGGACGTCTGAGCGACATCACATAAAGGGCTTATAAATAAAATGAATGCCTCAGTCGGACGTCTGAGCGACATCACATAAAGGGCTTATAAATGACAATAGTATAATGATGATATATTTCTGGAAGTAAATCAATGCAGAAATAGTTGGTGAGTTCATCTACCAAATGAACTTGACGAAAACACCATTCTAGTTACCAACAAGAATTTACTAGAGACGGTCACCGGGTTGATATGAAGATTGACCCTAGGCCATGAACATGGCTACTGAAGGAATTTAACTCTACAGAGCTTGTACTATTAACTCATAGCCAACGGGTTCTACTAGCCACGTGGGCTAGTTCCGTCTATGGTGTTTTAGTAGAAAACCCAACTAACCAGTACACACCCATTTACCATCCTGTCGTCCGGAATCACCCGCGACGACATTCACGAAAAACTTTAAGACGGGGAGGCTACAACCTCGAATAGCATGGGATCAAATTTATATATGCGCGCTCTAAGGGGTGCCCCCCTCTCGGTCCCAACCGGAAACACCCATGCCCCCTGACTGGATGACGGGCTTTAATCCAGGGCCATGGAACCCTCATTCCGGCCCCTCTACTTGGTGTGTACTCGGGAAGTGGTTTACAACTGACTAGACCGTAATCCCAACAGACGGCCTATGATAGTACCGAAAAAGGAGACGAACGGAATCATGACATGATCTCCGTTGATACTGAGTTAACCAACTACTGGCATGCTCCAACAATACCAGCAGTCCACCCATCATATCACCACATGATCGAGGTGGTTCAAACATTATCCTTCGGGGCTCACCCGAAGCTTACTAGCATGAAATATAACCATACACATATGCCCATATGATCATGCTTATGAAATGAACTACTCGAGCAAACATGCAACACACTCATCATATCAAAAGTTCAAACATGCTTGCCTGGTTCTGAGAAGTCGGAGTCTAACTCGGTGTGGTTTGCGTCCCTGTCACGACCTCCAGTATCTACGTATTCAAACAAATAAATACTAACATAAATACCGCGCGTGCAAATAAAACTGCTCCAAAAATTTCCACATAAATATGACAAAAAACTAGGCAGAAAACTAAAGAGGACAGAAAAAGAATCAACTCAAAATCATCTTTAGTTAAAAAGATATTAGAGTTTCTGTCCAGGGACTCATCTGTAATGAAACAGAAAAGTTCCAGGGGCTAGAACAGAAAACAGCAAAGCGAATTGGTACGCAGTACGTCAACCGCAGAGGGAAAACGTACTTTGCTCGAATGCGCTTACAGAAAACGGTTTGGAGGGGAGAGATGTGAGGCTGACAAGGGGCCCCACGCGTCAGGTTTGAAAACTGGAGCAGAGTCGCGCCGACGCCGGTACTGCGGTGGTCGCCGGCGTCGATCCACGGCGAGTTAGGGGAAGGGAGTGATACGTACGGCTTCTCGGTGATCTTCCGCGTCGAATGGTGGTGGAGTTGAGCGTCGGCGAGCCCCACGTCGACGGCGACCCTGTCTCCGGCGGACGGCGGCTCGGGTGGTCGTGGGCCTCGTCGGAGGGGGTTCCTGGGATCAAATTGAGGTGGGGGTTAGGTCTAGGTGGGTGCCAGGGTGCTACGCTCGAGTCCACGGCGACGGAGAGGCCCTCACCGGAGTGAACGATGCTGGAGCCCGAGGCGGAGGGAGTTGGCCGGAGTTGGGGAAGAAGGGCCCCTCCAGGCTCTTCCAGAGGCTGGGCGGGGTCTAGGGAGGTAGTGAATATGTGCGGGCTCGAGAACGAGCTCGGGGGTGCCTTATATAGCCGACCCGAGGTGGCTGCCATGAATGGATAAGTCCGGCGAGTCGATTACGATGCTGCAGTGGTTGGACGGCGGAGTTAGGGGCTTGAGCATCGTCTAGGAGGTATAGTGGTTCCATTCCCGCACCTAACTCAGCAGGGGAGAGGGAGTTACGGGCTGCCCTCGACGGAACGGCCGCGCGGCACGTCGGCGGCAGAAATCGCGCTCTGCGCGCGCCAGGCCACGGCGACGGTGCGGCAGGCGTGTGTTGGCACTGGAGGTGGACACGCGGAGCACTGGGGTGATTTGGGCGGCGCCAAACGGCGTTGAGTCGCGGGGTGACTTCTGTCAGCCGCCACGGGCGGTGCTGTTGCCGTGGATGTTGCCGGCGTGGTCGGGCCAGAGTGCCACCGACGCCCAGAAGCGGCCAAGCGAGCGTGCGGCGCACTGGATAAGAAGAAGGTGCAGTGCAGCGTCGAGCCAAGGAGGTACTGGCGAGATTTGTCTCTGCGACAGTTTTAGTTAACAATTTCTGAACTTGACAGTACAGTGTATGCTAAGTGTTTGATGAAATGTTTCTGGCATGTGTGAAATATTTTTGGTGCTGATATTTGGTGGAGTTGTTGGGGAACGTAGTATTTTAAAATTTTCCTACGATCACGCAAGATCTATCTACCAGATGCATAGCAACGAGAGGGAAGAGTGTGTCTACGTACCCTCGTAGACCGGGAGCGGAAGCGTCAAGTGACGCGGTTGATGTTGTCGAACTTCTTCGCGATCCAACCGATCAAGCACCGAACATACGGCACCTCCGCGTTCAGCACACGTTCAGCTTGATGACGTCCCACGAGCTCTTGATCCAGTTGAGCTTCACGGGAGAGTTTCGTCAGCACGACGGCGTGGTGACGGATATGATGTGTTCACCGGCGCAGGGCTTCGCCTAAGCTCCGCGACGGTATGACCGAGGTGTGATTCTGTGGAGGGGGGCACCGCACACGGCTAAAACAATTCAACTTGTGTGTCTTTGGGTGCCCCCCTGCCCCCGTATATAAAGGAGCAGGGGAGGGAGGCCGGCCGGCCCTCCTGGTGCGGCTAGGGAAGGAGTCCTACTAGGAATAGGATTGCAATCCTATTCCTAGTAGGATTCACCAAAAGGAAGAAGGGGGAAAGGAATAGGAGAGGTGGCGCCTCCCCCCAATCCTAGTCCAACTAGGAACCCTAGGTGGGGGCGCCGGCCAGCCCTATGGGCTGCCTCTCTCTTTCCCTTTTGGCCCACTATGGACCATCCCCTCTCGTAGGGGGTTCCGGTAACCCCCTCCGGCATTCCCGATAAATCCGAAACTTTTCCGGTATACTTCCGGTGTCCGAATATAGCCGTCCAATATATCAATCTTTATGTCTCGGACATTCCGAGACTCCTCGTCATGTCCGTGATCTCATCCGGGACTCCGAACAACCTTCGGTACATCAATACTCATAAACTCATAATACCGATCGTCATCAAACGTTAAGCGTGCGGACCCTACGGGTTCGAGAACTATGTAGACATGACCGAGACTCATCTCCGGTCAATAACCAATAGCGGAACCTGGATGTTCATATTGGCTCCTACATATTCTACGAAGATCTTTTATCGGTCAGAACCGCATAACAACATACGTTGTTCCTTTTGTCAAACGGTATGTTACTTGCCCGAGATTCGATCGTCGGTATCTTTATACCTAGTTCAATCTTGTTTACCGGCAAGTCTCTTTACTCGTTCCGTAACACATCATCTCGTGACTAACTCATTAGTCTTTTGCTTGCAAGGCTTATTATGATGTGTGTTACCGAGAGGGCCCAGAGATACCTCTCCGACACTCGGAGTGACAAATCCTAATCTTGATCTATGCCAACACCACGAATACTTTCGGAGACACCTGTAGAGCATCTTTATGATCACCCAGTTACGTTGTGACGTTTGATAGCACACAAGGTGTTCCTACGGTATTCGGGAGTTGCATAATCTCATAGTCATAGGAACATGTATAAGTCATGAAGAAAGCAATAGCAGTTAAACTAAACGATCATAGTGCTATGCTAACGGATGGGTCTTGTCCATCACATCATTCTCCTAATGATGTGATCCCATTGATCAAATGACAACTCATGTCTATGGCTAGGAAACATAACCATCTTTGATCAATGAGCTAGTCTAGTAGAGGCATACTAGGGACATACTGTTTTTGTCTATGTATCCACACATGTACTAAGTTTCCGGTTAATACAATTCTAGCATGAATAAAAGACATTTATCATGATATAAGGAAATACAAATAACATCTTTATTATTGCCTCTAGGGCATATTTCCTTCAGTCTCCCACTTGAACTAGAGTCAATAATCTAGATTACAAAGTGATGATCCTCACACCCATGGAGTCTTGGTGCTGATCATGTTTTGCCCGTGGAAGAGGCTTAGTCAACGGGTCTGCAACATTCAGATCCGTATGTATTTTGCAAATCTCTATGTCTCCCTCCTTGACTAGATCGCGGATGGAATTGAAGCATCTTTTGATGTGCTTTGTTCTCTTGTGAAACCTGGATTCCTTCGCCAAGGCTATGGCTCCAGTGTTGTCACAAAAGATTTTCATTGGACCCGATGCACTAGGTACTACACCTAGATCGGATATGAACTCCTTCATCCAGACTCCTTCATTTGCTGCTTCTGAAGCAGCTATGTATTCCGCTTCACACATAGATCCCGCCACGACGCTCTGCTTGGAACTGCACCAACTGACAGCTCCACCGTTCAATAAAAATACATATCCGGTTTGTGACTTAGAGTCATCCGGATCAGTGTCAAAGCTAGAATCGACGTAACCATTTACGACGAGCTCTTTGTCACCTCCATATATGAGAAACATATCCTTAGTTCTTTTCAGATACTTTAGGATGTTTTTGACCGCTGTCCAGTGATCCATTCCTGGATTACTTTGGTACCTCCCTGCTAGACTTATAGCAAGGCACACATCAGGTCTGGTACACAGCATTGCATACATGATAGATCCTATGGCTGAGGCATAGGGAATGACTTTCATTTTCTCTCTATCTTCTGCAGTGGTCGGGCATTGAGTCTTACTCAATTTCATACCTTGCAAAACAGGCAAGAACCCTTTCTTTGACTGATCCATTTTGAACTTCTTCAAAATCTTATCAAGGTATGTGCTTTGTGAATGTCCAATTAAGCGTCTTGATCTATCTCTATAGATTTTGATGCCTAATATGTAAGCAGCTTCTCCGAGGTCTTTCATTGAAAAACTTTTATTCAAGTATCCTTTTATGCTATCCAGAAATTCTATATCATTTCCAATCAACAATATGTCATCTACATATACTATTAGAAATGCTACAGAGCTCCCACTCACTTTCTTGTAAATACAGGCTTCTCCAAAAGTCTGTATAAAACCATATGCTTTGATCACCTCATCAAAGCGTATATTCCAACTCCGAGATGCTTGCACCAGTCCATAGATGGATCGCTGGAGCTTGCACACTTTGTTAGCACCTTTTGGATCGACAAAACCTTCTGGTTGCATCATATACAACTCTTCTTTGAGATATCCATTTAGGAATGCAGTTTTGACATCCATTTGCCAGATTTCATAATCATAAAATGCGGCAATTGCTAACATGATTCGGACAGACTTAAGCATCGCTACAGGTGAGAAAGTCTCATCGTAGTCAACTCCTTGAACTTGTCGAAAACCTTTCGCAACAAGTCGAGCTTTGTAAACAGTAATATTACCGTCTGCGTCGGTCTTCCTCTTGAAGATCCATTTATTTTCGATGGCTTGTCGATCATCGGGCAAGTCAACCAAAGTCCATACTTTGTTCTCATACATGGATCCCATCTCAGATTTCATGGCTTCAAGCCATTTTGCGGAATCTGGGCTCATCATCGCTTCCTCATAGTTCGTAGGTTCATCATGGTCTAGTAACATGATTTCCAGAACTGGGTTGCCGTACCACTCTGGTGCGGAACGTACTCTGGTTGATCTACGACGTTTCAGCAGAAACTTGATCCGAAGTTTCATGATCATTATCATCAACTTCCTCACTAATTGGTGTAGGAATCACTGGAACAATTTCCTGTGATGTACTACTTTCCAATATGGAGAAGGTACAATTACCTCATCAAGTTCTACTTTCCTCCCACTCACTTCTTTCGAGAGAAACTCTTTTTCTAGAAAGGATCCGTTCTTAGCAACGAATATTTTGCCTTCGGATCTGTGATAGAAGGTGTACCCAACAGTCTCTTTTGGGTATCCTATGAAGACACATTTTTCCGACTTGGGATCGAGCTTATCAGGTTGAAGTGTTTTCACATAAGCATCGCAGCCCCAAATTTTAAGAAACGACAACTTTGGTTTCTTGCCAAACCATAGTTCATAAGGCGTCGTATCAACGGATTTAGATGGTGCCCTATTTAACGTGAATGCAGCTGTCTCTAAAGCATAACCCCAAAACGATAGTGGTAAATCAGTAAGAGACATCATAGATCGCACCATATCTAATAAAGTACGGTTACGACGTTCGGACACACCATTACGTTGTGGTGTTCCAGGTGGCGTGAGTTGTGAAACTATTCCACATTGTTTTAAATGAAGACCAAACTCGTAACTCAAATATTCTCCTCCACGATCAGATCGTAGGAACTTTATTTTCTTGTTACGATGATTCTCTACTTCACTCTGAAATTCTTTGAACTTTTCAAATGTTTCAGACTTGTGTTTCATTAAGTAGATATACCCATATCTGCTCAAATCATCAGTGAAGGTCAGAAAATAACGATACCCGCCGCGAGCATCAACACTCATTGGTCCACATACATCAGTATGTATGATTTCCAACAAATCTGTTGCTCGCTCCATAGTTCCGGAGAACGGAGTTTTAGTCATCTTGCCCATGAGGCATGGTTCGCAAGCACCAAGTGATTCATAATCAAGTGATTCCAAAAGTCCATCATTATGGAGTTTCTTCATGCGTTTTACACCAATATGACCTAAACGGCAGTGCCACAAATAAGTTGCACTATCATTATTAACCTTGCATCTTTTGGTTTCAATATTATGAATATGTGTATCACTACAATCGAGATTCAATAAGAATAGACCACTCTTCAAGGGTGCATGACCATAAAAGATATTATTCATTAAAATAGAACAACCATTATTCTCTGATTTAAATGAATAACCGTCTCGCAATAAACAAGATCTAGATATAATGTTCATGCTCAACGCTGGCACCAAATAACAATTATTTAGGTCTAAAACTAATCCCGAAGGTAGATGTAGAGGTAGCGTGCCGACGGCGATCACATCGACTTTGGAACCGTTTCCTACGCGCATCGTCACCTCGTCCTTAGCTAATCTTCGTTTAATCCGTAGTCCCTGTTTCGAGTTACAAATATTAGCAACCGAACCGGTATCAAATACCCAGGTACTACTACGAGCATTAGTAAGGTACACATCAATAACATGTATATCACATATACCTTTGTTCATCTTGCCATCCTTCTTATCCGCCAAATACTTGGGGCAGTTCCGCTTCCAGTGTCCAGTCCCATTGCAATAGAAGCACTCAGTTTCAGGCTTGGTTCCATACTTGAGGTTTTCTGTGAGAGCAGCAACAATTTTGCTATTCTCCTTGAAAATCCCTTCCTTGCCCTTTTTCTTGAAACTAGTGGTATTGTTAACCATCAACTTTTGATGCTCCTTTTTGATTTCTACCTCCGCAGCTGTGAGCATAGCGAAGAGCTCGGGAATTGTCTTTTGCATCCCTTGCATGTTATAGTTCATCACGAAGCCTTTATAGCTTGGTGGCAGTGATTGAAGAACTCTATCAATAACACTATCCTCGTCAACCTTGCAACCAAGTTGAGTCATATGATTGTAGTACCCAGACATTCTGAGCAAGTGTTCACTGATAGAACTATTCTCCTCCATTTTGCAGCTATAGAACTTATTGGAAATCTCATATTTCTCAATTCGGGCATTTGCTTGAAATATTAACTTCAACTCCTGGAACATCTCATATGGTCCATGACGTTCAAAACGTCGTTGAAGTCCCGGTTCTAAGCCGTAAAGCATGGCACACTGAACTATCGTGTAGTCATCAGACCGCGACTGCCAAACGTTCAAAGCGTCTGCATTAGCGGAAGGGGGCTTGTCACCTAGCGGTGCTTCAAGGACATAATTCTTCTGTGCAGCAATGAGGATAATCCTCAGGTTACGGACCCAGTCCGTGTAATTGCTACCATCATCTTTCAACTTAGCTTTCTCTAGGAATGCATTAAAATTCAAAGGAACGGTAGCACGGGCCATTGATCTACAACGACATAGATATGCAAAACTATCAGGACTAAGTTCATGATAAATTAAAGTTCGATTTAATCATATTAATTTAAAGAACTCCCACTTAGATAGACATCCCTCTGGTCATCTAAATGATCACGTGATCCAAATCAACTAAACCATGTCCGATCATCACGTGAGATGGAGTAGTTTCAATGGTGAACATCATATGTTGATCATATCTACTATATGATTCGCGCTCGACCTTTCGGTCTCCAGTGTTCCGAGGCCATATCTGTATATGCTAGGCTCGTCAAGTTTAACCCGAGTATTCTGCGTGTGCAAAACTGGCTTACACCCGTTGTATTTGAACGTAGAGCTTATCACACCCGATCATCACGTGGTGTCTCGGCACGACGAACTTTCGCAACGGTGCATACTCAGGGAGAACACTTATACCTTGAAATTTAGTAAGGGATCATCTTATAATGCTACCGTCGATCTAAGCAAAATAAGAAGCATAATAAGATAAACATCACATGCAATCAAAATATGTGACATGATATGGCCATCATCATCTTGTGCTTTTGATCTCCATCTCCAAAGCACCGTCATGATCACCTTCGTCACCGGCTTGACACCTTGATCTTCATCGTAGCATCGTTGTCGTCTCGCCAACTATTGCTTATACGACTATCGCTACCGCTTAGTGATAAAGTAAAGCAATTACATGGTGATTGCATTTCATACAATAAAGCGACAACCATATGGCTCCTGCCAGTTGCCGATAACTTTACAAAACATGATCATCTCATACAAAACCGTATAACTCATCATGTCTTGACCATATCACATCACAACATGCCCTGCAAAAACAAGTTAGACGTCCTCTACTTTGTTTGTTGCAAGTTTTACGTGGCTGCTACGGGCTTTAGCAAGAACCGTTCTTACCTACGCATACAAAACCACAACGATGTTTCGTCAAGTATGTGATGTTTTAACCTTCACAAGGACCGGGCGTAGCCACACTTGATTCAGCTAAAGTGAGAGAGATAGACACCCGCCAGTCACCTTTAAGCAACGAGTGCTCGTAACGGTGAAACCAGTCTCGCGTAAGCGTACGCGTAATGTCGGTCCGGGCCGCTTCATCTCACAATACCGCCGAAGCAAAGTATGACATGCTGGTAAGCAGTATGACTAGTATCGCCCACAACTCATTGTGTTCTACTCGTGCATATCATCTACGCATAGACCTGGCTCTGATGCCACTGTTGGGGAACGTAGTATTTTAAAATTTTCCTACGATCACGCAAGATCTATCTACCAGATGCATAGCAACGAGAGGGAAGAGTGTGTCTATGTACCCTCGTAGACCGGAAGCGGAAGCGTCAAGTGACGCGGTTGATGTAGTCGAACTTCTTCGCGATTCAACCGATCAAGCACCGAACGTACGGCACCTCCGCGTTCAGCACACGTTCAGCTTGATGATGTCCCACGAGCTCTTGATCCAGTTGAGCTTCACGGGAGAGTTTCGTCAGCACGACGGCGTGGTGACGGATATGATGTATCTACCGGCGCAGGGCTTCGCCTAAGCACTGCGACGGTATGACCGAGGTGTGTTTCTGTGGAGGGGGGCACCGCACACGGCTGGAACAATTCAACTTGTGTGTCCTAGGGTGCCCCCTGCCCCCGTATATAAAGGAGCAAGGGAGAGGCCGGCCCTAGAGGGGGCGCGCCAAGTGTGGGGAGTCCTACTAGGACTCCCAAGTCCTAGTAGGATTCCCCTTTCCTTTCCGGAGTAGGAGAGAAGGAAAGAGGTGGAGAGGGGGAAGGAAAAGGGGGCTGCACCCCTTGTCCAATTCGGACCAGAGGGGAGGCACGCGCCTCCTTCCTTTTGGCCTTTCTCCTCTATTCCCGTATGGCCCAATAAGGCCCATATACTCCGAAAAATACCCGAATCACTCGGAACCTTTCCGATGTCCGAATATAGTCGTCCAATATATCGATCTTTACGTCTCGACCATTTCGAGACTCCTCGTCATGTCCCCGGTCTCATCCGGGACTCCGAACTCCTTCGGTACATCAAAACTCATAAACTCATAATACCGATCGTCATCAAACGTTAAGCGTGCGGACCCTACGGGTTCGAGAACTATGTAGACATGACTGAGACTCATCTCCGGTCAATAACCAATAGCGGAACCTGGATGCTCATATTGGCTCCTACATATTCTACGAAGATCTTTATCGGTCAAACCGCATAACAACATACGTTGTTCCTTTTGTCATTGGTATGTTACTTGCCCGAGATTCGATCGTCGGTATCTCTATACCTAGTTCAATCTCGTTACCGGCAAGTCTCTTTACTCGTTCCGTAACACATCATCTCGTGACTAACTCATTAGTCTTTTGCTTGCAAGGCTTATTGTGATGTGTGTTACCGAGAGGGCCCAGAGATACCTCTCCGACACTCGGAGTGACAAATCCTAATCTTGATCTATGCCAACACCACGAATACTTTCGGAGACACCTGTAGAGCATCTTTATGATCACCCAGTTACTTTGTGACGTTTGATAGCACACAAGGTGTTCCTACGGTATTCGGGAGTTGCATAATCTCATAGTCATAGGAACATGTATAAGTCATGAAGAAAGCAATAGCAGTTAAACTAAACGATCATAGTGCTATGCTAACGGATGGGTCTTGTCCATCACATCATTCTCCTAATGATGTGATCCCGTTGATCAAATGACAACTCATGTCTATGGCTAGGAAACATAACCATCTTTGATCAATGAGCTAGTCTAGTAGAGGCATACTAGGGACATACTGTTTTGTCTATGTATCCACACATGTACTAAGTTTCCGGTTAATACAATTCTAGCATGAATAAAAGACATTTATCATGATATAAGGAAATAAAAATAACATCTTTATTATTGCCTCTAGGGCATATTTCCTTCAGGAGTGGCCTCTTGATGCATCTAGAGGCTGCCTGATTTTTCACAGGATTTTTGGAAGAAGATAAATATGAATTTCACCAAATTTTGCAAATCTGGACCAAACTTGCAGCAGGTGAAATTTGAAAATTTTGAATTATGGACTAGTGAAACAAGATGTATCTAGGTTGTGGGTAGTAAGGACCATCTAGGAGAGTTGGTTTGGAATCACATAACAAGCTAGGCATGGTGGTTCCTTTGTAAATCACCAAGGTCCACTATAAAAGACAGAAATAGTTTTGGAGTGAAATAAATAGGGGGAAATCCCAATAAGGTCAAAACTTACTGGAATTGATGGGAAACTTGTCCTAAGGTGTGAAGAGGGTTTTGGAGATAAACATTTCTGTTGGGGCCATGGCAAGATGAAGGTTGGAGGGGAGGATAAGTCCAAGATCAAATTTGAAAGACATAACTCAAGTAGGGGAGAATTCAAACAACCTCTTTGAAACTCAGCTTAGGCTTGAGCCAACCCAAGAGAAGATCTTCAAGGTCAAAAACCAAGCTTGAGAAAACTCCAAAAACCTTGGCCAGAAAGATTTTAGAAGAGGTTCAAGAAAAGATCAAATAACCCTCTTCCAAAAGGCCAAAATTTTGGAAGAAAACCAACTCAAAAATTTGGGGTGTTACAACACCTACCCCTTAGGAAAAATCTCGTCCCCGAGATTTCAGCTGATCCTCAAATAGGTGTGGGTGTTCTGTCTGAAGGAAATCTTCCCTTTCCCACGTTGCCTCATCCTCTGTGTGATTACTCCACTGAACCTTGAGGAATTTAATTGACTTCTGACGGGTTCTCCTTTCAGACTCCTCCAAAATCTTTACTGGGTGTTCTCGGTAGGTGAAATCTGGTTGCACATCAAGGTTTTCATGTGACACATGTTTCTCTGGGTTGCTTACACACTTCTGTAGTTGCGAGACGTGGAACACGTCGTGGACGTCTTACAGTTCCTTGGGAAGGTCCAGCTGATAAGCTACTGTGCCTTTCCGTGCAACTATACGGAAGGGTCCGATGAATCGTGGTGCTAGTTTCCCTTTGATCTTGAATCATTGCAGTCCTCTCATAGGTGATACTCGTAAGTATACGTCTTCACCGGGCTCAAAACTTATTTCCCGATGCTTTTGATCGTAATAGCTCTTTTGTCGGCTTTGGGCGGTTTTGAGTCGATCCCGTATTATTTTTACTCTCTCCTCAGCTTCTTTTAACATATCTGGGCCGAATATACGACTGTCCCCTGTTTCCGACCAGTTCAATGGAGTACGGCATCTTCGTCCGTACAAGGCTTCGAAAAGCGCCATCTGCAGGCTAGCTTGGTAACTATTGTTGTATGCAAACTCGGCATATGGTAAGCTTTCCTCCCAACTGGTCCCATAGGTGAGGACACATGCCCTTAGCATGTCTTCGAGTATTTGATTTACTCCTTCCGTTTGTCCTCCAGTCTGGGGGTGATAAGCCGTGCTGAACGTTAGTTGTGTTCCGAGGGCTTGCTGCAACTGGTCCCAAAATTTGGAGACGAACTGAGTGCCTCTGTCGGATATTATAGTCTTGGGAACCCCATGTAGGCATACTATCCGGGCGAGGTAAAGCTTGGCGAGCTTTTGAGTGGTGTGGGTTGTTTTGACTGGTATGAAATGTGCCACCTTGGTCAGTCTATCTGTGATGACCCATATGGCATCATTACCGTGATGTGACCGTGGTAGTCCAACAATAAAATCCATTCCAATATCGTCCCATTTCCATTCTGGTATCTTGTTTGGCTGTAATAGCCCTGCGGGTTTCTGGTGCTCAGCTTTAATGCGTTGACATGAATCGCAGCATGCAATAAATGTGGCTATATCCCTCTTCATGCCGTGCCACCAAAATCTTTCCTGAATATCCTTGTACATTTTCGTACCTCCAGGGTGGATCTAGTATGGAGCGGTGTGGCTTTCGGCTAGAATTTGTTGTTTAAGGTCGTTGCTATTCGGTACGCAGAGTCTGTCTCCGAACCATAATATTCCTTCACTGTCTATGGTGAATTCTGAGGCCTTGCCCTGACTTACTTTCCTTTTTATCCCTTCGATGCTGGGATGTCCAAGCTGAGCCTTCTTTATTTGCTCTATTAGCGTAGGCTGCATTTCTAGCTTGGATACTTCGCCTTCCGTGACCATCATTAGGTTGAGTCTGGCAAATTCTTGCTGAAATTCGGGTCTCAGGTTCTGTATGCTGCCGCTGTTCGGGCTGGGGTTCCGACTGACAGCATCTGCTACCACGTTTGCCTTTCCTGGGTGATAGTGGATACCAACGTCGTAATCTTTTACCAGTTCCAGCCAGCGTCGTTGTCGTAAATTGAGCTCTGGCTGTGTGAAAATATATCTGAGGCTCTTATGGTCCGTATATATTTCACAGCGATTCCCAAGCAAAAAGTGCCTCCACTCCTTGAGTGCATGAATGACTGCTGCCAACTCCAAATCGTGAGTAGGATAATTTTCTTCATGTTTTCGCAGTTGCCGGGAAGCGTAGGCGACTACTTTGCCTTCTTGCATTAGTACGCATCCGAGGCCTTTTCGGGATGCGTCGCAATATACTTCAAGGCTCTTGTGTATGTCTGGTACAATTAATACTGGGGCTGTTGTTAACCTCTTTTTGAGCTCTTGGAAGCTTTTCTCACATGCTTCGGTCCACATGAATTTCTTATCCTTCTTGAGTAATTGTGTCATTGGTTTGGCTATGGTGGAAAATCCTTCAATAAACCTCCTGTAATATCCGGCCATACCGAGGAAACTGCGTATATCCGTTACGCTGGCTGGTGACTTCCAGCCAAGTACAGCCTTGACTTTATCTGGGTCCACAGCAACTCCTCCTTGTGTTAATACGTGTCCTAGGAAACCCACTTGTCTCAACCAAAATTCACATTTGCTGAATTTGGCGTAAAGTTGGTGTTTCCTTAATTCTCCCAGTACAATGCGGAGGTGTTCAGCATGTTCTTCCGGTGTCTTTGAATATACCAAGATATCATCAATAAATACCACCACAAATTTGTCCATGAATTTCATAAATACTTTGTTCATGAGGTGGACGAAATATGTGGGGGCGTTGGTCAGTCCAAACGGCATTACTGTAAATTCATAAAGTCTGTATCTTGAGGTGAATGCTGTCTTCGGGATATCTTTTGTCCGTACTTTCAGCTGATGATAACCTGACCTTAGATCAACCTTTGAGAAAACCTTGGCTTGCGCGAGCTGGTCAAATAAGTCATTTATCTGTGGCATTGGATATTTGTTCTTGATTGTGACCATGTTGAGCGCTCGGTAGTCTATCCATAACCTCATGGTCCCATCCTTCTTTTTGGCAAACAATACCGGCGAACCCCAAGGTGAGGAACTGGCCCGTATAAATCCTTTGTCTAGCAGTTCCTTTATTTGCGTCTTTAATTCAACCAACTCGGATGGTGCCATTCTGTATGGTTTCTTATATATGGGGGTGGTTCCCGGTGCTAGCTCAATAATGAATTCTATTTCTCTGTCTGGCGGCATGCCTGGTAGTTCCTCGGGAAATACGTCCAGAAATTCACATACAATTGGAACCTTGCTTAACTCAGATGTATCAACTTTGTTTAATTTTGGTTGTCGCGGCACCGGTCTTTCCTGAGCCGCGACTCTTATTGTCTTTCCATGATGATGAGTAAGAATCACTGTCATGTTGAAGCAGTCGATAAATCCTTTATTGGTGGTTAGCCAATCCATACCCAGGATAATATCCAGTCCTTTGTTTTCCAATACGATGAGGTTTGCGTGAAACTTTAATCCCTCAATTTCAATGGTCAAACCTTGGCAGTAATTCTGAGTGATCTGCTTACTTCCGGGGGACTTGATGGTCATTGATTTTCCCAAGGGAAGCATTGAAAAACCATGTTGCAAAGCAAAACTCTTCGAAATGAACGAATGAGAAGCTCCAGAATCAAACAAAATCGTGGCAGGTATTGTGTTGACAGGGAACGTACCGAGTACGATATCCGGTGCATCCTGTGCTTGCTCCTTGGTCACATGGTTCAGGTGGCCCTTCCTGTGATTGTTATTTGGGTTGAAGTTGTTACGCTTGGGCGCGGAATTGTTTCCGTTGCTGTTTGGCTTCGGTGCTAAGTTTCTTGGCTTAGGGCACTGTTTAGCATAGTGTCCTTCTTCTCCACATGCGTAGCAGGTAACACCCGGGCGATAGGTGAAATCCTTGTCTCTTGCATGAAAATTCTTATTTGGACGTGTGTCATTGGTCGTGGGTCTGTTCGCCCCATTCCTCTGGAAATTCACCTTATTCTTGTTGTTGCGAGGGTGGTTGGTCTGATCCCTATTTCTCTTGCGAATGTCTTCCAGACTGCGGCGTTCATTTTCCAACGTAATGGCCTTGTCTACCAGTGTCTTGAAATCTGGAAAAGTGTGCACGACTAACTGGCACTTTAGTGCTGGTGCCAGTCCGTCCAGGAATTTCTCCATCTTCTTATTTTCCATCATTCGCTCTTCCTTGGCATAACGTGATAATTGCGCAAACTAACTGTTGTACTACTGCACTGTCATGCCTCTTTGCTTGAGGTCATCAAATTCCCTTTTCTTGATCTTCATAATACTCTTAGGGATGTGTGCCCCACGAAAGCCTTCCTTGAAATCTTCACAGGTGATATTATTTATGTCGGGTTGCATAAGCAGAAAATTTTCCCACCATGACGCGGCTGCTCCAGTAAGATAATGTGGTGCGTACAGCACCTTTTCACGGTTTGAGCATTGTGCCACAATTTCCTTTCAATATCTCGAAGCCAATCATCGGCCTCAAGAGGTTTGTCTGTGTGCGAAAACGTTGTTGGACGTGTCTTCTGAAATTCAGACAATTTTGAGTGCTGCTGGTATGGTTCACGGTGATTTCCCATGTTAATTACATGGTTCATCATTTCTTGGTGCTGTTGCTGACTTTGCTCGTAAAGACGGCACACTTGGGAAAATGCCGTCTCACTGCCCTGCTGACTTGACTGCCCCTGTGTGGAATTGTTGTCTGTCTGTGTGCCATAAGTTTCTTCCGGCGGACTTGGCATGGAACGTGTCCAGGGACGAGTCATTTCTTACTCTGGGGTAATAAAGCAGAAATCCTGAGAAAAACCGAGCAGCAAAATAAACCAAGACTTTGCAAAGCGACCAAACACGAGCTCGAAAAGGATTTTTGAAATAAACTGGTTGATTGCGCACGGAGAAAGGCCGCTAGTACATATTTTACACGCAGGTTCTAATTATACATATGTCACTCAGGGTGTGCGTACACATCCTGACATGTTATTAAAAACTAGTGCACTCCTCCAAGATCCTACATGATGCGCAAACAGACTACTCCCATCAACCTATTTTACAAATCACAAACATATTACAAGCGAGCACAGTACATCACGGAATAATGCGCTAGTCGGAGATGTTGAAGGTTTCCCTCGGCCTGCCGAGGGTAAGGCCTAGTGCTGCTGGAGACTCAACTTCTTCCTCACTAATAGGCTCCAGGCGCGGGGTATGAGTGCGAGGTGTCGAAGCCGGTGCAGCAGACGGTGCAGCTCGAACTGGAGTAGGAGCAATGACTTGGTCAAACTCGTCAGTGGTAGGCAGACGGCGGGCGGTGGCTATGATGGAAGGTGTGTAGGATGCGGCGGACGAGACAAATGTCATTGATGGTGCAGTGTGGAGTAGCTCCCTCCTGTTGGCGGAGCCACTCTGGACCAACTCCATACGGGTGGCCACCAGGTCGTCCACCAGATTATCAAAGGCTGCCTCAAGTGCCTTGAGGTACTCAACCATTGATTCAATGGCTTCGTCACGCTCCCCATTTGCGCATGCAAATGCATAGTGACAAGTATATGGCACGTGGCATGGGAGGTAACGGTAGCGACGAGTCTTCATCGAAGGAAAAATGTCCCGGAGACGAGCTATCGCCTCACGGGCAGCCATCTGCATGGCATGCCTCTCTGTAGGCATGGCTCTGCCCATAAATCGGAGGCGGCGCGTTTCAGAACGCCCTCCTTTGAAGTGTACCACAGCATGATGCATAGACACGCTGTCGTTGAGCTTGTGACGGTAGAGTGTAAACTCGGGACGGGTGGATGGCCCGATCGCGACTTTGGTGATGGCGAAGAGGAGCTTGACAAACCCCTCAGGAATGTTGGCGAACACCTGTGCATCACAGTCGTTGCTGGCCATCTACAAAAGTAGACAAAAATTCCGAATAGTCAGGTCATAAATTTATGCTGACCAACAGAAAATTGCTACAGATGTAAAGATGCTGAGAAGCAAATTTTTCGCTAATAACCGATTAGCGAGCGCACCTAGTGGCTTCCTACAGTCAGCCTGGCTCTGATATCAAGGTTGTCAAGACCGGTCCTTCAGTAAAATAATTACCGGAAGACCGACCTTTTTATTAAACCAGCGGGGATATAATTCCTTGCTGGCAGACAATTCCTTGATACAGAATTCCAGTACACTAAATATTATACAAGGTTGAGCTGGGGGCGCTCAACAATTTTATTACAAGCGCGCCAATATAGTACATAAAGGCGGATATGACATGAGACAGGGTGGCATACTACTAACTCGTAATAAAAATGATGGATATGTCACAGTGAAGTGGGTGATGTGACTCCAATATATTACAGTTCATCGGGTATTGGAGTGAGACCCAATGAATTTATTTGGTGGTAGGCGGAAGCGGTTATAAAACAGTGATCAATTCCAGGATCGCAAGGGACTGACTGGGACTCCACTAAGCATCGGACTCGCTATCGAACTCTTTATCCATGAGATCGCCTTCGTCCATATCTGGCCAAATCAACAAGCCAGGTGAGTACTTTGAATGTACTCGCAAGACAGTTTGGACTTAAGATATAACAAATGCCAACATGATGCATATGAGTATTCCAGCAAAAATGCTACCGGAATAAAATATTAACATGTGGTAAGCAAGAAAGAAGTCGGGCGGTAATCCTCCTGAAATCCATAAGATAGAAGGAGGAGACCAAACGAGTGTCTGAGGGACGCCTCGTAATAATAAATGATAGCAGGCCACAGTCGGGCGTCTGAGCGACACCACATAAAGGGCTTATCGCAAAATAAATAACAAGGCTGCCTTAGTCGGACGTCTGAGCGACATCGCATAAAGGGCTTATAAATAAAAAGAATGCCACAGTCGGATGTCTGAGCGACATCACATAAAGGGCTTATAAATAAAAAGAATGCCACAGTCGGACGTCTGAGCGACATCACATAAAGGGCTTATAAACAAAAGAATGCCACAGTCGCATGTCTGAGCGACATCACATAAAGGGCTTATAAACAAAAAGAATGCCACAGTCGGATGTCTGAGCGACATCACATAAAGGGCTTATAAATAAAAAGAATGCCACAATCGGAGGTCTGAGCGACATCACATAAAGGGCTTATAAATAAAATGAATGCCTCAGTCGGACGTCTGAGCGACATCACATAAAGGGCTTATAAATGACAATAGTATAATGATGATATATTTCTGGAAGTAAATCAATGCAGAAATAGTTGGTGAGTTCATCTACCAAATGAACTTGACGAAAACACCATTCTAGTTACCAACAAGAATTTACTAGAGACGGTCACCGGGTTGATATGAAGATTGACCCTAGGCCATGAACATGGCTACTGAAGGAATTTAACTCTGCAGAGCTTGTACTATTAACTCATAGCCAACGGGTTCTACTAGCCACGTGGGCTAGTTCCGTCTACGGTGTTTTAGTAGAAAACCCAACTATCCAACAATACCAGCAGTTCACCCATCATATCACCACATGATCGAGGTGGTTCAAACATTATCCTTCGGGGCTCACCCGAAGCTTACTAGCATGAAATATAACCATACACATATGCCCATATGATCATGCTTATGAAATGAACTACTCGAGCAAACATGCAACACACTCATCATATCAAAAGTTCAAACATGCTTGCCTGGTTCTGAGAAGTCGGAGTCTAACTCGGTGTGGTTCGCGTCCCCGTCACAACCTCCGGTATCTACGTATTCAAACAAATAAATATTAACAGAAATACCGTGCGTGCAAATAAAGCTACTCCAAAAATTTCCACATAAATATGACAAAAAACTAGGCAGAAAACTAAAGAGGGCAGAAAAAGAATCAACTCAAAATCATCTTTAGTTTAAAAGATATTAGAGTTTCTATCCAGGGACTCATCTGTAATGAAACAGAAAAGTTCCAGGGGCTAGAACAGAAAACAGCAAAGTGAATCGGTACGCAGTAAGTCAACCGCAGAGGGAAAACGTACTTTGCTCGAATGCGCTTACAGAAAACGGTTCGGAGGGGAGAGATGTGAGGCTGACAAGGGGCCCCACATGTCAGGTTTGAAAACTGGAGCAGAGTCGCGCCGGCGCCGGTGCTGCGGTGGTCACCGGCGTCGATCCACGGCGAGTTAGGGGAAGGGAGTGATACGTACGGCTTCTCGGTGATCTTCCGCGTCGAATGGTGGTGGAGTTGAGCGTCGGCGAGCCCCACGTCGACGGCGACCCTGTCTCCGACGGACGGCGGCTCGGGTGGTCGTGGGCCTCGTCGGAGAGGGTTCCTGGGATCAAATTGAGGTGGGGGTTAGGTCTAGGTGGGTGCCAGGGTGCTACGCTCGAGTCCACGGCGGCGGAGAGGCTCTCACCGGAGTGAACGATGCTGGAGCCCGAGGCGGAGGGAGTTGGCCGGAGTTGGGGAAGAAGGGCCCCTCGAGGCTCTTCAAGAGGCTGGGCGGGGTCTAGGGAGGTAGTGAAGATGTGCGGGCTCGAGGACGAGCTCGGGGGTGCCTTATATAGCCGGCCCGAGGTGGCTGCCGTGAATGGATAAGTCCGGCGAGTCGATTACAGTGCTGCAGTGGTTGGACGGCGGAGTTAGGGGCTTGAGCATCGTCTAGGAGGTGTAGTGGTTCCATTCCCGCACCTAACTCAGCAGGGGAGAGGGAGTTACGGGCTGCCCTCGATGGAACGGCCACGCGGCATGTCGGAGGCAGAAATCGCGCTCTGCGCGCGCCAGGCCACGGCGACGGTGCGGCAGGCGTGTGCTGGCACTGGAGGTGGACACGCGGAGCGCTGGGGTGATTTGGGTGGCGCCAAACGGCGTTGAGTCGCGGGGTGACTTCTGTCAGCCGCCACGGGCGATGCTGTTGCCGCGGATGTCGCCGGCATGGTCGGGCCAGAGTGCCACCGACGCCCAGAAGCGGCCAAGCGAGCGTGCGGCACACTGGATAAGAAGAAGGTGTAGTGCAGCGTCGAGCCAAGGAGGTACTCGCGAGATTTGTCTCTGCGCCTGATGGACTGATGAACTGTCGAACTGTCGACAGTTTCTGTTAACAGTTTCTGAACTTGACAGTACAGTGTATGCTTAGTGTTTGATGAAATGTTTCTGGCATGTGTGAAATATTTTTGGTGCTGATATTTGGTGGAGTAGCCTCTTGATGCATCTAGAGGCTGCCTGATTTTTCACAGGATTTTTGGAAGAAGATAAATATGAATTTCACCAAATTTTGCAAATCTGGTCCAAACTTGCAGCACGTGAAATTTGAAAATTTTGAACTGTGGACTAGTGAAACAAGATGGATCTAGGTTGTGGGTACTAAGGACCATCTAGGAGAGTTGGTTTGAAATCACATAACAAGCTAGGCATGGTGGTTCCTTTGTAAATCACCAAGGTCCACTATAATAGACAGAAATAGTTTTGGAGTGAAATAAATAGGGGGAAAATCCCAATAAGGTCAAAACTTACTAGAATTGATGGGAAACTTGTCCTAAGGTGTGAAGAGGGTTTTGGAGATAAACATTTCTGTTGGGGCCATGGCAAGATGAAGGTTGGAGGGGAGGATAAGTCCAAGATCAAATTTGAAAGACATAACTCAAGTAGGGGAGAATTCAAACAACCTCTTTGAAACTCAGCTTGGGCTTGAGCCAACCCAAGAGAAGATCTTCAAGGTCAAAAACCAAGTTTGAGAAAACTCCAAAAACCTTGGCCAGAAAGATTTTAGAAGAGGTTCAAGAAAAGATCAGATAACCCTCTTCCAAAAGGCCAAAATTTTGGAAGAAAACCAACTCAAAAATTTGGGGTGTTACAATCTCACGTGATGATCGGACATGGTTTAGTTGATTTGGATCACATGATCATTTAGATGACCGGAGGGATGTCTATCTAAGTGGGAGTTCTTTAAGTAATATGATTAAATTGAACTTTAATTTATCATGAACTTAGTCTTGATAGTTTTTGCATATCTATGTTGTTGTAGATCAATGGCACGTGCTAACGTTCCTTTGAATTTTAATGCATTCCTAGAGAAAGCTAAGTTGAAAGATGATGGTAGCAATTACACGGACTGGTTCCATAACTTGAGGATTATCCTCATTGCTGCACAGAAGAATTATGTCCTTGAAGCACCGCTAGGTGACAAGCCCCCTCCCACTAATGTAGACGCTTTGAACGTCTGGCAGACGCGGTCTGATGACTACACGATAGTTCAGTGTGCCATGCTTTACGGCTTAGAACCGGAACTTCAACGATGTTTTGAACGTCATGGACCATATGTGATGTTCCAGGAGTTGAAGTTAATATTTCAAGCAAATGCTTGGATTGAGAAATATGAGATTTCCAATAAGTTCTATAGCTGCAAGATGGAGGAGAATAGTCCTATCAGTGAACACTTGCTCAGAATGTCTGGGTACTACAATCATATGACTCAACTTGGTTGCAAAGTTGACGAGGATAGTGTTATTGATAGAGTTCTTCAATCACTGCCACCAAGCTATAAAGGCTTCGTGATGAACTATAATATGCAAGGGATGCAGAAGACAATTCCCTAGCTCTTCGCTATGCTCAAGGCTGCGGAGGTAGAAATCAAAAAGGAGTATCAAGTGTTGATGGTTAACAAGACCACTAGTTTAAAGAAAAAGGGCAAGGGAAATAACGGGAACTTCAAGAAGAATTGCAAGATAGTTGCTACTCCCGTGAAGAAACCCAAGTCTGGAGCCAAGCCTGAAACTGAGTGCTTCTACTACAAAGGGACTAGACACTGGAAGCGGAACTGCCCCAAGTATTTGGCGGATAAGAAGGATGGCAAGGTGAACAAAGGTATATGTGATATACATGGTATTGATGTGTACCTTACTAATGCTCGTAGTAGTACCTGGGTATTTGATACCGGTTCGGTTGCTAATATTTGTAACTCGGAACAGGGACTACGGATTAAACGAAGATTGGCTAAGGACAAGGTGACGATGCGATCACCGTCGGCACGCTACCTCTACATCTACCTTCAGGATTAGTTTTAGACCTGAATAATTGTTATTTGGTGCCAGCGTTAAGCATGAACATTATATCTCGATCTTGTTTGTTGCAAGACGGTTATTCATTTAAATTAGAGAATAATGGTTGTTCTATTTTTATGAATAATATCTTTTATGGTCATGCACCCTTGAAGAGTGGTCTATTCTTGTTGGATCTCGATTGTAGTGATACACATATTCATAATATTGAAACCAAAAGATGCAAGGTTAATAATGATAGTGCAACTTATTTGTGGCACTGTCGTTTAGGTCATATTGGTGTAAAAACGCATGAAGAAACTCCATAGTGATGGACTTTTGGAATCACTTGATTATGAATCACTTGGTGCTTGCGAACCATGCCTTATGGCAAGATGACTAAAACTCCGTTCTCCGGAACAATGGAGCGATCAACATATTTATTGGAGATCATACATACAGATGTATGTGGACCAATGAGTGTTGAAGCTCGCAGCGGGTATCGTTATTTTCTAACCTTCACTGATGATTTGAGCAGATATGGGTATATCTACTTAATGAAACACAAGTCTGAAACATTTGAAAAGTTCAAAGAATTTCATAGTGAAGTAAAGAATCATCGTAACAAGAAAATAAAGTTTCTACTATCTGATCGTGGAGGTGAATATTTGAGTTACGAGTTTGTTCTTCATTTGAAACAATGTGGAATAGTTTCACAACTCATGCCACCTGGAACACCACAGTGTAATGGTGCGTCCGAACGTCGTAACCGTACTTTATTGGATATGGTGTGGTCTATGATGTCTCTTACCGATTTACCACTATCGTTTTGGGGTTATGCTTTAGAGATAGCCGCATTCACGTTAAATAGGGCACCATCTAAATCCATTGAGACGACGCCTTATGAACTATGGTTTGGTAAGAAACCAAAGTTGTCGTTTCTTAAAGTTTGGGGCTGCGATGCTTATGTGAAAAAGCTTCAACCTGATAAGCTCGAACCCAAGTCGGAGAAATGTGTCTTCATAGGATACCCAAAGGAGACTATTGGGTACACCTTCTATCACAGATCCGAAGGCAAAATATTCGTTGCTAAGAATGGATCCTTTCTAGAGAAGGAGTTTCTCTCGAAAGAAGTGAGTGGGAGGAAAGTGGAACTTGATGAGGTAATTGTACCTTCTCCGGAATTGGAGAGTAGTACATCATAGAAAATAGTTCCAGTGATTCCTACACCAATTAGCGAGGAAGCTAATGATGATCATCATGAAACTTCAGATCAAGTTTCGGCTGAAATTCGTAGATCAACCAGAGTTCGTTCCGCACCAGAGTGGTACGGCAACCCAGTTCTGGAAGTCATGTTACTAGACCATGATGAACCTATGAACTATGAGGAAGCGATGATGAGTCCAGATTTCGCAAAATGGCTCGAGGCCATGAAATCTGAGATGGGATCCATGTATGAGAACAAAGTGTGGACTTTGGTTAACTTGCCCGATGATCGGCAAGCCATCGAAAATAAATGGATCTTCAAGAGGAAGACCGACGCAGACGGTAATGTTACTGTTTACAAAGCTCGATTTGTTGCGAAAGGGTTTCGACAAGTTCAAGGAGTTGACTACGATGAGACTTTCTCACCCGTAGCGATGATTAAGTCTGTCCGAATCATGTTAGCAATTGCCGCATTTTATGATTATGAAATCTGGCAAATGGATGTCAAAACTGCATTCCTGAATGGATATCTCAAAGAAGAGTTGTATATGATCTAACCAGAGGGTTTTGTCGATCCAAAAAGTGCTAACAAAGTGTGCAAACTCTAGTGATCCATCTATGGACTGGTGCAAGCATCTCGGAGTTGGAATATACGCTTTGATGAGGTGATCAAAGCATATGGTTTTATACAGACTTTTGGAGAAGCCTGTATTTACAAGAAAGTGAGTAGGAGCTCTGTAGCATTTCTGATATTATATGTGGATGACATATTATTGATTGGAAATGATATAAAATTTCTGGATAGCACAAAAGGATACTTGAATAAGAGTTTTTCAATGAAAGACCTCGGTGAAGCTGCTTACATATTAGGCATCAAGATCTATAGAGATAGATCAAGATGCTTAATTGGACTTTCACAAAGCACATACCTTGATAAAGTTTTGAAGAAGTTCAAAATGGATCAGTCAAAGAAAGGGTTCTTGCCTGTGTTACAAGGTGTGAAGTTGAGTAAGACTCAATGCCCGACCACTGCAGAAGATAGAGAGAAAATGAAAGTCATTCCCTATGCCTCAGTCATAGGATCTATCATGTATGCAATGCTGTGTACCAGACCTGATGTGTGCCTTGCTATAAGTCTAGCAGGGAGGTACCAAAGTAATCCAGGAGTGGATCACTGGACAGCGGTCAAGAACATCCTGAAATACCTGAAAAGGACAAAGATATGTTTCTCGTGTATGGAGGTGACAAAGAGCTCATCGTAAACGGTTATGTCGATTCTAGCTTTGACACTGATCCGGATGACTCTAAGTCACAAATCGGATATGTATTTTTATTGAACGGTGGAGTTGTCAGTTGGTGCAGTTCCAAGCAGAGCGTCGTGGCGGGATCTACGTGTGAAGCGGAATACATAGCTGCTTCGGAAGCAGCAAATGAAGGACTCTAGATGAAGGAGTTCATATCCGATCTTGGTGTAATACCTAGTGCATCGGGTCCAATGAAAATATTTTGTGACAACACTGGAGCAATAGCCTTGGCAAAGGAATCCAGGTTTCACAAGAGAACAAAGCACATCAAAAGACGCTTCAATTCCATCCGCGATCTAGTCAAGGAGGGAGACATAGATATTTGCAAGATACATACGGATCTGAATGTTGCAGACCCGTTGACTAAGCCTCTTCCACGGGCAAAACATGATCAGCACCAAGACTCCATGGGTGTTAGGGTCATTACTTTGTAATCTAGATTATTGACTCTAGTTCAAGTGGGAGACTAAAGGAAATATGCCCTAGAGGCAATAATAAAGATGTTATTTGTATTTCCTTATATCATGATAAATGTCTTTTATTCATGCTAGAATTGTATTAACCGGAAACATAGTACATGTGTGAAAACATAGACAAAACAGTATGTCCCTAGTATGCCTCTACTAGACTAGCTCATTGATCAAAGATGGTTATGTTTCCTAGCCATAGACATGAGTTGTCATTTGATCAACGGGATCACATCATTAGGAGAATGATGTGATGGACAAGACCCACCTGTTAGCTTAGCACTATGATCGTTTAGTTTTACTGCTATTGCTTTCTTCATGACTTATACATGTTCCTATGACTATGAGATTATGCAACTCCCGAATACCGGAGGAACACCTTGTGTGCTATCAAACGTCACAACGTAACTGGATGATCATAAAGTTGCTCTACAGGTTTCTCCGAAAGTGTTCGTGGTGTTGGCACAGATCAAGAATAGGATTTGTCACTCCGAGTGTCGGAGAGGTATCTCTGGGCCCTCTCGGTAATACACATCATAATACGCCTTGCAAGCAAATGACTAATGAGTTAGTCACGGGATGATGTATTACGGAACGAGTAAAGAGACTTGCCGGTAACGAGATTGAACTAGGTATTGAGATACCGACGATTGAATCTCGGGCAAGTAACATACCGATGACAAAAGGAACAACGTATGTTGTTATGCGGTTTGACCGATAAGGATCTTCGTAGAATATGTAGGAGCCAATATGAGCATCCATATTCCGCTATTGGTTATTGACCGGAGATGAGTCTCGGTCATGTCTACATAGTTCTCGAACCCGTAGGGTCCGCACGCTTAACGTTTGATGACGATCGGTATTATGAGTTTATGAGTTTTGATGTACCGAAGGTAGTTCAGAGTCCCGGATAAGATCACAGACATGACGAGGAGTCTCGGAATGACCGAGACGTAAAGATTGACATATTGGACGACTATATTCGGACACTGGAAGCGTTCCGTAAAGTTTCGGAATTAACCGGAGTGCCGGGGGGTTACCGGAACCCCCCCCCCCCTCCCGGGGAAGCAATGGGCCTTAATGGGCCATAGGAGAAAGAGAGAAGGACGGCCAGGGCTGGGCCGTGTGCCCCCCACCCCTTGGTCCGAATTGGACAAGGAAGGAGGGGGGCCGGTGCCCCTTTCCTTCTCCTTCTCCCTCTCCTTCCCTCCCCCCTTCTCCCTCTTGGTGATTCCTACTAGGAATAGGATTGCAATCCTATTCCTAGTAGGATTGCACCCCTTGGCGCGCCATAGAGGGGCCAGTCGGCCTCCCCCCTTGCTCCTTTATATACAAGGGCAGGGGGCACCCTAGAACACACAAGTTGATCTCTCCAGCCGTGTGCGGTGCCCCCTCCACAGAAACGCACCTCGGTCATACCGTTGCAGTGCTTAGGCGAAGCCCTGCGCCGGTAACTTCATCATATTCATCACCACGCCGTCGTGCTGACGAAATTCTCCCGTGAAGCTCAACTGGATCAAGAGCTCGTGGGACATCATCAAGCTGAACGTGTGCTGAACGCGGAGGTGCCGTACGTTCGGTGCTTGATCGGTTGAATCGCGAAGAAGTTCGACTACATCAACTGCGTCACTTGACGCTTCCGCTTTTGGTCTACAAGGGTACGTAGACACACTCTCCCCCTCGTTGATATGCATCTGGTAGATAGATCTTGCGTGATCGTAGGAAAAATTTGAAAATACTACGTTCCCCAACAATTTTAGCCTTTTGTTAGGAGTGAAAGTCACTTGTGACTGGCTTATCAATTATGTTCAGTGGCAACATCTTAACCTTCACCTCACAATTTCATATTTTTATAGGAGAACCATATTACTATGCTGACAAAGAGAAAGAATGGTGCTACTGTTTGGCTCATCCGTTGTCAGCTGCAAGATAAACTGCTTTCCTTTTGGTCATTATGTTGTTTATTTGGTGGACCCTGCAATTACCAAAGATTGCTATGTTAGAACCACGTTGAATTTTCTTATATCACCTGCTTACCAAATGATGCATTTAGCTTAGACTGTATTAGTGGTTACTTCCTCCTATGTCTTTGAGAAATCCAAATGCTGGATCAAAAGTTTCAGAGAGGCACAAAAGCGCAAGCGTCGTGACGTTTAAGGATTAAATCAAGGAGACAGACCGGTTGAGCTATTAATTATTAGGCTATAGCCTAATTAAGTAGGTTTATTATCTCGCATTGCATCTCGCTTGTTTGTCTTGGCTTGCTTTTGGACTAAAGTCTTTTGTAGTTGTGTGGACCAACTGCTATGTTTTGGACTAAGTCTTTTGTTGTTTCCTAGACCAATTGCTATGTATTGAATGTGTATGCATCGATGCAATGCTTATGATATAAACTTGATAATGTATTTGATTGATAAACACAACTACATTATGCTATTTTTTATTTGCAATGCTTCATGAATGTATTATCTGTTGGATATGACTATACCCGGCAGAATCGTTGTCGGGTGCGGCAAGCCGCACTTCTTATCTTCTGACTAAAATGCCCTTGGGGGCACCGAATCTACACGCGATGACACGAGATATTTCACCGCAGGAGTAACTACAGGAGCTCGGGTTCGATCCGACGGCCGAGGTCCTCCAGCGCCTCGATCCAACGGCCCAGATCTCATCAAGCCAATGAAATGTGTCGGTGTACTAGAGTAGGGGTACCTTAGTATCCCGACTTGTGCACGGGCAGTAGCAGCCTCCCGTGGTCTGACTCACCACGCGCCCGCCAAAGCCCACTCTGGCCCCTTTTGAAGCCATTCAAGAACAAAGTATACAAGTCAGAAGATCAAGGCCCCGGCAAGAGGAGCTTGCCGGGAAGATCGCACCAGGCTCAAGGTTATCATTTCAGCACAAGACCCTCGCAAGAGGAGCTTGCCAGGGAGGCCAAAGAACAGCCCCTCCAGAAGAGACATCGTGGCGCATCGCGCGCCCCAACGGGCCCCAGAGAGCGGCAAGCTTCCGGGCCCGGCAAGATTGCGACCCCGGCAAGGTGCTTGCCGGGGGAAGCTTACGTTGTGTGCCTGCGCTCCAGCTCATCTGGCCACGCGTTGCCCTGGGGCCCTTCCAGGGGCACGTGGCAGATGGCTGTGCAACCTAGGGTACACGGTGGCGAGCCGCGGTGACGAGGCTATCGCCGTGGCGAACGGAGACGCATGGACGGACGCTTTTGGGGCGACGGCGACGGGCATTCAATGCCCTTGTCCCCCACCGTCAGAGTTAGGTGAAGACCACTATTCATATATTGTTCATGCACTGTTGCAACTACCACCGATTTTACACTTTTACCCTCCTCTACGTTGACACCTGTCGGTGACCCCTTTGAGCTATAAAAGGAGGCCCATGCACAACGTAGAGGAGGTTCGATCTCAGAAACTTAACCACTCTCTCGCTCGGTGTAGCTAGTACTGTAGATCTTCAAGCTCCCGAGCCCAAGAACTCAATACAACCAAGGCAGGAGTAGGGTTTTACGCGTACGCGCGGCCCGAACCTGGGTAAATTGCCCGCGTGTGTTCCTCGATCTGCTCTCCGTGCTCCCTCCGCTCCCTTACCGCAACGTAGAAGGGGCTCCGGTCCCATAGGTGTTCGTGGGCGGTCAGTTTCCCCGACATCTTTGGTGCGCCAGGTAGGGGGCGTCGAGGTTGTGCGAACCTGATCCGGCGCTCACGCAGGCGCACTCTTCAGCAACTTTTCCAGCTTCATCAACCTCATCGACTACATCAACATGCCTCCGAAGAAGAAGGCTTCGGAGGTCGGAGGCCCGTCTGCGTCGATCCCACCACCACCAGAACCGACGGTTGGTGGAGGAGACGCTGGCGGAAGGGTGGACGCCGGTGGTGAAACTCACGGCGCCACCAAGTCCAAGGACAAGACGGACGACCGGGCGAACTCCAAGACCTCGGCGTCCGTGCACGCACCACGTCCCTCTCAGGAGGTGCCGGGCCAGCAGCGACGTGGTACCGGAGGTACCATACGCTTGCTGGGACGTGGCCAAACCGGCGGGTCGCGGGACGCTCAAGGCCAGCATCCTGGCACGAGCAAGGCGCGGTCGCCGGGGCGGGACCCTGCTCCTTCTAACCCTGTTAGAAGTCCGAGCATATCTCGCTCCTCGCATCGCTCGCCACCGCTTCCCTCCTCTCCAGCAGAAGCTCTTGCTAGAGCCCAGCTGCTTCTCAACTTCCCTCCAGCGGCAGACAAGGCCGAAGACTGGAGGGCGACGATTCAGAGCCTCATCGCCTTCGCCAACAACGACACACCGCAGCAACCAGCAACATCACGGCCGCGGCAAGTCGACCAAACGAAGGCTGATGGAGCCAAGACCGCCGGGGGTGCAACTACCGTGCACTCCCCGCCGCGGAAGCAGAAATCGCCACCCCGCCGGATCAACGTCGACGACGACTCCACAGCGTCATCGGATCCGCGGGCTCGCCGCGATCAGCGCCAAGTCCTCGACGACAGGCGACAAGAGGACGCTCGAACTCGCATCGAGCGTCGACGAGAAGCTCGAAGACAGTCCGATCAGCGCGCTGGGACTGCTGTCGACATGCACGCGCCCGGTGAGCCAGGCGACTTGCCGTACGCGGCAGGTTGCCCTGCGTTCACCCGAGAGCTGCGGCAAGTCCAGTGGCCCAGCATGAAGAACTTCAAGCCCGACGTACCCGAGAAGTACGACGGCAAGACGCACCCCTCGGAGTTCCTTAGCATCTACACCATTGCGGTGCAGGCTGCCGGGGGACGCGACGAGAAGATCCTAGCCAACTACTTCCCGCTCGTGCTTAAGCCAAACGTCAGGTCTTGGCTTATGCACTTGCCGGAGAACTCCATCTCTTCTTGGGCAGATCTGTGCCACCAGTTTGTTGGCGCCTTCACGGGCGGCCACAAGCCCCACGGCCAGGAGAGCGATCTCCACATCCTTGCCCAGAAGGAGGGAGAGTCCCTGCGAAAGTATATCCAAAGGTTCAGCCGCGTTCAGCACAACATTCCCGACGTCCACCCTGCCGTGGTTATCAGCGCGTTCCACCAGAACGTGCGTAACCGCCGGATGAGGGAGGAGATGGCGATGACCAAGATCCGGGACGTCAGCGAGCTTTATGCTCTGGCTGACAAGTGTGCGCGTGCTGAAGAAGGGAGGAGACTCCCCGGAGAGGATACTGGAGCAGGAGGAACGAACAGCGAGGATGCCGCCTCGGCAAAGAAAAACCGGCGGCGGAACAACAAGAAGAAGAAGAACAAGGAGGTACTGGTTGTCGAGCAGTCCGGCAAGGAGGCTCCCGCCAAAAAGACACAGGCTGGTGGCTCCGACAAGGAGTCCGCCCCTGTAGCTGCGGCCGACAAGCAGGACGGCTCCGACAAGCAGTACTGCAAGATCCACCGCACCAAGGGCCACGATCTCCAGAACTGCAAGAGGGTAGAGTACCTCGTAGAGCAGCAGAAGGCTGAATACGAGCGTCGCGACAAGGAGAAGGCCCAAGGAGGCGGGGGAGAGCCCAGCAAGAAGCGGCCGTTCAATGGCCGGGGAGGACGCCGCGGCAAGGCCAAGCAGCGGCAAGGTGACAGACCTCCGCGGGGCCGCGACAAGGATGAGGACGAAGACGACGACGAGGACATGGATGAAGGAGACAACAGCGAGCAGGAGTTCCAGAAGGCCACAGAGGTTCTGTGTGTCGACGGAGGTGCCTCTCTGCACACTTCCCACCGCCAACTCAAGCAATGGGTGCGGGAAGTGAATGCAGCTGAGCCACCCATCGAGTCACGCAGGCTGCTGAAATGGTCCGGCATGCCCATCATCTTCGACCTTGAGGACCACCCTGACCGCACAACCGCGGTCGGGTGCTTGCCGATGTTGGTTTCACCAACTATCCGCAACCTCAAGGTCACCAAGATGTTGGTTGACGGCGGGGCCGGCCTCAACTTGATCTCCTCCGCTGTGATCAAGAAGATGCAGATCCCCGACAGCGAGCTCGAGGAAACCGGGACGTTCCAAGGGATCAACCCGGGAAGGAGCAAGCCGAAGGGGAAGATCACGCTGCCAGTGACCTTTGGCGGAGAGCTCAATTTCAGGACGAAGAGGATCACGTTCGACGTTGCCGATATCCCATTGCCATATAATGGGATACTTGGCCGTCCTGCGCTCGCCAAGTTCATGGCAGCTTCCCACTATGCCTACAACATGCTCAAGATGCCGGGGCCGATAAGCGTCATCTCTGTCCCCGGCGACAAGAAGGATGCGCTTATCTGCGCCGACAAGATCTACCGGGATGCAGCAGCCGCGGCAGACAGCAAGGCACTTGCCGCTGAGGCTCCCGGGGGGAAGACCAAGACCAAGTCCGGCAAGAGCTCTGGAGCCCACTCCGGCAAACGCACCTCTTCGGAGTGCTGCGCTGCCGTCGAGGACGCACCATCGAGCTCCACCGGCAAGTGCAAGAAAGGAATGGCAGCTCCACCGGCAACCAAGAAGGTGTCCGCCAAGGAGGACGACACTGGTGGTACCTTCACCATCAGTGCTACACTCGACCCCAAATAGGAAAGCGCGCTCGTTGCCTTCCTGCGGGCGAATGTCGACGTGTTCGCATGGCAACCGTCTGACATCCCCGGCGTTCCCAGGAAGGTAATTGAGCACAAGCTTGCTGTTTGTCCTCACGCGCGGCCCGTCAAGCAGAAGGTCGGGAAGCAAGCTGTGGAGCGCCAAGAGTTCATTGCCAAGGAGATAAAGAAGTTGGAAGCAGCAGGCCTAGTTAGAGGCGTACTCCATCCTACATGGTTGGTCAATCCAGTTGTCGTGCGAAAGGCTAATGGGAAATGGAGACTTTGTATAGACTTCACTGATGTGAATAAAGCTTGTCCCAAAGATCCTTTTCCCTTGCCGCGCATCGACCAGATTGTCGACTCCACGGCTGGATGTGAGTTGCTTTCATTTCTCGACGCATACTCAGGTTACCACCAGATATTCATGGCTGAGGAAGATGAAGAGAAGACTGCATTCATTACTCCATGTGGCACATATTGCTTCATACGCATGCCCTTTGGATTGAAGAATGCGGGCTCGACATTTGCAAGGGTGGTCCACACTGCTTTTGAGCCACAGATACACAGAAATGTAGAAGCCTACATGGATGATATAGTGGTCAAGAGCAAGAGCAAGGATACCCTGATTCAAGACCTAGAAGAAACCTTTGAGAATCTGCGCAAGATACAACTCAAGCTGAACCCCGAGAAGTGCGTCTTCGGAGTCCCCTCCGGCAAGCTTCTCGGGTTCTTCGTGTCCCAGAGGGGGATTGAAGCCAATCCCGACAAGATAAAAGCCATTGAGCAGATCGAAGCCCCGAAGCGCGTCAAGGACGTAAGGAGACTTGCTGGTTGTGTGGCTGCCCTTAGCAGGTTCATTTCAAAGTCTGCAGAACGCGCCCTGCCTTTCTTCAAAATCTTGAAAAAGGCAGGTCCTATGAAATGGACTCCGGAGGCGGAGGCAGCGCTGCAGGACTTGAAAGGATACCTGTCCTCCACTCCAATACTTGTCGCACCTAAGCCACAAGAGAAGTTGCTGCTGTACTTAGCGGCAACCAATCAAGTGGTTAGTGCTGCGTTAGTAGCGGAGAGGGAGGCAGATGAGGAACCCACATCCCCGGCAAGCGCATCCAGCGACAAGCAGGGGGCTTCCCCGACAAGCTCTGGCCCCGACAAGGACAAGTCTGCGCAGGAGCAAGGAGAAGTGCGAAAGAAGATGGTGCAGCGCCCAGTTTATTTTGTAAGTTCCCTCTTGCAGGGGGCTAGATCAAGATACTCTGGGGTGCAGAAATTGCTTTTTGGCCTCCTCATGGCCTCAAGAAAGCTGCGCCACTACTTCCAAGCACATGAGATAACGGTGGTCACTCGCTTTCCATTGAAGAGGATATTGCATAACCCAGAAGCAACATGCAGGATCGTCGAGTGGGCACTGGAGCTGTCAAGCTTTGGTCTCAAGTTTGAGAGTACCTCAACCATACAGAGCAGAGCTTTGGCAGAATTCATAGCAGAATGGACACCAACACCAGATGAAGAAGTTCCAGAGACAAGCATCCCCGTCCAAGAAGCAAGCAAAGAGTGGATAATGTACTTCGATGGTGCCTTCTCGCTGCAAGGCGCCGGTGCTGGCGTGTTACTCATAGCGCCCACCGGAGAGCACCTCAAGTACGTTGTTCAGATGCACTTTCCCAAGGAGCAAGCGACGAACAATACTGCTGAGTATGAAGGTTTGCTCGCCGGTCTCAGAATTGCGGCCGAACTTGGGATCAAGAAGTTGATTGTGCGGGGAGATTCACAATTGGTGGTCCGACAAGTAAACAAGAGCTACCAGAGCCTTTTGATGGAAACTTATGTTGATGAAGTGAGGAAGCTTGAAGGACACTTTGAAGGCCTGCAGATGGAGCACGTTCCAAGAGCTCAGAACGATGTCGCAGATGGCCTCTCAAAGTGTGCTGCAATGAAGTTACCTGTGGAACCAGGGACCTTCGTGCTCAAGTTAACTCAACCATCCGTTACACCGTCAGTTGGGCAAAGCAAGAAGAGGAAGTTGGCCTCCAGCGACTACTTGCCGGCGGATCTTCCCGAAGCCGCCGCCAAGGTCCCCAAAATCAACAACCAAGATGCTGAGGAACAGTCTGCTCCTGCGGACCCAAGGGTCTGTACAGTTGAAGCAGGCGTTCCCGACAAGCCTGGCCCCGGCAGGCTTGCCGGGGAACACTCAGCTCCGGCAGAACCACAGGTTCTTGCCGTGGAAGCTGAGGTTCCCGCAGCAGCACTGATGCCTTTAGTCCTTGTTGTTGAGCCTCAGGCTCCAGCATGGGCACAGCAAATCGTCCGTTTTCTTCAAACTGGAGAACTTCCCGAAGAACCAGAAGAGATAGAGAGGATAACCAGACAGTCAAGTATGTACCAGTTCGTTGGCAACGAACTGTACAGAAGAAGACTCAACGGTGTCAGGTTGAAGTGCATTTCCTGGGAAGATGGACAGAAGATGTTGGCAGAGATACACGGAGGCATATGTGGCCACCACATTGGCGCAAGAGCACTTGCCGGGAAAGCGTTCCGGCAAGGTTTCTTTTGGCCAGAAGCCCTCCAAGATGCAACTGCACAAGTAACCAAGTGTGAAGCGTGCCAGTTCCATGCCAAGCAAATACATCAACCAGCTCAAGCTCTCCAGACGATCCCTTTATCCTGGCCCTTCTCGGTCTGGGGGCTCGACATTCTCGGCCCCTTTCCCCGCGCAGTCGGGGGCTTTGAATACTTGTACGCTGCAATCGACAAGTTCACAAAGTGGCCAGAAGTGGAACCAGTGAGAAAGGTGACAGCACAGTCAGCAGTAAGGTTCTTCAGGTCGATCGTTTGCCGTTTCGGAATCCCTAACAGGATCATCACCGACAACGGCACACAGTTCACAAGCCGCACCTTCATGCAGTACGTCCAAGACCTTGGCGTCAAGATCTGCTTTGCTTCTGTTGCTCACCCAAGGAGTAACGGTCAAGCGGAGAGGGCAAACGCTGAAGTGATGCGCGGACTCAAGACAAGAACCTTCGACAGGCTGCACAAGTGCGGAAGAAACTGGATAGAGGAGTTGTCGGCGGCTCTTTGGTCAGACACTAGAGTAGGGGTACCTTAGTATCCCGACTTGTGCACGGGCAGTAGCAGCCTCCCGTGGTCTGACTCACCACGCGCCCGCCAAAGCCCACTCTGGCCCCTTTTGAAGCCATTCAAGAACAAAGTATACAAGTCAGAAGATCAAGGCCCCGGCAAGAGGAGCTTGCCGGGAAGATCGCACCAGGCTCAAGGTTATCATTTCAGCACAAGACCCTCGCAAGAGGAGCTTGCCAGGGAGGCCAAAGAACAGCCCCTCCAGAAGAGACATCGTGGCGCATCGCGCGCCCCAACGGGCCCCAGAGAGCGGCAAGCTTCCGGGCCCGGCAAGATTGCGACCCCGGCAAGGTGCTTGCCGGGGGAAGCTTACGATGTGTGCCTGCGCTCCAGCTCATCTGGCCACGCGTCGCCCTGGGGCCCTTCCAGGGGCACGTGGCAGATGGCTGTGCAGCCTAGGGTACACGGTGGCGAGCCGCGGTGACGAGGCTATCGCCGTGGCGAACGGAGACGCATGGACGGGCGCTTTTGGGGCGACGGCGACGGGCATTCAATGCCCTTGTCCCCCACCATCAGAGTTAGGTGAAGACCACTGTTCATATACTGTTCATGCACTGTTGCAACTACCACCGATTTTACACTTTTACCCTCCTCTACGCTGACACCTGTCGGTGACCCCTTTGAGCTATAAAAGGAGGCCCATGCACAACGTAGAGGGGGTTCGATCTCAGAAACTTAACCACTCTCTCGCTCGGTGTAGCTAGTACTGTAGATCTTCAAGCTCCCGAGCCCAAGAACTCAATACAACCAAGGCAGGAGTAGGGTTTTACGCGTACACGCGGCCCGAACCTGGGTAAACTGCCCGCGTGTGTTCCTCGATCTGCTCTCCGTGCTCCCTCCGCTCCCTTACCGCAACGTAGAAGGGGCTCCGGTCCCATAGGTGTTCGCGGGGGGGAAGGAGATAGAGGTATGGACCAAGTGCTGTTCAAGAAAAGGAAGCCTTGCCGGGAAGCAAACAATCCACGAAAGCTAAGTTGCCAGAGTTTGAACAATTCAAATTTTTAAAATTTCTTAGTTGTCTTCCTTGAACAATCACACTTTGTATGGAAAACCTGTGCGCGGAGGAACCTACCCGTGGATAGCTGCACCCTTACTTTGTTTCGAGCACGCTCAAGGACTTAAGTGAGCTGCGACAAGTGTCGCGCCCTTATTTCGTTTTCGAGTTCGCTCAACAATCTAAGTGTGTTGCGACTAGTTGCGGCAAGGTTTCTTGCCGACAAGGCCATTGCCAGCAGGCTGCTAAGAGTCCCGCACTCAGCGCCCGCGGCAAGGGTCCCTTTGCCGGCAAGTTCCCTAAAAGCGTAGGGTGAAAAGCATACAAAGTGAAGGGACTAAAACAAGGGAGATAACACTGCATTGATTACCCAAAATAAAAGTATATATTACAAAAATAGCTCGCCGCTGTTCTAAACAACTACCACCTATGACTTAATCGACAGCGGCGAAGGAAGCAGAAAGAGGGGAGCCTAGTCTATTCGGTCTCCGTCGACCCTCTTGATCTTGCCCGCCTTGGCTACGATGTGGGCAACTTGTGCCTTCAATGCCTCTTGGTCAGCTTCGGGCGGCAGGGTCCGGAGGACGTTGACGAGGTTGATTCCGGGGTTGCGGTAGACGATCTTCGACAGCACCCGCTCCATTGTACCCGTACAAAGCCGGCGCGCCTCGTCAGCCAGCTGCGCGGGGATCTTCTCCCGTAGCCGCGCAAGAGCCGGCGCCACCCCCCTGAAGAACAAGCTCAGCTTGGCGCTGTGGGGGAGGCTCTCGTCGGGGGAGTACACGAGATGCTCCGCCCTCAACGCCACCATCTCCTTGTCAATGTTGGCGGCGGAGGCGACGAGCTCCTCGGTCCACTGCTCCACCGTCCGCTGGAAGTGGTTTTGCGAGACGGCGGCGCTTTCCAGCAAGGCCCTCTGAGTACGGAGATCGTCCTTCAGCTTCGTCTC
This sequence comes from Secale cereale, assembly GCA_902687465.1. Classification (NCBI taxonomy): domain Eukaryota; kingdom Viridiplantae; phylum Streptophyta; class Magnoliopsida; order Poales; family Poaceae; genus Secale; species Secale cereale. Next base: position 843,629,999 of record LR738713.1, read on the forward strand.
GCGGTCCCGGGCGGCGTCAAGCGAATCGGTGAGGGTGGAAACCTTCAGCTCCAAGTCAGCAATAGAGTCCCTGGCGTCGGTGAGCTCTTTACCTTTCTCGGAGAGGCGGACTTGCAGCTCCGAGTTGGTATGGGCGTCCTTCTCCCGCGCCACGTTGAGCGCGGCGACCCTGTCCTCGCTCACCTTCAGGTTCGTCTCCATCTGCGCCACCCTGGCCTCCAGATCCCTCTTGGCGGTCTCTGCGGCAGCTGCGGCATCCCTCGCCTCCTGCAGAGCCCCGCCAATGGCCTGCTCACGAGCGGTGAGGTCGTCCTCGTGGCTATCGAGGTCGACCTTCCGCTGGTTGAGCTCTCCTTCCCACCGAGACAGCTCCTCGGCGGCCAGACGTTGTTGCTCCTCCACCTCGGCCTTCTCGAGGAGGAACGCCTGGTGTGCTCCGGCAAGCTCTTCACGCTCCTCCGCCAAGTTCCGGAGGGCCGCCTGGTTGGCGGCACGGAGCTCCACGGCACGCTTCTCCAGATCAGCACCAGCCTTGGCAGCCAGGGCCTCCCGGGAGTCCAACTTAGCCTGCCTGGCCTGGTACAAGGCCAGAAGCCGGCGTAGGAGTTGCTCCTCTTCGGGCTCGTTGCTGCTGTCGGGCGCGTCGACAACCTTCAGCCCGGCGGAGGCAAGAACTTTTCCGTCGAAGGTCTCCCCCTCCGCGGGTGCCCTTGATGAGGACGCCCACAGGACTTGGATAAAGACCCCGTTAGCGGCCTCCAGATAGACACCCGACGTAGCCGAAGGGGCGGAGGGGTCGGCGGCCGGTGTAGCGTCCGACGCTCCTGCGGCCTCCGGGCCAGCAGTGTGGTCGCCGGTCCCCTCCCCAGCTGCGGCATCAGCGGTCGGGGCGGTCTCCTCGGCGGCTGGCTCGTCAGCACCAGCCATTCCTTCGTTGGTGGCGTCGCCAGCGTTGCCGCGCACGTCTTCCTCGGCGATGGTCTCCGTCTCCATCGGCTCCGGGGCGGGCGGATCTAGCAGAAGAAAAAGAAAAGAAAGAATCGTCAAGCAAATATCCAAAAAAGAAGAGTAGGGGTACCTTAGTATCCCGACTTGTGCACGGGCAGTAGCAGCCTCCCGTGGTCTGACTCACCACGCGCCCGCCAAAGCCCACTCTGGCCCCTTTTGAAGCCATTCAAGAACAAAGTATACAAGTCAGAAGATCAAGGCCCCGGCAAGAGGAGCTTGCCGGGAAGATCACACCAGGCTCAAGGTTATCATTTCAGCACAAGACCCTGGCAAGAGGAGCTTGCCAGGGAGGCCAAAGAACAGCCCCTCCAGAAGAGACATCGTGGCGCATCGCGCGCCCCGACGGGCCCCAGAGAGCGGCAAGCTTCCGGGCCCGGCAAGATTGCGACCCCGGCAAGGTGCTTGCCGGGGGAAGCTTACGCTGTGTGCCTGCGCTCCAGCTCATCTGGCCACGCGTCGCCCTGGGGCCCTTCCAGGGGCACGTGGCAGATGGCTGTGCAGCCTAGGGTATACGGTGGGAGCCGCGATGATGAGGCTATCGCCGTGGCAAACGGAGACGCATGGACGGACGCTTTTGGGGCGACGGCGACGGGCATTCAATGCCCTTGTCCCCCACCGTCAGAGTTAGGTGAAGACCACTGTTCATATACCGTTCATGCACTGTTGCAACTACCACCGATTTTACACTTTTACCCTCCTCTACATTGACACCTGTCGGTGACCCCTTTGAGCTATAAAAGGAGGCCCATGCACAACGTAGAGGAGGTTCGATCTCAGAAACTTAACCACTCTCTCGCTCGGTGTAGCTAGTACTGTAGATCTTCAAGCTCCCGAGCCCAAGAACTCAATACAACCAAGGCAGGAGTAGGGTTTTACGCGTACGCGCGGCCCGAACCTGGGTAAACTGCCCGCGTGTGTTCCTCGATCTGCTCTCCGTGCTCCCTCCGCTCCCTTACCGCAACGTAGAAGGGGCTCCGGTCCCATAGGTGTTCGTGAGCGGTCAGTTTCCCCGACAAAATGTATGACCAGATGTTCCAAATCAATGTGAGCGCTCGGGGGGGTGCTTTGTGTCTTGTTTTAGGATACAAGTTACCCGACGATCGTCATGGTGTCAGCAAAACCGGTTACCTCTAGCTAATGTGGCAGACTTGCTAGCCAATTGAGTGCTACTTCTCGAGCTTACGTTGTATTCCCTCGAAGAGGAAAGGGTGATGCAGCACAGTAAAGTAAGTATTTCCCTCAGTTTTTGAGAACCAAGGTATCAATTCAGTAGGAGACCACGCGCGAGTCCCTCGCACCTGCACAAACAAATAAGAACTTCGCAGCCAACGCGATAAGGGGTTGTCAATCCCTTTACGGTCACTTACGAAAGTGAGATCTGATAGATATGATAGTTTGATATTTTTGGAATTTTCGGATATAAGAACAGAAAGTGAAAACGGTAAAGCAAAGTAGATTGTAGATTGATATGTTGAGAATAGACCTAGGGGCCATAGGTTTCACTAGTGGCTTCTCTCATGATAGCAGAATTCTACGGTGGGTAAACGAATTATTGTCGAGCAATTGATAGAAAAGCGAATACTTAAGAGAATATCTTGGCATGATCATTATATATAGGCATCACGTACGTAACAAGTAGACCGAAACGATTCTACATCTACTACTATTACCCCACACATCGACGCTATCGAGCATGCATCTAGAGTATTAAGTTCATAAGAACAGAGTAACGCATTAAGCAAGATGACATGATGTAGAGGGGTAAACTCAAGCAATATGATATAAACCCCATCTTTTATCCTTGATGGCAACAATACAATACGTGCCTTGCTGCCCCTACTGTCACTGGGAAAGGACGCCGCAAGATTGAACCCAAAGCCAAGCACTTCTCCCATTGCAAGAACTATATATCTAGTAGGCCAAACCAAACCAATAATTTGAAGATACTTGCAAGGATATTATAATCATACATAAAAGAATTCAGAAAAGAACCAAATATTTCGCATAGATAATCTTGATCATAAACCCACAATTCATCGGATCTCGACAAACACACCGCAAAAAGAGATTACATCGAATAGATCTCCTCGAAGACCGAGGAGAACTTGGTATTGAGATCCAAAGAGAGAGAAGAAGCCATCTAGGTACTAACTATGGACCCGAAGGTCTGTGGTAAACTACTCACAACTCATGGTGAGGCGATGGTGTTGATGTAGAAGCACTCCGTGGTAGATCCCCCCTCCGGTGGAGCTCCGGAACAGGCCCCAAGATGGGATCTCATGGGAACAGAAGGTTGTGGTGGTGGAACTAGGGTTTTCTCTCCATTTCTGATGTTTTCGGGGTACATAGGTATATATAGGAGGAAGGAGGGCACCGGGGGACAAATGTGGGGCCCACGAGGCAGGGGGTGCCCTTAGGGGGGCGCGCCCCCCACCCTCGTGGACGTCACGTGTGCCCTATTTCGTGGTTCTCAAGTCTCCCGTGAAGATATCGCTCCAAAAATATCTCTCCCGGAGGTTTCATTCCGTTTGGACTCCGTTTGATATTCTTTTTCTGTAAAACCCTGAAATAGGCAAAAAAAAACAGCAATCTGGACTGGGCCTTTGGGTTAATAGGTTAGTCCCAAAAATAATATAAAAGTGTATAACAAAGCCCATTAAACATCCAAAACATCATAAATAATAGCATGGAACAATCAAAAATTATAGATACGTTGGAGACGTATCAAGCATCCCCAAGCTTAATTCCTGCTCGTCATCGAGTAGGTAAATGATAAAAACAGAATTTTTGATGTGGAATGCTGACCAACATAATTTTCAATGTAGTTCTCTTTATTGTGGCATGAATGTTCAGATCAGCAAGATTCAAGACAAAAGTCTATATTGACATAAGAAATAATAATACTTCAAGCATACTAACAAAGCAATCATGTCTTCTCAAAATACTATGGCTAAAGAAAGTTATCCCTACAAAATCATATAGTTTGGCTATGCTCCCTCTTCATCACACAAAATATTCATATCATGCACAACCCCGGTTTCAGCCAAGCACTTGTTTTCATACTCAATTCTTTCAAACCTTTCAACTTTCACGCAATACATGAGCGTGAGCCATGGATATAGCACTATGGGTGGAATGGAGTGGTGGTTGTGGAGAAGACAAAAAGGAGGGATATAGTCTCACATCGACTAGGTGTATCAACGGTCTATGGAGATGCCCATCAATAGATATCAATGTGAGTGAGTAGGGATTGCCATGCAACGGATGCACTAGAGCTAAAAATGTATGAAAGCTCAACAAAAGAAACTAAGTGGGTGTGCATCTAACTTGCTTGCTCATGAAGACCTAGGGTATTTGAGGAAGCCCATCGTTGGAATATACAAGTCAAGTTCTATAATGAAAATTCCCACTAGCATATGAAAGTGACTAAACATGAGACTCTCTATCATGAATAACATGGTGCTACTTTGAAGCACAAGTGTGGAAACAGATAGTAGCAATTGTCCCTTTTCTTTTCTTTTATTTTCTTTCTTTTTTTATTTTCTTTTTCTTTTCTTTTTTTGGGCCTTTCTTTTTCTTGGCCTTTCCTTCTTTTTTTGGGACAATGCTCTAATAATGATGATCATCACACTTATATTGATTTACAACTCGATATTACAACTCGATACTAGAACAAAGTATGACTCTATATGAATGCCTCCGACGATGTACCGGGATGTGCAATGAATCAAGAGTGACATGTATGAAAAATTATGCATGGTGGCTTTGCCACAAATACGATGTCAACTACATGATCATGCATGGCAATATGACAATATGAAGCGTGTCATATGAACGGAACGATGGAAAGTTGCATGGCAATATATCTCGGAATGGCTATGGAAATGCCATGATAGGTAGATATGGTGGCTCTTTTGAGGAAGGTATAGAGTGGGTGTATGGTACCGGCGAAAGTTGCGCGGTACAAGAGAGGCTAGCAATGGTGGAAGGGTGAGAGTGCGTATAATCCATGGACTTAACATTAGTCATAAAGAACTCATATACTTATTGCAAAAAATTACGAGTCATCAAAACAAAGCAATCAACGCATTCTCCTAGGTGGGAGGTTGGTAGGAGTTAACCATCGCGCGCCCCCGACCTCCACACAAAGGATGACACTCTACAAATACCTCATGCTCTAACTTCGTCACATAGCGGTTCACCATACGTGCATGCTACGGGAATCACAAACTTTAACACAAGCATTTCTCATTTTCATAATAACTCCACTAGCATGACTGTAATATCACTATCCTCATATCTTAAAATAATTATCAAGAATCCAACTTCTCATCATATTCAATGCACTTTGTAAGAAAGTTTTTACTACATTCATCTTGGATGCCTATCACGTTAAGGCTAGTTTTATAGCCAAAGCACATTACCATGCTGTTAAGGATACAAGTGAAACGCATAGAGTGTTCTAACAATTCCTAGGCCATATTTATCTCTCTCAAAAAGGTGTGTCCAGCAAGGACAATTGTGGCAAACTAACAAGCAAAGACTCAAATAATACATGACGCTCCCATTAAAACACATATCATGTGGTGAATAAAAATATAGTATTGAGTATAGTTACCGATAGATGAAGACGAAAGAGGGGATGCCTTCCCGGGGCATCCCCAAGCTTAGGCTTTTGGTTGTCATTGAATTTTACCTTGGGGTGCCTTGGGCATCCCCAAGCCTAGGCTCTTGCCACTCTTTGTTCTGTAGTCCATCAAAGCAATACTCAAAATTTGAAAACTTCACAACACAAAACTTAGACAAAAATCTCGTGAGCTCCGTTAGTATAAGAAAACAAACCACCACTCAAACGTACTGTAATGAATTCATTTTTTGTTTATATTGGTGTTAAATTTACTGTATTCCAACTTCTCTATGATTCATACTCCCCAATACTACTCATAGATTCACCAAAATAAGCAAACAACACACGAAAAACATAATCTGTCAAAAACAGAAACGCCTGTAGTAATCTGTAACTTTCGAATACTTCTGTAACTCCAAAAAAATTGAAATAAATTGGTAAACGTGAGGAATTTGTCTATCAATCATCTACAAAAAGAATCAACTAAATAGCACACTCCAGTAAAATCTGGTGACTATTCTAGTGAGCGCTAACGATTCTGTTTTTCACAGCAAAATCATATAAACTTCACACAAGTCTTCCCAAAGGTTCTACTTGGCACAAACACTAATTAAAACACAAAACCACATCTAAACAGAAGCTAGATGCAATATTTATTCCTAAACAGAAGCAAAAAAAATTGGGTTGCCTCCCAACAAGCGCCATCGTTTAACGCCCCTAGCTAGGCACGATACAAGGATAGATCTAGGTATTGCCATCTTTGGAACGCAATTATTTAATTAAGCACTTGTGATTCTTAGAAACTTCTTTATTCCTATTGATAATCTAACTTTTGGGCAAGAAATCAAGAAATTCATTCGTGTCAAAAGGTTCTCTTGCAAAAGTAAGAAAATTAGGATGAACACTTATAGATTTAAGATCCGCGATTCCTTTACTAGATGGTTCACCCTTGTTTTTAGGAACATACATGAACTTAGACAATTTAGTGGTAGAAGGATTTGAAGTATTTTTCATAGCAGAAAGAGCAGAACCCACATTAGTAATAATATCCTCAAGTTTATCGATTCTAGTAGAATCTTGATCTAATTTTTCTTTAACTATGGGTTCCTTTTCTTTAAAAAAATTGAGAATAGCTCCTACCTTGGATCCATATTGGGTAATTTCATTGTGGATCTTTCTATCCAAATTCTCTACCAACTCTAGTCTTTGCATAACATGTTCCAGAGTTACAACAGTCCCATTAACCATAAGAGGTGGTGAGCCAAATAATCCAGTCATGGCATTATAAGAATAAAAAGTATGGCTACCCATGAAATTCCCTCCAGTAATGGTATCTAAAATATATCTATTCCACGGAGTTATGCCGACAAAAAAATTGCGAAGAAGCACGGAAGTGGAAAGCTTCCTCGTAGATCTATTTTGAGCATTGCAAATTCTATACCAGGCATCTTATAAGTTTTCCTCCTCCCTTTGTTTAAAGTTAAGAACCTCACTCTCGGGAGTATTGATAATGATAGGTGTGCTAGACATGATGACAAGCAAGCAATCCAACACACAAGCAAACAAGAAGCAAGCGAACGATAAACACACGGCAAAAAGAAGGGCAAATAAAACGGCAAGGGTGAAGTGGGGGAGAGGAAAACGAGAAGCAAATAAATGTAATGCGAAGGATAAGGGTTTGTGATAGGTACTTGGTATATGAATTTTGCGTAAGCCTCCCCGGCAACGGCACCAGAAATTCTTCTTGCTACTTCTCGAGCTTGCGTTGTATTCCCTCAAAGAGGAAAGGGTGATGCAGCACAGTAGCGTAAGTATTTCCCTCAGTTTTTGAGAACCAAGGTATCAATCCAGTAGGAGACCACGCGCGAGTCCCTCGCACCTGCACAAACAAATAAGAACTTCGCATCCAACGCGATAAGGGGTTGTCAATCCCTTTACGGTCACTTACGAAAGTGAGATCTGATAGATATGATAGTTTGATATTTTTGGTATTTTTGGATATAAGAACAGAAAGTAAAAACGGTAAAGTAAAGTAGATTGTACATTGATATGTTGAGAATAGACCCGGGGGCCATAGGTTTTACTAGTGGCTTCTCTCATGATAGCAGAATTCTACGGTGGGTAAACGAATTACTGTCGAGCAATTGGTAGAAAAGCGAATAATTATGAGAATATCTAGGCATGATCATTATATATAGGCATCACGTCCGTAACAAGTGGACCGAAACGATTCTGCATCTACTACTATTACTCCACACATCGACCGCTATCCAGCATGCATCTAGAGTATTAAGTTCATAAGAAGAGAGTAACGCCTTAAGCAAGATGACATGATGTAGAGGGATAAACTCAAGCAATATGATATAAACCCCATCTTTTTATCCTCGATGGCAACAATACAATACGTGCCTTGCTGCCCCTACTGTCACTGGGAAAGGACACCACAAGATTGAACCCAAAGCCAAGCACTTCTCCCATTGCAAGAACTATAGATCTAGTAGGCCAAACCAAACCAATAATTCGAAGAGACTTGCAAGGATATTATAATCATACATAAAAGAATTCAGAAAAGAACCAAATATTTCTCATAGATAATCTTGATCATAAACCCACAATTCATCGGATCTCGTCAAACACACCGCAAAAAGAGATTACATCGAATAGATCGCCTCGAAGACCGAGGAGAACTTGGTATTGAGATCCAAAGAGAGAGAAGAAGACATCTAGGTACTAAATATGGACCCGAAGGTCTGTGGTAAACTACTCACAACTCATGGTGAGGCGATGGTGTTGATGTAGAAGCACTCTGTGGTAGATCCCCCCTCCGGCGGAGCTCCGGAACAGGCCCCAAGATGAGATCTCACGGGAACAGAAGGTTGCGGCGGTGGAACTAGGGTTTTCTCTCCGTTTCTGATGTTTTCGGGGTACATAGGTATATATAAGAGGAAGGAGGGCACCGGGGGACAAACATGGGGCCCACAAGGCAGGGGGCGCGCCCCCCACCCTCGTGGACGCCACGTGTGCCCTATTGCGTGGTTCTCAAGTCTCCCTTGAAGATATCGCTTCAAAAATATCTCTCCCGAAGGTTTCATTTCGTTTGGACTCCGTTTGATATTCCTTTTCTGTAAAACCCTAAAATAGGCAAAAAAAAAACAGCAATCTGGACTGGGCCTTTGGGTTAATAGGTTTGTCCTAAAAATAATATAAAAGTGTATAACAAAGACCATTGAACATCCAAAACATCATAAATAATAGCATGGAACAATCAAAAATTATAGATACGTTGGAGACGTATCATTGAGGTAGTGAGAGGAAGTGACTACATGGCAACGCGAAAATTAAAGAACTAAGTGCAATGGTAGATCCAAAAAAATTGAAGGTTTTCAATCATTCCTTGAAAAATGTGATCAATTAAAAATTGTGAATAATGTTTGAAATTACGAACAATTTTGAAAATCAAACAATTTTGTAAAACATGTACAAAGTTTGAAAAAGATGATTTATTTAATGAGAACCAAGTCTTGAAATTCCAAACATTTACTAAAGCATGTGAACAATTTTCAACCGTGAACAGCTTTAAAAAAATTGAACAAATTTGGAACAAACCGTGAACAAAGTTTTGAAATCCTGAACATTTTTCGAGATTGTGAAAAAATTGGAAAATAGGTACTTTTGAAAAGTGCGATTTCCCAAACATTTTTTGAAATTGAGAACAAAATTTGGAAACAAGAACACCTTTTGAAGTTTTGAACAGTTTATGTAAAATACAATTCTTTTCCTGAAAATTCGATAAATTTTCAAAATAGAGAAAATTTAAATAAAATGAATAAAAAGTAGAAAGGAACTGGAAAGGAAAAGGAAACACAAAACCAGAAATCCACTAAAGAAAAAACAGAAAATAAACAAGGTTCCCTTTTTTTTTTTTGAGGAAGCAAAGTTCCTAAAACCGGGTACTCTATAGTCCCCATTTAATGGGCCGGCCCGTTTGTTTGACGGACGACATCTTGACGGTATATCTGGGCTGGACCGCTGGGGCCCGCTGGTGGCGTGCCACCGCCGCCGAGCTCCCCCTTGCTGTCGCTGTCACTCCAAAACCGTCGCAGTCCTTCCTTCCTTGTGGGCTTCTCTCACCGCCGTCACTCCCC